>CM024760.1:122877679-123477679 GCA_014218235.1 Colocasia esculenta | reverse complement strand
TTCAAGGAGTTGCTGGATCGACGAGGAAGGCTTCCCCGACCTCGGCTTGCTGTGGATCTCACTCAAGAACCCGGAGGAGAGTCATTTGGAGGCTTCTTGCGACTGCCCAAGGAGGGCTTCACCAACACCCTAGACCCTTTGGAGGAATTTTTAAAAGGCAAGTGACCTATCCATGATGTTCCCGTATGTGTCTAGGTCGTTTCTATCATTTTTATGGATTTTTCCTCGAGTCCTAGACCCTCCATTCACCAAATCTTGAGAGGTCGGGTCTGTGTTTCTGCACAGACCTTCATCGACGGCAAGGTCTTGGACGCCGATATTATGCTTGGCGTCCATCGGCCATGCCGCTGACCCTGAGTCAGCGGCCAGAGACCGCCGCCAAGTTCCTCTGGACAGAACAGTGAACTGTTCTGCCCTTCCTTTACATTAATTTCGGTATGGTTTCCGTGATGAGGATATATGGTAACCTTATACTCTATGTATATTGCCAATTGTGGTGTGTGGATGAATGTGATGTGTGATGGTGAATGTAGGAAATATTGTACCCATGAATTGTAAGCATGACGTAATAATAATCTTGCCAATCCATGTTCCATGAGTAGGATTAGTCTGAATGCCTTGGTTTTATCAGATCATGGAGATTAGTAGATCAGTAGATGTATGCCCAATTTTGGTAAATTGTCCATGCTTGCATGAGTTGCAAATAAATTGGTTCGGTAAATAGAAAGACATGCAAAATAGTTTGTGGTGATTGATCTATAGATGTATGATTTAGGGTAGATTATGTATTCTCAAATCATGTATGTGATAGAAACCTCTGTTCAACAGTAAGTGGCAAATTTCATGATGTGTTAAACTCCATGTAACTTGAATTGTGAATGGCATGCAAAATGAGTGTTTGATTTTCTGTAAATTCTATTTAGCTCATAAAAATCTGAAAATTTGAGTGTATGATCTTGAACCCGAAAACAGCATGTGGTTAAAATTTCAGGTCATTTGGATCAGTAAATAAGAAGTTATGTATTTTCATGTGAAATGTGATAATCTACGTATATTATCGTAATGTGGTAGTTATTGTCTAAACCCAACTTGATTAGTGAAAATTTCTGTGTGTTAAACTCCTGAAATCTGTAGTGCCATGTTAGGAAAACAGAGATATTCATGTGAGTGAGAAAGTGAATGAGATGAAAAGTGTGAAGTGTAAAACCATGTGTAAAACGGTAAATGTGTAAATGTGTAACTGTGCCAATGTGACACTGCTTCCGTAGAGGGCAGTGGAGCTGTATCAGGGAAAAGTCCCCCTGAGAAAGTTCAATGTGTAAGTGACCCTAAGGGCATTAGGGGGAAATCCTGGAGGTGGACAAGTACCACTGGTTAGGGTGGAGACTTGTTCTCCCGGTCTGCGCAGTCCAAGAGTCGCCATTGGAATGCCTAGATGGCGTCTATGTGTAATGTGATGTGTATATGTCCTTCTTTGGTGGTTTGGACTATGTGTCACGGCACCTAAAATGTGTAATGTGAAATGTGTAATGTGTATGCGTTCATGTGTAAATGTGTAAGTGACAATGTGAATGTGTATGTTAAAGTGTAACCATGTGAAAGAGGAAACTTGTGTAAAGAAAATGTGAAACTAAAAATGTGAAAATAGTTATTGAAACCCATGTGAGACAAATCTGAAATCATGTGAAATCAGTGAATTTATGTTATTATCATCATGTTATTATGTGCAAGATGTCTAGAATCCATGTTAGGGATAATTGGTGAAAACGGGTACAAGATAGCATGATTGTTTGATCACATGATATGTTTTATGCAATATTGTAGCTTTCATGTATAGGTTTACAGCCGTTAAACCATGTGAAATCAGCAACCTAAAGCATGTGAAAAGGGTTATGTATGTACTTAAGGACATGTGAAATCCATGCTAGTTGTGTTCCCCTTTCATGCATGCACAATGTTCATGTTGGTAGCTCTCATGTTAGGTTCTTTAAAGACAAAATTTCATGAGTAAATGGAATAGAGAGCATGTGATAGGTAATTTTATCCTTAGAAATCTGAAAGCATGATCCATGTATAAAGTTGTAAAACTTTCATGATAGGTTGAAACTTAAATTGACTAGCATGCCATGTGTTGCAAATTGTAAATGTGCATGTAGAAACCACTAGGACTTGTACGTGTATATCATGAGTAGTGTTGCTTGCTGAGTCCTTGGACTCACTCCTTACTTCGGCGTACAGGTATAGTTGGTGACACGACACCGTTGGAGGAGACGGTGGAGACAGACTCCGAGCGCGGAGACTAGCTTTGGAGTTTCTTGAGATTTGTGTATTTCATAAGTATGTAATTTGAACATTGTATTAGAGTATTATGAAAAGGATGTATAAATGTGGACAATTTGTGGTTCTATTTCAGCAATTTAAATTATGTGGACCTTTAGTTCTTTTATGTTAATTGCGAATTGCATGTATGCTTAATGTGGATGATGAATGAATGGAGACAGTTGTCTTTTACTTTCGCTACTCTATTGTATATTCGCGTGTATCTCAGCTGTATGTATCGTTTGGGTAAATGTCCCACTGTGAGGACTCTTGCTATACCGACGTGGGTTGGTATAACCGTACTGGTATAATGAGGGCCGTCCCATCGTGACAGGGTCCTGTACGGGTCGCGACAAGGCTGTCTGTTCAGGTGGCAAGAACGCGACGGGGTCTCCTGTCGCGTTCAGAATGCGACAAGAAGAGGTGTCGCGACGGGCTTGAGAATGCAACCTGTCGGGCCGTCACGTTCTTAGGTCTGTAGACTGAGTCTGACAGAGTTCTGATCTGTCTTGGATTGCGGTCTAGAAATATTAGATTTTGATATAGGGTCGTTCAAAAAATCAAACTAATTGTATACACTACGAAAAATCATGAAACTATTTTAAATTGTTTAGATATGCAGGGTACTTCCTTTAATTAGGAATTTGAAAAACAATCATGGTATCGACAATATTGTAACAAGTTGAACAAGAAGCAACCTGATTCCAGGTGCAGCAGGGATGGATGATTTAATTCGAGCAACATGCTTCATAAAAATTAGGGCTTTTAGGGGCAAAAGATCCCTAACAACAAGTAGTATCTATAGTAAAATTTTCATAGCATGGGAACAAGTGTACCTGGAGATCTGATTTAAACATGATGACTCGGGGTTATCATGGATGTAGAACTTCAAAAATCAAGAACAAAAGATTGGCTCGATGAAAAATTATGAAACGAGAGGGCTTTTGTTCCTGGTGATTGGAACTACTTATAGATGATTTGATTTAGTTTGCTTGTGAGAATGCCTACCTTTGACTTGATTTATCTTCTAGGGCTTAGAACTCCAAGAACGAGGAAGAAGCTCTAAGAACTTCTTCTTCCCACGAGATTCTCTCCCCTTGGCCTCTTCTCCACGTCCAACAACCTTTGACAACGAGCTAGGGTCAGCCAAGAGGGTTTAAGAGGTGTATTTATATAAATACAAGTTCCTACTCCTACTACTACTCAAATTCCTCTTAATACGAGATTTCCTAACTCCACCTTTCCTCTCTTGATTTCAATCTCTAATTGGATTAGGATAGTATCTAAATTTGTGCTAGACTATATGGGGTAGGTTTAGGAATCCAATTCCAACTCTAATTGCCACTTTTATTCTTTAATAACCCCTTCCAATTAGGATATAATTAAACTCTGAATTTAGGGTATTTTTATTATCTCCCTTTGTAAATTCATATTTTGACCCAATAAATTTCTAGAGGATCCATTAAGCAAAGCCCATTACTCTTTTCCATTTAATGGGTTTTATTTAATGCTCTTTTCATTTAAATATCCATTTATCTAGGCTTTAATTCTTTATTTAAAAAAAAAATTTTCCGCAAAAAATCAGGTTGCTACATGCCCTCACGAGGATGTCGACGGAGCCGTAGAGGAGGTGGCCTCGCGAGGTGGGGGAGGCCGAGCAGAAATCTGAAAAAAAAAAAAGTGTTCTAACCTCACTTTTTTTTAAGAGGTAATTTAAGACAATAGACATCTTTTCAGACATCTATTAGGATATTTACCAAACAGTCTGAATCGTTAATGTCTGACCACTTCCGACATTAGAGATCCAATAAGGGTTATCAAACAGACCCTATGTCTTGTGTTGACGTATGTCCTCTTTCCCCTTACTTATGACTATTGACCTACTTGTGAAGATGGCACCAAGTGGGAGAAGTTATTGATAAGCGATCAAGTTTTCCCTTGAGGGCCCTTGCCTTCTCCTTCTCCCTTATGCTAAGAGGGATGACCTAGGTTGGGCCATGTAAGGAGACTTTGGGGTGGTCCAAAGGCTGATCATGAGCCCCTCAATCAGGATTTTGGTCTCAAGCGTCAAGACTTGGACCTAGAGTAGCATTGAACAATTGGCTCCATGAGGTTGAGTGTGGGGAGTGTTGCCACGGGTTGAAGACGCTAAGCTGGGTTTGGTAACCTAGTTCAGGCGACTCAACTTGTCTAGTTGAGCCAAGTTTAGCCAAGTATGGAGAATTGGCTAGTGCGGCAATATGATGTGTTGTGTCATTGCCCAGATGCCATGATGGGGCTGTCCTCAGGGCTTACCCTCTACTCCATGGTGGCACAATGTGTCACATCATCAGCCGTCAGTATGATGGCGCCACCCTCAAATCATACGCCTAGCTTCAAATGGTAGCTCTCCTCGAGATCAGACCTTTGCTTGAGGGTCTATAGAAGGTGGTGGATGGGGCATTTGCTCTGTGCATGCCTTCGGAGCACGAATGCTAGAGTCAGGAGAGGTCCACCATAGGAGTTAGGATATCTTAGGTCGCAAGGTCTAGCAGAGGTGGCGTGGTGCTTCCCATACGTTTGGTCTATGCTGCTCATGAAGATACAATATAGCTAAGATACCAAAGAAATAGATGACTAATACATAATGAAGAGGGGGGGGGGGGGGTGAATCGATTCTGACCAATTTTGGACAAAAATCTAAACTTATTTTGAGTTAACTTGACTTAGTTGCTTTTAGACTCTCCAAGACTATTAACTTAGTAGAACACCTACTATGTCATTCTCATAGAATGGTGTTAGAAGATATGGAGAAAACCACAAATAAGAAAAAGATCTTTACCGTGCATTGGCAACACAAAAGGTGCTTCTATGTCCACCCCTCACACACGTGTGGATTACACGCTAGAAAAACATTCCTACCACACACACGCATAGTCAAATGACTAAACCACACACACACCCAGTCATACGTAGTCTGAAAACTACACACATTGCATAACGCACCAACCACATGCATGCCACAAGGTAAATACATGCACAAACACAATTCTCACAAGTTCTATTATAAGAACAAATATAGACAAAGGGAAATAATGAATCAATTAATAAAGCACAGTTTGTAACGCCCCTCTCTACCACGGTACGGTTACACCAACCCACGTTAAAATAAAGAGATATACCACAATGAGAAAGTACCCAATAAAAATGAAATAGGTTGAGATATACACAAATAACAAGTATAACAGTAGTGAAAATAAGTAAAGTAGATGCCCATCAACTAATAACCATTCTCATAGTCTTTATAGTATCAAAAAAAATAGAATAATTTCCAACATCATAACCAAGTCCACAATATAAAGTTCATAGTTTACTACATATCGTCATACATGGTAAGTAAAAGTAAACTCTAAATTGCAAGTCAACTAGAGCTCCACGCCATAAACTACTCGTCATGTTCAGTATAATCCTTATTAGCTCCTCAGTCTCTAACTGATATGTCCCACCTATGTCGTTACTAAGTGGTCTAGGAAATAGACTAAGAAAAGAACTCATGCCACATCCACATACTTATCACATGCATGCTAACATAGTCTACACATGAATAACAATTTTACTTACACATGGCTAAGACTAGCAATTCAATATATAACACATAGTCATGCTTTAACATAATTGTCTACACATGATTAACACTAAGCACAGGTATCAATTAACATGATTAACATTATCAATCTAACATATAACATGCATTATAAACATCACTTAATATCATGGTCAAAATTTAACAATCACTACATATGATGGTAACATGACAATTATCTCACTAAATAGCACATTAAACGTGCATTTACTCTTTTAATACATTTACAATTAGCTTTGCCTTGCTTTCTTATGCACATGCATATCATAATCACATGCTAACACATTGCTTTCACATCACTTTAACATTCAAATGGTTTACACATATTCACATTCACTTGCACATTGTCACAATGCTTGTCACCTTCACATTTATTCACATAAGCCGAGACGCATCTCAAACCACCACTAAAAGAATACATCACACACATTCACATACTTCTGACCTAGGCAATACAGTGACAAAGTGTAATGACCCCGGGAGCGGAAACTCTCTGTGTCCACCTGGCGCGCACCCTGCTGTTGTTTTGAAGTCTTACCTGAAAACAGAGGGAGTGAGCTTCTCAACAGAAGCCAAAATAGGGATTGCCAATCTCAAACTGGTTCTAACAGGTAGAAAATAATATAAATAAATAACAATAATAATATTATACTCTACCATAGGAAAATATGGAAGGAAAGGCTAACTACATAAACCACTAGTTGGGAAATACTACAAGGACATAAACCCGGCACAACCTATATGTCATGACCACTACACAGCGGAAACATAGACAGGGGTAACTTTGCCTAGACAAACAATGGTAGCTATGAAAACGACTACCACTAGTCAATCAGTCAGGAGACACAGATTTAACTTGATTTTACTTTGAGATGCCCTTTAGTCCTACATCTAGTCCCCAAGAACCAATACAACAAAATTGGACAACACTTACAAAAAGTTGGTTACAACTTATCATTTTGTAAGTATATTACTTACCATACTTACAGTTCTTGTAAAATATATTTATATTTAATTGGTGCATCTCCAACCCCATAAATAAATTTTGGCTACTTTGTAAAAAATTTGGGAACCATAAGAATAGACCAAAAACTCAAAAAAATTGGGAGTCGTTACAAATTTTGGCTACTGGCGGACTACTCTCACACAAATCTCGCCTTCTCAAAACAAAACCCAAAAAATCCCCTTCTCCCGGATGACATATTCCCCGCAACACAAAACCCAAATCCACACCCCTTTCGCCTACTATAAGAAAAAGCGGTTTTAGTGACCAACATCGTCGGTTCCTATTCGGTCACTAAGTAAATTAGTGAGCGAATAGTGATCGAATAGGGACCGGAGTTGTCGGTGAATAATTTTTGTCATTATATGGTGACCAAAAAGTTTTGGTCGCTACCCAGTTGCTGATAGTGACCGAATTACTTCGATTGCATGATTCGTTCGCTATCAGCGACCAATTCATTCCATGACTAATTCGGTCACTGTATAGTGACTGAAATAGTGACCGAATTATTTCAGTCTCTATCAGAGAACGAAATAATTCGGTCACTATTTCTGTCACTATTCTAGTGACCACAATAGTGTCTGAAATTTTCAGTCGCCATTTGCAACTAATCTATTCCGTCACTATTTCCATCACAAAATAGTGACTAAATGTATCAGCGACCGAAATAATTCGGTCACTAATCAATCTCTAATTTTTTAATTAATTTTTTAAATACATATTTTTTAACAAAGTAATTTGTGCATATAATAAAATAACTCCGTCAGTTTCCACAAGTCACAATCATCGCCCTGGCTGTACTAGAATAAAGTGGAGGCCAATCGGATTAATATTCTAATTTTGGACCCCAAAACCTAAGTTCTTTATTTTTAAACTAAACAAACTTGCTTAATGTGAATTTGAATGCCGAGCTCAAAATGGGAGTCTGAATTAAACTCTGTCAGTTCCCATAAGTCAAGCTCATTGGACCGGTCGTGCTACAACAAACCAGAGATCGATCGAATTAGTATTTCTAGTTTTGGACCCCCAAACCTAGTTAAGTTCTTCCTTTTTAAACAAAAGTAAACTAAACTAACTTGCTTAATGTGAATTTCAATGCTGAGCTAAAACCAGGAGTCCGAATTGAACTCCGTCAGTTTCCATAAGTCACAATCATCACCCTAGCCATGCTGGAACAAACCGGAGGCCAATCGGATTAGTATTTCTAATTTTGACCCCCAAACCTAAGTTCTACATTTTTACACTAAACAAACTTGCTTAATGTGAATTTGAGCGCCGAGCTCAAACCGGGAGTCCGAATTGTACTCCGTCAGTTTTCACAAGTCATACTCATTGCCCCGACCGTGTTGGAACAAACCAGAGGCCGATTAGATTAGTGTTTCTAATTTTTGACCCCCAAACCTAGTTTAGTTCTTCCTTTTTAAACAAAACAAAACAAAACTAACTTGCTTAATGTGAATTTGAGTGTCGAGCTCAAACCGGGAGTCTTAATTGAACACTATTAGTTTCCACAAGTCACAATCATCGCCCTAGCCATACTAGAACAAACTGAAGGCCAATAAAATTAGTATTTCTAATTTTGGATCCCCAAACCTATGTTCTTCAGTTTTAAACTATCAAACTTGCCTAATATGAATGTGAGCGCGGAACTCAAACTAGGAGTCCGAATTGAACTATGTTAGTTTCCACATGTCACACTCCTTGCTCCAGTTGTGCTGGAACAAATCCGAGGCCGATCAGATTAGTATTTCTGATTTTGGAACCCCAAACCTAGCTAAATTCTTCATTTTTAAACAAAACAAAACAAAAATAACTTGCTTAATGTGAATTTGAGTGTCGAGCTCAAATTGGGAGTCCGATTTGATCTCCGTCATTTTCCACAAGTCACAATCATCGCTTTGGCCGTGCTGGAACAAACCGAAGGCCAATCAGATTACTATTTGTAATCATTGACCCCCAAACCTATGTTCTTCAATTTTAAACTAAAAAAAAATGCTTAATGTAAATTTGAGCGCCGAGCTCAAGCCGGGAGTCCAAATTGAACTTCATTTGTTTCCACAAGTCATACACATTCCCCGACCATGCTGGAACAAACCAAAGGCCGATCAAATTAGTATTTCTATTTTTCGACCCCCAAACCTAGTAAAGTTTTTCATTTTTAAACAAAACAAAACTAAACTACTGGCTTAATGTGAATTTGAGTGCTGAGCTCAAACCGAGAGTCCGAATTGAACTCCGCCAGTTTTCACAAGTCACAATCATCGCCCTGCCCGTGCTGGAACAAACCAAAAGCCAATCAGATTAGTATTTCTAATTTTGCACCCACAAACCTAAGTTCTTTGTTTTAAAATAAAACTAACTTGCTTAATGTGAATTTAAGCGTTGAGCTCAAACCGAGAGTCCAATTGAACTCCGTTAGTTTTCAGAAGTCACAATCATTGCCCTAGCCATGTTGGAACAAACTGGAGGCCCATCGGATTAGTATTTCTAATTTTGGACCCCCAAACCTAAGTTCTTCATTTTTAAACCAAACTAACTTGCTTAATGTGAATTTGAGCGCCGAGCTCAAACCGGTGATGTGTCCCTTATTTTGATGATGTCATGAGTCAAGCAAAAATGTCATAAACATATAAGAATTCTTTTAACACAAATTTTTATATGACGGGAAAATTCACAAAGTCAAATGTTCTCATGTGTGTTGACACTGATTGCTTAATAGGTTGACACACGTCTCAGTGAGTGAGTTACTGGAGTTTTGTGAAGCACTTGAGTGGACACTACCCAAAGGATAGGTCGACATTGGATAGTCTTCTAGTACCACAGAAGTCCAAAGTATCGCATAAGGTTGACTCTTTTTGAAGAACACATCGACACTAGTTGGTCTTATGGTTAGCGCTGAAGATAAAGAATTGCAAAAGGTCGACTCCATATGAGAATAAGGTCGACACTAGTTGAATCCCTTGTTAGCGCTTAGAGGAAAGAAATGCATGATGTCGGCTCTAGATGAAGATCAGGCTGACTCTACCAGTCCATGAGGTCGACTCCAGATGATGACCAAGTTGACTCCACTAGTCCATGAGGTTGACTCCAAATGAAGATAAGGTCGACTATACCATTCTATAAGGTCGACACTTAGATGCTAAAAGGTCAACTCTATACTCTGGACAACTAGCCTCTACAGTAGTGAAATTGATAAGGTCAACTCATGAAGGCATGGAGTCGACTCTATTGAAGCATCTGCATTGGACCAAATCAAGTTCTATATGCGTCGACACTATGCTCAAGTTGTGTCGACTCTCTGACACTCTTATTTCAGTGATGAAAAGAGTCTTCCAGTGTATTAGTTCCAGGTCTGTGACCCGAGGCCCAATGATTGGGACTCCAGACACACTTTACAATGTTATGAAGATAGCCATTTTTACAGCAAAGCACCTCCCAACGAATTGGGATTCTGTTGGGGCCTACCATGAAGATTATGTGATACTGAACAAAAAGGGGCGCCACATCCTCTTTAGAGGAGAACACACACAAAAAAAGTGGAGAGTACCATAGAGAGCTAAAAAGTGCAGAAAGAGCAGAGAGCTTGAGTTTAAAAAGAGAATAGGTTTTGGTGTGGTCAACTCATCAAGAAGAAAAGGATGCTGGATCGCTTCTTCTACCCTTATGATGACCTGTTGTTGATCAATTGAAATAAAGCATCGGAATTCAACCCAATTCAAAGACAATTGATCCTTAAAGTTGCGGCCAGAAGAAGAGACTAATGAGGTCAAGCATGGAGAAGATGCAATTGGGAGTTCAATGAGAATTCTGATCAGAATTCAACTCTACTGAAATTGTAACTTCTCTCTTTATATAGGTATAATTATACCAATCCACATCGATACAAAGGGCGCCATCACAGTGGGACATTTATCCAACACAACACAATAGGTCGAGATGTACATAAATAACAAAGAGAGAGAGTACAGTGGAAATAGAAAATAAATCTTATTCCATTATCATTCACACATTCCACAATCTATATTGTCCATAAATATACAAGTCCATATGAATAACATTATGCCATTGTTCACATACTAATGGAAAGTAAACTAAACATGTAGTCTCCTTAAGAACAGCTACTCCTCGCATTCGGAGTCGCTCCTCACTACGTCCTCCTCTAGCACGGGGACACCTGTCTCACCTGTATGTTAAAGCAAGTATTAGTCTTCCAAAAGACCCAGCAAGCAACCTAAAGGCACATTCTTACACATATCACACACATGCTATTCTTTTAAACAATGAAAGAAACATACGTCACATGATTCATTTCAATTTAACAATTATCCAAGAGTAACCTATAGCATGCCATCTACACATAATATGTAACATGGTTCATGGTTTCAATTTTTAATCATATCATTTCACAATACTACACAATTAGATCATGGAATTATGCACATAGTAAGTAGCAATCCTAGCATGATATCTAACCATTTT
Organism: Colocasia esculenta; assembly: GCA_014218235.1. NCBI lineage: Eukaryota > Viridiplantae > Streptophyta > Magnoliopsida > Alismatales > Araceae > Colocasia > Colocasia esculenta. Next base: position 123,466,256 of record CM024760.1, on the reverse strand, counting down.
CACATGCTTTTATAACACATATTCACATCTTTTGCTTGGTGTTTTAACATAAATAAATTTCATTCACATGGTTTCACATCTTATCACATGGTATCACATTCACATAACACTATCACACGTTCACATTGCACATACTCACATTTTTCATAGTTTTACACTTAATTGTCGTGACACATAGTCAAAACCACCATAAAGAAGGACACACATTCACATAATACATACCTGTCACCTAAGCAATATAGTGACGAATCTTGGTAACTGCGCAGAACTGGAAGAAGCCCTCTCCACTCTAACCAGTGGTACCTGTCCACCTCCAGGATTTCATCCTGATGCCCACAGGATATCACATATACAATGAGCCTTCCCATAGGGACTTTTCTATAGTACGGCTCCATAGCCTTCTATGGTAGCAGTGTCAATTTCGGCACATGATCGCTTTAAACACAATCCTTCATTCACATATATACACAATTTAACTCCTTTCACATGCATTTTAAGCAAATATACATATCTCAGGTTACAGACATTAACACTAGTATTTCACAGTGTTACATTAAGCATAGCAATGCCCTAACTTGCTGCAAGTCACTGAATTTAACATGATTTAATTTAAACACGTTTGACATGGCTTAGATACCCTTTTAAAATACAAACAATACATTCGGATATCAAAACAGTATCAAATTTTAACAACAGACTCTATGTATGTAATATGTCATGTGTCAAATTATTCTGAATTTTTGAAACTGTAAAACTATTTTTAACTTTTAAAACAGATTTCATGCAAATTTAACAAGATATTCACTTTAACATGTTAAATAGTAAAACAGTCGGTTCTAACAGGTTTAAAACATGTGAACAGTAACCCTAATATCATCAAATTTTTTGTAACGCTATCTTATAGTAAAACTATTTATTCTGAATTAAACACTATCAAAACATGCTTATTTTCTAATAATAGAAATTAAATTAAATAATATTGTAAGGCCCTCGAACTTTGGTCTAATTATTCGGGTTTTGTCATATTATACTTAGTTATTTTTGTGTATATGTGCATATATGTATAACGTACTTATTTTTGTATATATTTTCTTTATTTAATTATGCATATTGTATTTAAATAATACAAGGCATATTGTATGCATTTGTATATGGTGTATATATGTTATTTGATGTTTCTGTCTTTTGGTCGAGATGCCAATAAATGTCAACATCCATTGACGTTGAGGGCATGTTGACGTCAACCAGTGTCTCGTTGACTCAGAGTCGGCATCTAGATCGATGGACGATTATTTCCTGTAAACGGCAGCAAAGTGGCCATCTACTTCTCTGTTTCTGTGCGATTTCAAATCTGGAAACAACTGCGTTTTCCCCAGTTCTAGATTTGGAAACTACCCTCCAACGGTAGGATTCCAACCTACGCATTACCCAAACCCATTGGCCCTATAAAACACCCCGTTTTCTCATAGATTTGGTCTTTGGACTCTCGAGAAACCAAGGGCTTTCTGTGAGAAAACCCGAACTTTGGCGACTTTGATCTGGCGATTTGGTGCATCTTCTGGTGACCTTAATTCACTAGAGGGAACTCTAGACATTGAGGACGTTTCCCCGACTCCGGTGTGCAACCTACTTCAACCAAAAGACCAGATCTGGGAGGTTTTTTAACACCTTCTTGGCTTGGCCAAGGAGGGATTCTTCGGAAAATTAATCCCATTAGACAATTTTTTCTCAGGCAAGTAATCGAGGGATTTCATCCCTACACATGTCCTTTAGGTCCTAGGATTTTTGTGCATTTTTCTCATGTCCTGGAACCCCCAATTCTTATGTATTTGTGTGTTTAGTCTATGTTTTTTGCAGACAGGAACCTGACGGCAAGCTTGCTATGTCACGCCCCAACGCGGAATATCGGAGCGCGAAGGCAGTTGCAAGAAAAGGTATAGAGCATATACTAGACATCAAACCATTGCACACTGAATAATACTAAAGCAAATCTTTCTCATTATTAATTTTCCAAATGTCTAGTTACAACCACTAATATCAGAGCCATTCTATAGGGCCCAATTACATTGCATTAGAAGGAAATAACTAACTACAACTCTAAGATAACATAACGACTCGAGGGTACTCCTGGCTTCACTCTTGGTCATTCCCTTCCTCGTGAGTGTATGTGTCATCCTCGGTCTCACCTGAGAACACAACATTAAATAACGTAGGGTGAGCGATAATGCCCAGTAGGACTTAAATCTCAGGCTCAAGCAGGCTTTAAATAATTAATGCATTTAATGGCAGAGTATCTAAAGATAGCAGGTACAAGAGAGTCAAAATATAGCAAGAGATAGAACAATAGCACGAGAGCGAGTATAGTTTCCAAAAAGAGCACAAGTATCGAGTATAGCACGAATAGCAGGATGGCCATAGCACAACTAGCACAAGTATAGTAATAGCATGACGAGTATAGCACTTGTTTGTCATTCTAGACATCGAGAGAGTATAGCACGTTTTGTGTTTTTGATTGTCATATAGATAGTCGAGATAGATAGCACTTGAGTGTAATGCCAAACACTCTGATCATTTAACTCCCATGGGCACTAGCACTTTCGGGCGCACATCCCAGGACCAGATCGGGCCCTTTATTTATTGCCAGGCATTGGTTATATTGTTTATCTTTAGACAATCAGTCAATGGCCAGTATAGAGTACCAAGAAATAGATAAGAGCACTAGATGAATAGATGAGCTAGTAGAGTGAACGTGAATAGGTGAGCGAGTAGAGTATAGAAGAGAGCTAGTGGACATTGCACGTAATACGTCGAGTAATCAGGCGATAGTAACAGTTGCACAACACGCGCACTTGGTGTTGGCAGTCAGGTGGAATTCACGATCTTTCCGCTGGCCATGTTATGCACAAGTCCAGAGGTTCGACGTGATTCAAGGTAAGAGCGAACTTCTAATAGCCGTTTGGATCATATAGATCCCTAAAGGGTATCATAGGTATTAGGGTACAACCGGCTCGTCGACCATGTGGGAATCCATGATCAGAGGAGACTTACGGAGGCCTTGTGCAAGGGTTCACTAGTTCGGCGAAAGGAATATCCGACGGAGAGTTCACCACAAGCCAAGAAAAGTGTGTATATAAAACAGGTGCTCGACGTTCTAGAGGAATTCTAGGACAGTGGAGCGTCAATATCGGTATATAAACAACGCAAGAAACGAATGCAAGTCCTTTAAAATAGGGCAGTTAATATGCTTTATTGTAATACATTATGAGATATTTTCTGTAAGATTTCAGCCATAAATGGATGGTTCAAGTGTGTGCAAGTGCAAGAGAAATCATAGATAGAAATAAGTTGTGAACATGTATTTTAATCATTCAATATAGCATCCTTTTTAAGTAGGGTTTTTACTAGGGGTATAACGGTAAGAAGGCGTACCCTGAAGGCGACAGGGTTTTTCATCAAAACTTGTGAAGGCGACATACCCCTGTACTGGTCGCGACAGGGTCAGGACAGAACGCGACAGGGCCTAAAAAGGGTCGCGACAGGGCATGCAAATCGGGTACTGAGAACGCGACGGCTCACCTGTCGCCTTCTTGGTCGCGACAGGGTGGTTGTCGCAATCAGGCCCCAGAAAACGACATATCGAGGTGTCGCCTTCTGGTTGTCTGCGCCTGACTCTGACAGGAGTCAGACCAGGCATTGGATTGCGGGCCAGAACATTGAAATTTCGATACAGGGTCGTTCAGGAAATCATAACTAATTATATAGTCAACGAAAAATCATGAAACCAGTTGCAAATTAAACTAGACATGTAAGGGTACTTCCAATAAATCAGAATTAGAGAGAGAGCATGGTTTGAACATAGTTTGAGAACGAACAAGAACAAGTAACATAGAACATGATACAGGGAGCAAGATCGATTTAATTCGAGTAACATGCTCAATAGAAATTAGGGCTTTTAGGGGCAAAAGATGCCTATCATGCATCAGTATCTCCCATTAAAATTTGGAGGCATGAGATAGAGTATCCAAGGAGATATGAATTAAGCATGAAGGTTCGGGGTCATAAGAACTGCAGAACATTGAAAATTCATAAGAAAAGTTTTGATCGCTGGAAAATTATGAAATTTGAGGATTTTGTTCCAGAGGGTAGAAAGATCCTACAGAAAAAGTTTCACGGTTTATGCTTGTGAGAATGCCTACCTTGACTCGATTTCCTCTTCTAGGGCTAGAACTTGAAGAACGGGGTTGAGAGCTTGAAAGGTTCTTCTCCCCACGAAATCTCCTCCTCCTTGGCCTCTCCTTCTGGTCCAGGAATCCTTTGGCACGAGCTTGGGTCGGCCATGAGGGTTTTAGGAGAGTATTTAAGCTTCTCCTCTTTCTATTTCCTAATAGGACTCTAATTCCTCTTTAATTCCGAAATTTCCTTACTTCCTCCTTCCTTCCTTGCTTTCCAATCTCTATTTAGACTAGGCAGAGATTCAAATTTGTGCTAACCCATATGGGGTAGGTTTAGGAATCCTATTATAACTCAAACTAGCTATTTAATTCATTAAATACCCCTTTTCTATTTAGGTAATAATTTAGTTACGAATTTAGGATATTTTCCTATTATTCTCCCTTTGTAAATTCATATTTTGACCCAATAAATTCTAGAAGATCCATTAAGCAAATCCCATTACTCTTTTCCATCTAATGAGTTTTATTTAATGCTCTATTTAAATATCTATTTAGCTAGGTTTTAAATTCTTTATTTAAATTTTTATTTTTCGTAAAAATTCAGGTTGCTACATCCTACCATCAAGATCTCAAGTTGTCGGCAACATCGTGTGCCGGCGTAGCACCCCGGAAATTTTAATTACATAAAAATTAATATAAATAGATATAAATAATTTCCATAATATCGAAGTATTTAAACATACGTATCATTATCGTATGTGCTAAAACACATCGAAAAGTTTCGTAAAAATTATAAATCAACCCCACATATTATTCCTAAGTGTCCCATGAAGAAATTCGTGCAACGAAAAATCCGATTAACCAAGTGTACATCACATGGTGATCGATTATCCAAATAAGGAAACAAGTTGGAAAATCGTTACACAGAAATACGACGCAGTCATAAATTAAATAAAAATGTTGGAGAGACTTCCAACATTATATATTAATGACCCAATATCATAATTGGGCCAATGGGCAACATTTGACCCAAAAATCAAATGAAGCAAGAAAATGCATGGAAATTCGCAACTCTAATTTAGCTGAAAATAGTAGGGGGTAATTAGGGCAAATCCCAAGGCAATTAGCCTTTCTTAGCAACTCAAATTCAAACATAACCATGGTGGGAGGTTTCCTAAAACCTCACACACTCTAATGGAGGAATAAATCCTCAAATTTGGAGAGTAATATGTGGAAAACCGCAACTTGGCTTTCCTTGTTGCAATAGGACTCCAAAAACCCATGGTTGCCTAAATACTCATCACCCAAACCCTAGGGACGGGTTTTACAACTTGTTGGGGTTGTGTGGAGGAGCTCTTGGTGGCTGGAGAGGTGGAGATCAAGCATACCAAGCTCATCTTCTTCCCCTGTTCGTCTGCTTCGACCTATGCACATCGTCTCCTTGGAGTCGACCAAAGGTAGGGTAAACCTAAATCCCATCATGCAAGGCTTATACCCCTGGAAAGAGGGTCAAGCCTACTTCCTAACCCAACTATAATGCACAATTTTTGTCCAGTATACACGGAGTATTAAGCGTTCTTCAAACAGTGGTCTGAACAAGGGATTTTTGAAGAATGAGACTTCATCAACACAGAATGTAGGTTTTCTCGGGACAAACCTTAACAAATCCTATACCAATGTGTAGAACATCAAGTTAACTTTTGTTTCCCACTTATTTCATCATTTTCCATTTAGTACATCATGGGTTATAGGCGTTTTGCCAAAGTCGCGCATGTTAAGGTCTTTTCCTGTTCAAGTCGATTTATCATGCATCTCGAGCCATTTAAAATTATTTAAAAATCATAGTTCTCTCCTCTGTCATGTTCCCAACAACTTTCATGTTTAGACTTTTGTTCGAAAAGCCCTAGCTTAGGAGATATTAGCATTGCATGAATAGCACCCCTATGTTCCTGCATTTTCGACGTTTTCGGTATGAACTCTGAACCACGTCTGGTTTAGGGGACACTTTTAAAGCAACTGGTGTCGCATCGCGCATGGGCGACGCGATCCTATGAAAGGCATCCAAGAGACCCGACGCATTTAACGTGTTGACGGGTGAACCCGCGCATGGGTCTGCGCGCCACCTGGGAGTCAACGCCGCTCTGAACTGCGGCGGCTGGCCCCGACGCGTTTCAGGCAGTTTTCCCACCCTGTGATTTCTCGGGACGTGACAGTCGTTAACTTCGGTTGGCTGCAACCCCTTTGCCACCAAGTTCTTCAGGTTTTACATAATGGTTGTTTTGATATCTGTGATGTGGTTGTCGGATTGCTGGGTATATGTGCATGTTGTAAAAATTATATGTGGTCAAGTACAGTCAGTAGGTCATGTCATAAGGATATGTCAAATTCCTATATACAGTTCTATTTATTAAAATTTCTGTAATTTGACATTGAGCATGATCTGACCATGATAAATCCAGAATAAATATATCCATTGTGTATTAGGGTTCCATAATTTGTTCATGATCTTATGATGACTGTTTTCAGGTTTTGGAACTGTTAGGTACAATTGTTTTACTGTGAATCATGTTTAAATGAGTTTATTAATAAATCTGCATGTGACCTATTTTAATTGTTAAAATTTGCTTTACTGTCCCGAAAAATCTGAAAATTTAGGTATGTGACATATGATGTATGTGAAGCCTGTGATAAAAATTTTGTTCTATTTTGATAATAGTAGGCACTATTATTAGTTTAATAAGACATGTGACCATGATAAACACGTTTAAGTTTAATCATGTGGAATACAATGATTAGCAGCATGATTAGGACTGTGTTATGAGTTATTGTCATTGTGAAACAATAGCATCATGTCTTGTAAACTGAAGCATGTGTGTTTATTTAAAATGCATGTAAATGTGTTAAATAATGCATGTGAATTATATAAACAATGTGATAAAGTGTGAATGTGTAAAATTGTGCCGAGATTGACACTGCTACCATAGAGAGCTGTGGAGCCGTACTATAGTAAAGTCCGTACGGGAAGGCTCAATGTGTGTGATATCCTATGGGCATTAGGATGAAATCCTGGAGCTGGACAAGTACCAATGGTTAGGGTGGAGAGGGCTTCTCCCAGTTCTATGCAGTTAACCAAGATTCGTGTGTTGCCTAGGTTACGGGTATGTGTATGTGATGTGCGTCCTTCTTATGGTGGTTTGTAGTATGTGTCACGAAAAATTAATTATGAAATGTGAAAATGTGACAATGTGAATATGTGAATGTGAAAATGTGCAAATGTGAAAAGTGAACATGTGAAAGTGAAATGTAAATATGTTAGTATGTGAAAAGATGTGAGTTCATGAGAATGTGATTTATTCATATGATAATGTGATTTATTCATATTAAAACAGCGAGTTAAATGCATGGATAAGTGTTATAATTGCATGGGAAATGATTAGATATCATGCTAGGTGTGTTATTCACCTTGTACATAATTGCATGCTTTAATTGTGTATAATTGTGAAATGATTTGAATGAAATTTGAACATTTGAATCATGTTGGATATAATGTGTCGAAATCATGCTATAGGTTTTCATGTTTAATTGATTAAGTGATGAGAAGCATGTACCATGTTTAATTAGATTGCTTGCTGGGTCTTTTAGAATACTCATTCTTGCTTTGGTGAACAGGTGAGACAGGTGCCCCCATTCCTGAGGAGGACATAGTGAGGAGCGACTCTGAGTCCGAGGAGTAGCTTCACGTGTGGACTTTGCTACATTGTTACACTTTATTTCATAGTATGTAATCAAATGTGATGAACAATGTAATTTATTGGAGTTGTATTAATGTGGACATTAGTATTTCTTTATTGCTATATAGACTGTGGATTATGTGATGGTGATGGAATGAGAATAATTATTTATTTCCGCTGTAATCTTTTGATATTTGTGTACATCTCAATCTATTGTTTAGTGTTGGGTAAATGTCTCAGTGTAATGACGTTCTTTGTACTGACGTGGATTGGTATAATCATATCGGTATAAGGAGGGTTGTTACAAATATCATGCTAAAAATTTGATAGAACCTCATGATATGACCTAAAGACCATACATACCTAACCAACCACAATTTTTACAGTATGCACAGATAGCCAGAAATCCGAAATCATAGCACAGTCATGCCAAACATAATTATGTGAAAAACAGAAGAACTTGGCGGCAATGACCTTGCCGTGAACATGGGTTAACGACACGGGATGCTTCCGTCAACTCAAGAACTTGGCGGCAACAAGGTTGCTGTTAACCTCTTGTCTGCAGAAAGTGCAGACTGAACTCAAATAAAAGAGACAATTGGGGGTTCGAAGAAATGAAATAAAATCCAGAAAAATAACTAGAACCTAAGGGACATGTCTAGGGATGATACCCCTTGATTACTTGCTTGGAAATAAATCTCCAAAGGGTTTAATTTGTCGAAGAAGCCCTCCTCATCCAAGCCAAGAAGGTGCAGATTCCCCACTCAAATCTCGTCTTCCTGCTTGTTCAGATGGTCCTCCGGAGTCGGGGATGATTCTTCAATAGCAGGAGCACCTCCCAGTCAAAGTAGATTGCCGGAAGAAGCTCTCAATCTTCGTATCAAGCTTTGAAAAAGTCTGGTTTTCTTACAACAAACCCTAGCTTTTCCCTTCAAACCAAAGGACCTAATCTGGCCGAAATCACTAGGTTTTATAAGGCTATGAGTCGGGGTGCACCTAAGTTCAGATTTTCCTACCGTTGGGATGAGTTTTCTAATTAGAACCCGGAGAAACACAGCCATTTTCAGATTAGGAATCGCAACATAACCGTAGAAGTAAACAACCACTTTGCTGCCGTTAACAACAAGTAAACGTCAATCCATCTGGACATTTATATCCTCCAACCGTACAGTCAATGACACACATGTTGCCGTCAACCTGCCCTTAACATCAAGGGATGTTGACGTTAACTAGGATTTCTTGCAGAATACATAAATATCAATTAAACCTACCTACAAAAAATAAATACATATAATATGCACAACAATAATTAAATGTTGTATGCACATTTAAATAAATATATTATATGTACAGAAATAACATGTATATACATATGCACATAAGTAAATAAATACTTATAACATGCAGAAAATAAACATAATATGAACAAAATTCGAGGGCCTTACACCCTCTCCCCCAAAAAGAAAACTCCGTCCTCCAAGTTAGAACAAAAATACTAACCAAACAACTGGGGATACTTCTTCTTCATGCGTCCTCAAGTGTGGATACCATTTCCGGTCCAAAAAGAAGAAAGGGGGATGAATAGTGTTTATGTGTGTGTGTGTGATATGGAGTGGAAAAGATGATAAAAATAAAAAGAAAAAGTGTAAGGCCCTCGAATTTTGTCCTTATTATTTATTGTGTGCAATTTTATGCTTGTGTATGTATATGCATTATCGTGTAAGTATTATGTATACATCATCTTGGTGTATTATGAATGTATGTATATACTTAGTTGTATATATATATATATCGGTTGATTTCGTGACATAGTGAGGGTGTGCATTACACCCTATGTATTGCATGCATGAACTTAGGAGAAATTAAGGTTTTGCATGGTTTTGGGTTCTGGCCGAAGGGTTAGTAGACGTCAACATGAATGGACGTTCACTTATTGTTAACGTCCATATAGGTGGACGTCTATTATTAAGTAGACGGCCATATCGGTGGACGTCTAGGTCATGACAGGCCAGTCTACAGCAGCATGGTGTGCCATGCCTTGATGGGAGATACCAACCACTCCCCAACGGCTCCTTGGCCTTCCAACCGACCTCTTGCGTGGGGTGAGAGGGTCCTCTCTTAAGAGAGCCCTTGTTGCAACCCCAAAGAGCTCTCTTGGCTCTTTGCAAGGAGAAAAACAAAAACCCTAGAACCTGTGAGAAAACTTGGAGTTTGGAGGCTTTGATCCGGCGATCCAAGGCTTCACCTGAAGATCTACTTCGACAAGGAGGGAGACAACACATCCGGCTACACATCCCCGACCCTGGATTTCAGAGGGGAGCATCACAGAGGCCGGAGTGGAGGCATCTTGGAGGCTTCTTGGGACTGCCCAAGGAGAGCTTCTCCAACCAATTTGATCCCTTTAGGAGTTTTCCAAAGGCAAGTAACCCTTCCACCTTGTCCATGTATGTGTATAGGAGGTTTCTATGATTTTTATGGATTTTCCTCGTGTCCTGGATCCCCAACATTCACCATTCTTTAGAGCTCGGACTGTGTTTTTACACAGGTCCGAACTTGACGGCCAGATCTATTGCCGTTGAGATCTTGAGTCAGCGGCCAACGATATTGCCGTTTATTTGTTTGACGGCCAGACTATGCCGTTGAGTTCTTCTTGACAGAACAGTGGACTGTTCTGCCCTATATCTTTAATTTCCGGATTTCTACGCATGAGGATATAATGTAAATTTTATATGTTATGTAAAATAGATAATGTGATGTGTGTGAAAATTTCTGTATTTTTCTGTAGATGGCATAATTTATTAGAATTATTGAAAGGCATGTGTAGGAGAGAGATTATGCATGTTTAATTGTGTTCCTATGATTTCTGAGGAATTAAATGCTGTAGAATTTTATGAACCATGTATATATGTATCAGTCCATGCCTTGCAAATTTGGGAATTTTCCCATATTCATGTGAATTTTTATAATTCCTACAATGAGAGATAGAAAGCATGTGTAGACCTTGTGAAAATTTTAGTAAATCGTGCGATGATAAATAAATTTGGGAAAAATTTATTGTGCTAATATGTATGTGTGGTTCATGACTGTGCATGACCAATCCTGAAACCCATGTCATGTTCTATGTTAACTTAGTTTATGAATGGCATGAAAGTGAATGTTTTAATTTCTATAAATGCATGTGAATTCAGAAAAATGTGAAAAGTTGTATGTGTGTTCTTATACCCGAAAACAGCATGTGGTTAAATTTTCAGGAAAATTAGATAACAGTAGCCTACACTATGAGATTTCTATGTGAAAATGAGTTATAAATACATGTACCATGATTAAGGTTAAATGAGGTGTATTACAATTAATCCATGAGAGCTACTAAATGCTTGATTTCTGTTATTAGTGGCATCATGCTAGGGAAGAACAGAACCATGTGCATAAATAAGAAAGTGTGAATATCATATGTAAAACGTGTGTTAATCGGAATGTGTAATGTGTAAAATGTGCCGTGTGTGACACTGCTTCCATAGAGGGCTGTGGAACCGTATCATGGAAAGGTTCCCATGAGAAGGTTCAATGTGTTAAGATATCCTAAGGGCATTAGGATGAAATCCTGGAGGTGGACAAGTACCACTGGTTAGGGTGGAGACGTGTTCTCCCGGTCTGCGCAGTGCCAAGAGTCATCACTGTATTGCCTAGGTGATGTGCTATGTGTTATGTGTATGTGATGTGTCCTTCTAGTGGTGGTTTGGACCATGTGTCACGGCAAATAAATTGTGAAATGTGAATGTGAGCATGTGTAAAATGTGTATATGTGAACATGTGAATGTGAAATGTGAAATCATGTGAACTATTCATGTTAGAATGTGAACATTGTGTACATGTGAAATGTTTGAAAAATGAACCATGTGAAATATGGGAATGTGTAACCATGTGAAGTGAATGTGTTAGAGTATGAGACGATAATTCATGCTATGATATTTCTAATTCCATGTAAATTGCCATCATGTTATAGTCAAATTGGAAGTGTAGTTTTCATGTGATTAAATGAGTAGAAAGCATGTGATAGGGAGTGTATGTGAAACATCTTAAACCATGTACCATGTGTTTTGACTTTGTAGAAATACCATGATAGGTTGTCTCTTATTGATGTTCAAGCATGCTGTATGATTTCCGTGCAAATTGGAATAGTAGAACCTACTATGATGTATTCATGAATGATGTGTATGGAGTTACTTGCTGAGTCTTTTAGACTCACTCCCTGCTTCGGCGTACAGGTTTAGTTGGTGACACACTTTTGGAGGAGACCGTGGAGAGCGACTCCGAGCGTGGAGAGTAGCTTGTGGAGTTGCGTTGTGTTCCTTTTTGTTTCATAGTATGTAAAGTGTAGCTTGTATTAGAGTTATCATTTATGTAATTGTGGACAAATTATGTATTAAATGTAGAACTTTAATCTTGTGGACAATGTAGTTTGGTTTAATTTCAATTATGAAAGTTTAGTCCTTTAATTTGCTATATGGATCATGTATGAGAAATGTGGATGATGAATGTGATGACAGTTAGTCCTTTACTTCCGCGACTCTGTGTCTATATTTGTGTATATCTCAATCATGTGATAGTGTTTGGGTAAATGTCCCACTGTGATAACCTTTACTATACCGACGTGGGTTGGTATAACCGTACCGGTATAATGAGGGTCGTCACAGAGATTGGTATCAGAGCAACCGATTGAGATCTTACATGAATATACATGAATCATCATCCTCATTGCATGCTAAATCTTTATAGATTGTCCACATGGGTAGAAATGACTAATAATGAATGGAAAATAGATAAGAAAATGGTTAGGAAGCTTAGTAACCTAACTCTAATTGGTGGCTAAAATTTTATGACAGCCATGGCTTCCCGTGGACGACGTGGAGGTGTGCCAGCTCGCGACGACGAGCAGAGGCGTGAGGAGCGGGCGGAGCAGCAGGCCCCGGCCCCACAGGGTCCTGTGCTTCCCCCACCACCGCCAGTGGACTATGGAGTATTTATGCAAGGTCTGGTGCAAGCCATGCAGACGCAGGCCCATACCCAGGCAGCACTCCAGGCCCAGTTGGAGGCCCAGGTAGAATGAGAAACAACCTAGTAGTTGCTATTTAAATTGCATGATATTGTGTTTATTGTATATTGCTTGTTGTTTAATGTAGCAGGCTCAGGCCCCAGCTCAGGACCATGGTGGACCTTCCATCATGGAAAGATTCAAGAGGATGCTGCCACCCTCTTTCAAGGGGGAGAGCGATCCGTTGCTAGCAGAAAGCTGGATGAGGGAGATCGAGAAGATCTTCCGGGCCATCAGGTGTGTGGATGAGGACAAGGTTACTTTAGCCACCTACATGCTACAGGTATGTGTTAGTTTTGTGTTTCCTATTCCCTGTTAAGTTGAAGTTGTTTAGCGGTGCTTATGAAGGTTATGTTGCAGGAGAGAGCTGATGTGTGGTGGGCTTCATTACTACGTACACAGTTTGAGGACGGTGTGATTAGATTTCAGCACCGTGTTTGTGTCCCCGATATGGTTGATGTCCGTGAGCATGTGTTAGTGGAGGCTCATAGATCGCGATTCTCTATTCATCCGGGTAACACTAAGATGTATCAAGACCTAAAGAGATCATTTTGGTGGTCCGGCATGAAGAAGGATGTTGCGGATTATGTGTCCAGATGTCTAGTATGTCAGCAGGTGAAAGCCGAGCGGCAGCGACCATCCGGCCTTATGCAGAGGATGGATATCCCCGTATGGAAGTGGGAAGCTATCACTATGGATTTCGTATCGGGTTTGCCTCGATCTAGAAGGGGCAATGACTCAATTTGGGTAGTTGTAGATAGATTCTCGAAGACTGCTCATTTCTTGCCTATGAAGAAGAAGCAGTCAGTAGAGAGTTTAGCTAGATTGTATGTTAGCGGTATCATTAGATTGAATGGTGTGCCGAAGTCGATCATTTCGGATCGAGATCCGAGATTTACTTCGAGGTTGTGGAAGGGTCTTCAGGATGCGTTAGGTTCGGAGCTGAAGCTCAGTTCGGCGTTTCATCCCCAGACCGATGGACAGTCCGAGAGGACTATCTAGACGCTCGAGGATATGTTGAGAGCGTGTGTGCTGGATTGGAAGGATGATTGGGAGCGTCATTTACCTCTTGTGGAGTTCGCATACAACAACAGCTTTCATGCTAGTATCGGTATGGCTCCATTCGAGGCGTTGTATGGTAGGCCCTGCAGATCTCCTTTGTGTTGGGAGGAGAATGGTGATAGACAGCTGATTGGTCCGGAGTTAGTTCAGGAGACTTCGGATAAGATCCAGCTGATTAGGAGGAGGCTTGTTGCGGCACAGGATAGACAGAAGAGCTATGCCGACAACAGGAGGAAGGATCTAGAGTTCGAGGTAGGTGATCATGTCTTCTTGAAGATATCGCCTACGCGTGGTGTCGTCAGGTTTGGCAGGCATAGTAAGTTGAGCCCTAGATTCATTGGCCCGTATGAGATTCTCAGACGATTGGGCAACGTGGCTTATGAGCTAGCTTTACCCCCAGCTTTGGCTAGTGTTCACCCCGTTTTCCACGTATCTATGCTCAGGAAATATGTCCGAGATCCATCTCATGTTATTAGTCACGAGCCAGTGGAGATCCAGCCAGATCTGCCGTATGTGGAGCAACCAGTAGCTATTCTTGACCGAAAGGTTCAGCACCTCCGGAACAAGAGTATTGCGTCGGTAAAAGTTCTATGGCGTAACTTCTCGCGGGAGGAGGCTACTTGGGAGCTTGAGGATGCGATGAAGAAGAAGTATCCCCTTTGTTTGAGTAGTGTTGCCCTAACTTCGAGGACGAAGTTTCTTTAAGGGGAGAGGGTGTAAGGCCCTCGAATTTTGTCCTTATTATTTTATTGTGTGCAATTTATGCTTGTGTATGTATATGCATTATCGTGTAAGTATTATGTATACATCATCTTGGTATACTTATGAATGTATGTATATACTTAGTTGTATATATACTTATGAATGTATGTATATACTTATGAATGGACGGGTCGAAGTGGAAGTGTCCCCGGGTCGAAGGCGAGACGTGAATCTGGCAGGGCCTCGCCACTCTGAATGGACCCCCCTGAACAAATGACCCTCGGGTCCAATTTATAGGCACTAGATTCTTGAATCGCGTCCAAACAGGAAGCCGCGATTATGAATTGAATCCCGTCTGGGCGGAAGGTCGCGATTAGAAAGTCAAACCGATGTGACAGGCGCATGATGGTCGTAGCCTGAGCTACGCTTCTGAATCGCATCTGGCCAGGCCACCGTGACTTAAATCGTGTCCACCTGGCCCGCCGCGATTCAGACTTGGCATGGTTTCAAGGCAATCGGCTCATGAATGCTTGGATTTGACCTTCTGAATCGCGTCCACTGACACGGACGTGATTACAGGATTTCTTCATGATTGCACGATATGGAAACCATAGGTGCGACGACTTCCTAGGCGTAGCCTTTATACTTTGAAATTGCGTCCGGGCGGCAGGACGCAATTCTTATAAAACATGTGCTCATAAATGCATCTGCCGAAACCGTCGCAATAAGGATCCTGAATCGCGTCCACATGCCCGGACGCCTTTTGAATGCGCCAGAAAATGGCCAATGAAGTTGTGCCTAAATCAAGGAATGGGTGAGATCTAGAAATATTGGGAAAACTACTCTTACAAGGCAAAAAGAGTGCCATTTGTAGCATTATGGCGCAATATGAAATTTGCCCGCGGTGGAGCCAAATTCGCATGTCTACAGCTGTCACACCTTGGTGTCAGCTTTGTAGGGAAGCGAAGCAAAGTGACACAAAGTGAAGTGTAATGGAGTGAAGTGGAATGAAATGGAATGAAAAGAAATGAAGCAGCGAAGTGGAGTAAAGCGGGAGCGGACTGAAAAGTAGATGCCAAGGTGAAAAATAGACACGCGTTTGATGATTGGGTGACTGCCAACTGATAAGAGTATTTCACCAACACCCAAAGAAGTCGCCACCAGGAAGAAGACCTAAAGAAACAAGTGCTTGGACAAATGAAAGGGATAAGGAAGGAAAGGTGCCATGAGAGCCATAAAAGGAAAAAAAAGATCAACTTCCAACGTCGGGGAAGTACCTAAGGACACAATCCGTTAGGTTTCACCATCGGGGCGTCTACCATTGTCTCAGGTGGATCTTGGGGAGAGAAGGAGAGATCAACTTCCAGCGTCGGGGAAGTACCTAAGGACATAATCCGCACCATCGGGGGCGTCCACCACTACCTAAGGTGAATCTCTGGGAGAAATGAAAATAAACTGGATGAGTCCAAACAAAGGATTCTTAAGGAAATTGGCCCAGAGGCCACAACAAAGGGAGTTGGGTATTCGACCCGGAATGGAATATTTCAAGATTACTTTGATTTGCGAGGCACGGATGGCCCTTAAATTGGCTTGGAAGAGTGGATTTCCACAGTGATTTCAATATGCATTTATGCTGGGCTAAAAGAAAATTAAGATAAAAAGGGAAGTAGAAAATAACCAAGGATAATATTGTCACGCCGGTGAGTCAGGACCGGGGTTTTATGCATGGGTCTGTTGTCCTCACATGCCAAGCATAACGGCCTATTCATGCGGCTAAGGATCCTCTAGGATAATCATTGTTTTTGATAGAGGGGAACTCAAATCCCAAATTCCTCAGAGCCATAAGGTCCTTGGTGTACTCTAATGGTATAACATATAGTAGATGCAGATAGGGATGGTGAAGGCAGCAACAGCCTGTTGTAGCGCCAGATGAGGTAACTCGAATCCTGCGCTCAAAACTCATTAGCCAATATAACAAACATCATGGAAAAACATCATTCATTCATAGCATATCTTGGAGCATTAATAAAGCATTAAATAAACATCTCATTTTGGTTTGTTTGTTAGACCATAAGGATAGGTGATCTCTGGCCAAGGAGTTGGGTGTTGGCTCCCTTCCTTGACACAACCATCAGAGGGTTCAGTCTTATTTAGCTTTGGGGCTTTTGAATTATTATGGAATCTTGAGTGTTGACCATTGATTGTAGGGACATGCGTACGACCGGGTCCATTTGGATCTCCGCGGGGACTTTGCCAATCTTTGCCATGCCCTATTATCTTGATTTGATTTTGATTTTTGCATGTATACGATCAGGTCCATTTGGATCTCCGCGGGGACTTTGCCTCTCTTGACATGTATTGGACTTTATTTTAATTGGTCATTTGATTCTTGCCTATTTTGGAGACGTTCTCTTATGACGGAGGTGCTTTGGGTTGGTTGCCTTGCCCAGACTACCTCTATTACCCATACTTTGGCCGAGAGAGGGGAGAAGCAGACGTTTGTGCCATTCAGGCGTGGCTGTGACGGTGACGGTGTCTACCGAGAGCAATCGGCTTAGCGCGCCGTGAAGTGTGTGAAGGTGCTCATGCTAAGGGCTATCCTTAATGACCCTGGAGGGAATTTTGGACTCCTGGCGTGGAATTCTTATAACAGAAACGCCGCGACAGCATGGCAATGCTGATATTCATATTTTTATGGATTTTTAATATTAGATCCTAATAATAAAGAATTCAGAGGGTAAAGGAAAAACGAATGCCCCGCGTTGGGGCGAGACTCAGGGTCTACGAGAATTTACATTTTTTGTTTGGAATTAAAACGACGTGTGGGAACTGAAGCCTCGAAATCAATGCGAGAAGGGTCGAAGGACCGATTGAAAATGGAGAGGAGAAAGCGAAGGAAAGTCTTTGAGACTCTGGCGGGGCCGAGGGGTTTGTAGAAGAAGGATGGCGTGATGCCCTAAAGAGAAGAATCCAGATGGTCGGAGGGGAGGAAGAAGAAGCGGCCGCGAGAGGCCAAAAGGAGGGTGCATAGCGTGGGGAGTAAGATGGAGATGTGCCATGTGGGGCACGGAGTGGAGATGTGCCACGTGGGGCACTGAAAGGAGTTGAGCCACATGGACACCGGAGGGAGATGTGCCACGTGGGGCACTGGAGGGAGTTGTGCCACGTGGGGTGCAGAAGGGAGACGTGCTAGGCATGGCACAATGGGAAGATGTGCCACGAGGGGCATGGAAGGGAGAGTAAGGAGTGCAGAAAGGGGTGCGATGCCCAGTGCAAGAGAATGGATTCTACAAAAGATGGAAATAAAATGCCTCCCGTGGGAGGGAATGTGGAGAACCCACGGGAAGGCGCTGAGGAGCACAAATGATGATTGGAATGGAAATGGAAAAGATGGAGAAGATCCCCTAGTCTTTTGCCTTGCCCGACGTTTAGCCTTTCGCTTGGGAATCAGCGTTCTGACCCTCAGGTACTTCCTCAAAAATTTTGTCCAGCGGGCGGATGATCTTGCCCTTTTCCGAGGGATTGAGCAGCTCTCAATGATTTGATTGTTGACTTCCGTCGGAGTTTGAAATGATAGTGGCAACTCCCTTGGAATGTAGCTTAAGGAAAGGGTGGGGAATTCCACCGGCGGAGTTGGAAGCAACAATGAAGGGACCATGCCCAAAGATTGTATAATGTGTGACATGGAAGGGGGCACGACCCCTTGGATAATAAACTGTGCCAATGATTTGGCGTTGGAGTGCATGAGCACAATTTGAGAAGCTGACTCCTTCACTAGGGTGGGAAGGTTCACAATAACGGTGTGAGGGGTCTTGAGAACTTGGAGGGAGAGATTCCCTATGAGTATTTTAAAATAAACCCGGTTGGCAATGGGTATGATTGGCATAGATTTAGAAGGCCTCTTGACGACCATGATTGGAGGAGGGGAGGACTCCCGTTCAGTGAATGTGCCCGGTATTTTGACAATGATCGGCATGTGAGGAATATATTCTTGGAGTTTGAAAAGCATGTCCGGTCTCAGAGCTTCCTTCTTTTGCTAATTCTGCTTATTGCTCCTTAAAAACTTGGGTCTGCTCCATTGAGTGGGGGTAGAGGCGGATGGAGTGGAATGATGTATGGTCTGTGGAGGCATAATGGGTATGAAGGGGAAGATTTGCTCGGGTTGGGTTGCCAAGGGTGTTGGCATAATGGGAGGTATAATGATTGGTTTAATGGTGGGTGGAGGCTTGATCATGGAAGGTTTAATGACAATGGATGGCAGTGTAGGAGGTGTAGGTAAATTGCGTAGGAACAAGACCTCGGAAGGTTCATCGTTGTAGCACCAAGCTGATTCCTAGATGGGTTCAGCATTGGCAACTTCAGTCCAAGCAACAGGATGTGATGGAGGTGGGGGTTGTTGTGGTGGAGGTATGGGAGCTGGCATGGGTGCTGGAGCAGGCGCAACGTAGGGCGCATGAGCTTCTTCATGAAAAATAGGGGCATCGTAGGACCCAGTTGGAGGTTGCTGAGTCCGGGGAGGACGAATCAGTGGACGCCTGGGTGGCGGCATGTTGTAGTACATGGGTGTTTGCGGAGGTATACATGGAGTGTATGTTGTAGGGTGATGAGGTGGATGGTGGATGGCATCCACTGATTCATTCTCTCTCGGATTAATTTGATTAAACAGCTCTATGATCGAGGAGTCCATCAAATGGGATTGAATGTAACATCCCCAGTCATAGAGCTCCTCCATGGAGGTGATTTGATTCATGGCCAGGTTGTGCCTGAGCCTCGGAGCAGAGTTGAAAATGATTATTTTAACTTGCTTTGACTCCGAGAGCTCATACTGCAAGCGCGTGGCCATTAACCTCCAACGGTCAGCAAACTGTACATATTCCTCGTTGGCCCCCATCTTCTCAGATGTTAGATCCGTGATAGAGTGATAAGGGCTGACGCGGTCTTTATACCTTTGAAGGAATGTTTTGTGCATAGAGCGGAGTCCATCAAATGGTGTAGAACCATTCGAGTGCAGGGCCGTCAAGAGATTTCCTAAATAAATATGCCAACGTGATGGGATCACGTTGCCAACGAGAAGACTCATAAAGGAATTCATTGACATGAAGGTAGGAGTTCCCCGTGCCATTGTACAATCGGTACGACGACATCTCCGAAGGAGGTATGTAAATTTGAGGTAGAGCCGGCATGGCGGCGATGGGTTTACACTTGGAATTTGAAAGCTTATTTATTTGTTCCACCAGATTGTTCAATTTCGGAGAAGAGCATTCTGGAGTGGAGTAGGGGATTGCCGCTGGACATGTGAGGGAGTACATGGGGGTGGGCTTGAATGAGTGGGCCTTCCCAAGGGATGGTTTGTATGGACAAGCACGGGAGTACAAATGGCCAGAGGGCCGAGGTGATGAAGAATGTACAAGTGTGAGTCCTTCTAGAGGTGGTTTGGACTATGTGTCATGGCATAAAATGAGATAATGTGATTTCTGTATATGTGAAATGGATATTTGTAAAAAAAAAAAATGTGCAAAAGATTTTTGTGAACTATGAATTAATATGATGAATGTGAAATTGTGAATCAGACTATTAATTTGTTATAACCATGTAAAACAGCAAGCTATTTACATTTATTAATGCGTTATGAATGTGAAGTTGTACCTAGAATCCATGGTAGGATCTCTCTTTCACTATGAGTAATTCCATGCTTATATGGTTATCATATTATGATACAAACATGATGAAAAGTGCTTGCAATTAGAATGATAAAGTATGTGTTAGGTAATTTAATTCTAATTGTAAATATAAAGCATTAGGCCTATATCAAAGCTAGTAGATTAGCATGTTTAGATCTTTTTCTAAAAAGATTGTTAAATCCATGTTACTTGAATCGTGACCTGACTTGAAACTAAAAATGTCTATATGATGTGTGTATGTATTATGTGTGTGGATTTGCTTGTTGAGTCTTTGGACTCACTCTTGCTTCGGCGTACAGGTGCAGATGTCTCTACTTCTTTGGAGGAGACAGTTAGGAGTGACTCCAAGCATGAGGAGTAGCACCTTTGTGGAGATTTCAGCTTTTTGTACTTTTCTTTCATAGTATGTAATAAAGAACTTGATGTAATTTAGTTGTGGACAATGTAATTTACTTTAAATTTTCAGTTGTGAAATGTTTAGTTCCTTCTTGTGCTATATAGACTGTGGATAAAATGTGGATGATGGAATAAGATCTTTTATTTAGTTCTTTATTTCCGCTGTATGTGTTTATATACATCTCAACTTATTGTATGTGTTAGGTAAATGTCCCACTGTAGCAACGCTTTCTATATTGACGTGGGTTGGTATAACCGTACGGATATATAGAGGGTCGTTACAGAGATTGGTATAAGAGCGCCATGGTTGAGATTGTACATAAATATGCATATACCATCATCTTCATTATATGCTAAGTCTCTATAGATTGTCCGCATAGTTAGGAATCTGATAGATTAGTTCTCAATTGTGATTAAATTATTTTGCAGTTTATGGCTTCACGCGGTAGACGTGGTGGTGTGCCTGCTCGTGATGGCGAGCAGAGGAGAGATGAGCCTAGGAGTGAGGACCAGGGTGAGGAGCAGGCCCCAGCACCCCAGGGTCCTGTGCTTCCTCCTCCACCGCCAGTGGGCTATGGAGTGTTCATGCAGGGTCTAGTGCAGGCGATGTAGACACAGGCCCATACTTAGGCTGCACTCCAGGCTCAGCAGGAGGCTCAGGTTAGCATAATAAGATTAAGTAGTCTGTCTTATTAATGCATGTTTGTTATGTTGTATGTGTTGCTTATGATGTTTGTGGTAGCAGACTCAGGTGCCAGCTCCTCAGGCTGACCATGGTGGACCCTCCATCATTGAAAGGTTCAAGAGGATGTCGCCCCTCTTTTAGGGGGAGAGCGATCCGTTACTTGCTGAGAGCTGGATGAGGGAGATCGAGAAATTTTTCGGGCTATTAGGTGCACTGAGGTGACAAGGTCACTTTAGCCACCTATATGCTAGAAGTAGTGTGTAATTTAATCAGTGGTTATTTCTTTAAGTATAGATTATGTTGTTAGTCCTTATGGATGGTTTGGTACGAGCGACCCGACGTGTGGTGGTCCTCGTTGTTGCGTACTCGGTTAGAGGATGGTGCTGTGGAGGTGGTTGGGATGAGTTCGTGAGGCTATTCTGAGCCAAGTTTGTTCCGGAGCACATCCAGGACAAGATGGAGCAGGAGTTCCTCTCATTGACTCAGGGCTCCATGACCGTGCTGGAATATGAGGCCAGGTTTGCCGAACTATCGAAGTATGCCCCTCATATTGTAGCTGATGAGCGCAGGAAGGCGAAGAAATTTATGATGGGTCTAAGACCATCACTGAGGATGAGGTTGGTGGCTTTCGATCATCGTACCCTCGAGCAGGCGCTCAGCACGGCATGTCGACAGGAGGAAGAGATGGAGCAGTACCTGGAGGAGATGAAGGCTTCCAAGAAAAGGCCCGCGGCTCCTTTCCAGAGGCAGGAGAAGAAGAAAGCAGCTTTCCAATCACCGCACCATCCTGTGGCATCGGGCAGTGGTCAGGTACCTTCTCAACGTTCCCCTAATGGTAAGAAGGAGTGTCCTCATTGCGGGAGGGCACATGGTGGTACGGAATGTTGGAAGTTGGCAGGGAAGTGCCTGAAGTGCGGAAGCAGCGAGCATAGAATCAAGGATTGTCCGAGGCTTCAACAGGGAGTCCAGCGTGGACTAGCCCCAAGAACAGCTGCAGCAGCGCCAGCGACAGGACGACCACGGAGACCTCGAGCCCCATCTCGAGTGTTTGCGTTAGCTCGTGAGGACGCCGAGCAGGAGGAGCATGTCACCGAAGGTACGGTTCTTTTCAGGGGTGCGCATGCTCGAGTTTTGTTCGATACGGGTGCTACCCACTCATTCATTTCCAAGCATTTTGCTAGGCAGTTAGCCTTAGAGTCAGGAATAGAGTCCAAGGAGTTAGAAGTCCCTTTGTCTGTGCACACGCCTGCTGGTACGATATTGACTAGGAATTGCATTCCTTCTTTGCCAGTGTGCATCGAGGATAGAGTCTTAGAAGGATGCTTCTTAGTGCTTAAGATGAAGGACTATGATGCCATTCTTGGTCTAGATGGCTAGAGGAGCACTATGCGGTAGTGGATTGTCGTGGGAAGAAGATTGTTTTCTCCATTCTGGTAAGGATGAGTTTCTCGTCCTTCACCAAGGAATTAGCGGACAATTTGTCATCTCTGTCATGAAAGGCGATGCGTATGGTTAACAAGGGTGTGACGCTTTTCTTGCCAGTGTGGTATTAGTACCCAAGGCTATGAGTCACCTACTCTTGCCCAGATAGATGTAGTGCAGGATTTTCCAGATGTCTTTCTCGATGATTTATCGGATTGCCACCGGCTCGAGAGATAGAGTTCACTCTAGAGGTGCTTCCAGGCACCCCTCCTATCTCGAAGGCACCTTATCGGATGGCACCTGCAGAATTAGCTGAGCTAAGGAAGCAGTTGCAGGATTTGTTAGATAAGGGATTTATCGCCCTGTGGTTCCCCTTGGGGCGCACCTGTCTTATCGTGAAGAAGAAGGATGGGTCACTTAGGTATGCATCGATTATAGGAAGCGAACCAAGTGACGGTTGAGAACAGGTATCCCTTACATCGGATTGATGATTTGTTGACCAATTGCAAGATGCATTAGTCTTTTTATAAAATTGATCTGTGGTCGGGTTATCATCAGTTGAGGATTAGGAGTGAGGATGTCCAAGACGGCTTTAGAACCCGTATGGACAATATGAGTTGTTGGTCCTTCCTTTGGTCTGACCAACGCCCCTGCAACATTCATGGATCTCATGAATAGGGTGTTTTGACATATTAGATATTTTTGTCGTAGTGTTCATTGATGACGTGTTGGTCTACTCTCCAGATGAGGCTACACACGTCAGCATTTGAAGGTAGTATTAGAGGTTCTCCGAGACCAACAGCTGTAGCAAAATTCAGGAAGTGAGATTTTTGGTTGTGTGAGGTTCATTTCCTTGGGCATGTATCTCCGGTGCTGGTGTAGCAGTGGATCTAGCGAAAGTCTAGGTGGTATGGAGATTGGGAGATTCCCAAGACTCCTTCAGAGATTCGGAGTTTTCTCAGTTTGGCGGTGTTATTATCGGCGATTTATTGAGGGATTTTTCCATCGCCGCCCCTTTGATCAGCTGACCAGGAAGGGAGTGAAGTTGTTTGGTCCGAGGAGTGTGAGAGTAGTTTTTAGTTATTGAAGACTAAGCTCACTTCGGCTCCTGTGTTAGTTTTACCGAGCGGTGTAGAGGCTTTTGCTATCTACACAGATGCATCTCGGATTGGCCTTGGCTATGTATTGATGCAACAAGGAAGGGTAGTAGTATATGCTTCTCGTCAATTGAAGGAGCATGAGCAAAATTATCCGACTCATGATCTTGAGCTTGTGGCAGTGGTTCATGCACTAAAGATCTGGAGACACTATCTTTATGGTGTCAGATTTGAGGTGTTCACTGACCACAAGAGCTAAAGTATCTTTTCTCCCAAAAGGAATTAAACCTTAGGCAGAGAAGATGGATTGAGTTCCTGAAGGACTATGACATCGACCTTCAATATCATCCTGGAATGGCTAATGTCGTAGCGGATGCCCTTAGTAGGAAAGGTTGTCTCTCCGCAGGATTGGAAGATGTTGGAGGATGCAGCGTGTTCGATAACACAGTATTGCGGCCAGTGATCTGGACGTTTACCTCCCAGATCTGTCCGCCAGACAGTGGACAGTCGGAGGACTATCGAGATGCTCGAGGATATGTTGAGGGCGTGTGTGCTGCATTGGAAGGATTATTGGAGCGCCATTTACCTCTGTGGAGTTGCATATAACAACAGTTTCATGCGGTATTGGTATGGCTCCATTTGAGGTGTTGTATGGTAGGTCTTGTAGATCTCCTTTATGTGGGAGGGGACTGGTGGGGTAGCTGATTGGTCCTGAGTTAGGTAGGAGAATTCGGATAAGGTCCAGATGATTAGGAAGAGGCTTGTTGCGGCACAGGATAGGCAGAAGAGTTATGCCGACACAGGTGGAAGGATTTAGAGTTTGCGGTAGTGAGCATGTCTTTTTAAAGATGTCACCTACTCGGGTGTAGTTAGATTTGGCAGGCATGGTAAGTTAAGTCCTAGATTCATTGGCCCATATGAGTTTCTCCGACGATTGGGCAACGTGGCTATGAGTAGCTTTACCCCCAGCGTAGCTAGTGTCCATCCTGTATTCCACATATCCTATGCTCAGGAAGTAGTTAGAGTCCATCTCTATTATTTAGTCACGAGCCAGTGGAGATCCAACCAGATCTTTCTTATGTGGAGCAAACCAGTAGATATCTTACTGGAAGGTTCAGCATCTCCGAAACAAGAGCATTGGTCAGTGAAAGTTTTATGGCGTAACTTCTCACGAGAAGAGGCTATTGGGAGCTTGAGGATGCAATGAGAAGAAGTATCCTCAGTCTTTGAGTATGTCGGTCTAACTTCGAGGACGCGATTTCTTTAAGGGGGAGGGGTGTAGGCCTATATTTTTACTCTCTTAATAGGTGTTAATTGTGCTTATGTATGGTAGAATGAGTATGCGTATACAAATATTTGGTCTTGTTGAAATATGTAGTTATATCATGTATATATGTAATGATTGCATAGATGATATTATATTTAAAATTACATGTAAATGGACATAACTGTGTGGGGTATATAGAGTCTTCTGTAGTTTTATGTTCTGTGCAGAGACTTATTGGCGTCATAATCGTGGCGTTGACTTTAAGTCAGCGGCCACATCGAGGACGCTAACACAGTATTGACGGCCAGTGATCTGGACGTTTACCTCCCAGATCTGTTGCGATTTCAGATCCGGAAACGCCCCCGAAAATGTCGCCCTCTGATTTGGAAACCGTTCCCCAACGGTAACCTAGCCTACCCTCTTTGCGTATCCGACCCTAACCCTTTATATTGTCAAATTTTCGGCCAGATCTAACCCTTTGGCTCTTGAGTCAAAAACCTAGTTCTCTGTGTGAAACCCCAATCTTTGAGCTCTGAAATCTGGCGACTGGAGGCTTCATCCGGCATTCTACAACGACTGGAGGAGAGCTTAAACATTCGAGAAGACTTCTACGACACCAAATCGCGCTCTACATCGACACAGAACCTGGATCGGAGGGATTATGAAGGATCTTTGGCTCTGGCTGAGGAGAGCTTCTTCGACCTATAACTCCATCCGTGGATTTTTTCAAAGGCAAGTAACCCATACCCATGGTCCATAAATGTGTCTAGTAGGTCCTAGGCATTTTTACAGATTTTAATTGTGTCTTGGAACCCCCTTTTCTCCGGTGTTTTGTGAGTTCTGTCTGTTTTCTGTAGACAGGAACTTAACGGCAAGCTTTGCTGCCATTAATATCTTAAGTTGGCGGCGGCCTTTGTTGCCGTTAACGTGGTAGGAGGCCACCCCATTGCCGTTTAGTTCTTCAGGCAAGAATAGTGGACTGTTCTCACCTTTAAGATTTTTTTCGGATTTTTGCATATGAGGATATACTGTAACTTTTATATGTTATGTAATATATGTAGTGGATTATGTGGTGTAATTTCTATGAATTTTTGTTAATTGTATTATTTATTAAAATTCCTGAAATACATGTTAGACATGTTTTATATCTTGTAAATTTTCTATTTACATGATCCATGTGGAAATTGAGTACCATAGAATTTATGTAACATGTTTATAGATGTCAGTCTAGGTCACAAAAATTTGGGATTTTTATGATAGCTGTATAATTAATTATGATTTCTGAATTGCAAAATAGTGAATATGCATAATTAGTTTTAATTCTTCAATAAACTGTACGATGCAACCTAAATTCTTGAAAATTTCATGTGATGTTATAACTATAAATACAGGATTAGAACTGTTAAAAATGATTACAATACTGTGATTTCATGAATAATCGAGTTATGAGTAAACATGTAGAATCACTGTTTTAAATTCTATAAATCATGTATAGCTCAGAAAAATGTGAAATTCTGTAAGTATGATGTTCGACCTATAAACAATCTGTGATAAAAATTTCATGTGGAATGGACAACATTACATAATGATTTGTTTATTTCATGAAGAAATGACTAATTAAAGCATATTCATTGAAATTTTAGATTTTCTAAATAGTTTCAGCATGTTTAATATTAATCTATGGTTAATTAAATATTGTTAACAGTAGTATAATTATAGGGAACTGAAACCGTGCGTAAAATGGTGAATATGGAATTATGTGTTAAATAGTGTGAAATAGTGAGTGTTTAAAAATGGAAATTATATAAATGTGCCAATGGGTGACACTGCTACCTTAGAGGGCTATGGAACTGTACCGTAGTAAAGTCCCTACGGAAAGGTTCATATGTGTGTGATGTCCCATGGGCATTGGGATAAAATCCTGGAGGAGGACAAGTACCGCTGGTTAGAGTGAAGAGTGCTTCCCCCGGTTCTGCGTAGTAACTATGATCTATCACTTGATTGCCTAGGTGATAAGATATATGTGTGTAATGTGACAAGTGTGAGTCCTTCTAGAGGTGGTTTGGACTATGTGTCATGGCATAAAATGAGATAATGTGATTTCGTCTATATGTGAAATGGATATGTGTAAAAAAAAAATTGTGCAAAAGATTTTGTGGAACTATGAATTAATATGATGATATGTGAAATTGTGAATCGAACTATTAAATGTGTTATAACCATGTAAAAACAGCAAGCTATTTACATTTATTAATGCATTATGAAAGTGAAGTTGTACCTAGAATCCATGGTAGGATCATCTCTTTCACTATGAGTAAATTCCATGCTTATATGGTTATCATATTATGATACAAACATGATGAAAAGTGCTTGCAATTAGAATGATAAAGTATGTGTAGAAAGCATGTGTTAGGTAATTTAATTCTAATTGTAAATATAAAGCATTAGGCCTATATCAAAGGTAGTAGAATAGCATGTTTAGATCTTTTTCTAAAAAGATTGTTAAATCCATGTTACTTGAATCGTGACCTGACTTGAAAGTAAAAATGTCTATATGATGTGTGTATGTATTATGTGTGTGGATTTGCTTTTGAGTCTTTGGACTCACTCTTGCTTCGGCTACAGGTGCATATATCTCTACTTCTTTGGAGGAGACAGTTAGGAGTGACTCCGAGCGCGAGGAGTAGCACCTTTGTGGAGATTTCTGCATTTTGTACTTTTCTTTCATAGTATGTAATAAAGAACTTGATGTAATTTAGTTGTGGACAATGTAATTTACTTTAAATTTTCAGTTGTGAAATGTTTAGTTCCTTCTTGTACTATATAGACTATGGATGATGGAATAAGATCTTTTATTTAGTTCTTTATTTCCACTGTATGTGTTTATATTTGTGTACATCTCAACTTATTGTATGTGTTGGGTAAATGTCCCACTGTAGCGACGCTTTTTATATCGACGTGGGTTGGTATAACCGTACCGATATATAGAGGGTCGTTACACACATGTTCACATTGCACATATTCACATTTTTCACACTTCTACACTTAATTGCCGTGACATATAGTCCGAACCACCATAAAGAAGGACACACATTCACATAACACATACCCGTCACCTAGGCAATATAGTGATGAATCATGGTAACTGTGCAGAACCGGGATAAGCCCTCTCCACCCTAACTAGTTGTACTTGTCGACCTCTAGGATTTCATCCTGATGCCCACAGGATATCACATACATAATGAGCCTTCCCATAGGGACTTTTCTACAGTACGACTCAACAGCCTTCTATGGTACCAATGTCAATTTCGGCACATGATCACTTTAAACACAATCTTTCACTTAATCACATGTTTCATTCACTTATATACACAATTTAACTCCTTTCACATGCATTTTAAGTAAATATACATATCTTAGGTTACAGACTTTAACACTACTGTTTCACAATGTTACATTAAGCATAACAATGCCCTAAAATGCTGCAAGTCACTGAATTTAACATGATTTAATTTAAACACGTTTAACATGGCTTAGATACCGTTTCAAAATACAAATAGCACATTTAGACATCAAAACAATATCAAATTTTAACCACTGACTCTATACATGCAATATGTCATGTGCCTAATTTTTCAGATTTTTTGAAACTGCAAAACTATTTTTAAATTTTAAAATAGATTTCATGCAAATTTACTAAGATATTCACTTTAACATGTTAAAAAGTAAAATAGTCGGTGCTAATAAGTTTAAAACATGTGAACAGTAACCCTAAGATCATGAAATTTTCTGTAACATTATCATACAGTAAAGTATTTATTTCTAATTAAACATTATCAAAACATGCTTATTTTCTAATAATAGATATTAAATTAAATAATACCATGGTAAAAAATTCGATAGAACCTCATGATATGACCTAAAGACCATACCTGACCAATAACAATTTTTACAGCATTCACAGACATCCAGAAATCCAAAATCATAACACAGTCATGCCAAACATAATTCTGTGAAAAAAAAAAGAACTTGGCGGCAAGGACCTTGCCGTCAACATGGGTTAACGGCACAGGATGCTGCCGTCAACTCAAGAACTTGGCGGAAACAAGGTTGCCATCAACCTCCTGTCTGCAGAAAGTGCAGACCGAACTCAAATAAAAGAGAGAATTGGGGGTTCCAGGACAGGAAATAAAATATGAAAAAATACCTAGAACCTAAGGGACATGTCTGGTTTGTCGAGATTTTACTAACCTTTTATGGTGAAGAAGTCTAGCCTTGTTTGCAGGTCCGAGTTGAAGGTAGCTCGAAGTCCTCCTTGTACAAGCCTTCTCCTTGTGATTCCAAGCTTCCAAAGCTTCTAGAGACGTCTCCAATAACCCTAGTGGTTGTACCATATTCTCACCTATTCCATGTTCCCAACAAATTTCATGTTGACACTTTTGTCCTAAGAGCCCTAGATTAGAAGATATAAGCGTTGCATGATGTTCGCTACATGTTCATGTGATTCCTTGCATTTTCGATTTAAATGTTGAATCACGTCCTGTCTAGGCGCAACGATTCAGGTGTTTGGTATCTCGTCAGCTTCTGCCACCATGATTACCTTAAAGGCGTCCGCCAAGGGCGATGTGATTTAGGTGCATCCAGTTCCTCAAACGGTGTGCCGTTCACTTGTCAGAAGACCTCTGAACTGCGACCGCGATGGCCGCCGCCGATGATCAGTCTGTCCCCATGTAATTTTAATAATTACATATGTATTTAGTGATTAACAAAACATCATCAATAATCTCTAACATATTTCATAAATCTTAAGTACAGGAAAATTACCAAGGTCAATCAAGTCAATAATGGTAAGTATTGTCTTACTAAAGCTTTAATCTTTTCAGAATAATATTTCTCTAAGTCCACATCGACTTCTGTTGAAAGTCATAACGATTTCATAAGTATTTTTAACGATTTCCTTGTAAGACTGGAAATTCATGTGTTTCAAACAAGTCGATTCCGTAACGATTTCTTAAGTAATCATAACGATTTCTTTAGAACTTGCAACGACTTGCTCGCCGTAACGATTTCTTAAGTAATCATAACGATTTCCTTAGAACTCGCAACGATTTGCTCGCTGTAACGATTTCTTAAGTAATCATAACGATTTCTTTAGAACTCGCAACGACTTGCTCTCCGTAACGATTTCTTAAGTAATCAAAACGATTTCTTTAGAACTTGCAACGACTTGCTCACCGTAACGATTTCTTAAGTAATCATAATGATTTCTTTAGACCTCGCAACGACTTGCTCACCGTAACGATTTCTTAAGCAATCATAACTATTTCTTTAGAACTCATAACGATTTGCTTTGCGCAATGATTTCTTTAGCGCTCATAACGATTTACTTTACGCAACGATTTGTTTAGCGCTCATAACAATTTACTTTGCGCAACGATTTCTTTAGTGCTCATAACGATTTGCTTTACGCAACGATTTCTTTAGCGCTCATAACAATTTGCTTTGCGCAACGATTTCTTTAGCGCTCATAACGATTTGCTTTACGCAACGATTTCTTTAGCGCTCATAACAATTTGCTTTGCACAACGATTTCTTTAGCGCTTATAACGATTTGCTTTGCACAACGATTTCTTTAGCGCTCATAACAATTTGCTTTGCGCAACGATTTCTTTAGCGCTCATAACAATTTGCTTTGCGCAACAATTTCTTTAGAGCTCATAACGACTTGATAAGTATTCATAACGATTTCCCTTTTGAACACATACACTTGCGTTAACGATTTGCTCTCTATAATGACTTGTTAGTATTCATAATGATTTCATAAGTCATATAGATAACGACTTTATAGTTTATATCAACTTGACTTTTATTTTATCTCTTGAAACATTGACTAGTCAAAGTCCACGTTTATATATCTCTGACACTCCTGCATTTATGAGATCTGAACGTACCTCTGCATGCATACAGACGATATTGTCCATTATCGTGTATATCCTGTCAATATCTTTTAGAAGAAACTATTCGGCATTACTGTTTTGGTGAATATTCTTATCAATATTTACTGACAACTAAAGATAGCCTAGCTGTCTACTATTCTAGCATTTAATTTATGCAGGGTCCTAAAGATGTCTTCTGTCATACAACGTTGGACCATACAGACGGCAGAAGACATTATCTCTTTGCGTGCTCAAATAGATAAAGATTGTTGAAGCTTCAAGTGTCAAGTAGTTTAACGACTACCAATCTAAGGGACAACAGTTACTTCAACGTGCGAGAATTTTAAAGAAGATATAAATACAGACAAAAGAGAAGATCTATAGACAAGGAGTGAACGCTCGTTCAAGGATAAAAGAAATCTTCTGCTAGAATTCTAAAGGAAAAACATGTCCATTCTTCTCGTGTTTCTTTGCTCTCCACTCTGTAGTGAAAATCTTGAGAGAGCTTGTGTAGTCTGAGAGTGTGCTAGCTTAGATTCTTTGCTCTCAGTGCTTTTTGCTTCAGATCTTTGCTTGTCAAAAGCTTGATCTAGGGGCTTGAATCATTTCTTCTCTTGTGTTGTTTCCTTCGGGTTGTGAAGGAAGACCTGGTAGTATCCAGGGGGCTGTTCCCTTCGGTTGTGAAGGAAGACCTGGTGGGGTATTGTGACGGCCCTCGTTACACCGGTACGGTCATACCGCCACGTCGATATAGCGAGAGTCCACAGTGGGACATTTACCCAAACGATACAAACAGCTGAGATACACGCGAATATACAACAGAGTAGCGGAAGTAAAAGACCAATGTCTTCATTCAATCATCATCCACATTAAACATACATGCAGTCGCAATTAACATAAAAGAACTAAAAATCCACAGGATTTAAATTGCTGAAATTAAATACAAATGTCCACACTTATACATCCTTTTCATGATACTTCTAGTACAATGTTTCAAAGTACATACTATGAAATACACAATCTCAAGGAACTCCAAAACTAGCTAGTCTCCGCGCTCGGAGTCCGTCTCCACCGTCTCCTCAAGCGGTGTCGTGTCACCAACTATACCTGTACGCCGAAGCAAGGAGTGAGTCCAAGGACTCAGCAAGCAACACTACCCAAACATTCACATACAAGTCCTAGTGGTTTCTACATGCACATTTACAATTCGCAACACATAGCATGCTAGTAGATTTAAAGATTCAACCTATCATGAAAGTTTAAAATTTTATACATGGATCATGCTTTCAGATTTCGAAGAACAAAATTCACCTATCACATGCTCTCTATTAATTTTCTCATAAAACTTTAATCTTAAAAGAATCAAAACATGAGAGCTACCAACATGAACATTATGCACATATGAAAGGGAAACACAACTAGCAGGGATTTTACATGTTTTAAACATTACATAAACCTTTCCACATGCTTTAGGTTGCTGATTTCATATGGTTTCATGGCTGAAAACCTATACATGAAAGCTACAATAACGCATAAAACATATCATGTGAACAAGTAATCATGCTATCTTGTGCCCGTTTTCAGCAATCATCCCTAACATGGATTCTAGCATTTATGCACACATAAACATGATAATGATAACATGAGTTACTGATTTCACATGGTTTCAGATTTGTCTCACATGGTTTTCAATAACATACTCCCACATCTTTAGTTTCACATTTTCTTTACACAAGTTCCTCTTTCACATGGTTCACTTTACACATACCCATTCACATTGTCACTTACACATTTACACATGGTCACATACACATTTCACATTACACTTTACACATTTTTAGGTGCCGTGACACATAGTCCAAACCACCAAAGAAGGACATATACACATCACATTACACATAGACGCCATCTAGGCATTCCAATGGCGACTCTTGGACTGCGCAGACGGGGAGAACAAGTCTCCACCCTAACCAGTGGTACTTGTCCACCTCCAGGATTTCCCCCTAATGCCTTAGGGTCACTTAACACAATGAACTTTCTCAGGGGGACTTTCCCTGATACAGCTCCACTGCCCTCTACGGAAGCAGTGTCACATTGGCACAGTTACACATTACACATTTACCGTTTTACACTTGGTTTACACATAACACTTCATCTCATTCACTTCTCACTCACATGAATACCTCTGTTTTTCCTAACATGGTACTACAGAATTTCAAGAGTTTAACACACAGTAAACACACTAATCATGTGGGTTTAAACAAAATCTAATCACATTACGATCATATGCACGAATTATCACATTTCACATGAAAAATACATAACTTTTTATTTACTGATCCAAATGACCTGAAATTTTAACCACATGCTGTTTTCGGGTTCAAGATAATACACTCAATTTTCAGATTTTTCTGAGCTAAATAGAATTTACAGAAAATAAAACACCTAAATAGCATGCTATTCACAACTTAAGCTAACATGGGGTTTGACACATCTTGCAATTTGCCACTCACTGTTTTTAAACTGAGGCTACTAATATATGCATGATTTGAGAATACAAAATTACCCTAAATCATACATCTATAGGTCAATTACCACAAACCATTCTTGCATGCTTTTATTTTTACCGAACCGGATTTTATTAGCAAATTACACAAGCATGGATAATTACCAAAATTGCAACCACACATATTGACACTAACCTTATGATCAGACCAAAACCAAGGCATTCAACTAATCCTAATCATGGAAATGGATTGCAAAAATTTTCAACAAGTTATGCTCACAATTCATGGGTTACAATATTTCCCACATTCACCATCACACCACATTCATCCACACACCACAATGGACAATATACATAGAGTATAAGGTTTACCATATATCCTCATCACGTAAAACATACCGAAGTTAAAGTATAAGAGGGACAGAACAGCTCACTGTTCTGTCCAAAAGAACTTGCGGCGGTCTCTGGCCGCTGACTCAGGGTCAGCGGCATGGTCGATGGACGCAAGCATGATCTGGGTCCAGGGACCTTGCCGTCGAACCAGGTCTGTGCAGAAACACAGACCCGAGCTCTGAATAATTTGGGTGAATGGGAGGGTCTAGGACTCGAGGAAAATTCCATAAAAATCATAGAAACAACTAGACTCATACGGGGACATCATAGATAGGTTACTTGCCTTCTAAAAATTCCTCCAAGGGATCTAGGGCTGGTGAAGACCTCCTTGGGCAGTCCAAGAAAGTTGCAGAACTCCCTCCAAGGTCACCTTCCTCCGGGTTCTTGGATGATCTCCACAGCAAGGGGACGATGGGGAAGCCTCTCCTTTGCTCCAGCTTCCTCTTGTCGCAGTAGATCTCCAGATCAAGCTCCAATGGGGTCGGATTTGAGGGTGCTAAGATGGGGTTTTCTCACAGTTTCCTCCTAGGGTTTTTTCTCCTCTTACAAGGGTGAAGGGAAGAGTGGGAGAGGCCAATTCGGTTTAGACAATAAGGAGGTCTCTCTCCCACTCACTAGGGTGATGGGACACCCTCAGAGCCGTTGGGGGACATCCCCCCATGGTGGCCACCTTGTTTCAGAAGCTTGCAGCTCTGCTGCGCATGCAGGTCAGAGAAATTGGCGTCCACATCGCTGGACGCCAGGATAAGTGTTGGCGTCCATGTCTGGACGCTGACACCAGATAAACGGCCAGGGGTGACGCCAAGGTGGCCTTCGGCCAGAACTCTAAATTATGCAGAAAACCATGCATACCATGCATATATACATGCAATATACATATGGTATTGTATCCATACTATCATCATGCAATACATACATTATTTATGTTTAATATAAACACATGCACACGTAATTATACTAATTAATGCATACGTACACAAGCAAAAATACACAACATAATTACAAATAATGCGATGGAAATTCGAGGGTCTTACACCCTCTCCCCCTTAAAGAAACTTCGTCCTCGAAGTTAGAACGACACTACTCAAACAAAAGGGGATACTTCTTCTTCATCGCATCCTCAAGCTCCCACGTAGCCTCCTCACGTGAGAAGTTCCGCCATAGAACTTTCACCGACGCGATACTCTTGTTCCGGAGATGCTGAACCTTCCGGTCAAGAATGGCTACTGGTTGCTCGACATACGAAAGATCTGGCTGGATCTCCACTGGCTCATGACTAATCACATGAGACGGATCTCGGACATACTTCCTGAGCATAGATACGTGGAATACCGGGTGAACGCTAGCCAAAGCTGGGGGTAATGCTAGCTCGTACGCCACGTTGCCCAAACGTCTGAGAATCTCATATGGGCCAATGAATCTAGGGCTTAGCTTGCTATGCCTGCCAAATCTGACAACACCTGAGTAGGCGATATCTTCAAGAAGACATGATCGCCAACCTCGAACTCCAAATCCTTTCTCCTGTTGTCGGCATAACTCTTCTGCCTATCCTGTGCCGCAACAAGCCTTTTCCTGATAAGCTGAATCTTATCCGAAGTTTCCTGAACTAACTCCGGTCCGATCAATGCCTATCACCAGTCTCCTCCCAACATAAAGGAGATCTGCAGGGCCTACCATACAACGCCTCGAATGGAGCCATACCGATACTAGCATGAAAGTGTTGTTGTATGCGAACTCCACAAGAGGTAAATGACGCTCCCAATCATCCTTCCAATCCAGAACACACGCTCTCAACATATCCTCGAGCGTCTGGATAGTCCTCTCAGACTGTCCATCGGTCTGGGGATGAAACGCCGAACTGAGCTTAAGCTCCGAACCTAACGCATCCTGAAGACCCTTCCACAATCTCGAAGTAAATCTCGGATCCCGATCCGAAATGATCGACTTCGGCACACCATGCAATCTAATGATACCGCTAACATACAATCTAGCTAAACTCTCTACTGACTGCTTCTTCTTCATAGGCAAGAAATGAGCAGTCTTCGAGAATCTATCTACAACTACCCAAATCGAGTCATTGCCCCTTCTAGATCGAGGCAAACCCGATACGAAATCCATAGTGACAGCTTCCCACTTCCATACGGGGATATCCATCCTCTGCATAAGGCCGGATGGTCGCTGCCGCTCGGCTTTCACTGCTGACATACTAGACATCTAGACACATAATCCGCAACATCCTTCTTCATGCGGACCACCAAAATGATCTCTTCAGGTCTTGATACATCTTAGTGTTACCCGGATGAATAGAGAATCGCGATCTATGAGCCTCCGCTAACACATGCTCACGGACATCTACCACATCGGGACACAAACACGGTGCTGAAATCTAATCACACCGTCCTCATCACGAGCAATGCCCGCCTTACCCACTAACTCTAACAATCTAGGATCGGCTTTCTGCTGCTCAATCACCTCATCCAAGACTGAGGATCTAAGGGATAGCTGAGCTACAAAAGCCTGACACAACGATGGCTCTAACTCGGTCATAGAGCACGCTGCATCCTCCAACATCTTCCAATCCTGCTGGAGCGAAGACCTCTTTCTACTAAGAGCATCCGCTACGACGTTCGCCTTTCCAGGATGATACTGAAGGTCGAAGTCATAGTCCTTCAAGAACTCAATCCATCTCCTCTGCCTCAGGTTTAATTCCTTTTGGAGAGAAAAGATACTTCAAGCTCTTGTGGTCGGTAAACACCTCAAATCTGACACCATAAAGATAGTGCCTCCAGATCTTTAGTGCATGAACCACAGCTGCGAGCTCCAAATCATGAGTCGGATAGTTCCTCTCATGCTCCTTCAACTGACGAGAAGCATAAGCCACTACCCCTCTTGCTGCATGAGCACACAGCCTAAACCAATCTGAGATGCATCCGTATAAATGGCAAAGCCCTCTAGACCACTAGGCAATACCAATACCGGAGCAGAAGTAAGCTTAGCCTTCAATAGCTGAAAGCTGCGCTCACATGCCTCAGACCATACGAACTTCTCACCCTTTCTGGTCAGCTTTGTCAAAGGGGCGGCGATGGATGAGAAACCCTCAATGAATCGCCGATAGTAACCAGCTAACCCAAGGAAACTACGAATCTCCGAAGGGGTCCTGGGAATCTCCCAATCCATAACTGCCTGGACTTTGCTGGATCAACTGCAACACCAGCGCCGGAGATAACATGCCCGAGAAAGTGAACCTCGCGCAACCAGAACTCGCACTTGCTGAACTTCGCATACAGCTTTGCTCACGGAGAACCTCTAAGACTAACCTCAAATGCTGACGATGTGTGGCCTCATCCGGAGAATAGACCAACACGTCATCAATAAACACAACAACAAAGCTATCTAAATACGGACTAAACACCCGGTTCATGAGATCCATGAACGCTGCAGGGGCGTTAGTCAATCCGAAAGGAAGGACCAAAAACTCATAATGTCCATAACGGGTTCTAAATGCCGTCTTGGACACATCCTCACTCCTAATCCTCAACTGATGATAACCAGATCGCAAGTCAATCTTGGAAAAGACTGATGCCTCTCGCAACTGGTCAAACAGATCATCAATCCGAGGTAAGGGATACTGTTCTTCACAGTCACCTGGTTCAACTTCCTATAATCAATACACAACCGAAGTGACCCGTCTTTCTTCTTGACGAATAATACAGGTGCGCCCCAAGGGGAAACACTAGGGCGAATAAATCCCTTATCGAGCAATTCTTGCAATTGCTTCCTCAACTCGGCTAATTCTGCAGGGGCCATCCGATATGGGCCTTCGAGATAGGAGAGGTGCCTGGAAGCAACTCTATAGTGAACTCTATCTCCCTATCCGGTGGCAATCCAGACAAGTCGTCGGGAAAGACATCTGGAAAGTCCTGCACCACATCGATCTCTGCAAGAGTCAGTGACGAACCAGCATCGGGTACTAGCATAACGCTGGCAAGAAATGCGTCACAACCCTTGTTCACCATGCGCATCGCCTTCATGGCAGAGATAACTAACTTTCCCGCTAAGTTCTTGGCAAGGGATGAGAGAACTCATCCTCACCAGGAATGCGGAAAACAATCTTCTTCCTACGACAATCCACTAACGCATAGTGCTCCTCTAGCCAATCCAGACCAAGGATACAATCATAGTCCTTCATCATTAGCAAGAAAAAACACCCATCTAGGAATTTATCCTCGATGCACACAGGTAACGACGGAATGCACTTCCTAGTCGATACCGTACCCGTAGGGGGTGCACAGACAAAGGGACCTCTAACTCCTCAGACTCTACGCCTGACTCTAGGGCTTACTGCCTAGCGAACCGCTCGGAAATGAACGAGTGAGTAGCACCCGTATCAAACAAAACCCGAGCGTGCACACTGAAAAGTAAAACTGTACCTTCGGTGACATGCTCCGCCTGCTCGGCGTCCTCACGAGCTAACGCAAACACTCGAGCTGGGGCTCGAGGCCTTCCTGGTCGTCCTGTAGCTGGCGCGGCTGCCGCTACTGCTGGTACTGGCGCTCCACGCTGAGCTCCCTGCTGAAGTCTTGGGCAATCTTTGATCTTGTGGTCGCTGCTCCCACACTTTAAGCATCTACCGCTACTAACCAGCACTCGGAACCTCCATGGGTCTTCCCACAATGGGGACACTCCTTCTTCGCACCGGGGGAACGTACAGAAGGTACCTGAGAGTTGCTGACTGCCACTGATTTCTGCGGTGTCTGGTACACCGTTTTCTTCTTATCCTGCCGCTGGAATGTCGCTGCCGGCCTCTTCTGCGAAGCCTTCTTCTCCTCCAGATACTGCTCCATTTCTCCCTCCTGTCTGCAGGCTGCGCTGAGGGCCTCGTCTAGCGTGCGGTGGTCGAACGCCACGAGTCTCGTCCTCAGTGATGGTTTGAGACCCATCACAAACTTCTTGGTCTTCCTGCGCTCATCTCTACTATATGCGGTGCATATTTAGAAAGTTCAGAAAACCTTGCCTCGTATTCCAGGACGGTCATTGATCCTTGCATCAGGGAAAGGAATTCTTGCTCCATCTTGTCCTGGATATGCTCTGGGACGAACTTGGCTCGGAAGAGCCTCACGAACGCATCCCACGCCACGTCTACCGCTCCGTCCTCGAAGCGTGTACGTAGTAGGGTGGACCACCATACATCAGCTCTCTCCTGCAATACACCTTCATAAGCTCTAACTAACAAATTCTAACTTGACAAACAACATACAAGCATAACTAAAGCATACCTGTAGCATGTAGGTGGCTAAGGTCACCTTGTCCTCATCAGGACACCTGATAGCTCGGAAGATTTTCTCCGTCTCCCTCATCCAGCTTTCTGCCATTAGCGGATCACTCTCCCCCTAAAAGAGGGTGGGGTCATCCTCTTGAATCGCTCCATGATGGAAGGTCCACCATGGTCCTGAGCTGGGGCCTGAGCCTGCTACATTAAACAATAACAATATACAATAAACACAATATCATGCAATTTAAATAGCAAACTACTAGGTTGTTTCATTATTCTACCTGGGCCTCCAACTGGGCCTGGAGTGCTGCCTGGGTGTGGGCCTGCGTCTGCATGGCTTGCACCAGACCTTGCATGAATACTCCATAGTCCACTGGCGGTGGTGGGGGAAGCACAGGACCCTGTGGGGCCGGGGCCTGCTGCTCCGCCCGCTCCTCACGCCTCTGCTCGTCGTCGCGAGCTGGCACACCTCCACGTCGTCCACGGGAAGCCATGGCTGTAATAAAATTTCAGCCACCATTAGAGCTAGGTTACTAAGGTTTCTAACCATTTTCTTATCTATTTTCACTTCTTATTAGTGTTTTCTACACATGTGGACATACTTAGCATGCAATGGGGATGATGACTTAGGTATATTCATGTGCAATCTCAACCGGTCTCTCTGATACCAATCTCTGTGACGGCCCTCGTTACACCGGTACGGTATACCGACCCACGTCGGTATAGCGAGAGTCCTCACAGTGGGACATTTACCCAAACGATACAAACAGCTGAGATACACGCGAATATACAACAGAGTAGCGGAAGTAAAAGACCAGTCTTCATTCATTCATCATCCACATTAAACATACATGCAGTTCGCAATTAACATAAAAGAACTAAAAATCCACAGATTTAAATTGCTGAAATTAAATACAAATGTCCACACTTATACACTTTTCATGATACTTCTAGTACAATGTTTCAAAGTACATACTATGAAATACACAAATCTCAAGGAACTCCAAAACTAGCTAGTCTCCGCGCTCGGAGTCCGTCTCCACCGTCTCCTCAAGCGGTGTCGTGTCACCAACTATACCTGTACGCCGAAGCAAGGAGTGAGTCCAAGGACTCAGCAAGCAACACTACCCATACATTCACGTACAAGTCCTAGTGGTTCTACATGCACATTTACAATTGCAACACATAGCATGCTAGTAGATTTAAAGATTCAACCTATCATGAAAGTTTACAATTTTATACATGGATCATGCTTTCAGATTTCTAAGAATAAAATTCACCTATCACATGCTCTCTATTCAATTTTTCTCATAAAACTTTAATTTACAAGAATCAAAACATGAGAGCTACCAACATGAACATTATGCACATATGAAAGGAAACACAACTAGCAGGGATTTACATGTTTTAAACACTTACATAACCTTTTCACATGCTTTAGGTTGCTGATTTCATATGGTTTCATGGCTGAAAACCTATACATGAAAGCTACATAACGCATAAAACATATCATGTGAACAAGTAATCATGCTATCTTGTGCCCGTTTTCACCAATCATCCCTAACATGGATTCTAGGCATTTTGCACATAAACATGATAATGATAACATGAGTTTACTGATTTCACATGGTTTCAGATTTGTCTCACATGGTTTTCAATAACATACTCCCACATCTTTAGTTTCACATTTTCTTTACACAAGTTTCCTCTTTCACATGGTTCACTTTACACATACACATTCACATGTCACTTACACATTTACACATGGTCACATACACATTTCACATTACACTTTACACATTTTAGGTGCCGTGACACATAGTCCAAACCACCAAAGAAGGACATATACACATCACATTACACATAGACGCCATCTAGGCATTCAATGGCGACTTGGACTGCGCAGACCGGGAGAACAAGTCTCCACCCTAACCAGTGGTACTTGTCCACCTCCAGGATTTCCCCCTAATGCCCTTAGGGTCACTAACACAATGAACTTTCTCAGGGGGACTTTTCCTGATACAGCTCCACTGCCCTCTACGGAAGCAGTGTCACATTGGCACAGTTACACATTACACATTTACCGTTTTACACTGGTTTTACACATAACACTTCATCTCATTCACTTTCTCACTCACATGAATACCTCTATTTTCCTAACATGGTACTACAGAATTTCAAGAGTTTAACACACAGTAAACACACTAATCATGTTGGTTTAACAAAATCTAATCACATTACGATCATATGCACGAATTATCACATTTCACATGAAAATACATAACTTTTTATTTACTGATCCAAATGACCTGAAATTTTAACCACATGCTGTTTTCGGGTTCAAGATCATACCCTCAAATTTCAAGATTTTCTGAGCTAAATAGAATTTACAGAAAATAAAACACCTAATTAGCATGCTATTCACAACTTAAGCTAACATGGGGTTAACACATCTTGCTATTTGCCACTTACTGTTTTAACAGAGGCTACTAATATATGCATGATTGAGAATACAAAATTACCCTAAATCATACATCTATAGGTCAATTACACAAACCATTCTTGCATGCTTTTATTTTTTACCGAACCGGATTTATTAGCAAATTACACAAGCATGGATAATTCACCAAAATTGCAAACCACATATTGACAC
Organism: Colocasia esculenta; assembly: GCA_014218235.1. Classification (NCBI taxonomy): domain Eukaryota; kingdom Viridiplantae; phylum Streptophyta; class Magnoliopsida; order Alismatales; family Araceae; genus Colocasia; species Colocasia esculenta. The sequence continues at coordinate 123,424,189 of CM024760.1, read as the reverse complement.
ACTAACCTTCATGATCAGACCAAAACCAAGGCATTCAACTAATCCTAATCATGGAACATGGAATTGCAAAATTTCAACAAGTTATGCTCACAATTCTTGGGATACAATATTTCCCACATTCACCATCACACCACATTCATCCACACACCACAATGGACAATATACATAGAGTATAAGGTTTACCATATATCCTCATCACGTAAAAACATACCGAAGTTAAGTATAAGAGGGACAGAACAGCTCACTGTTCTGTCCAAAAGAACTTGGCGGCGGTCTCTGGCCGCTGACTCAGGGTCAGCGGCATGGTCGATGGACGCCAAGCATGATCTGGGCGTCCAGGGACCTTGCCGTCGAACCAGGTCTGTGCAGAAACACAGACCCGAGCTCTGAATCTTGGGTGAAGGAGAGGGTCTAGGACTCGAGGAAAATTCCATAAAAATTATAGAAACAACCTAGACTCATACGGGGACATCATAGATAGGTTACTTGCCTTCTAAAAATTCCTCCAAGGGATCTAGGGCTTGGTGAAGACCTCCTTGGGCAGTCCCAAGAAAGTTGCAGAACTCCCTCCAAGGTCACCTTCCTCCGGGTTCTTGGACGACCTCCACAACAAGGGGACGATGGGGAAGCCTTCTCCTTTGCTCCAGCCTCCTTCTTGTCGTAGTAGATCTTCAGATCAAGCTCCAATGGGGTCGGATTTGAGGGTGCTAAGATGGGGTTTTCTCACAGTTTTCCTCCTAGGGTCTTTTCTCCTCTTGCAAGGGTGAAGGGAAGAGTGGGAGAGGCCAATTCGGGTTAGACAATAGGAGGGTCTCTCTCCCACTCACTAGGGTGATGGGACACCCTCAGAGCCGTTGGGGGACATCCCCCAATGGTGGCCATGCCTTGTTTCAGAAGCTTGCAGCTCTGCTGCGCATGCAGGTCAGAGAAATTGGCGTCCACATCGCTGGACGCCAGGATAAGTGTTGGCGTCCATGTCTGGACGCTGACACCAGATAAACGGCCTGGGGTTGACGCCAAGGTGGCCTTCGGCCAGAACTCTAAAATGCAGAAAACCATGCATACCATGCATATATACATGCAAATACATACGGTATTGTATCCATACTATCATCATGCAATACATACATTATTATGTTTAATATAAACACATGCACACGTAATTATACTAATTAATGCGTACGTACACAAGCACAAATATACACACAACATAAGTACAAATAATGCGACGGAAATTCGAGGGTCTTACAGGTATCCAGGGTGGTATTTTTCCCTTCGGGTGTGAAGGAAGACCAGCTGAGTGGGTGTGTAGCGTCCTAGGGGGACTGTAACCTATTAGTGAAATCATGAGTTGTTGCTCAGGGACTGGAGTAGGACTCCTAAGGAAGGAGGTCGAACCAGGATAATTCCTTGTGTCAGGGTTGTCTTCCTTGTGTGATTGTTATTTAAACTAACAGTTAATAACCTCCATCGAAGAAACATGTGTGAATGTTTTTACTTACAGTTGTTCTAGATTAATTTTAAAGACCCCTTCACCCCCCCCTGGGCTCGCAAACTAGGCAATAAGTGTATCAGAGCAGAGCGAGTCTCTTCGACAAAGAAAGATCCAATGATCTGAAGAGTAATGATCCATGGCAGCACAAGGTAACATGAAGGACAGTCTGTCAACCGACCCCCCTCTTCGATGGTGAAGTTTATGCTTACTGGAAGACCAGAATGGAGTACTTTCTCCAAGGTCACGACTATCAGATATGGTCAATAGTAGAAGAAGGCGATCTTCTGGTCACAAATAGAAATCTCAGTGGATAGATGTGACAGGGAAAAAGATCTCCTTGAACTGTAAGGCTAAGAGTATTCTATCTGCACTAAGCAAAAAGGAATTCAATAGAGTTCAGCCTGCAAATCCGCAATGGAATGGTGGAAAAGCTTAGAATTACCTATGAAGGCATAGACAAGGTGAAGGAGAAAAGAATAGATATTCTTGTTACACAATATGAAAGATTTCAAATGCAAACAGGTGAGTCCATACCCAAATGTTCAGCAGATTTACAGATATTACAAATGGGCTAGCTGGACTAGGAAAGACTATGAGATGGGAGATATGGTCAGAAAGATTCATAGATCTTTGCCATCCTCATGGACCCAAAAGTAACAGCCATTGAAGAAGCTAATGATCTAAAAAGAATGTCCTTAGAAAAGCTCATCGGGTCCCTTATGGCCCAGATCAATATGGAAAGGCTAGGGGAGTCCTCAAGTAGAAAGAAGCACTCCAACGCTTTAAAGGCTGAAGAAGACTCACCAGAAGCAAGCTCAGATGAGAGTGAAGTGTTGAGGACAGTGAAAATGAGGAGAGGAAGCAAGCTCTCCAGAAGATTGCAGCGAATTCTGGCCAAGAAGAAGAAGTTCCAGTCTGGAAGAAGGCACTTCAGAAAGAATAAGGACTTCAAGAGATCAGATGGAAAGATGTGAAGAAAGGAGAACCCATCTGCTATGAATGTAAAAAACCAGGACACATCAAAGCTGAGTGTCCAAAGATCAAGATGCCAGAATTCAGGAGAAGAAGATAGCTCTAAGAAGTTCAGAAAGTACAAAAGAAGGCAATGGCAGTAGCATGGGAAAAAGTAGGACTCAGACAGTGAGTCAAACTCCTGTAGCGATGAAGAAGAAGCCCATTTGGCTTTCATGGCAAATAGTGAAGATAAGTAACTTCTAACTCCTCTTTGACTCATGCAATGATTCTGATTCAGATGATTTAGAGAAGCATTTGATGAAACTATAAATAAATATAAGAAGTAACTAAACTATTTAAAAGCTAGTCAGAAAAATAGTACTTGTTTAGAAAACACTAACTCTGATTTGAAAACAGAAAATGAAGAGTTAGAAAAACCAATAACTGAACTTAAAAGAAGAAATGAATTTATGTGAAGATTAAAAGATAAAAATAAACAAATAACAGAATTAGTAAAAAAGGAAAATGTAGATGAACTAAGAACTGAAATCAAGACTCTAACAGAAGAAAACAAAATTTATCTAGAACGTTAGAAAAAATTCACAAATGGTAAAAACTCCCTCATATTAAAAGGTGCTAGAAGATCAGGTAAGAAGAAAAATGGATTAGGATATACACCCCTAGATAATGAAGAAAACATAGTTATCCTAAAACATATCCAACACCAAAATTTGTACCTGAACAAGAAATAGCATACAAAGCTGATTTCAAATATATAGAAAAAGTAACCAAATGATCATGCTGTAGTCACTGCAACAAGTTAGGACATATCATAACGACATGCCCAACAAGACATAAGATATGGATAATAAAAAGTAAAATCAATGATACTAACCAATCAGGACCCAAAAGAATTTGGGTACCTAAAGCTTGATGATTATATTTTAGGTTAACCCTCGAGCATCCAAATGGTACATGGATAGTGGGTGCTCAAGGCACATGTCAGGAAACTAGAAGTTATTCACTCATCTCCAAGCTGAAGAAGGAATAGTTACTTATGGAGATAATGGGTAAGGAACAGTAATTGGCAGTGGCTCTATGAATAATAAACGAAGAACAGTTATAGAAGATGTGTTACTTGTCAAAGGGTTGAAGCATAATCTCATTAGCATCAGCCAGCTGTGTGACAGAAGCCATCAGATACAGTTTCAAGAATCGAAATGCAACATACTGAAAGATGGATCACCCATCTTTGAAGCAAATAGAGAAAAGAACTTATATGTGCTCTATCTTGAGGAACCAAAGAACAAAATGTCTGTCTGGCAGCAAACAAAGAAAAATCTACTGAATTATGGCACAGACGACTAGGACATTGTAGCATAGACGATATGAGAAATTGGTAAAGAAAAATCTTGTAGAAGGTTCTGCAAAGTCTGTGCAAAAATGGAAGGGTTTGTAGACCTTGTGCTAAGGGAAAGCACACCAAAAGCTCCTTCAAGTCAAAGACGGTGGTAACCACCTCAAAACCCTTAGAGCTCCTTCATATGGATCTATTGGGCCAATGAGGACTACCAGTCTTGGAGGAAAGAACTTTGGATTGTCATAGTCGATGATTACTCAAGATTCACATGGGTATCATTTCTAGAGCATAAAGATGACACATTTGATAACTTTGTCAGTTTCAACAAGAAAGTTCAGAAGGATCAAAAGTTCAGCATTGTTTCTATCCGATAGATCATGGTGGTGAATTCAGAATTAAATTTTTTTAAGTTCTGTGATGATCAGGGAATTGAGCATAATTTCTCAGCACCAAGGACACCACAGCAAAATGGAATTGCTGAGAGAAAGAATAGAACTCTATTGGATATGGCAAGAACAATGTTATCAGAATATGATCTGTCAATGTATTTTTGGGCTGGGGCAGTCAACACAGCAAGCTACATTATCAACAGAGTAATGATCAGGCCAATCCTAAAGAAGACTGCATATGAACTATTCAAAGGAAGAAACCAAAGATCAACCACTTCAGGAAATTTGGATGTCCTTGCTTCATCCACAACAATGGAAAAAGAGACATTGGTAAGTTGGATGCCAAATCAGATGAAGGTATCTCATGGGGTACACCTCTAAACCCAAAGGCTATAGAGTATTTAATAAACACACTTTTTAATTGAACAGTCTGTACATATTATTTTTGATGAAACTAACCCTTCTTGAGAAAGGAAGAAGATAGTGATAATGATGATGCAGATGAGCTGTCCAAGAAACTAAAGAATACATCAATTGAGGACAAGGATGATCCACCTCTGGAAGACTTGCAACAAAAGAAAATTACACATGAAAATCCTCCAAAGGAATGGAGACACAAGAAAGATCACCCACTCGAAAATATTATTGGTGATCCATCTGTAGAGGTAAGAACAGGAGGTAATGTAATTCCCTCGATTATCTAGCATTTGTTTCTCAAATAGAGGAGGACAGTCAATGAAGCTCTTGTGATGAATCTTGGATATTAGCCATGCAAGATGAACTAAATCAGTTCAAGAGAAACCAAGTATGGTCACTTGTTCCTAGACCATCAGACCATCTAGTCATTGGCACCAAATGGTGTGTTCAGAAATAAATTGGGATGAAACTGGTGTAATCTTAAGAAACAAGACCAGATTGGTAGCTCAAGGCTATTCTCAAGAGGAAGGCATAGATTTGATGAAACCTATGCACCTGTAGCTAGATTGAGGCTATTATAATATTATTAGCATATGCATCAACATTAGACTTAAAATTATTTCAAATGGATGTTAAATCTACATTCCTAAATGGTTTTATAAAAGAGGAAGTTATGTGGAAACAACCCCCGGGTTTGATGACACAGAATTTCCTAATCATGTTTTCAAACTTCATAAGGCATTATATGGTTAAAACAATCACCTAGAGCCTGGTATGAAAGGCTTAGTTCATTTCTTTTAAACCATAGTTTCAGTAGAGGTCAAGTAGATAGCACTTTTTCATAAAGTCAAAGGTCAAACACATATTACTGGTTCAAATTATGTAGATGATACTATTTTTGGTTCTACTAATGAATCCCTTTGCAAGTATTTTGAAAAAGTTGATGCAGGGAGAATTTGAAATGAGCATGATGGGAGAACTTAATTACTCCTTGGATTACAAATCAAACAAGGAAAGGAAGGAACTCACATCTGTCAAGGAAGTACACAAAAGAACTTCTGAAGAAGTTTGGATTCGAAAATACCAAGCCACTGTCAACACCAATGAGCACATCAACGAGGAGGGACAGTGACAAAGATGGTAAGAAAGTAGATCAAAAGATCTAAAGGGTTATAGGTTCTACTCTATTTGAGAGCTAGTAGACCTGATACCTTATTTAGTGTATGCATGTGTGCTAGGTATCAGGCAGATCCTAAAGTATCACATTAATTTCTGTAAAAAGAATATTTAGATATTTAGCTAGAAATCATGACTTAGGTTTGTGGTATCCAAAATCTTGTGAAATCAATTTGGTAGGATACTCTGATGCTGACTATGCTAGATGCAAAGTAGATAGAAAAAGCACCAGTGGTGGTTGTCAATTCTTACAGGGATGTTTGATATCTGGTCTTAAGAAACAAAATTCAGTGGCACTGTCTACAGCTGAAGCTGAGTACGTAGCTGCTGGAAGTTGCTGTACACAACATTTATGGATATGCAACAACTTGAAGATTTGGATTAAATATCAAATCGATCCCACTGATGTGTGACAACACCAGTGCCATTAATCTAACCAGAATCTAGTTCAACATTCAAGGACCAGCATATTGAGATTAGATATCATTTTATTCGTGATCATGTAGCAAATGGATATTGAAATATCTTTTATTGATACAAATGGCCAGCTAGCAGACATTCTTCAAAAGCCTTGCTTGTGAAGAGAGATCACCTCTTAGAAGGGAACCGGGCATGTGCAATTTGTTAAAAGAGTTTGTTGAAAACTGGCACATAAATTTTTTCAGACTAAACAATTTTTCTCCATGGCTTTAAGCAAAAATAGCAATATTATCCCTCCTGGTCGCTCTTTCATTGCAGTCGGTTTGAATAGTCAAACTTGTTTGTCGCTTTGCTGCCATTGGCGCGTCACTTTCCTCAGCGCATTTAAGTATTCATAAAATCGATGAGAGAATGATTCGTATCCCATCTTCTACCTTTTTCCCCTTTCGTCTGGTACTTGAGCCGATGCCCTAGCAATTCCAACATTGACTCTGCTAAGTTTGAAGCTTCTCTCATCTTCCCAAAATTTCTTGAGGCTTTCATCCTCCTTCCTTCTCAACCCTCCAGAAAACCTCCTCAACAGATTCCATGGCCGCATCCACCGTTTTCGGGAGTTTGGGTGGCTATAGCGCCGAGTTTCTTGCTCCTGAGCAGCAAGAAAGGTCACCTTTGTGAAGACTAAAAGTATGTGGAATAAGGTAGTGGATATAGTTAGACTAGAGAAGAATGGCATGCATAGTGTAATTGAAGCAATGAACAGAATGCAGTGGATGGGAATCACCACCATTTCAGAGGTAAGTTATCCGGATCTCTTAAGGCCTTTATGTTTGTCTGAGAACAGAGGAAGACGGGTCCCTGATTTCATTTGTCAAGGGAACCCAGATCAAGATAGATCATTAGTTGTTACACTCATTGTTTGGAGTAAAGACATCCGGGCACAGTGGGGTCACACGTGGACGCCCAAGTTAAGGTCTTGGTATTGTAGGACCGGGATTCAAATTGAAAGATGGTAAAATTAGACATAACGAACTGAATGCTTTCAACCGCCTCCTCCATTTCATAGTCTGTCAGATTTTGGTTCCAAGAAGCGCCACTTTCTCACCTGTACCAAGGCCGACTCAGACTTGATGTTTTGGGCCATCCAAAATAGGGAAATCAATATGGCTGAGTTATGATAGAAAGGATGAAGTCGCCAGAGATCAGATTTGGAATACCAAGAGCACGAAAACATCTATCTGCCTTATGCTCACCTTGCTCACCAAAGTATTCAAAACTTTGGTTTTTTGATCTATCAGGGGCAGTCACTGAGAGATGGGCCAAGCAATTAGGTCCAGAACCTGAAGAAAAGTGGATTTTCATTACAAAATGGTACCTGGTCTAAAGCTTCAGTAGCGAGGGAGGAGGGCAATCATAGGTGATTTTCCTGATGTTCAGGAAGAAGCAGCAGAAGAACCAGCAGCAGAGCAACAGTAGCAGTCCAATCCCCAGTCGAGCAGTAGAAGCTTCAGAGAAATTGAGCCAGCAGCACCCTCAGCTCCAGAATTAGCAGGATCACCTTTAATCGAAGCACCAACAGAAGAACTATTTTTGAGGTGCCTCCAGCATCCTCTGCTGGAGCCTCATCCCTCTGGTCCCGCCCCTAGACAGTTGATGACATTCCCACTACCTCTCATTCATTTCTTCATCCTTCTCCTCCACCCTCCTTCATCACTATAATCCCTGAGACAGCTCAACTTGACTCTCCCTTTATAGAAAAATAAAGGATGAGTTGAGGAAGGCATTCTCAGGTCTGTGCTAAAGTTGGGGAGCAATCCATAGGGCAGACTCTTCCAGTCCTGCACCTAAGAAGAGGAAAATTCTTCTACCTCCTCCATTTCTCTGAGCCTAAATACCCTCCTTTGTGGTTTTCCCTCACAGTGGTCACAAAAAATAATTCACTCCAAGGGACCACTCCCAGACCTTATCGGAGTGTTCAGAATTTAAGAGAACTCAGCCAGGGCAAAAGGGCCATTCAAAAGAGATCAAGATGGTCAGACCTATTTGTTGTTCAACAACTACAGATATGTCCATCGATTTCCAGAAGTTCAGCTCAGCCAGTTCAAAAGGGCCATTTCAGCTCTTACTCCAGGCATCTCACAATCTTCAGATATTCAGGTAGATTCTGCTACCCTTCATGTGCCTGATGAAATAGCACTACCCAGATACATTTTCTTGTCATGGAGTCCTCTGTAGGATCCATTATCTTTGAACGTTTTGCTAGAGTAATGGGAAGGATTCAAGTTCAGAAAGGCTACTTGGTTGCATTCCCTAGATTTCTATTTAGAGAATATCACCAGGGGCATGTCAGTGCTGAAGTTCTAGCCCCAATTCTGTCTGAATGTGAAAGGTTGACATCCTCAGAATGGTCCAAGTTCTACCCTTTGTCTGCTCAGTAGTTACTTTCTCTTAATGAAGCACAAGCCAGGGAAGGCAAACCTGCTGTCTCTCCTGCCACTTTCTTGGATATGAACTCCATTCACCTTGTGAATGACCCCTTCAAAGTTTGGGAGGAAAGGTACAAGGTGTATGTAGCTCTTCACAAAGCTCTCAGAGATAATCATAATCACTATCCTGTGTCCATGGATCAATTTCTTACCTGTGCCAGCTTTGGGACTCGTCATTTCCTAAAGATGACTATGGATAAGGAGGCTTATGCTGATCTTCTCTACAAGCACCTCGATGTTCATCTCCAAAGGATGGCTTCCTCCATGGGACCAACCTACTCTATGTCTTTTGGAGTCTTTAAAACTCATTTTGAAGAGCAGGAAGCACAGGCATGGGAAACCATTTCTCATTTTGCCTCTCTTCTGTCTCCTGCTTACTATCTGTCTGTACCTTCTCAACATTAATGAAAAATTCTTGTTTATGAGCTCCTATTTTTTTTCTTCTCTTCTTTCTTTGTCTCAGATTTTCCTTTTGCTTAATGACAAAAAGGGGGAGAAAAATAATTAGCATGTCTGAAATACATTCCAAAAATATGTAGGGAGAAATAAATTTTTGATTTTTTTGATACCTTTCATTCATACTTATTGTTTAGTTTTGTCATCACCAAAAAGGGGGAGATTGATGATCAGTCTGTCCCCATGTAATTTTAATTAATTACATATGTATTTTAGTGATTAACAAAACTTTATCAATAATCTCTAACATATTTCATAAATCTTAAGTACAAGAAAATTACCAAGGTCAATCAAGTCAATAATGGTAAGTATTGTCTTACTAAAGTATTAATCTTTTCAGAATAATATTTCTCTAAGTCCACATCGACTTCTATTGAAAGTCATAAAGATTTCATAATTGTTTTTAACAATTTCCTTGTAAGACTGGAAAGTCATGTTGTTTCAAACAAGTCGATTCCATAACGATTTCTTAAGTAATCATAACGATTTCTTTAGAACTCGCAACGACTTGCTCACCGTAACGATTTCTTAAGTAATCATAACGATTTCTTTAGAACTCGCAACGACTTGCTCGCCGTAACGGTTTCTTAAGTAATCATAACGATTTCTTTAGAAGTCGCAACGACTTGCTCGCCGTAACGATTTCTTAAGCAATCATAATGATTTCTTTAGAACACATAACGATTTGCTTTGCGCATTGATTTCTTTAGTGCTCATAACGATTTGCTTTACGCAATGATTTCTTTAGCGCTCATAACAATTTGCTTTGCGCAACGATTTCTTTAGTGCTCATAACGATTTGCTTTACGCAACGATTTCTTTAGCGCTCATAACAATTTGCTTTGCGCAACGATTTCTTTAGCGCTCATAACGATTTGCTTTACGCAACGATTTCTTTAGCGCTCATAACAATTTGCTTTGCGCAATGATTTCTTTAGCGCTCATAACAATTTACTTTGCGCAACGATTTCTTTAGCGCTCATAACAATTTTCTTTACGCAACGATTTCTTTAGCGCTCATAACAATTTGCTTTGCGCAACGATTTCTTTAGAGCTCATAATGACTTGATAAGTATTCATAATGATTTCCCTGTTGAACACATACACTTGCATTAACAATTTGCTCTCTATAATGACTTGTTAGTATTCATAACGATTTCATAAGTCATATAGACAACAACTTTATAGTTTATATCAACTTGACTTTTATTTTATCTCTTGATGCATTGACTAGTCAAAGTCCATGTTTATATCTCTCTGACACTCCTGCATTTATGAGATCTGAACGTACCTCTGCAACCATATAGATGATATTATCCATTATCGTGCATATCCTGTCAATATCTTTTAGAAGAAACTATTCGGCATTACTGTTTTAGTGAATATTCTTATCAATATTTACTGACAACTAAAGATAGCCTAGCTGTCTACTGTTCTAGCATTTAATTTATGCAGGGTCCTAAAGACGTTCTGTCATACAACATTGGACCATACAGACGGCATAAGACATTATCTCTTTGCGTGCTCAAATAGATAAAAGATTGTTGAAGCTTCGAAGTGTCAAGCAGTCTAACGACTACCAATCTAAGGGACAACGGTTACTTCAACGGGCGAATTTCAAAAGAAGATATAAATACAAGACAGAAGAGAAGATCTATAGACAAGGAGTGAACGCTCATTCAAGTGATAAAATAAATCTTTTGCTAGAATTCTAAAGAGCCAACAAGTCCATTCCTTCTCGTGTTGCTCTTTGCTCTCCACTCTGTAGTGAAAATCTTGAGAGAGCTTGTGTAGTTCTGAGAGTGTGCTAAGCTTAGATTCTTTGCTCTCAGTGCTTTTTGCTTCAGATCTTGGCTTGTCAAAAGCTTGATCTAGGGGCTTGAAATTATTTCTTTCTCTTGTGTTGTTTCCCTTCGGGTGTGAAGGAAGACCTGGTGGTATCCAGGGTAATGTTCCCTTCGGTTGTGAAGGAAGACCTGGTGGGGTATCCAGGGTGGTATTTTTCCCTTCGGGTGTGAAGGAAGACTAGCTGAGCTGGGTGTTGTAGCATTTTTAGGCGGACTGTACCCTATCTAGTGAAATCCTGAGTTGTTTCTCAGGGACTGGACGTAGGACTCCTAAGGAAAGGAGGTCCGAACCAGGATAATTCCTTGTGTCGTGTGTTTGTCTTCCTTGTGTGATTGTTATTTGAACTAACAGTTACTAACCTCCATCGAAGAACGTTTGCGTGAATGTTTTTACTTACAGGTATCTTCTAGATTAATTTTAAAGACCCATTCACCCCCCCTCTGGGCTCGTCAACTGGGCAACAGCCGCGATTCAAACATTTTTCCCGCCCAAGGATTTGGGCGATTTTTATATTGTTTTATTAAATGAATTTCATGAATGCGACAGGATACCCCATCGTGATTCAATGTTAAAGGCGACTGAATAGGTGGATGCGATCTACATTCTTCACAAGCTAGTCGTGTTTGACCGTACACTGTGTTATGAAAAGCGTCTACTGTGTAGGACTCGATTTCAAGGCCTATCTGAGACATGTGTTTAAAGTGTTTAATGTTAGTCTTGTTGGCCCTTTTGGTACGGCAGCAAGCTAACCTAGAGGGGGGGTGAATAGGTTTTTTTGAAATTTGAAATAGAAACTTAAACACAGAAAATTATAACTTGAAAGTTTGGTTAGTTGAGTGTGATAGAGAGTAGTAGTGCGAAAGCAAATAAACAATCACACAAAGGACACAAGGAATTTATCCTGGTTCAGCCCTTCCCCTATAGAAGTCCTACGTCCAGTCCCCAAGCAACCTCTTGGCATTTTACTAACCAAGGATACAGTCCCCCTCACGGACAGTACAACACCCAGCACCCCAGCTAGTCTTCTTCTCTTTCCTGGGCAAGAAGGCAGCCCACTTGTCCTATAGGTCAAAAAGCCAACCTCCTGGTACAAATCCCAGTGCGGTTCTGCTAGACATAAACCCCCAGCTATGTTGTACACTGAGTACAGTCCCTCAGCTAGACAGAAAATGCCAACAACTACACTGGCCAACTCTTCCCGCCGAAAGAGACTCACTGTATACAGTCCTACAACTGGACATAAATCTTTCTTAGAAAAGAAAGATCAGACCAAGAGCTATTACAAGATGAACACTAAGAACTCTAGCTCTCAGCCACAGACTCTCCCCTCAGATTTACAATGACCACAGAGAGAGAGAGAGAGCACAGAGGAAGGCTTGAATGCTTTGAAACTCCTGGTGTGAAAAACTTCTCTTGATTTGGTTCAAGCTCCTCTCTTTCTTTAAGTGTATGTGGAGTTGAGGTTCCTCACAGGATATACACTCCTTTACAGATCTTCAAGAAAGCTCTCTTGCTTCTTCTTTAGCCTTGCTTCATCTTTTATATGAGAGGCTTTGAATAGATCCGTTGAAGAGATCCGTTGGAACTCTTCTAGTCATTGTTAATTTTTATATTCTTCCTCTGTTGACTGTCAGCCATTTGATGGTCTTCGAGGTCTGCAAGCATTGAAGAAAGTGTTTAGATAAAAGAGTGTTTCTGTCAAAAAGGTTCATACCTCTATGTTTCCTGTTGTCACCAAGAAGTGGTGGGTAAGCCCCTTTTTGTCTGAGAAGAGAGAAGAGATCTAGAGAGATAAAAAAGATCTTTTGTCAGAGAGATAGAATATTACACAAATGAAATATATTTGACTTTTCATTAGGTGCCAAACACATTTGAAACATCTGAGTATAAAGGAAATCGATGTTTAAGTTAAAATATATGTTTGAACCGAATCCATGTTTCTAATAGAATCGATTTTTTACATGAAATCGATGTCTGAACAAAATTGATGTTTTAAAAAAATCGATGTTTAAGTGAAATCGATGTTTGAATGAAAGAAAATCGTTGTTTTGATCAAATCGTTCTATAAGTAAAGGAAAATCGTTGTTTGCTATCAAATCATTGTTTGAGTAAATCGATTGTAACGACCCGACCTCCCAGACCCCCGCCAGGGACTTCGAAGGTCGCGCAGCCACCCATAGATCTGAAGACTCAGAAGGGTTAGAATTTAGTCCAGTGAGATAAGCAATGAATTCAAATAACTATAATAGAAAGTTCTTACAATAGTAAGGGAATTATGTACAACATGTCCCAAATTAAAGTACATGTACAGAAAGAAAGGTGCAGTCCTTAAGGGGCATACCCTGAGGACTTGCAAAAAGGCAACTCTCGACTCACTCCTGTACAAGCGCTGATGCTCACAACTCACACTGCTGGCAACGCACGGTGTACAAATTGCCACCACAACCGTCTGGCAACGAACCCCTAGGATAGGGAGTTCCTACCTTAAAAGAGTAGGGGGGTGAGCCTCACGAATAAGGCTCAATAGGGATAACCAATCCCTTACCAGCCAGAGCAGCAGGAACTCCAACGAAAGCGGAAGCAAACTACTCTAGAAAGTAGTAAAGCGATAAAACACCTACTGCAGAGTACTACAAAGCAGCGGAACAAAGTAATGCCACGACCCACAAACAGGTCAGTCCAGACACGACTCCCGCAAGAAGCAGTGGAATCAAACACAATGCGGAAGCAACCCTCGGCATGCACCCACCAAGACAAGAAGCTCACGGAACACCGGAGCAACCATGTGAGACGAGAGTCTCACGATACAAGCACAAACATCACAGACCGCCACGAGGTCGGTAAGGAACAACCAGGTGTCACCACGAGAGACACCGAGCAACCACGTGAGAAGGAACGTCTCACCCTAAACATAGCCACCTCAGACCTCCACAAGGTCGAGGGCCCACAAGTAGAACCGCCCTAGACCTCGGACACGCTAAGAGGTCAAGGAACTACAAACTCGTCGGTGCCACCACAGACAACACCAAGGGACGAGCTACAGAAACAGCAGTTGGGTGCCTACCCATGGCACTCCGAGAGAACACGCTATGCGGAACACCGCCACAAGCACAGGCCAACCAAGCCAGACCAACAAAGCCCACGAAAGCTAGACACGGCTAGGCTACAACTGCCGTGCTGGCTTGCGCAACGAGACTCAATTGGAAACACCATGAACCGCCGTCACAACAAGTCAACCAAGCCACCGCCACCGGCAGCTGAGAGAGGGATGCACACAGCCCACACCTCTCGCTCGCCAGCCGTCGACTCCTGCCTACAACCTCCCCGGTAGAGTGAGGCTAGTGAGCCACAGTAGAGAACACACAACCAACCACCACAACCCGGCCGAGCTGCGGCCCCATGCCTACCCTCCCTACGTGGCTCCAGAACGACCGCAGAGCGAGGCAGTGAGAAGGACTAGCTGGTCCACACCAGAAAAATGCCTCAACCACCTTGGAGACACAGACCCAGCTAAGGGAGCTCCACAAGCAACTCTACGCCGCTGCCTACCATGATTTTCCCCATAGCTCTTTAGTCCGCCAACATGGCTGCCAACTCGAGCATGCTCGTAGCCCGGAGAACTCCCTCAACAGGATCTCAAGGTTGGGGGTCCAAGGAAAACGGAGACAACCTCTGAACGGGACAAGCCCACAAGTGCCAAGCACCAGGCGAAAGAGAACGGGCGGGGCAACCACCACAAGCAAACGTCATAGCTGACTTGTAACTAATACAAGTCAGCCGGCACATCATGCACGGTACCCCTCTCTAAAACCCTCAGGAGGGACATGGGACAACCAGGCACAACAACCAAAGCCAGAAAAATAGGCAACCGAAATGCTACCACAGAAGCGTCGCCTTCCGATCAAGAAGGCGGCAACCAACCTGTCGCCACCAGGTTGCGACGACCACGGTGCCGCCTTCTGATCTGAACGTGACGTATCGACCTGTCGCGTTCAGCATCAGAAAGCCGAACCCCCAAGCAGGTCAGTAGACATGTAGCCAATAACACCAAAGCTAGAAGGCAACGAGAACCCAGTTGCGACCTGACGGATGAACGTGACTTGGACCCTGTCGCAATAAGAAAGCGACACACAAGGTGTCGCCTTCAGATTCAGAACGCGACGTATCAAACCATCGCGTTCCTCATTGAAGGCAGGGCCCTTGGGGAAGACCCACCCCAAGGCTCACACTGCAAAGGGCCACCAAGGCAAGGCCCCAAATAGAAGGATGGGCCTTGTGCCAAGTTGGTGAGACCTCCCTCCAACCAACTTGGACACGAGCCATCCTCCGCTATGATCAGAAAACTGGAAACAGAAGGCAGAGGGGGAATGCGACAACCAACCTTTTGTTAGGAAACGAACAGGGCGCAGTGGAAACGCGATTTCCACAGATAGATATCGTTGCCGGTGGTCGGATCGAACAAAAACAGAGAAACCCGCGCACAGGGAGATCCAATCTGTACCTTTGCGGGGTTGCAAAACTCCCGAATCTGGGAGGAGGTGGCGTAGGAGGCGCCGGTGCTTCAAGCCGTTCAATTGTCCGGCCTCTAGACGTATCCACGCGAGCTCTAGACGCAGATGGGATCTCCTCGTTCTCCACGCGTCTCCGGATCTCAGCTCCACCATGTGCCAGAGAGAGGAGAGAGAGGTTGGGGGGCGCCCTGGGAGAGAGAGAGAAGGGGGGCGGCCAGGGTTAAGCTTGGAGCTTGGCCCAGGGTTTAACTTTCAGCATATATTTATAGACACCGCAGTTTTTCATAAAAACCCAATCATTGTCTATAAAGAACACCTTGCCCAGTCTGCTCGGAACTCTTATGCGTGTGACCCTCTAGGCCCAACTGCTAGTCCAGTTTTCAGCCCATTAAGCTCAATAACTCTTTATTGACTTATGGTAATTAATTAACATCTCATATTAATTAATTACACAATCAATTATCGTCTCACGATAATTGACCGGGCTTCCAATCAAGTTGGGTGCCAAGCAACACCACTTGATCCTGGAAAGCATTGGGGTTCAACAACCCATTCAAGGAACCTTTTGTATCATCAGTTACCACGTGACTATAATCCTTCACTCGTACAATGCTCCCGAGTGAACTTAGGGTATGGTCAACTGTCAAACCCTAATGTGTGTACTCACTTGGTTTAGATGCCGCATAACAATATCAGAAAACTCCTTTTCTGATAAGTAGTCTTGCCCTAGCCAGGGACTATCAGGCATCCTTCCGTAGAGCATTCACTCTCCTATTACCAAGAGCGAGCGATCCCATATTGACCACACAATCACCTTCGAAGGTATTCCGCTAGATCTGATCACTTAACTGATTAAGACCTCATGGCTAGAGATCTATAAGTCAAGGTCAAAACCCAGAAGTCCACCAACAAGGTGTCCTTGGTGTCTCAGGTCTAAGGACCAATCACGCCACTGTGACAATGAATCTAGCTGGTTGACAGTAAGGTAATATTACCATCCAGCGATTCATAACGGATCAGTTCAGTGAACTCATTCTCTAATGAGCACCTACAGATTCACCTTAGTGTCTCCACACAAGTGACTATGAGACCAGCCACCCTCATCATATGAGCAGGTGCAACCTGTACTAGCTTAACCGGATATCCGATGTCCTTCTCGGATATCCCCCGACTAGGAATAATTAAGAATATACGTTTAAAGGATATTAATCTCATTGTTATGATCTCATCATAATTAATATCCATTGCGTATATTCATAGACTTCATAATGAAACGATAAACGAATTACACATAATGAATATAAAAGCCTTATTATTATTATCAAAGAACAAGATTGTACAAGTTATGATTGGCTTGAGGACACCCATAACTAACAATCTCCCACTTGGACTAAAGCCAATCACCTTTATGTCTTAAACCCATAGACTCTAGGTGGCACTCAAACACAATTTGAGTCAGAGGCTTCGTCAGTGGATCTGCAATATTGTCGACTGAAGGAACTCTTTCCACCAGTACATCTCCTCTAGTGATAATCTCCCTGATCAGGTGAAATCGCCTTAAAATGTGCTTCGACTTCTGATGAGACCGTGGCTCTTTCGCTTGCGCAATGGCCCCATTGTTATCACACAACAATAGGATTGGATCAGAGTCACCTGGCACCACACCAAGGTCCGTGATGAACTTCTTCATCCACACTGCCTCCTTGGTGGCTTCAGCTGCAGCAATGTACTCAGCTTCTGTCGTCGAGTCTGCAGTGGTTTCTTGCTTGGAACTCTTCCAGCTCACTGCACCCCCGTTCAAAGTGAACACAAACCCAGATGTAGACTTGCTATCATCTGGATCTGACTGGACACTCGAGTCAGTGTATGCCCTAAGTTTCAAGTCCCCTCCTCCATAAACCAAAAATATATCCTTAGTCCTTCTCAAGTACTTAAGGATACATTTCACTGCCATCCAGTGTGTTTCACCTGGATTTGCCTGATATCTGCTCGTAACACATAGAGCAAATGCCACATCAGGCCTTGTACATAGCATGGCATACATGATAGACCCTATAGCCGAAGCATAGGGGACTCTATCCATGGCTGCCCTCTCTTCAGGAGTCTTAGGAGACTGCTCCTTAGAGAGATTAATCCCATGTCTCATTGGTATGAGACCTCTCTTGGAATTTTCCATGCCAAACCTTTTGACAATGGTATCTATGTACATGGATTGGGTCAAGCCAAGCATCCTCTTAGATCTATCTCTATAGATACGTATTCCCAATACGTAGGATGCTTCTCCCAAATCCTTCATGGAGAAGTTCTTTGACAACCAAACATTTACTGATGATAACATCCCTACATCATTCCTAATGAGTAAGATGTCATCAACGTAAAGTACGAGAAAAGTGATAGCATTCCCACTGATTTTCTTATACACACATGGTTCATCTTCATTCTTAATGAAGTCATAAGATTTGATAGCCTCATCAAACCTTATGTTCCAACTACGAGAAGCTTGCTTCAATCCATAGATGGATCTTTGAAGCTTGCATACTTTTTCTGGATACTCTTTGGATGTAAAACCCTCAGGTTGTATCATATACACTTCTCCTCAATGTTTCCATTAAGGAAAGCGGTTTTTTACATCCATCTGCCAGATCTCATAATCAAAGTATGCAGCAATGGCAAGAAGAATTCTGATCGACTTTATCATAGCAACTGGTGAGAAAGTTTCGTCATAGTCAATTCCTTGCCTTTGACGATACCCCTTTGCCACCAACCTTGCCTTATAAGTGTCGATCTGTCCATCTACACCGATCTTTCTCTTAAAGATCCACTTGCACCCAATAGGTACAATACCTTCGGGCATGTCACGCCCCAACGCGGAATATCGGAGCGCGAAGGTAGTTGCAAGAAAAGGTATAGAGCGTATACTAGACATCACACCATTGCACACCGAATAATACTAAAGCAAATCTTTCTCATTAATAATTTTCGAAATGTCTAGTTACAACCACTAATATCAGAGCCATTCTAAAGGGCCCAATTACGCTTCAACAGAAGGAAATAACTAACTACAACTCTAAGATAACATAATGACTCAAGGGTACTCCTGGCTTCACTCTTGGTCATTCCCTTCCTCGTGAGTGTACGTGTCATCCTCGGTCTCACCTGAGAACACAACATCAAATAACATAGGGTGAGCGATAAACGCCCAGTAGGACTTAAATCTCAGGCTCAAGCAGGCTTTAAATAATTAACGCATTAATGGCAGAGTGTCTAGAGATAGCAGGTACAAGAGAGTCAAAATATAGTAAGAGATAGCACAACAGGTAACAATAGCACGAGATCGAGTATAGTTTCCAAAAATAGCACAAGTATCGAATATAGCACGAATAGTAGGATGGCCATAGCACAACTAGCACAAGTATAGTAATAGCACGACGAGTATAGCACTTGTTTGTCATTCTAGACATCGAGAGTATAGCACGTTTGTGTTTTGATTGTCATATAGATAGTCGAGATAGATAGCACTTGAGTGTAATGCCAAATACTCTGATCATTTAACTCCATGGGCACTAGCACTTTCGGCGCACATCCCAGGACCAGATCGGGCCCTTTATTTATTGCCAGGCATTGGTTATATTGTTTATCTTTAGACAATCAGTCAATGGCCAGTATAGAGTACTAAGAAATATATAAGAGCACTAGATGAATAGATGAGCTAGTAGAGTGAACGTGAATAGGTGAGCGAGTATAGTATAGATGAGAGCTAGTGGACACGTAATACGTCGAGTAATCAGGCGATAGTAACAGTTGCACAACACGCGCACTTGATGTTGGCAGTCAGGTGGAACTCACGATCTTTCCGCTGGCCATGTTATGCACAAGTCCAGAGGTCCGACGTGATTCAAGGTAAGAGTGAACTTCTAATAGCCGTTTGGATCATATCGATCCCTAAAGGTGTAATGGGTGTTAGGGTACAACCGGCTCGTCGACCATGTGGGAATCCATGATCAGAGGAGACTTACGGAGGCCTTGTGCAAGGGTTCACTAGTCCAGTCTGAAGGAATATCCGACGGAGAGTTCACCACAAGCCAAGAAAAGTGTGTACATAAAACAGGTGCCCGACGTTCTAGAGGAATTCTAGAACAGTGGAGCGTCGATATCGGTATATAAACAACGCGAGAAAACAAATACAAGTCCTTTAAAATAGGGCAATTAATATTCTTTATTTCAATACATTACCAGATACATTATGAGATATTTTCTGCAAGATTTCAGCCATAATTGGATGGTTCATGTGTGTGCAAGTGCAAGAGAAATCATAGATAGAAATAAGTCGTGAAATATGTATTTTAAGACATTCAATATAGCACCATTTTTAAGTAGGGTTTTTACTGGGGGTATAATGGTAAGAAGGCGACAGGGCTGTCTGCTCAGGCGGCCAGAACGCGACTGGGGTCCTGTCGTATTCAGAAAGCGACAAGAAAGGCGTCGCGACGGATTGAGAAAGCGACAGGTGGATAGTCGCAATCAGACCCAGAAGGCGACATATCGGCCTGTCGCAATCTGGTGGTCTGCGCCTGGCTCTGACACAAATCAGACTAGGCTTTGGATTGCGGGCCAACTTGAATCAAATCGATACAGGGTAGTTCAGAAAATCATAACTAATTGTATAGTCAACGAAAAATCATGAAACTAGTTGCAAATTAAACTAGACATGTAAGGGTACTTCCAGTAAATCAGAATTAGAGAGAGAGCATGGTTTGAACATGGTTTGAGAACGAACAAGGACGAGTAACATAGAACATGACATAGAGAGCAAGACTGATTTAATTCGAGCAACATCCTCAATGAAATTTAGGCTTTTTAGGGGAAAATGATCCCTAACAACATGAAGTATCTACAGTAAAACTTTCGTAGCATGGGATCAAGTATACATAGAGATTTGAATTAAACATGACACCTCGGGGTTATCATGTTTGCAGTTCTTCAAAAATTAAGAACAAAAGATAGGATGGATGGAAAAATATGAAACTTGGGGGTTTAGTTCAAGAGGGTAGGAAGAACCTACAGAAAAAGTTTCATGGTTTATGCTTGTGAGAATGCCTACCTTGACTCGATTTCCTCTTCTAGGGCTAGAACTTGAAGAACGGGGTTGAGAGCTTGAAAGGTTCTTCTACCCACGAAATCTCCTCCTTCTTGGCCTCTCCTCCTGGTCCAAGAATCCCTTGACACGAGCTTGGGTCGGCCAAGAGGGTTTAAGATGTGTATTTATGTAAACACAAGTTCCTATTCCTACTACTACTCAAATTCCTCTTAATTCCGAGATTTCCTTACTCCCACCTTCCTTCCTTGCTTTCCAATCTCTATTTAGACTAGGAAGAGATCCAAATTCGTGCTAATCCATATGGGGTAGGTTTAGGAATCCTATTATGACTCAAACTAGCTATTTAATGTATTAAATAACTCTTTTCTATTTAAGTAATATTCTAGTTACGAATTTAGGGTATTTTCATATTATTCCCTTTTATAATTTCTTATTTTGACCCACAAATTTCTAATGGGTCCATTTAATAAAGCCCATTACTTGTTTTCATTTAATGGGTTTCGTTTAATTCCTTTTTGTGTGAATCTTCCATTATTTAATTTTCTTTTATTGATTTTTTTTTCAAATAATTCGATTTTTAATTATTATAAAAATCCAGGTTGCTATAAGGCAAGTCTACCAAGTTCCAAACTTGGTTGGTGTACATGGACTGCATCTCAGAATTCATCGCATCTCGCCATTTCCCTGACTGAGGACAATCAACAGCCTCTTGGTAGGTCTTTGGATCATCATCCTCATCATAAGACATGCCTTCACTGATATGTCCAACATATCTTTCAGGCTGTCTAGGTACTCTACCTGACCTATGCTGAATGTGTGTATATTCCTGAATAGGTTCCGGAACTGATGTTTCACCTAGTGGACTTTGCACAATCTGTGGATCTAGAACCTCTTCTAGATCTACTTTACTCCCACTGTCCTCTTAGGTAAGGTACTCCTCTTCGAAGAAGACAGCTCTCCTGGCGACAAACACTCTTTGTTCACCAGGATGGTAAAAGTAGTACCCAAATGTTTCTTTTGGGTATCCAACAAACCTGCACTTATCGGTTCTGGATTCCAGTTTATCTGGGTCATGTCTCCTCACGTGGGCAGGACAGCCCCAGATTTTAACATGTTTAAAATCAGGCTTTCTAACCTTCCATATCTCATATGGAGTGGAAGACACAGATTTACTGGGAACCCTGTTCAGCAGATATGCCGCTGACTCTAGCGCATATCCCCATAAGGAAACTGGTAACTGTGAACGGCTCATCATGGATCGCACCATGTCCAACAAGGTACGATTCTCCTTTCCGATACACCATTCATCTGTGGTGTATAGGGAGGAGTCCATTGAGAAAGGATACCATTGTCCTTTAAGAATTGTGTGAACTCTGTACTCAAGTATTCACCTCCTCGGTCTGACCGTAGGATTTTAATACTTTTTCCAGTTTGTTTCTCAACTTCATTCTTAAATTCATGGAATTTCCCAAAGGCTTCAGATTTGTACTTCATTAAGTAAACAAATCCGAACCTTGAGTAGTCATCCGTGAATGTAATGAAGTATGAGTAGCCACCCTTGGCTTGGGTAGACATTGGACCACATACATCCGAATGTATTAGTTCCAATACGTCCTTGGCCCTATCTCCATGTCCACTAAATGGAGATTTGGTCAACTTACCCATTAAACAGGATTCACAAGTTGCATATGATTCATAATCAAATGGATCTAAGTATCCATTCTTATGCAACTTTTGAAGCCTGTTCTCGCCAATGTGACCAAGCCTACAATGCCATAAGTAGGCAGTGTTCACACTATTCTTACTTCTCTTAGGAGAAACATCAACATGGAGATTTGCATAAGAAACATCAAGTAGATACAAACCATTTACCAAATTTGCTAAAGCAACTAGTTTATTTCTCAAATAAACTGAACAACTATTGTTCTCAATGGTAAACTTGTATCCAATTCTGTCTAAACAAGAAACAAAAACAATGTTCTTAATAATGCTAGGCACATAGTAGCAATCATCTAATAAAAGCAAATCTCCAGAAGGTAACTTGAGCTTCATTGTCCCCACAGTGTGTGCACCAACACTTGTGCCGTTTCCATGCCTCAAGTTCACCTCACCCTTGCTCAGCTTCCTTCTACTTGTCAGCACCTGAAGCTTCGCCAAGCTTCTGCTTCTCCTGAGCCTTCAATGCAAGGTAGTCCTTGCAATTTCTTTTCCAGTGCCCCTTCTTCTTGCAGTGGAAGCACTCGCCCTTTTCTGCTCCTTTGCTTATGTCCTTCTTTTGTTTTGCTTGGACTGTTTCTTTGCATTGCCTTTCTTAAAGGCTTACATTGCTCTCCTCTTCTTGTTGGACTTTCCAACCATGAGAACAGTGGGCTTTTCCTTCTTAAGGTTGCCCTCAGCAATCTTCAGGATGTTGAGCATCTCAGCTAAACTCACCTCAATCTTGTTCATTGCGAAGTTCACAATGAACTGGGAATATGAATTTGGAAGTGACTGGAGAATGAGGTCCGTGCTTAGTTCCTTGTCAAGAGGAAAACCAAGCCCTTCGAGCCTCTCAATCCACTCTATCATCTTCAGCACATGACTCTGTACTGAAGACCCCTCTGCCATGCGAGCTCTGAACAGGGCCTTGGATATCTCATATCTCTCTACCCTGCTCTGCTCTTCAAAGAGCTCCTGCAAGTGCTGCATGATGGATCTAGCATCCATGTTCTGCTGCCTTTGCAACTCATTGCTCATTGAGGCAAGCATGTAGCATTGGGCCAGAGTCGAATCCTCCTTCCACTTCGCAAACTCAAGCGTTTCCCTTCAGATGCATCAAGGGGTGGTTCAGCTGGGATCTCACCCTCCAGGACATAAGCAATGCGCTCAGACCTGAGGACAATCTTCAGGTTTCTGAGCCAATCCGAGTAGTTCGGGCCTGTCAATCTGTTGGCATCCAGTATGCCACGGAGTGGGTTACCCGACGACATTTTTGCCTATAAGGGAAATGTAAACACAACTTGGAGATGTTCATAATAATAATTAAATCTAGATTAGGACTTTAATCAAGATTAGCTCCCACTATTTTTTGGCAGACTGTATAACCCTCAGATATACAGAATGGGAGACACCGACAGTCTCCTAGTGGGGATCGGAATCTCACAGACTCATAGCATGATCTTGTGGATAGCACAACAAACCATACTATGATCTAAAAGCGGTCAACCCTTGACACTTGCAACTCTTGCAATATGCGATCTATTTTGGCCTTGAATTTTAATGACCTTGTGGATAGCACAACAAGTCATTAAATCCAGCTAAGCAGTACCATCATTACGTAACGAGCATAGATTTGGATGTAGCCTTGTGGATAGCACAACAAAGCTACACCGGTCCTCTACCCCGTTTAAGGCATCATCATGCCATAGTTTTAGTCTGTCATTAGACTTGACAAGCCTTGTGGATAGCACAACAAACTTGCCCGATCTAATGGCAATCCTAAAACTATAATGATGGAGGGCCACGTAATTCATTCTAAATGATTACGTTACGGCTTAAAGTTTGAACGAGGAGGGATTTTGACATATTTTATCTTGGTCTCTATATCTGCATGCTATTGATATATATAATTTGAATATCATATATTTAATTATATATACCACAGAACATTCGACACATATCATATACATGAAGAAAAATGATGGATGATCATGGACTTTAACCTAGAGTGGCATTACCAGAGCCAGTTGGTAATCTACAAATACAGTGAATAAATGGCAGCCCTGCATCTGATGCTTTAGCATGATGTAACTTTATCTTCAGCAAGGTCCTGCATGGTACTCTCCTCCATCTCCGCCAATCCGCTTCTTAAAATTATAAGTAATATTTAAATTGGGCACGCAGGCCCATAAATGTATATCATATAATAATAAGAAACCTTGAACAAGTCAAGGGGAGTACATAACAGGAGGGAGATAGAATGTACAACCCGGATTTAATAGAGGGAGAGAGGGAGGCACGCAGTCCTCATAAATTACATCACAAGCCATTAACCATAAACATCATCACATGACATCTAAGTCCATGATCATCCATCCACACATCAACACATCACATGCATCAATAAGCAATCATCACATAATTACTTCTGAAATAACTTTTATTTCAAAAATACAATAATTATATTTTGAAAACCATACAATAATGGATATTTTGAAAAATTCAACCTCCAAAATTTACATTAATTAATTTAACAGATCACATTCTTAATTAATTAACATACATTAATTAGATGGTAGGAAATAACTAAAACAATTTTAGAATTCCCTTAAACTAATTAAACATTGGGTCAACATCTGGAAATTAATTTACAGAGAGCTAAACACTTTTAAAAACTCTCAAAATAATTTTCAGATTTTTCTGGAATTTTAAAAAATTTTTTCTGGTTTTTAAACTATTAAAAACCATTTAAACATTTTAAAAAGGGAAAAGGGGGGGGGGGGGGGCAGACCGGATCCGGGGGCCGGATCCGGTGGCCGTCCGCCCGGGCGGCCTGGCGCGGGCACCGGTGCGGAAGTCGACCCGGACGTGGCGGGCCCGCGGGGCGACCCGAGAGGGTCACCCCTCCCGCCCGACAGGGGGCTGCGGCCAGGGCGAAACCCTGGCCGCCACCCCCACCGGCGCAGCGCCGGTGCGGCGGGGCCCCGCCGCCCTCCGCCTCGCCTCCGGTGGCCGCGGACGGTGCCGGAGACCGTCTGCCCTCGCCCCCAAATGCCCAGAAAACCCCCAAAAAATCCCAAAAATGCAGAACATGCCCCCCCTTCTTGGACTGTCCAAAAACATGGCGGCGGTATCTTGCAGGGGGTCGTGTGGCCTCCACAGAGGGCCAAACGACGCCACGAAGGGTTCTTCGCGAAGCCCTTGGTACCAGGAACAACTTCCATGTACCATACGGGAAGTGCACATCCCATGTGCGACCCAAGAACGAGGTAAAATTGGTGATTCATACATAACGCGAACCGACGAAAAACGTATGAAATGACGATCATACGACGCCGATACCGACCGGGCCAGCAACCTGTCTCTGATACCACTATTAGGAAACGAACGGGGCGCAGCGGAAACGCGATTTCCACAGATAGATATCGATGCCGGTGGTCGAATCGAACAAAAACAGAGAAACCGACGCACATGGAGATCCAATCTGTACCTTTGCGGGGTTGCGAAACTCCCGAATCTGGGGAGGAGGTGGCACAGGAGGCGCCGGTGCTTCAAGCCGTTCAAGTGTCCGGCCTCTAGACGTATCCACGCGAGCTCCGGACGCAGACAGGATCTCCTCGTTCTCCACACGTCTCCCGGATCTCAGCTCCACCATGTGCCAGAGAGAGGAGAGAGAGGGTGGGGGGCGCCCTGGGAGAGATAGCGGAGGGGGGCGGCCAGGGTTAATCCTGGAGCTTGGCCCAGGGTTTAACTCTCAGCATATATTTATAGACGCCGCGGTTTTTCATAAAAACCCAGTCATTGTCTATAAAGACACCTTGCCCAGTCAGTCTGCTCGGAACTCTTATGCGTGTGACCCTCTAGGCCCAACTGCTAGTCTAGTTTTCAGCCCATTAAGCTCAATAACTCTTTATTGACTTATGGTAATTAATTAACATCTAATATTAATTAATTACACAATCAATTATCGTCTCACGATAATTTACCGGGCTTCCAATCAAGTTGGGTGCCAAGCAACACCACTTGATCCTGGAAAGCATTGGGGTTCAGCAACCCATTCAAGGAACCTTTTGTATCATCAGTTACCACGTGACTATAATCCTTCGCTCGTACAATGCTCCCAAGTGCACTTAGGGTATGGTCAACTGTCAAACCCTAATGTGTGTACTCACTTGGTTTAGATGCCGCATAACAATATCAGAAAACTCCTTTTCTGATAAGTAGTCTTGCCCTGGCCAGGGACTATCAGGCATCCTTCCGTAGAGCATTCACTCTCCTATTACCGAGAGCGAGCGATCCCATATTGACCACACAATCACCTTCGAAGGTATTCCGCTAGATCCGATCACTTAACTGATTAAGACCTCATGGCTAGAGATCTATAAGTCATGGTCAAAACCCAGAAGTCCACCAACAAGGTGTCCTTGGTGTCTCAGGTCTAAGGACCAATCATGCCACTGTGACAATGAATCTAGCTGGTTGACAGTAAGGTAACATTACCATCCAGCAATTCATAACGGATCAGTTCAGTGAACTCATTCTCCAATGAGCACCTACAGATTCACCTTAGTGTCTCCACACAAGTGACTATGAGACCAGCCACCTTCATCATATGAGCAGGTG
This sequence comes from Colocasia esculenta, assembly GCA_014218235.1. Lineage (NCBI taxonomy): Eukaryota > Viridiplantae > Streptophyta > Magnoliopsida > Alismatales > Araceae > Colocasia > Colocasia esculenta. The sequence continues at coordinate 123,397,261 of CM024760.1, read as the reverse complement.
CAACCTGTACTAGCCTAACCGGATATCCGATGTCGTTCTCGGATATCCCCCGACTAGGAACAATTAAGAATATACGTTTAAAGGATATTAATCTCATTGTTATGATCTCATCATAATTAATATCAATTGCGTATATTCATGGACTTCATAATGAAACGATAAACGAATTACACATAATGAATATAAAAGCCTTATTATTATTATCAAAGAACAAGATTGTACAAGTTATAATTGGCTTGAGGACACCGATAACTATCACCTTTCGCCACCACAATGCGACAAGTTAGACGTCGCCTTCTGTCTGGTGTCGCGACAGCCAACCTGTCGCGGCCTCAGACAGAAGCCAACACCACAGGTGGGGGCCATCCCATGGTTCCCCAAGCTACAATACCCCCACCTAGCAACAAGGGGAGGAGAGCACACTAAGGAAAGAAACTGGAAGTGGCTCGGGGGGCACCACGCCACCTCTCCTCGCCCACACACAACAAGCACTAAGCTAAACACAAGGAAGGAGCACCACCGGCAAGCATCCGCCCGTGCAAAACCATATGAGCACTACGAGCATGGGGCGGGTTGCCGCAAAACAAGCTTCATCCACACTAACATGTAAGAGAGAAAGAAATCCCTACTGGTAAACGAAGAAACGAACCCAAATGGGCCTTCACGAAGCTCAGCCACCTCCTCCTCGCTCCACGACGCCGCGCCCACGCTCCACCATGAGCACGCTGGCACCTCCCAGCCTAAGCCACCTGAGAGGGATGAAGAGAAGCTCCACCACCTCAGAGAAGGGGAGGGAAGGGAGAAAGGAGAAGAAAATAGAAGAAAGAGGCGCCTACTAGCCTCAAGGCCTTGGAACTGAGGTCGCGACAAGATGCTTGTCACATTCTCAACCAGAACGCGACGCCTATCTCATCGCCTTCTCAAAAGTTCCGACAGGTCTTCTGACAGACAGACAACCTCTAGACCACGTGTCACACACGCAGGCGTCTCAGGTGAATGCGAAAACTAGCACGTCGCCTTCAAACACGCGCTACGAACATGTGGCAAACAGCCACAGCAGGCCATTGGAATGCGACACAGGGGCCGTCGCCTTCACAACCAGAAGGCGACACGGAACGCGTCGCATTCAGAACGTGACAGCCCTATATGTCGGGATCCCAAGGACAACACCAAGGAAGACAACACATGGGATGTTACAAATCTAACCAACTTAAAAACAATTTCATCCTCGAAATTAAGGGTGAAACCCAGTCGGAGAAAACAACCACTGGAAAGAGACGACTAAGTCGTACCACGACTTCCTGATGGTCACCACCATGACCCTGCCACAAGGGGAGTGCCAAAACAGACATCTGACAACTCACGGAGCGCACACCAACTGGCGCGGGCACACAATCGGATGTCGATAACTCCATAGGCGCGGCGCGCACCAAACCGACCAGAAATACTGAAACTGCCAGTCGAAAAACACGATTGATGTAGCGTCGCGCATTTTTCGGATCCTCATGGATCCTTGATTAGCTGGTCTTGTGGCCATTGTGTGGCCCATTAGTTTGTGTTTCAGGTGTTTTCGCGTGATTGTGAGGCTTGGTGGGCCAACAGTTGGGCCAAAGCGCTCACAGGTCTTGTGTCTGTGAACGCGACAGAGGCCTACATCGCGTTCTGAACGCAACAACTTTGTTGGTCGCGTTCATGTTGCCGCTCTTGGAGTCGACGTCCGCATGCGTGCCAAGTGTTGTGCACGAGGTAGTGAATGCTAACGTTGGTAGTGGGAAGATGATGCCCTAGTCCGTCGCTGCAGGGAGGTACGTTGCGATCTCAACCACTGGGTGTTTTTAAGTTGGTTTTGGCCGGACAGAGCTGGGGCAAGCTCTGCTCGGCCAGGGGAGGCTGTTGTGGCAGTTCTCTCGGCAATTCGGCATTCTGGAAGTGTTTTCGGCGCACTCTCACCGCGAGGATGTCACGTGGAGCGGGGGAGACACCGTGTCGTGGATGGTTTTCACGTTCTTCGCAAAGGTAGGGAGTTCTACCTTTATTTGTTTTGTGGATTGCATGTTAGCTTGTTTACTGCTTTAAAAACAGTAGATACCATGTTAGGGTATTCATTAAAGCATGAAAATCGATAATTAAACATGGTTTGCATGGTATTAGGTGGAAATCTTGAGAGAGGTTCTGGATTAGGGTTCCTCTTGTTGCGACAGGCCGATCTGTCACGTTAGGGTTTTCTAACGCGGCACAAAGGGGTGCCGTGAACTAAAGGTGTCCGACCCTTTGTCGCGAATAGGTCGCGACAGGCTGTCGCGTTGCATTAGGCTTTGCTAACACGACATATTGGGGCATCGCGTTTTGAATGTGACACAACCCCACGTCGCGACCTCAGCCAAGAGGACCTTTATGCATGGTTTAAATGGTACGATTACCCAATTATTGGTGTCTTACGTGCATGGTTAGCGTGAGTGGTGCATTGGAACCTGCGACGCTCTTTTAGCTCACTTGTGACGTGCTATTTGTATCGTAAATGTGTGGTTTATGTGGTTAATGTGTAATGTGCATGGTTTGCATGATTTGAATAATGTTATAAAGGTTGGTTTGTGGTAGCCGGGCGGTGAGGTTTCCACGTGAACCTAGCCCAGGCTTTCTAATTTCTATTATAGCTTAAGTAAAGTGGTTAATTAGTAAAGTATGAGTATGGTTATCAAATGATTATTGTGTATTGAGTTTAATGTGGCATGGAGTTCATGGTATGACCCATGACAGGCCTAGTTGTTAATGTTTAATGTGGTTCGTGGATACGTCCTTGTAGGTTAGCTTGTGGGTCACGCAGTGACCAGGTCAAGATATTCCTTACAATTGTGCCGTAATTTGTAATAAAGATTGTATATGTAAGTATCGTGGTTTGAGCTTGCCGAGTTTGGTGGTCCGGCACCTATTCTGGAATACCTCTATAGTCGGGTACCCCAGGTTCTGTGTGAGCCAGGCACGTGTGTTGTGCTCGGGGTTTGTCCCGGTACAGTGTGGTACCGTTGAGGTCTATGTCATCATCCTAGACACCCTCACTCCTGAGTTTGAGTTGTACGTCCGGCTGAGGGAAAGACGACAGAGGGCAGCGACTTGTGTTGAGCTGGTTTTACGTTTGGTCACTTGTAGCGAGCTCGTGGTTGGGGGTACGGACACCAGTAGACGTTCTAGGCACCAGCTAGTCTTGTTACCAGTGCCTCACTTTAGGGAGCTCGGGCCTAAGTCCCTAAAGGTTCCAAGCATGGTTCTGTAGTGTGTGAGGCTACAGGTGGCGGTGGTGTTTGTTAGTCTCCACAGTCAGTTGCTTGACTTGTGAGTTTCTGGAGCAGTAGCTGGACTGAGGGTCCGTTGCTACGAGACTAAGAGGTAGTTCTTGTGTTGTGTTGTTTGGGTTGGATAATGGTTTGATCAGTCAGTAGTCCCTTCCCGTGTAGTGACGTCGTTCCTTTTCGACTCGTGCTTTGCCAGTGGTCGTGGCTTGTGAGCAGTGGCTCATTGGTTGTGGTTTTACCTGTTGAGGTGTGCCCTGGTGTTGGCACAGTTGTTGTTGTAGTTAGTGAGTGGAGATTAACTGGTTGTGGTTTGATCCGTGTGGTGTGCCCGTCGTTGGCACATGCATTATGGTTTTACTCGTAGTAGTTCAGTGGTGGATTCTGTGGTGGTACCTCGTGGTAGTAGGTACCTGTACCCCTCGTGAGTACCTGTTTCTCATGGTACGTTGTGTTCTAGCCTTTTTTAGGTATTGTGGTGGAGCTGTGTTCCGTGGAGGTCGTGTGGTGAGACCTTCCACCCATTGTGTTCTACCCTTATTCGGGTAAGCTTGCGATTATGGTTTTAGTGTGTGAGGGATTGGTCATTGTAGCCAGTCTTGTTACCCTGTGTGTGACATTTGATATATCATGGTTTAGAGGTATAAGGGACTAGCTCTTGGTTAGCAGTCCTGTTAGCCGTGTGTTGAAGGTTCGCCTGTGAAGGTTGTAGCATGGGTGGTGGTTTGCCTGTGTGGCTTGTAGCTTAGGCGACCCAGTATTGAGGTAGTGTGCCTGTGAGGCTTCTGGCCTAGGCATTTTAGTTATTGAGCAGACTAGTAGTGTTGTGCTAGTCCTGCGGTTCCTCTTTCTTCCCGAGGAATATGTATTTGTTTATGATTTTCTGTTTAAGCTGTTATTTATTATAAACGTTGTGAGCATGCCATGGTTTGGCTTTTAGTGTTGTCAGTGAGACCCTCTGGGGTTGAGGTTTTTCTGTGTTTTGGTTTTCGGGTGGTCCCCTACTGAGCCTGTGACTTGTTGAGGCTCACTCCCTTATAGTTCTTTCCAGGACTTGCCGTTTGTGTGGCTTGTGGAGACGTTGTGGCAGACTTGTACCATCAACAGTTGTGTTGTAGTCGTGTTGTGTGAGCTTATGCTCCCTCGGGGTATGCCCCCGGTAGCTGTAATTTTTAATTAGACATGTAATAATGTATTAGGACAGTTGTACAATGTAGTTTAAAGATATGAGCACATGTACTTTCTTGTGTCTTATAATGTTGTGGTTTGTCTTTCATATTCTTACTGGACACGAGTGTGAGATATCTGTTGCGAGACTTCGGTCCGTTCGTCGGAGGCGGATCTGGATATGGAGCCTTAATGGGCATAAATATCCAGGGCCGTCACAGTTGGTATCAGAGCATTGTCCAGTTAGAATATGAAAAGACATTGAGAATACAATGTCCCAAGACATGGTTTAATGTCCACTGCTGGTAGTAAGTCTGTGGTTTTATGTGATATCCAGTGTGGTTTTCACGTGAGCTTTTGAACTACATGTTTTTGTTTGTTAAACTGGCAGTTGTGAGAAATGGCAGAGAAATGGCACGGTTAATGGTGCAGTGAGTGTGGTCACATTAAAATGCCAGTTGTGATTAAAATACAATTCTTTAAAGGTTCCCAGTTATAGAAATTAAAAAGATTGGTGAATTCAGTTATGGAAATCAGTAAAAGTGTTTTAATGAGGACCAAAGTTAGTAGAGGCAGGTATAGGATAATGATGTGATTGAATGGCAGAGGGAATAGTGCTATGGTGAGGAATAGTGCAGTGTGATCAGAATTGTTAAATGCATGAATTGTGGCTGAGAATTTAGGCAAAAGTAGTTAATGTATTCAAGATCTGTGTTGATAGGTATTGAGAAGCGGCGTGATTAAATGATGTGTCCGGTTTGAAATGATTAAGTGAGGTAGTTCAGCTTAAAATGTGGTATTAATAAACAGAGGAGCAGTACTGTGTGGCAGTCAGATGAAGTGTGTTTTGTTGTTAGAAATGGGTGCAGTAATGAGTTTCACAATAGTGTTGTTACGAGTAATGATGATAATGGAATGTTTGATATAGAGATTTGTATAAGTATGTATAGAGATGAGCAGCGGGGTAAAGAAATAATAATGAAAGAGTAGTAAGCAATCAAATTTCTCTAAGAATTTTATAAGAAAGATAGTTAGTTAGTAAGTGGCAGTGGATAAGATTTTTGTAGAAAGATTTATACAGAATTATAGTGTTAAGAATAAGAGCAGTAATGCTAGTAATTATGTGCAATTTGTGGGATAGGAAAATAAGATTTTGTCAGAGGCAGATTAAGGTCAAGGCAAGGCAAATTGTGAATGGGCATTTATGAATAAGCTGCAATAGTGGAATTGTTTCTATTCAGTAGTGGATCAGTAATGTAGAATAGAGGGGCCAGGCAGAACCGAATATTGCGTTCGAAGGAAATGGTTTCAGTTTATGACTATGGCAGTATTTTAATAAGAACGATTGTAGTGAAGATGGCACAGTGAGATTAATCATTTAGCGGAATAGTTAAGAAGAATGCTTTACAAAAATGAAATTATGCTGTTGGCAATAAAATTAAAGTTCAGTATTATTAAATAGATGAAGAATATGGCAGATTATAGAGCAGCGATAGTCAGATGGATCAAGGAATGTACAATAGGAATTTGTGTAAATAGTAAGCAGCAAGGTGATTCAGATGAACGAATGGGTTTTGTATAAAAATGTCTACAATGTTTAATGCAAAGGTTGCAGCAGAACAGTTAAAGAATAATGAGAAGATTAAGAGGTGGCAAAGCAAAATAGAAAGAATAAGGAAAGGTATGATCAGTTTAGCAGCAAGGAATTCTAGATAAAATGACATCGACTAAATTTTATTTTAATAACAACGTTACAGTAGTAGGAATAGAAATTGTAAAAAGATATTGGATTGGTTTGCTGAGATAGTCAGAAAAATATTATCTAAAGTGAGAAAAGCATATGAAAGGTAAAGTATGTCAGTAATAATATGGTAAAATTCAGAATTTAGTGTGGCATAGAAATGGTTAGAAACAAAATCCGAGCAGGATCAGTTAAGCAATGTAATTAGGAGATAAAGAAAAGTACTACAACGTTAGACTAGGAATATGAATTAAGGTAAGATGTGTTGACAGTGATATGTCAGAATTCAGAGTTTAAGCAGATGATTCGATTAAAATAAGAAAAACAGATCAGAAACATTAGTATTTTCTTCCAGTGGTAAGTGAATAAATAAGATGATTTGGGAAGCCAGTAAAATTGAAATTGAAGGTAGAATTATGGTTTTCCTGGTATTTAGTATAATCAAAGTAGCACAGTGGAAGCGTGGTGGGTTCATAATCCACAGATTAGACAGTTATGTATGTGAATACAGAAATGAGTAACAACTAACAATGACAAGTGGATAATGGAATGGCACCGAGGAATTCGAGAATTTAAGTAAGGTTTAGCACGATAGAATATTCAAAGGTAGCAGAATAAAGTGAAAGAATTTGAGTAAGAAAAACGGCCCGAAAAAGAAATGTTGCAAACACATCCCAAAAAATGTGGAAGCAGGTTGAGTCCAAAGAGATAAAGCGCCATCGACAAGGTAGACTCGCTTACAGTTGAAAGATAAAGGAAGGGCAGAGTAGGCTTGTGAATCAACAGATTCAGTCAGTGCAAATGATTTGAAAGGCAACAACAGAAGAAGAGTATCCAACTTGCTCAGTATAAGGTTTAAATTCTTGTTAGATGATAGTCTGGTTTATTATGATTTGTTTTGAATGTCGAGGACAACATTCTTTCTTAGATGATAGTAATGTGACATCGCGCATTTTTCGGATCCTCGTGGATCCTTGTTTAGCGGGTCTGGTGGCCAGTGTGTGGCCCATTAGATTGTGTTTCAGGTGTTTGCGCGTGATTGTGAGGCTTGGTGGGCCGACAGTTCGGCCCAAAGCGCTCACAGGTCTTGTGCCTGTGAACGCGACAGAGGCCTGTGTCACGTTCTGAACGCGACAGCCTTTTTGGTCACATTCATGTTGCCGCTCTTGGAGTCGACGTCTACATGTGCGCCACCTGTTGTGCGAGGGGTAGGGCATGCTGATGTTGGCAGTGGGAAGGCGACGCCCTAGTCCGTCGCGACAAGGTCACTGTGGGGAGGTACGTTGCGATCCCAACCGCTGGGTGTTTTTAAGTTGGTTTTGGCCGGACAGAGCTGGGGTGAGCTCTGCTCGGCCAGGGAGGCTGTTGCGGCAGTTCTCCGGGCAACTCGGCGTTCTGGAAGTGTTTTTGGCACGCTCTCACTGCGAGGACGTCGCGTAGAGGGGGGAGATGCCGTGCCGTGGACGATTTTTGCATTCTTCACGAATGTAGGGAGTTCTACCTTAATTTGTTATGTGGATTGCATGTTAGCTTGTTTACCGCTTTAAAAACAGCAGATACTATGTTAGGGTATCCATTAAAGCATGAAAATCAAGAATTAAACGTGGTTTGCATGGTATTGGGTGGAAATCCGGAGAGAGGTTCCGGATTAGGTTCCTACATGTGAAGGCGACAGAATGCCCTATCGCGACAGGACGATCTGTCACGTTAGGGTTTTCTAACGCGACACAAAGGGGTGTCACGATCTAAAGGCGGCCGACCCTTTGTCGCGAACAGGTCGCGACAGGCTATCGCGTCGCATTAGGCTTTGCTAACGCAAAACATCGGGGCATCGCGTTCTGAAGGCGACACAACCCCACATCGTGACCTCAGCCAAGAGGTCCTTTATGCATGGTTTAAATGGTACAATTATCCGATTATTGGTGTCTTACGTGCATTGTTAGCGTGAGTGGTGCATTGGCACCTGTAACGCTCTTTTAGCTCGCTTGTGGCGTGCTGTTTGTATCGTGAATGTGTGGTTTACATGATTAATGTATAATGTGCATGGTTTGCATGATTTGAATAATGTTATAAAGGTTGGTTTGTGGTAGCCGGGCGGTGAGGTTTCCATGTGAACCTAGCCCTGGATTTCTAATGTCTATTATAGGTTAAGTTAAGTGGTTAATTAGTAAAGCATGAGTATGGTTATCACATGATTATTGTGTATTGAGTTTATTGTGGCATGGAGGTCATGGTATGACCAATGACAGGCCGCGTTGTTAATGTTTAATGTGGTTCGTGGATACGTTTGTGTAGGTTAGCTTGTGGGTCAGAGAGTGACCAGGTCAAGCTATTCCATACAATTGTGCCGTAATTTGTAATAAAGATTGTATATGTAAGTATCGTGGTTTGAGCTTGCCGAGTTTGGTGGTCCGGCGCCTATTCCGGAATACCTCTGCAGTCAGGTACCCCAGGTTCTGTGTGAGCCAGACACGTGTGTTGTGCTCGTGGTTTTTCCCGTACAGTGTGGTACCGTTGAGGTCTGTGTCATCTTCCTAGACACCCTCACTCCTGAGTTTGAGGTTTATGTCTGGCTGAGGGAAAGACAACCGAGGGCAACGACTTGTGTTGAGCTGGTTCTACGTTTGGTCACTTGTAGCGTGCTCTTGGTTAGGGGTACAGACAGCAGTAGACGTACTGGGCCCCAGCTAGTCCTGTTACCAGTGCCTCAGTTTAGGGAGCTCGGGCCTGAGTCCCTAAAGGTGCCAGGCATGGGCCTACAGTGTGTGAGGCTTCAGGTGGCGGTGGTGTTTGTTAGTCTCCACAGTTAGTTGCTTGACTTGTGAGTTTGTGAGCCGTAGCTAGACTGAGTGTCCGTGGCTACGAGACTGAGAGGTAGTTCTTGTGTTGTGTTGTCCGAGTTAGATACTGGTTTGATCAGCAAATAATCTGTTCCTGTGTAGTGGTGTCGTTTCTTTCCGACTTGTGCTTTGCTAGTGGTCGTGGCTTTTGAGCAGTGGCTCACTAGTTGTGGTTTTACCCATTGAGGTGTGCCCTGGTGTTGGCATAATTGTTGTTGTAGTTAGTGAGTAGAGACTCACTAGTTGTGGTTTGATCTGTGTGGTGTGCTCGTCATTGGCACATGTGTCAAAGTTTGACTCGTAGTGGAGTGCCTTGTGATGGCACTAGTTCAGTGGTGGATTCCTTGGTGGTACCTCATGGTAGTAGGTACCTGTACCCCTCGTGGGTACCTGTTTCTCGTGGTACGTTGTGTACCAGCCTTTTTAGGTATTGTGGTGGAGCTGTGCTCCATGGTGGTCGTGTGGTAAGACCTTCCACCCATTGTGTTCTACCCTTCTTCGGGTAAGCTTGCGATTATGGTATTAATGTGTGAAGGATTGGTCGTTGTAGGCAGTCCTGCTACCCTGTGTGTGACATTTGATATATCGTGGTTTAGGGGTATGAGGGACTAGCGCTTGGTTAGCAGTCCTGTTACCCATGTGCTGGAGGTTCACTTGTGAAGCTTGTAGCCTGGGCAGTGGTTTACCTGTGTGGCTTGTAGCATAGGCGACCTGGTATTGAGGTAGTGTGCCTGTGAGGCTTGTGGCCTAGGCATTTCAGTTATTGAGCGGACTAGTAGTGCTGTGCTAGTCCTGCGGTTCCTCTTTCTTTCCGAGGAATATGTATTTGTTTATGAATTTCTGTTTAAGTTGTTATTTATTATAAATGTTGTGAGCATGCCATGGTTTGGCTTTTAGTGTTGTCAGTGAGACCCTCTGGGGTTGAGGTTTTTCTGTGTTGTGGTTTTCGGATGGTCCCCTACTGAGCCTGTGACCTGGTGAGGCTCACTCTCTTACAGTTCTTTTCAGGGCTTACCGTTTGTGTGGCTTGTGGAGACGTTGTGGCAGAGTTGTACCACTAGCAGTTGTGTTGTTGTCCTGTTGTGTGAGCTTATGCTCCCTCAGGGTATGCCCTAGGTAGTTGTTTTTTTTCATTGGACATGTAATAATGTATTATGACAATTGTACAATGTAGTTTACAGATATGAGCACATGTACTTTCTTGTGCCATATACTGTTGTGGTTTGCCTTTTATATTCTTACTGGACACGATTGTGAGATATCACTTGCAAGACTTTGGTCCGTTCGCGGGAGGCGGATCTGGATATGGAGCCTTAATGGGCATAAATATCCAGGGCCGTTACAACTGAGCCCTCAACAGACCACGCCGTTGAGACCACTCGGTCAGTAACTCTCTCTGTCACCAGCGACTAGACAGAGGCCCCATGTACTGATGGCAAACCGAGGAAAATGCCGAGAGGTCAGCCACTAGACTCCGCTGAACAACCTCGCACAACTAACAATAGCCTAGGCCAGCAGTAAGCCAAACAAGAGTCTTAAGGGTGACCCAAAACAAAGTGATAACATGCACGTGGACAACACCACGACACGCAGGACAGTGACTGCCGACACCACTAGATCTCATCCAGATCATCCTCGTGATCCGACAAGGACACACAATGACTGTGGAGCTTCAGAAAACTAAACCACACACGCCACAGGCACACGCGTAGAGGCAAAACCAGGGAAGACGTCTGAGGTTGGCAAAGCCAGGCAACTCAAGACGTCGGCAAAGTGCATGGGAAAGGAAACAATTGCAGAGGTCGAGGACAACACGTCAACCTCAAAAGGGACCCAATCCGAAGCAGGGTACCACACCCGAACACACTCACTCCACAAAGCGAGAGGGAAAACCTAGACACAGGCCACGACTAAAGCTTGGCATACCAACGATAGGGCTACCTAGACAAGGCAAAGCAGCCACCCCGCAACGAGAACGGTACAGCCACAAGGCACGGGCCAGCACAATGTGTCGCAAAGGTGGAAGGCTCAATGCCTCCAACACCGAGCAAACTCATGAAATAACGCACGAAGCTTACGATCAAGGCACACGGCACACACACGGTGCTATCACAAGCACCAAGAGCCACCCAAGGTACAACACAATGAACCAAGGCTCCAGACGACACAAAAACAAACCACTCGAGCACTAGCACATGGCTACCACAAGCACCAAACTTGGAAAGATGCAACGTAGTTGCACCAACAGCTGAAACAACATGGCTAACAGGAAGGACTCTCCACAAGAAGCCATCTGCAAGAAGCCATAAGCCAAAAAGGGCAAAACAGGCCACACCGGTGTTGGGTTCACATTCTATAACATATAAGTCACAATTGCAACATATTTTTTTGCTGATGATCAATGATGAACAAAGTAAACAAGTGAACAATGTGAGTTAAGTTTAGAATTGCAATGCAATAACTTGTCACAATGTGTTGATATGATATTAAGCTTTAAATGACTAGAATGTCTCACTAACTATGTTCATAATCTTAGGTGAGATGTTGAGCAAGAGTTGTACGAAGAACAAAGCCAAAATGATGAAGATTTATATGTAAAGCAAGCATCTGTCGACAGCAGGCAGTGTCCCTGTCGACAAGCAAACTCAAGCCAGAAGGCAAATCTGCAGAACATATGAGCATGTCGACAACAACCCAGATGCCTGTCGACAGGAAGAGGTTTCCAGAACTATGAATTCTTCTATCTGCCTGAGCCTGTCGACAGCACCCAGTCGCCTGTCGACAGCAACTGCCTTCCAGAAGCCTTGTATGTCCTGCTAGCTTGCGCTTGTCGACAGGAGCACCCAGTGCTGTCGACAGACGGGCTGAGTCCTCAAATTCGGGAAGTCTTCAAGTTGCCATAGATGGTGTTTCCACAAACCACGACTCTCCATAAGTAAACACCTCTATTTAAGCATCCTTTTGAGGGCAATCACGAACACAAGCAGCCTCCAAGCAAGAACCCTAAAAGTCTCTCAAGAAGAGTCTTGCCCTGCTGCTCTGCTTCTACCTGCTGCCCAGATTCAACAAGAGAAGTCCTCCGTGCAGCGGTGAAGTCTGAACGTCGTGGATTCGAGCCTCTCCATCAACTTCTAATCATCAAGACGAAGCTTGAAGCCTACTCGACGTTCATGAGAAAGAGTTTTCAATTGGATTTGATTCTCAACTCTTAAACTCTTCTCTGTTTTACTATTGTCTATACGTGTGTGTGTGTGGTGTGTTTCAAGCAGTCCTTGTGCTTGATACACGTGTGTGTTGTTCTGATCGTGGCTATACATCAGAGAACACGTGTGTGTGAGTTGTAGTTCCTGAACTAGCTCATAAGCAGATTGTTCTGCGTGTGTGTGTGGCCCGTGGATGTAGGATACACGAGTTGTGTACTCCGAACCACGTAAATCGTTGTGTCTCGTGGTTTGAACGTTTCTACGTTAGATGTTTGGTAGGCACGGCGCATTTACACACGTCCAATCATCTGTTTAATTTCTATCATCGAATCACACACATCCACACCAAGTTTAGTCCTTGCCATAACTTCTAGTTATTTGTGTTCTATCAAAAAGAAGGCAACAAGTGATTTTAACAGACAGTAATCTATTCAACCCCCCCTTCTAGATTACCATATAGGGAATTCCGCTACACTTCAATTGGTATCAGAGCAAGGTTTCTCCGTTAACTGTCACTTTTACTTGATCTTACGATCAGGAGATCCTTGATCTTATGGATTCTAGTAAGGGGTATATGGCCGAGGGACATTCAGTCACTAGGCCACCCTTCTTTGATGGCTCTGACTATCCCTATTGGAAAAACCGCATGCAGGTGTTTCTACGAGCACAAAACTATGAATTGTGGAAGATAGTCAGAACAGGACCATATGAATTGCCTCAAGACGAAGATACATGGACCAAGGACCAGATTGCCAAAGGGACTCTCAATTGGAGCGCCCTCAATATGATGCAGTGCGCAGTCCATCCAAAAGAATACTCGAGGGTCTCCACATGCACTTCAGCTAAGGAGATGTGGGACAAGCTCGAGTTAATATATGAAGGTACGTCTGAGGTGAGAGAATCTAAAGTAAGCATGTTAGTCTCAGAATATGAAATGTTTAAGATGAATCATGATGAGACAATATCTGACATGTTTGCGAGATTCATGGTTCTGATAAATGGACTAAAAGGTCTTAAGAAGGAATACTCAGACAGTGAGTTGGTGAGGAAGATACTTCGGTCTCTTCCATCCTCCTGGAACACCAAAGTCACTGTCATTGAGGATTCTAAGAATCTTTCAACCATGAAGGTTGATGAGTTGATTGGTTCACTTATGACCTATGAGTTGAATGTGAAAAGGAAGGAAACTGAAGAGAACCCAAGGAAGTCCATTGCCTTGAAAGCTTCCAAGAAAGTCTCTTCAGATTCCAAAAGAAGTACTCAACAGGAAGGTATTGAGTCTGAATCCTCCAGTGATAGTGAGAATGACGAGATGGCCATGCTCACTAGACAATTTAAGAAGTTTCTCAAATTCAAGAAAAGAGGTTCAGGAAACTCAAAACCGTTCCAAAAGAGTACGAACAGATTTGATTCTATTAACAAAAAATCGGATGTGGTTTGTTATGAGTGCAAGAAGCAGGGACACATGAGAGGAGAATGTCCCGAGCTAAAGAAGAAATTGAAGAAAGATAAATTCACGTTCAAGAAAGCCAAAGCAATGTTGGCTTCATGGAGTGATGAAGATGAGGACAGTCAGGGCACCTCGGAAGATGAAGAGATTCAGTGTCTCATGGCAAAGAGTGACGATTCAACCGAGGTAAACTCTTCCTTTGAGAATTTTTCTATTGATGAATGGGAAGAGGCTTATACTGTGCTATTTGAAAAGTTTTGTGAATTTAAATCTGAAAACAAGGCACTCAAAAAGAAAATGAATTTCCTTGTTCATGAATCAAACAACAATGAAGAAATTGAGTCTCTGAACAAGGTAATTGAATTGATGAAAATTGATGAACAAACCCACATGGATGAGTTGGATAGCATGAAACTTAAGTTTCAAGAAGTTCAAAAGGAAAGAGATGAACTAATAAACTGTCTTGAAATTCTTAAAAGTGAGCATGCTAATCTACAAAAGAAATTTGAGAAAGCTGAAACAGAACTAGCAGGTAAATCAAAAGATCTATCAAATTTTGTAAAGAGCAAACAGAACTTGGATGCAATCTTAGGTTCAAATGTGTTTGTTGCAAGACATGGGATTGGATTTCAAAATCCAAAGCCAAAGGTAATTGGCAAAAATCTGATGACTGATTTCACAGATCTAACCCCATGCTCTAGCAAACCAAACCCTTCAAAGAAAAGGAAAAATCAAAACAAGGGTAAAAAACAGGAACCTAAAGTCACCAAATTTGTTCCTAGTCAACATGAGAAACTTGCTAAAAGCTCTAAACAGAGCCGTCCTCAAGAAAAACAGCAAGTCCCTAAAGCTAGACTTACAAGGGAACAAAAAGGTAAGATGCCTATGGATGCCTCCAAAAATGTCAAATCCAATGTTGTTCTTAAATCATCATCATGCAATATCTGTAAAAAAATTGGACATAATGAAAAGCAGTGCTGGAATAACCCAAATCATATGAAAATCAAACAAGTTTGGATTCCTAAGCATCTCTTATTTTGCATGAATGATACAATGGGACCCAAAGTAATTTGGGTACCAAAACCTCTTGTCTGATCCACATGTGCAGGAATGCCTAGCAGCTCACAATCAAAACAAATGGTACCTGGACAGTGGCTGCTCGAGGCATATGACGGGCGACAAAGCTAAATTCAGTTTGCTCGTGGAAAAAGACGGAGGTCAAGTGATATTCGGAGGTAACAACAAAGGCCAGATCATCGGCTCAGGTAAAGTCGGTAAGTTTGCCTCTAATTCAATAGACAATGTGCTACTAGTTGATGGCCTTCATCACAATTTGCTCAGCATAAGTCAATTGTGTGATAAAGGTCATAAAATTGTTTTTGAATCCAATTCTTGCCACATTCTGGATAAGGAAACAGGGAGCCTAAAATTTTCTGGAAAAAGGATGAACAACATCTATTTGGTAGACTTAGATGATCCAGAAAATAACGATTTGTGTCTTGTAGCAAACAAACAGGATGAGCTTACATTGTGGCATCGTAGGCTCGGTCATGCCAGTTACAATGTTCTGCACAAGATAATGAGGCTTAAGTTGGTAAGTGGCCTTCCTGAAATATCCTTTAACAAAAATGAAAATTTCTGTGATGCGTGTGCACAGGGAAAACAAACCCGAAAATCCTTCAAATCAAAGGCACCGGTAAGTACTTCCAAAGCCTATGAACTCTTGCACATGGACTTATTTGGACCTACAAGAACACTCAGTCTCAATGGCAAGCGTTATGGCTTTGTCATTGTGGATGATTTCTCTAGGTTCACTTGGGTAAAATTCCTTGCTCACAAGAATGAAGCAGTAAATGTTTTTGAAGATTTCTTCAACAAGATTGAGCATGGAAGTGTCCATAGAATCTGCTCAATCCGCACTGATCACGGGGGAGAATTTGACAATAATTCCTTCTCCGAATTTTGCAGGAACCAAGGTATAGACCATCAGTTTTCCTCCCCAAGAACTCCCGAGCAAAATGGAGTTGTGGAGAGAAAAAATAGAACCTTGGTGGAAATGGCTCGTACGCTTCTGGTCGAGAATCAATTAGCACGCACTTTTTGGGCAGAAGCAGTAAACACATCATGTTACATTCTCAACCGAGCCATGGTAAGACCAGTATTCAAGAAAACTCCTTACGAACTTCTGAAAGGTAAGAAACCCACCATTGGGTACTTTAAAGTTTTTGGTTCCAAGGTGTTTATTCATAACAATGACAAAAATGACTTGGACAAGTTTGAAGCCAAAAGCGATCAAGGTATTTTTCTTGGATACTCTGAACATTCTAGAGCTTATAGAGTGTTCAATCTAAAAACCAGAAAGGTGGAAGAAACTCCACACGTTGTTTTTGATGAATCTCAAATCACAACTAATAATTCTACTCCTTACAGGTTTGATGAAACATCTGATGAAACAACTCTTGAGGATCTACAAAGCAAAACAAATGCAATCTCTAAGTCAGTTCCTAAAGCTAAACGTGGATATCTTCGCAGGTACGATGATGAAGATGATAGTCATCTACTTAAAACTCAGGAAGAGATACCTGCACAAGACCCACAACAAGAGGATGAACCCCAACAAACTCCTCCAGCAACCCCTCCTCCGGAACATCATCCTCAAATACAAGATCAACCAGGTCCTTCAACAATCACCAATGTGAGGTACTCTAAAGCTCATCCACTTGAGAATGTCATAGGTGACATAAATGATTCAGTTCAAACTAGGTCACAAGTTAATCAAATAGTTGAACAGGATCATTTAGCCTTTGTCTCTCAAGTGGAGCCTAAAAATGTTGAAGAAGCATTAAAAGAAAGTTCATGGATTGATGCTATGCATGAGGAGCTAGGTCAATTTCAAAGAAATAATGTCTGGAGTTTGGTTCCTAAAACCCCTGAAATTTCTGTTATAGGAACAAGATGGGTCTTTAGGAATAAACTTAATGAAGAAGGTAAAGTGGTGAGAAACAAGGCAAGACTGGTTGCAAAGGGCTACAATCAGGAATTTGGTGTGGACTTTGAAGAATCCTTTGCACCAGTAGCTAGGTTAGAAGCAGTTAGGATCTTGCTAGCATTTGCATGTTCTAACAAGTTCAAACTATATCAAATGGATGTTAAGACTGCTTTCTTAAATGGCTACATCAAAGAGGAAGTCTACGTTTCTCAACCACCCGGCTTTGAGGATCATGATAAACCAAACCATGTATTTAAATTGCACAAAGCTCTCTATGGTTTGAAACAGGCACCCCGAGCTTGGTACGACAGGCTGAGCACCTTCTTGGTAAGTAAAAAATACTCAAGAGGTAAGGTGGACCAAACTCTTTTTACAAGGAAAGTTCACAATCACATAATTGTTGTTCAAGTTTATGTGGACGATATTATTTTTGGTTCCACTAATCCCACACTGTGTGAAGAATTCTCACAACACATGCACAGTGAATTTGAGATGAGCTTAATGGGGGA
The DNA here is from genome assembly GCA_014218235.1 of Colocasia esculenta. NCBI lineage: Eukaryota > Viridiplantae > Streptophyta > Magnoliopsida > Alismatales > Araceae > Colocasia > Colocasia esculenta. The sequence goes on along the minus strand of CM024760.1, from coordinate 123,380,075 downwards.
GCTTCAATTTTTTCTTGGTTTGCAGGTCAAGCAGCTAGAAGATGGATTCTTTATAAGCCAAGAAAAATATGTAAAAGAACTGCTCCAAAGGTTTCAGTTCACACAAGCCAAGCCCGCCTCAACACCGATGAGCACAAGCATTAAGCTAGAAACTGATGAGAAAGGTAACCCGGTAGATGCCAAACAATTTCGAGGTATGATTGGCTCACTCCTTTATCTTACTGCAAGTAGACCGGACATACAATTCAGTGTTTGCCTTTGTGCTAGATACCAATCTAGTCCAAAGGAAAGTCATCTAATTGCAGTCAAGAGAATCTTCAGGTATCTCTCAGGTACGCATGCCTTGGGTCTTGGTATCCAGCAGGTAGTAGTTTTGAGTTGATTTCCTATTCTGATGCAGACTACGCTGGTTGTAAAATAGATAGGAAAAGCACTAGTGGCTATTGTCAAATGCTTGGTGGTTGTATGGTTTCGTGGGCATCCAAGAAGCAACACTCGGTTGCACTCTCCACTGCAGAAGCAGAATATGTTGCTGCAGGGAGTTGTGCAACACAAGTGTTGTGGATAAAAAGTCAGTTGTGTGATTACAACATTGATATTGGATGCACACCTATCCTGTGTGACAACACTAGTGCAATCAATCTATCAAAGAACCCCATTCAACATTCTAGGACGAAACACATAGAAATTCGTCATCATTTCTTGAGAGATGAAGTGGCCAATAGATCCTTCGAAATCAGTTTCATACCCACAGAGAAACAGTTGGCAGACATCTTTACCAAACCTCTAGCTGAAGATAGATTCACCACATTACGAAGAGAGATGGGGTTGTGCAAATTACAATGAAACTTAACTCCAATATTAAGTATTTGCTCCTTGTGTCCATTATCTATGCGGTATATCAAATGGTGATGTGTGGAAGAACAAGTCATGCTTGTTTGGAAACTCTCATTATGCGTGAGAAACATTCTCCGCCAAGTATCCATGGTTATGTGACATACAAGGGACATGTACTGTATATTTGGACTTAGTTTCTTTATAACTTGCTTATTCACACTCTCTTTAAATTTCAGATACATATAATTGGTTTGTCTCTCTACATGCTTTGTGTTATTGAGTGCGCGGTCATTGTCTGCAAATATGTCTTCATGAACTTGAGTCCTTTGTTACAAATGTCACACTTTATGGGGGAGCAACTTAAGTTTCTATGAATTCAAAATGTGGAGGGAATCATTCAAACTTTGTCTCTCTCAATTCCCTCACATTAGTTGTTCACGTCTGCTCTTCATTCTTCCACTAAAACTGATCTGACCAAGTCCCTGTCGACAGGCTAAAAAGGCTCTGTCGACAGCTAAGCCCAGACAGAACACTGGTTCATCTGTCTATGTCCCCCTGTCGACAGGCCCTCCTTTCCTGTCGACAGGTGCTCTGATATATGACTGCTTATGATCATTCTTCACCCAGTTTGTGAGCTTCTTCCTGATTAATAACTAAGGTGTCTATAAGATGTAAAAGTATGATTGACCATACTACATACACATGATAGTTAAGCTATTTCCTATTTCCCTATGATTTTTACATACTATTCATGTAGAGTTTAGGCTACATCATCTAGAAAACATCTCACAACTCTAAGGGACATCCACCTTACTCCTTTATAGTAATACTCAGTGAGCCAACATAGTCTCAATATAGTTCATAAGTCTTTTGGTCATGAAAGTGAATATCTAGTATTTATTGGTAATCATATCACCACCTTGATTTTTGTCATTACGACAATACTTGGAGAAAAGCTACCTATTTCCACAAAAAAAAAAAAATTCAAATAACAAATAATGCCAATCACCGTGAAGTTTGGGATGAATATAGAGCAATGTTGGGTTATGCTAAGTAACCGGGGAGATGGGCATCACAACTGTCTGCCCTCGCGTCAAAAGGACAACTCATCAACTCTATACAACGGTATGTTGGAAAGTTCCACCAATTGACTGGGGGTATGGGCACGGGTAATGTCTATCCTCACTTCAAAAGGTGTGACGTCTTCTTAAGTACCATTTCCTCCCATTGTACTTCCAAATTAAATCCTTGGGAATAGTGCGAAGCCTCCACTGAGTCATACTTTCAAAGGTCATTGGTCTTGTGATTGTCTTGACATTTAGATATCATTTCATGCATCATTTGTCTATTCTCAAAATGGGGATTGTGTTGTCTTACAGTGTATTTATACAATAACGGGTAAGCGTGCAATGTTCTTCATTTAAGTGGGTGCTTTCTTAATGCTTTAACCTTAAATTCCTTGGATATTATGTTAAAACCAATGGAGAATTGGTATGGTTTTTTATATCCTTGTATATGGTAGGTTAACATACTTGATTCATCTCTTATTCACCTTAATTTATCACCTGGAAGAAATTGCTCACAGCACCAGGGACCCTGTCGACAGCCGGCGGCAGATGTGTTTTTGGGAAGTCGAACGGGCTAATCCAAAACCGGATTTGGTGGGATCCGACTCTTCATCTATCCTCACCCCTTCTATAAGAGGACCCCACACCCCTTTTCCCTCTTTCTTCACTTCCAAAAACCCTTCCTTCCCTCTCTCTCTTCAAATCCCTTCTCCAGGGCACCAGGAACGCACCTCTGCCTCCCTGGTGTTTTCTCCTCTGGTTCCATCATCTTCTTTCTACCACAAGTCTCCAACTCAATCAGCTCGAGATCATGGCCCCTCCTGCTAAGAAGATGGCCTCTCGTCGCCGTCCTCGCTCTCCTCGCACCGGACAAGGTTCCAGGGACTCTCCGGAGCGTCGGTCAAAGCATCGAGAGGATCGTCTGCCAGAGCTGTTCATCCCTCAAAATCTCCAATTCAAAGTCACCAATGCCACTTTCACGAAGGTCACGCAGCCTCGCTACGTTGACTTTATCTCCCTCCAGGACCTATTTCCCGGTCTTTTGCCTCTCTTTGACATACAGGGTTCGTCCCCTTTCTGTTTTAGTCACAAGAAATACTCCGCCTCTGCTGTCACGGAGTTCTACTGTAATCTTCGGGAGACTACTACAGGTGATCTCTATACCCGTGTCAAGGGAAATTTTTTTCGCATTTCCCCAAATCTATTTTCAGTCTCCCTGCAAATCCCAAACACCGGGGTAGACATCCTTGCTCATCACCCTACTCCAGAGGAATATCATGCCCTCATCACTTCCAGGCCTTACGACCCCACGGACCGTAAGCCAATGAATGCTAACTCCTTTCCTCTGCTTCATCGTCTCATCCACCACATTTTTACCACTCTCATTGTCCCGAAGGATGGAAGTAGGGAACTCGTTACATCTATTCACAAGTCCCTCCTTCATAAGTTTTTACGCTGTGAACAAATCAATCTACCTCAACTCATGTGCTCCGTCCTTCGACTATGCCTTGGCAATGCAAAGCGGTCCATGCCTTACGCATGTCAGCTCACCTCCCTCTTCCTGTTTCTTGGCATTCTTATTCCAGAAGGGGAGATGACCAATTTGCCGGGACGTAGCTCCTACGATCTGACTGCTGCAGAGCGGATGGGCTACAAGTTTGTGGATGGCGTAGTCACAAGGGATCTTAAGGGAAAGGGTCAAGCTGTCCCAGTGGATGAAGAAGAAGCTGATGCGGCAGCTGACGAAGATGTTGCTGAAAATGAAGACGACGAAGAAGCATCCCTCTCCGAGCCACAAGACGCTCTGGGAGAAGAAGAAAGTCAACCTATGGATGATATTGCCACTGAGCCCTCTATCCGTGAACTCTTGGCTCAGCTGCAAGTGCATATGACCACTGGTTTTGCAACTATCAATGCACGCTTGGACAAGGTTGATAACAGCTTGGAAGCATTGGCCGATAATCAAGTCCGGATCACTCACCGGCTCAACAGGCTGACTCCTCAGGCCCCAACACCACCGGGTCCTGATGATGATTCTAGAGTCTAGGTGTCCCGGGTCTTGTATTCAGTCTTATGTTGTTTTTCTACGTTGATGGTCATGCAATGTCTTTCCCTTTTTCAAGTTCTGTTCAACCAATGTTCTGTATGCCTCAATGATATATCAATGAAAGAACTTGTCTTTTTGCCTACTACCTTGGTCTGTGGTGTATGCTTTTTAGATATTGCCAAAAGGGGGAGAAAACTCAATTGTGCAACTTGCTTACACTTGCTTAATTGGTTAATTTTGTCATCATCAAAAAGGGGGAGAATGTTGGGTTCACATTCTATAACATATAAGTACAATTGCAACATGTTTTTTGCTGATGATCAATGATGAACAAAGTAAACAAGTGAACAATGTGAGTTAAGTTTAGAATTGCAATGCAATAACTTGTCACAATGTGTTGATATGATATTAAGCTTTAAATGACTAGAATGTCTCACTAACTATGTTCATAATCTTAGGTGAGATGTTGAGCAAGAGTTGTACGAAGAACAAAGCCAAAATGATGAAGATTTATATGTAAAGCAAGCACTGTCGACAGCAGGCAGTGTCCCTGTCGACAAGCAAACTCAAGCCAGAAGGCAAATCTGCAGAACAGATGAGCCTGTCGACAAGAAGAGGTTTCTAGAACTATGAATTCTTCTGTCTGCCTGTGCCTATCGACAGCACCCAGTCGCCTGTCGACAGCAACTGCCTTCCAGAAGCCTTGTATGTCCTGCTAGCTTGCGCCTGTCGACAGGAGCACCCAGTGCTGTCGACAGACGGGCAGAGTCCTCAAATACGGGAAGTCTTCAAGTTTCCATAGATGGTGTTTCCACAAACCACGATTCTCCATAAGTAAACACCTCTATTTAAGCATCCTTTTGAGGGCAATCACGAACACAAGCAGCCTCCAAGCAAGAACCCTAAAGGTCTCTCAAGAAGAGTCTTGCCCTGCTGCTCTGCTTCTACCTGCTGCCCAGATTCAACAAGAGAAGTCCTCCGTGCAGCGGTGAAGTCTGAACGTCGTGGATTCGAGCCTCTCCTTCAACTTCTAATCATCAAGACGAAGCTTGAAGCCTACTCAGACGTTCATGAGAAAGCGTTTTCAATTGGATTTGATTCTCAACTCTTAAACTCTTCTCTGTTTTACTATTGTCTATACGTGTGTGTGTGTGGTGTGTTTCAACCAGTCCTTATGCTTGATACACGCGTGTGTGTTGTTATGATCGTGGCTATACATCAGAGAACACGTGTGTGTGAGTTGTAGTTCCTGAACTAGCTCATAAGCAGATTGTTCTGCGTGTGTGTGGCCCGTGGATGTAGGATACACGAGTTGTGTACTCCGAACCACGTAAATCGTTGTGTCTCGTGGTTTGAACGTTTCTACGTTAGATGTTTGGTAGGCACGACGCATTTACACACGTTCAATCATCTGTTTAATTTCTATCATCGAATCACACACATCCACACCAAGTTTAGTCCTTGCCATAACTTCTAGTTATTTGCGTTCTATCAAAAAGAAGGCAACAAGTGATTTTAACAGACAGTAATCTATTCAACCCCCCCTTCTAGATTACCATATAGGGAATTCCGCTACACTTCAACCGGCCTCGAACCCTTAAGTCACAAGACACAAAGCAATGAGAAGGAAACACGCTCAAGGTGAAGTATGCAACCGTACCCGCAGCCTGGAACGACTCAAAGCCAACCGAAAGGGACTCTCCACCAAAGACCCACAAGAGAAACACGTGGAAACACAATAGTTTCAAGAGCACAACAACTACATCGGCTCTTAGAAGCACACCAACACAAGGCACTGCTCCTACCACAATAGGTGGATAGGGCCACATGCCCAACGGCGACAGGTGCCTCCAAAGCACAACTCTGGCACAAGCAAAAAAACACACCGAATAATGCCTGCACAAGCAAGCCAAACAGAAGAAAACTGGTACTGCCTCACACTAAACACAAGGCATGTTGCCCTACATCATCCAGTCAGGCAAACAGGAAATACAACACAGCACAGAACGACACAATTGGTACACTATGACTCATCATGACACAAGGAAACAAATGCACACGAGGGAAGCAACTAGCTCAACCTTAAGACAGCCCAAGGGGAGGGACCTACACCACAAAGGTCGCCACGGTGCGAAACACGGCACCAACTGCCATGGCAAAACACCACCACCCGGAGCAACCACGGAAAGCAGAGGAAGAAGGCACACAACCGGCCTCTTCCTCACACAAAGATGAAAACATCGCACAAGGCTAGCACTCACCCAAGAGGCCTAGCCAGCCAGACCCACTGCACTCACCAGACCACCATCTGGGAGAGCACGTAGGGCGCGAGATGAAAAGCAAACCACCCGACCATGGGGACACACGAAGTCCCACCAGTGCAGTCGAGAAACTCAGAAACAAACAAGAAGACAAGCTGGCCCGTACCACGGCCAGACACACGATCAAAGCACCACAGCTTGACCGATAAAGCCCAAGTAGACTATCACACAAGCTGTTTGACCGGTAACCACGACAGCTCATCTCTATCGAGAGAAAGAGTAGTGACGACCAAAACAACCACAGGGCAGCTCTAGGGAGAACCTCCACCAAAAGCGCCAAGAGCCGTCCTGGGAGAACCTCACTAGAACGCAGCTCAACCAAACGATACACTTCAAAACACTAGGGCAACACAATGGTAGACCAAAACAAACACTGAGCACTCCTGGGAAGAACCTCCGCCTGAAGCGACAAGGGTGTTCCTGGGAAGAACCTTCACCAGAATGCACAACCCAAACAACCAAACAACACGGACCAACAGAGAGAGCACTGCAGAACTGCAGAATCAACGCGAGCAGGTCCTGGGAGAACCTCCACCAGAACTACCAAGGCACCATTTTGGAAAAACCCACCAAAACGGACAAGCCAAACGGACAGCACACCTCATACTCTGAGGTAGCACAACAACAGATAGAAACGAACACGGGATAGTATTGGGAGAAACCCCCACCAAGACAACAACCAACAATTCTGGAAAACCATCACTAGAACACAAGGCAACCAAGAGATGCACCTCAACCTTGAGGGCAATGCAACATCAACCAACCAGACAACAAAACCTAAAAATAAAGAGGTAACACAGCAGAAGACTTCAACAAGCACAGAAGCAGCCCCAAAGAGAGAAACCCTCACTAGGACAACAACAAAATAGTTCTGGAAAACATCACCAGAAATGAGCACAACATAGTTCTGGGGAACCATCACCTCCACCAAAACCAATAGAGAAGAACTCCGGGAGCACCTTACCAGAGTTCACAACTAGCCAACACAAGGCCGACAACAACCATAGACAGGTGTTGTAGCGCTCAACCAGCAATGCAACACGGCACACAAGCATCTGCTTAGCTCGAGCAAAGACGCCGACTGAGCAGAGCACATCACACAACGGCACACGGCACACGAGGCCAAGCACCCAACCAACACAACACACACCCTAACAACAAGGGGACATCCAATAAGGCAAGGACACCTTCGACCGGCTCTGCAGACTACAACCCTGCACCGGTGAAGGCCACACCACATGTAGGCTCTGTCAGCCTTCGCAACACACCCACACTGGCGCGTAGGACGAAGACGAATCCGGCCGCAGCATGAGCGAACCAGCAACCACGCTCGTAGCACGCGCCACCAGCAACAGCAACAACACTCTCCAGCAGCTCACACTTGAACCTTGCTGGAAAGCTAGCCACCTGCAATAAAGAACCAAATGCTCAATTAACAGCACTCTACACGGACGGGCCAGCAGAGTGCTAGTACCTTTCTTTGGGACAACCATAGTTATTAACCCATTACAAATCTCGTTGGACCCTTGAGCTCTGATACCACTGTAACGACCCAACCTCTCGAACACCTACTAGGGACCCCGAAGGTCGCGCCGCCACCCACTGATCTGAAGATCTGGAGGGGTTAGAATTTAGTCTAGTGAGATAAGCAATGAATTCAAAAACTATAACAAAAAGTTCGTACAATAATAAAGGAATTATGTACAACATGTCCTAAATAAAAGTACAGGTACAGAAAGAAAGGTGTAGTTCTTTAGGGGCATACCCCGAGGACTTGCAAAAAGGGAACTCTCGACTCAGTCCTGTACAAGCGCTCATGCTCACAGCTCACACGGCTGGCAACGCATGGCGTACTAACTGCCACCACAACCATCCGGCAACAACGAGTCCCTACCAGAAAAGAGTAGGTGGGTGAGCCTCGCGAACAAGTCTCAGTAGGGATAAGAAGTCCCTTACCAGCCAGAGCTGCAGGAACTCCAATGAAAGCAGAAGCAAACTACTTTAGAAAGCAAGAATGTGAGAAAACACCTACTATAAAGTACTACAAAGCAGCGGAATAGAGTAACGCCACGACCCACAACCAGGTCGGGCCATACATGACTCCCAATGAACTAGTGGAGTCAAAGACAATGCGGAAGCAACTCTTAGCACGCACCCGCCGAGACAAGGAGCACACAGAACACCGAAGCAACCACGTGAGACCAGAGTCTCACGACACAAGCACCAACATCCCAGACCTCCACGAGGTCGGGAAGGAACAACCAGGTGTCACCACGAAAGACACCAAGCAACCAAGTGAGAAGGAACGTCTCACCCAAAACTAGGCCACCTCAGACCTCCACAACGTCGAGGGCCCACAAGCAGAACCGCCCTGATCCTCGGACATGCCATGAGGTTAGGGAACTACACACTCGCCGATGCCACCACAGATGGCACAAAGGGACAAGCTACAGAAACAGTAGTCGGGTGCCTACCCAAGGCACCCCGATAGAACACGCTACGTGAAACACCGCCACAAGCATAGGCCAACTAGGCCAAACCATCAAAGCCCACGGAAGCTAGGCACGGCTAGGCTACAACCGCCGTGTAGGCTTGGGAAACGAGACTCACTTGGAAACAACATGAACCACCGTCACAACAAGTCAACCAAGCCACCGCCACTGACAACTAAGAGAGGGACACACACAGTCCGCACCTCTCACTCGCCAGCCGCTGACTCCTGCCTACAACTTCCCTGATAGAGTGAGGCTAGTGAGCCATAACAGAGAACACACAACCAAGCACCGCAGCCTGGCCGAGCTGCGGCCCAACGCCTACCCTTCCTACGTGGCTCCGGAACCAACGCAGAGCAAGGCAGTGAGAAGGACTAGCTAGTCTGCATCGGAAAAATGCCTCAACCACCTCGGAGACACAGACCCAGGTAAGGGAGCTCCACAAGCGACTCTACGCTTCTGCCCACCACCGTTTTCCCCTCAGCTCTGGAGTCCGCCAACACGGCTATCAACTCGAGCACGCTCGTAGCCCGGAGAACTCCCTCAACAGGCTCCCGAGGATGGGGGTCCCAGGAGAACAGAGACAACCTCTGAACGGGACAAGCCCTCAAGTGCCAAGCACCAGGCGAAAGAGAATTGGCGGGGCAACCACCACAAGCAAACGACATAGCTGACTTGTAACTAATACAAGTCAGATGGCACGGCACGCACGGTACCACTCCCAGAAACCCCCAAGAGGGCCGTCGGCCAACCAGGCACAACCACGAAAGCCAAAAACACAGGAAACCGGAACGCGACCACAGGAGCGTCGCCTTCTAAACAAGAAGGCCACAACCAACCTGTCGCCACCCAGTCGCGATGGCTAGGGTGCCACCTTCTGATGTGAACGTGACATATCGACCTGTCGCGTTCAGCATCATAAGGCCAAACCCCCAAGCAGGTCAGCAGACACGCAGCCAAGAACACCAAAGCCAGAAGGTGATGAGAACCCAGTCACGACCCGATGGAAGAATGCGACATGGACCCTGTCACAACAAGAAAGCGACACATAAGGTGTCGCCTTCATATTCAGAACGCGACGTATCGAGCTGTCGCGTTCCTCATATGGAGACAGGGCCCTTGGGGAAGACCCACCCCAAGTCCCACACCCCAATGGGCCACCAAGGCAAGGCACCAAATAGGACGATGGGCCTCGTGCCAAGTTGGTGAGACCTCCCTCTAACCAACTTGGACACGAACCATCCTCCACCACGATCGGAAAATCGGAAACAGAAGGCAGAGGGGGAACGTGATGACCAACCTGTCGCCACCAGAACGTGATAGGTTAGACGTCACCTTCTATCTAGTGTCGCGACAGCCAACCTGTCGCGACCTCAGACAAAAGCCAACACCACAGGTGGGGGCCATTCCATGGTCTCCCAAGCTACAAAACCACCACCTAGCAACAGGGTGAGGGGAGCACCCTAAGGAAAGAAACTGGAAGTTGCTGGAGGGGCACCACGCCACCTCTCCTCGCCCACACACAACAAGCACTAAGCTAAACACATGGAAGGAGCACCATCGGCAACCATCAGCTCGTGCAAAACCATAAGAGCACTACGAGCACGAGGTGGATCGCTCCAAAACAAGCTCCATCCACACTAACAGGTAAGAGAGCAAGAAATCTGTACTGGTAAATGATGAACTGAACCTAAATGAGCCTTCAAGAAGCTTAGCCACCTCCTCCTCGCTCAATGACGTCGCTCCCACGCTCCGCCACGAGTACGCTGACACCTCCCAGCCCAAGCCACCTGAGAGTGAAGAGGGGAAGCTCCCCCACCTCGGAGAAGGGGAGGGAAGGAAGAAAGGAGAAGAAAAGAGAAGAAAGAGGCGCCAGCCAGCCTTAAGGCCTCGGAACTGAGGTTGCGACAAGATGCTTACTGCATTCTCAACCAGAACGTGACGCGTATCTCGTCGCCTTGTCAAAAGTTCCAACAGGTCTTCTGACACATAGACAGCATCTAGACCATGTGTCACACACGTAGGCATCTTAGGTGAACGCGACAACTGGCACGTCGCCTTCACACACGTGTTGTGGACACGTGGCAAACAGCCACAGAAGACCACCAGAACGCGACACAGGGGCCGTCGCCTTCACAACCAGAAGGCGACACAGAACGCATCACGTTCAGAACGCGACAACCCTATACGTCGCGATCGCAAGGACAACACCAAGGAAGCCAACACCTGGGATGTTACATCGATGTTGAAGTTGTACCGAATCGTTGTAGCGATTAAGTCGTTGTTTAACTTATGAAATCGTTATAACGATCAAATCGTTGTTTAACATATGAAATTGTTACAGTGATCAAAATCATTGTTTAACTTATGAAATCATTACAACGATCACATCGTTGTTTATCTTATGAAATTGTTACAACAATCAAATCGTTGTTTCACTTATGAAATCGATGTGAGACCAAAATCGATGTTTCGCTTATGAAATCGATGTGAGAGTGAAATCGATCTTTCACTAATGAAATCAATGTGAGGGTGAAATCGATGTTTCACTAATGAAGTCAATGTTTACAAGCGAATCGATGTTTTCAACAGAATCGATGTGGCACTTTGTGAACTAAAATTGATGTATATTGAATAGACATCGATTTGCCATTTCACTGCAAATCACCCAGCAATAATGCCATAAATTTATATTTATTAGGAAAACATGATATTAAATAGACATCGATTTGCCTTTTCAGTGCAAAACACCTACCAATAATGCCATAATCTTATATTTATTAGGAAAATTTGATATTAAATATATTTAATAATATTTAATTAATCATAAGTTTACTTATCACCAAAATATAAGGGTAAAATATAAGAGTGGTTCAACAATCTCCCCCTTTTTGGTGATGACAAAACATATGAGAATTTTCTGACAAAAATACTTAAAGCGTAGAAAATATAGAAAATTCACAGATACTGCATGCTATACATACTCTCCCCTTTTTGTCACTAACCAAAAAGGAAGGATCTTACCATGCATTCTCTCCCCTTTTTTAAATTTCTTACCATTGAGGGTTTCAATAATGACATTAGTGGGGATGATGTCTATGCGAGCTCTGCCATGGAGCCCACAGATAGTGCAGCAATGAATGACGCCACCGACAACACAACTGTGCCATGTGCAGACCGCCTCCGTGACGACCCCAACCAGTTCCTTGTGTTAGCTATGCCAATCAGTCCCATGGCGTACCAAATATGAGTGTCACCACCCCAGGAGCTGGGGGGGAAGGAAACACATCGAAGCCTCACCCCCCCCCCCCCCCCCCCCACGCCCTAAATACTGCAGCCCCTGCTTGGAGTCCGCCCCCCTCCCCTTCTACATCAAGCCCAGCTGCCCGTACAGATTTGATGGCCGAATTTGCAGAAAGTCTGAACGATGCTCCAGCTGAAGACACACCTCCGTCCACCGAGGAAAAGCGTTCTGCTCTACCCGCCACACCACCTGAAAGGACTGCCAAGCTACCCCCGACAACTCCACGAATGTCCGTTGTAGATGTACGGCAAAACAAATCCAAAGGAGGAAACATGAATAGAAGGAGAACTAGGTATTATCCGCTCACTCGCACGAGGTGGGCTATGCCGGATGATCCGGAAACTCCTCGACCTGATCCATCTACTCAGCCCGAGGGAGGCTAAGGAGTACCATGTTCAGCAGGATGGGTTGCTGCGTTTATGCATGTTGACGGACTCTTTGCACCTTGTTTTGTTGTACTAGAGTAACTCGGTCATGTATCTTCGACCCCTCTGCGTAGGGTGTCCAGCTCATGCGAAATTGAGCCCCCGATGCCCATGTATCCCTTTTCCCTTATGTTCTTCACACAAATATATATAAACTACCCACCCGATATCGACACTGGAGGTTCACTCCGATGTCATATCTATTCAAAAAAAAAATGACATTAATGAATAACTCCCCCTTAGTCTGTCCTCCCCCTGAATGAGAGACTCCACTTGAATGAGACTGCAAATAGTTGTTGCTAATACTAAAAAATAAATTAGTGACTACTCCCTCTTCAGATATAAGTTGGATGAAGAGCTGACAGCCATCAATGCCTTGAACATTGTTTGTTCCTGATGCTCCAAGGCCATCCTACAAACAACTTACTCAGAAGTAGGTACCCAAATCTTTTTGGGTCCTTGATGGTTAGATGTATAAAAATATCCTTTCGGAAACCAAACTAAGTGTCATGTTGTGCAAGTGTTTACTGTGTGTCCTAATTTATTGCAAAGAGAACAAGAATGAATATAGTTTGTTATTCAGTTCTTATTGTCTTTGTGATGCCTGTTTAGAACACAATTTTTAGAAACCTTTTTCTTTTGACAAAGCTTGTTCATTTCAGGTGCCTTTTTCTGAGGTGTTTTGGTTTCTTTTGCAAATTTTGGTAAAGGATATTTTCCTATAATTATGGCTTGCTTTCTTTTTTCCGGAGGTATATTGTGGCAACCTGATTTTTTACAGAAAAAATTAAAAAATTTAAATAAAGAATTAAAGCCTAGCTAAATGGATATTTAAATGAAAAGAGCATTAAATAAAACCCATTAAATGGAAAAGAGTAATGGGTTTTGCTTAATGGATCCTCTAGAAATTTATTGGGTCAAAAATATGAATTTACAAATGGAGAATAATAAGAAAATACCCTACATTCGGAGTTTAATTATATCCTAATTGGAAAGGGGTTATTAAAGAAATAAAAGTGGCAATTAGAGTTGGAATTGGATTCCTAAACCTACCCCATATAGTGTAGCACGAATTTAGATACTATCCTAACACAATTAGAGATTGGAAAGCAAGAGAGGAAAGGTGGAGTTAGGAAATCTCGTAATTAAGAGGAATTTGAGTAGTAGTAGGAATAGGAACTTGTATTTATATAAATACACCTCTTAAACCCTCTTGGCCGACCCTAGCTCGTTGCCAAAGGTTGTTGGACGTGGAGAAGAGGCCAAGGAGGAGAGAATCTCGTGGGAAGAAGGAGTTCTTGGAACTTCTTCCTCGTTCTTGGAGTTCTAAGCCCTAAAAGATAAATCGAGTCAAAGGTAGACATTATCATAAGCAAAACTAAATCAAATCCATCTATAGGTAGTTCCAATCACCAGGAACAAAAGCCCTCTCGTTTCATAATTTTTCATTGAGCCAATCTTTTGTTCTTGATTTTTGAAGTTCTGCATCCATCATAACCCCGAGTCATCATGTTTAAATCAAATCTCTAGGTACACTTGTTCCCATGCTACGAAAATTTTACTGTAGATACTACTTCTTGTTAGGGATCTTTTGCCCCTAAAAGCCCTAATTTTTATGAAGCATGTTGCTCGAATTAAATCATTCATCCCTGCTGCACCTGGAATCAGGTTGCTTGTTGTTCAACTTGTTGCAACTATGTCGATACCATGATTGTTTTCAAATTCCTAATTACTGGAAGTACCCTTGCATGTCTAGATCAATTTAAAACTAGTTTCATGATTTTTTGTAGTGTATACAATTAGTTATAATATTTTGAACGACCCTATATCAAAATCTGATATTTCTAGACCGCAATCTAATACAGATCAGAACTCTGTCAGACTCAGTCCACGGACCTGAGAACGCGACGGCCCGATAGGTCGCGTTCTCAAGCCCATCGTGACACCTCTTCTTGTTGCGTTCTGAACACGACAGGAGACCCCATCATGTTCTGGCCGCTTGAACAGAAAACCCTGTCGCGACTCGTACAGACCCTATCGCGATCTGGCCTAACCTTGTCGCGATCCTTATTGGCCTATGTCGCCTTCACAGATGAGCTCACCTATTTTATATACACACTTTACTTGGCTTGTGGTGAACTCTCCGTCGGATATTCCTTTCTCCGGACTATTAAACCCTTGCACAAGGCCTTCGTAAGTCTCCTCTGATCATGGATTCCCACATGGTCGACGAGCCGGTTGTAACTTAACACCCATTACACCTTTAGGGATCTATATGATTCAAATGGCTATTAGAAGTTCGCTCTTACCTTGAATCACATCGGACCTCTAGACTTGTGCATAACATGGCCAGCGGGAAGATCGTGAATTCCACCTGACTGCCAATACAACGTGCACGTGTTGTGCAACTGTTACTATCGCCTGTTACTCGTCACATTACGTGCAATGTCCATTAGCTCTCATCTATACTCTACTCGCTCATCTATTCACGTTCTCTCTACTATCTCGTCTATTCATCTAGTGCTCTTAACTATTCTTGGTACTCTGTATTGGCCATTGCCTGATTGCCTAAAGATACAATATAACCAATGCCTGGCAATATATAAAGGGCCCGATCTGGTCATGGGATGTGCGCCCGAAAGTGCTAGTGCCCATGGGAGTTAAATGATCAGAGTGTTTGGCATTACACTCAAGTGCTATCTATCTCGACTATCTATATGTCAATCAAAACACAAAACGTGCTATACTCTCTCGATGTCTAGAATGACAAACAGTGCTATACTTGTTGTGCTATTATTATACTTGTGCTAGTTGTGCTATGGCCATCCTGCTATTTGTGCTATACTCGATACTTGTGCTATTTTTGGAAACTATACTCGATCTCGTGCTATTGTGCTGTCCTGTCACCTGTTTTGCTATCTCTTGCTATATCTTGACTCTCTTGTACCTGCTATCTTTAGATACTCTGCTATTAAATGCGTTAATTATTTTAAGCCTGCTTGAGCCTTAGATTTAAGTCCTATGGGGCATTATCGCTCACCCTACGTTATTTGATGTTGTGTTCTCAGGTGAGACCGAGGATGACACATACACTCACGAGGAAGGGAATGACCAAGAGTGAAGCAGGAGTACCCTCGAGTCATTATGTTATCTTAGAGTTGTAGTTAGTTATTTCCTTTTATTGCAATGTAATTGGGCCCTATAGAATGGCTCTGATATTAGTGGTTGTAACTAGACATTGAAAGGTATTAATGAAATGAATTCGCTTTAGTATTATTCATTGTGCAATAGGTTTGATGTCTAGTACTCGCTCTATACCCTTTTCTTGCAACTGCCTTCGCGCTCCGATATTCCGCATCGGGGCGTGACATATATAACCAAGCCCTTGTTTGTTGTTTCCAGATTTTGATCATTTTAAGCATAGAGCTATAGATGTTTTTCCTTGAGTTAATTTTCTAACTGATTCTTTTAAATAGAGATTTTCTTCAGTTAGAGTTCTTGACTTTTCTTCTAACTCTAGTTTTTCATTGTTCTTATTTTTTAAATCTTCATTCAAAAGATAAATGTTATCTTTACTGTCCTTTGATTGTTTTTCTAGTTGCTCCAATTCGGATTCAAGATTAGAATTGGTGTTTTCTAAAGAAGTGGTGTTGTTTTTTAGATTCTTTAATTCTTTTATAACATTTTTATATTTTTCATATAGTTCATTAAAGGCTTCTTCTAAGTCTTCAGGATATGAGCTTGATGATTCTGAAGTTGTGGCCTCTTCATTGTCCCAAGTAGCCGCCATGGCTTATCTTTTGAATTTCTTGTGCTGCTTCTTGGAATTTTTCGGCTGACCAGTCTTCCTGAGTCTTGGACAATCTGGTCTCAGATGTCCAGGTTTTCTGCATTCATAGTAGACTGGTTCTTTTTCCTTTTTCTCTTTCTTTTCAATTCTTCTTGATCCAATTTTCTTCTTCTTTAGAATCTTCTGAAGCTTGGACAGTACATCATCTACATCACTGTCTTCAGATTCTGCATTTTTTGAGCTAGAAGAAGAAGAAGTGGAAGGAGCAGCTACAACTTTATGAGCATTAGAAATTTTCTTAGATGAGCCTCCAGATAATCTCTCCATATTAACTTCATGTGCCATGAGGGAACCAATTAACTTATCAACAGAAAACTTGGTTAGATCATGGGCTTCTTCAATAGCGGTGACCTTAGGGGTCCATGAAAGAGTTAAAGATCTAAGTATTTTTCTAACAGTTTCTTCAACAGAAAGATTTTTACCAAGATAACTTGGACCTACAACTATGCTTGAAAATCTGTTGCACATTTAATTAATATTTTCGTTAGGAAGCATTTTAAACTGCTTATATTATGAAACAAGAATATCTATCCTAGTTTGTTTACTTATCTGTTCCTTCATAAGTTTGCAGTTTGTCCCATATTTCATTAGCAGATTTACATGAAGATAATCTACGAAATTCACTTTTGGATAAAGCGCAACATAGATAGTTCTTTGCTTTAAAGTTTAAAGATAATTTACTTTTATCTGCTGCTATAATAGCAATAGTACCTTTAGCAGGAATAATAACAAAATCACCTATATCTATTACCTCAAAGTCTGTGCCATGAATGAAGCATTCCATTCTCATCTTCCAATATTGGTAATCCTCTCCATCGAATAATGGAGGTCTGGTGACTGATTGACCTTCAACAAATCCTTGAGCTGCCATGGATCTTCTCTAAGATCGTTGGATCTTCTTGATTGATTAGAGAACCTTGCTATGATACCACTTTCGGCCCTTTTGGTATGACATTAAGCTAACCTAGAGGGGGGGTGAATAGGTTTTTCTGAAATCTGAAATAGAAACTTAAACACAGAAAATTATCACTTGAAAGTTTGGTTAGTTGAGTGTGATAGAGAGTAGCAGTGCGGAAGCAAATAAACAATCACACAAAGGACACAAGGAATTTATCCCGGTTCGACCCTTCCCACATGGAAGTCCTACGTCCAGTCCCCAAGCAACCTCTTGGGATTTTACTAACCAAGGGTATAGTCCCCCTCATGGACAGTACAACACCTAGCACCCCAGCTGGTCTTCTTCTCTTTCCCAGGCAAGAAGGCAGCCCACTTCTCCTACAGGTCAAAAAGCCAACCTCCTGGTACAAACCCCAGTGCGGTTCTGTTAGACTTAAACCCCCAGCTAGGTTGTACACTGAGTACAGTCCCTCAGCTGGACAAAAAATGCCAACAACTACACTGGCCAACTAGATAGAAATCATTCTTAGAAAGAAAGAGCAGACCAAGAGCTATTACAAGATGAACACTAAGAACTCTAGCTCTCAGCCACAGACTCTCCCCTCAAATTTACAATGACCACAGAGAGAGAGAGAAGAGAGGAAGGCTTGAACGCTTTGAAACTCCTAGTATGAAAAGCTTCTCTTGGTTTGGCTCGGTCTCCTTTCTTTCTAAGAGTGTATGTGGAGTTGACGTTCCTCACAGGATGTACACTCCTTTATATATTTTCAAGAAAGCTCTCTTGCTTCTTCTTTAGCCTTGCTTCATCTTTTATATGAGAGGCTTTGAATGGTTCCGTTAAGGAGATCTGTTGGAACTCTTCTAGTCATTGCTGAATTTTCTATTCTTCTTCTCCTGCTATCAGCCATTTGATGGTCTTTAAGGTCTGCAAGCATAGAATAAAGTGTTTAAATAAAAGGGTGTTTATGTCAAAAAGGTTCAAACCTCTATGTTTCCTGCTGTCACCCATGTCACATCCCGAGAGTTACGCAGTAGATATAAAATATTCAGAATAATATGAGACGATATCCCGAGACGTGAACAGTCGGAAAATAAGCCTCTAGCTAGCACGTACTAAATGTATAACAACATACATCATCATATGGCCCAAATATTGAACTCAACTAATCTTGTATTCAAATCTCAACTCATTGTATTCCAAATGGAAACTATTACAGGACTACGACTCAATAAAAAGAAAAAGTACATTTATTCCTCACTTCCTACTACATGAATCTAACACTCAAAATAAACTAACTATAGATAGACTCATATTTGGAACGCTCATCACTCGGACGCATTCCCATCCTCGACTTGCTCTTCCTCTTGAATGTTATAATCACCTAGAATGGTTAAATGTAGGGGATGAGCAAACTTGCCCAATAGGATTTATATCTCAATGTGCGGGCAATGATATAAGTGATTAACAATTTAGAACTAGGTAAGCACGATGAATGTCATGATATGCATGTGCGAATAAAACTTAATAAAACATGATACATGAACAAGCTAGATAGAGTGATCATGATACAACAAGATCTATAAGTATATAACAAGATAGAACTAGCAATATATCACTTTGTACAAGCACGCAAGGTTTCACTTGATGTCAATAGCTTTCAAAACGCGAGATATCACTAATTGCATTAAATGCAGGATGGCCATATCACGCAAGCAAGCGAGCAAGAACACATGAGCATGATCATGTAACACTAATCAGTCACGTAGACACTAATGTACAACAAAAAAATATCCACCAAGAATGTACAACAAGACACGTGTATGTGGTTATTATATCTATCATTCAACACGACACACACGACTCCCAGCGCAGATGCAACGCTAGTAATCATTATACCGCATGGTTAACAGTATATTTATGACTCTCCGTCATTGGTGCTAGACTGGAGCCCTTGGACACTCGCCGTGCCCGGTCAGCATCTCACTTAAATTTTAAATGTAGATACCCACAGTCATTAACAATGGCCAATGAGAGTTTCAATAAGTAAGCATGTGTAATGTCATATTCATGATGATGATTAGAACAAGTAATAAGCAAATTGAACATGATTTCATGATAACAATGGTCAAGAGATAAATTTGGCAGCATAACGGCACGATTTATACTTTTATTCAATCTTTATATTAATGGATTTAGTCTATATTGTAAATCACACTCACGAGAACAAGATGAGAGTGGAAGTGCACGGTATCTCTCGGGAACTTCAATGGTACAACCAACTCGGTCTCCATGTGGGAATCCACAAAGAACGAAGATTTATGGAGGTCTTAGAGAAAAGGTCGCTAGTCTACCAATTCGGAATGACCGATAGAGAGCTTCCAAATCCCCAAGAAAGGGCTGCCTAGATGTACAAGTGTGTAATGATGTACGCATCTCAATTCACAATCCACCGATTTCAAACTCGCGAAAAGCACTTAAAAATATAACATGGGATAAAACTATGCACTTTAACTAATCATGGTTTGCAAGATTTTATGATAACCTTTATCATATAAACATGGTAGAACAATAGGAAGATTAAATCGCTAGTTGCATGAATAGATCATAACATTTAAGGAGCAATTAGAATAACATTCATGTAATTAAAGCTTTTAAATGGGTTAATCACTTTTAAGCCATTAAGCAGACATCATGTAATGATCAGACCCAAGACGTGCAAATCACACACTTCATACCATGTTCAACAGACCTCGGGTGAGCTTTGAAATATGCGTCCAACACAGTGGACGCACTTCAAAACACATTGCACAGTGGAAACCAGTGAAACAGTGAGAAATCAAAATCGCGTCCACCCTAGTGGCCGCCTTCATGCATGAATCGCATCGGAGCAAAGTGACGTGTTCACGAAAATCCATTTAAAAAACCTTGGGTGGGAAAACTATCTGAAACACGTCGGGGTATCCCGCCGCGATTCAGACCGGCACTGACTCCCAGCGGCGCGTAGACCCACGCAAGCGTTGACGGGTCAACGTGTTAAAAGCGTCGGGTGGCGCAGATGCCTTTCAGATGATTGAGTCACCCACAAGCTACGTGATACCAGATACTTGAAACGTGTCTTCTGAACCGGACGCGGTTCAAGGTTCAAACTGAAAACACAGGAAAACTGCACTCAGGGGGGTTCGATCCATGCAATGCTTATATCGTCTATACTAGGGCTTTTTGGACAAACGTCTCAACATGAAAGTTGTAGGGAACATGGAATAGATGCATACTATGATTTCTAAATAATTTAAAATGACCTCAAGATGCGTGATAACTCGACATGAACAGGAAACAACCCTAACATGCGCGACTTTTGCAAAATGCCTATAACTCATGATGTACTAAATGGAAAATAATGAAATCAGTGAAAAACGAAAGTTAACATGATTCTCTATGCATTGGGATAGGATTTTTTAAGGTTTAGCCCGAGAAAACCTACCTTTGGGGTTGAGGAAGTGTCATTCTTTAGAAAACCCTTCTTCAGACCACTGCTCAAAGAACGCCTAATACTCCGTGTACACTGCATGAAAATTGTGCATTCCAGTTGGGTTAGGAAGTAGACATGACCCTCTTTCCAGGGGTATAAGCCTTGCATGATGGGATTTAGGTTTACCATTCCTTGCGTTGTATTTCCATGTTAACGGTTTTCCGACTTGTTTCGTTATTTGGATAATCGATCACCATGTGATGTACAATTGGTTAATCAGATTTTTTGTTGCATAGATTTTTTCATGGAACACTTAGGAATAATGTGTGGGGTTGATTTATAATTTTTACAAAATTTTCGATGTGTTTTAGCAAATATGATAACGATACGTATGTTTTAAATACTCTGACATTATAGAAATTATTTATTTCCATTTATTTGAATTTTTTATGTAATTAAAATTTCCGGGGTGCTACACCCTTCCCCACATAAGAGAATTTGGTCCCCAAATTCATAGATGATTAATTGGCTTTTGATAGTTATGATCCTTGAGGTCGTTTCGGATTTAATTCTTCTAACTTGTTTCAATATCGTGGATGTTAGTCCAACATCTACACCTATGGCCACCCATATTATTCATTTGGTTTCTTCCACTCCTGTTTTCTTCCATGGTTGTTATAACTCCATCTTAATCTACCAGATGAACTATGGTATAACTACTTGATTATAATTTCTTTTTTCCAATTTCTCTTTGATCATCTTCCCCACTTGGAAATGTACTAATAAGAAAAACATTATAAGATTAGTCTAGGGGTTTAACAATCATACCTCCTTCTGGGAGCTCCACTGGAGTTATTGCATTCACGTGTCCTTGACATTTTACCACACCCTGGTTCCTTCCAACTTGGTCTTTTAGCATGGGACAGTCCAGTATATGATGTTCCTGACTCCCACATCGCAAGCAAGCCCCGGCCTTCGTCCAGTACTTCTCTGCTTGGTGCCCAGGGTTATCGCAAAATTTACAATATTCAACCATCGTTATTTCTTCTACTTTGATCTTTTTCTCCATGCCAAAGTCCTTCTCAGTGGTTGGCCTTTTGTTGTTGTTGTAGTTGTTGTTATTGTTGTTGTTGTGGAAGGTTCTAGTTGTATCGACTGATCCTCATTTTATGAAGGTTGGCTTTGAGATGTCTTTTCCCTTTATGCCTTCCACTTTAGCTATAGTGTCTTCTACTAGTTGAGCTCTTTGGACCATCTCAGTGTAGGTTTGGATGTTGTGTTGTTCGAGCTTTTCAATGAACATGGGCTTGAGCCCGTCTATGAAATGGTTATCCTTTAATCTTTCCGTTCCCACTAGATGTGGGGCATACACACCCAGACGTGCGAACTGAGCCTCATACTCAGCCACGGACATTCCTTTCTATTTTAGTGCGGCAAACTCCACTGCCTTCTTCTCCATGACCCTCTCCGAGAAGTACTTTCCTCGGAACATCTCCAAAAATCTTGCCCACTCTAGCTCAGCTACATTTGGCAGATGGGCCGATGTGGCCTTCCACCATGCTTGGGCATCCTTAGTAAATTGAAAAGTGGCCAGAACCACCTTCTCCCTGTTAGTGCATTGCATTACCTGAAAAATTCGTTCTATCTCCTCTTGCCAATTCTCTGCCTCGTCTGAGTTAGGGGATCTAGAGAAACGAGGAAGGTTTAAACTCCTAAAATTCCCGTGCAGATCACCTACTCCATTCCTTGCCGCTGCAGCCTGAACCACATTTTGTTATGCCTGGGTCAGACCAGCCACAGTGTGTTGCATAGCTTGCCATTGGTTGCGAGCCATTGCAGTTGAGTGTAAGAGTTATGAAGGTTCCTGAGAAAAGGATGGAAACCAATTAATGTCTCTAGATACATTATCCGAGTCAATGGGCAGGAGTGTTTTGTTCATTCTATCATACTCCCAGTCTCTACCCATTCTCACCAAGTACTATATTTAATTTCCATGACCTAGGTTCCATAGGTGTCTCCTAATCCTAAGACATATATCATATTTGATATTCCTAGGCTCTGATACCACTAAACTGTCACGTCTTGAGAGTTACGTAGTCGATATATATTATTCGAATAATTCGAGATGATATACCGAGACGTGAACAGTCGGCAAATAAGTCTCTAGCTAGCACGCACTAAATGTATAACAACATACATCACCATAGGGCCCAAATATTGATCTCAACTAACCTTGTATTCAAATCTCAACTCATTGTATTCCAAATGGAAACTATTACAGGACTAAGACTCAATAAAAAGAAAAAGTACATTTATTCCTCACTTCCTACTACATGAATCTAACACTCAAAATAAACTAACTATAGATAGACTCATATTTGGAACGCTCAACACTCAGACGCATTTCCATCCTCGACTTGCTCTTCCTCTTGAAGGTCATAATCACCTAGAACGATTAAAAGTAGGGGATAAGCAAACTAGCCCAGTAGGATTTATATCTCAAAGTGCGGGCAATGGTATTAAGTGATTAACAATTTAGAACAAGGTAAGCATGATGAATGTCATGATATGCATGTGTGAATAAAACTCATTAAAACATGATACATGAACAAGCTAGATAGAGCGATCATGATAGAACAAGATCTAGAAGGACATAACAAGATAGAACTAGCAATATATCACTTTGTACAAGCACACAAGGTTTCACTTGACGTCAATAGCTTTCAAGAACACGAGATATCACTAATTGCATTAAATGCAGGATGGCCATATCAGGCAAGGAATCAAGCGAGAACGCACGTGCACGATCATGTAACACTAATTAGACACGTAGACACTAATGTACGCCAAGGAAAGATCCACCAAGAATGTACACCAGGAGATGTGTATGTGGTTATTGTATCTATCATTCATCACGACATGCACGACTCCCAGCACAGATGCAATGCCAGTAATCATTATACCCCATGGTTAATAGTATATTTATGACTCTCTATCATTGGGGCTAGACTGGCGCCCTTGGACACTCGCCGTGCCTCGTCTGCATCTTACTTAAATTTTAAATGTAGATACCCACAGTCATTAACAATGGCCAATGAGAGTTTCAATAAGTAAGCATGTGTAATGTCTTGTTCATGATGATGATGAGAATAAGTAATAAGTAAATTGAACATGATTTCATGATAACAATGGTCAAGAGATAAATTTGGCAGCATAACGGCATGACTTATACTTTAATTCAATATTTACATTAATGGCTTTATTCTAGATTGTAAATCACGCTCACGAGAACGGGATGAGAGAGGAAGTGCATGCTATCTCTAGGGAGCTTCAATGGTACAACCAAGTCGGTCTCTATCTGGGAATCCACGGAGAACAGAGATTTACGGAGGTCTCAGAGAAATGGTCGCTACTCTACCGATTCGGAATGACCGATAGAGAGCTTCCAAATCTCCAAGAAAGGGCTGCCTAGATGTGCAAGTGTGTAGTGATGTATGCATCTCAATTCACAATCCACCGGTTTCAAACTCGCAGAAAGCACTTAATAATATAACATGGGATAAAACTAGGCACTTTAACTAATCATGGTTTGAATGATTTTATGATAACCTTTATCATTTAAACATTGTAGAATAGTAGGAAGATTAAATCACAAGTTGTATGAATTGATCATACCATTTAAGGAGCAATTAGAATAACCTTCATGTAATAAAACTTTTAAATGGGTTAATCACTTTTAAGCCATTTAACAGACATCATGTAATGATCATACACAAGACGTGCAAATCACACACTTGATACCATGTTAAACAGACCTTGGGTAAGCTATGAAATATGCTTCCAACTCATTGGATGCACTTCAAAACACATTGCACAGTGGAAACCAGCAAAACAGTGAGAAATCAAAATCGCGTCCACCCTGGTGGCCGCATTCATGCATGAATCGTGTCAGAGAAAAGCGACGCATTCACGAAAATCCATTTAATAAACCTTGGGCAGGAAAACTGTCTGAAACGAGTCTGGGTATCCCGCCGAGATTCAAACCGGCGCTGACTCTCAGGGGGCGCGCAGACCCATGCAAGCGTTGATGGGTCAACATGTTAAACACGTCAGGTAGCGCGCACGCCTTTCAGAGGATCGTGTCACCAACGAGCAATGTGATACTAGATGCTTGAAATGCATCCTCTGAACTAGACGCGGTTCAAGGTTCAAACCAAAAACACAGGAAAACTGCACTCAGGGGGGTGGGGTTTGATCCATGCAATGCTTATATCATGTAAACTAGGGCTTTTCAGACAAAAGTATCAACATGAAAGTTGTAGGGAACATGAAATAGATGCAGATTGTGATTTTTAAATAATTTAAAACGACCTCAAGATGTGTGATAAATTGACTTGAACAGGAAACGACCCTAACATGCGCGACTTTGGCAAAACGCCTATAACTCATGATGTACTAAATGGAAAATGATGGAATCAGTGGGAAACGAAAGTTACTTGATGTTCTACACATTGGTATAGGATTTGTTAAGGTTTGGCTTGAGAAAACCTACCTTTGGGGTTGAGGAAGTTTCGTTCTTTAGAAAACTCTTCCTCATACCACTACTTGAAGAACGCCTAATACTCCGTGTATACTGCATGAAAATTGTGCATTCTAGTTCAGTTAGGAAGTAGAGTTGACCCTCTTTCCAGGTGTATAAGCCTTGCACGATATGATTTAGGTTTACCGTACCCTTTGGTCGACTCCATGTGGACGAGTTGCACAGGTCGTAGTAGACGAACAGGGGAAGAAGATGACCTTCTTGTGGTCATTCCACAGCTCCCCAGCCGCCAAGAGCTCCTCCACATGACCTCAGCAAGTGGTAAAACTTGTCCCTAGGATTTAGTGTACAGTATTTAAGCATCCATGAGTTTTAGGAGTCCTAATGCAACAAGGAAAGCCAAGTTGCAGTTTCAGCATATTACTTTCCTAATTTGAGGATTTCTTCCTCCATTGGAGTGCCTTGGCCATCAAGCAATCCCAAAAGATGGCTAGGCACAAATTTGGGTTGCCAATAATGCATGATTGCATCCCAATTCAACCCTAATTGCCTTTTCGTAATTTCAGCTTATTTAAGTTATGAATTTCCATGCATTTTCTTGCTTAATTTGATTTTTGGGCCAAATGTTGTCAATTTGCTCCATTATGATATTGGGTCATTAATATATAATGTTGGAAGTCTGTCCAACATTTTTATTTAATTTATGGTTGCGTCATATTTCCGTGTTAAAGGTTTTCCAACTTGTTTCCTTATTTGGATAATCGGTCACCATGTGATGTACACTTGGTTAATCGGATTTTTCGTTGCACGAATTTCTTTGTGGAACACTTAGGAATAATGTGTGGGGTTGATTTATATTTTTTACGAAATGTTTTGAGGTGTTTTATCACATACGATAATGATAGGTATGTTTTAAATACTTTGATATTATGGAAAATTATTTATTATATTTATTTAATTTTTATGTAATTAAAATTTTCGGGGTGCTGCAACCCAAAAGTGGTAGGTAAGCCCTTTTTTGTTTGACAGGAGAGACGAGATCTAGAGAGATAAAAAATATCTTCTGTCAGAGAGAGAGAAGATTACACAAATGAAATATATTTGACTTTTCATTAGGCACCAAACACATTTGAAACATCTGAGTAAAAAGGAAATCGATATTTAAGTTAAAATCTATATTTGAATAGAATCCATGTTCTAATGCAATCCATGTTTCCAACAGAATCGATGTTTTATATGAAATCGATGTTTGAACAAAATCGATGTTTAAGTGAAATTGATGTTTGCATGAAATCAATGTTTTAACAAAATCTGTAGCACCCTGTAAAATTTAATTACATAAAATTTCAAATGAATGGAAATAAATAATTTTCATAATATTGGAGTACTTAAACATGCGTATCATTATC
This sequence comes from Colocasia esculenta, assembly GCA_014218235.1. Classification (NCBI taxonomy): domain Eukaryota; kingdom Viridiplantae; phylum Streptophyta; class Magnoliopsida; order Alismatales; family Araceae; genus Colocasia; species Colocasia esculenta. Next base: position 123,353,416 of record CM024760.1, on the reverse strand, counting down.
GTATATGCTAAAACACATCAGCAAATTTCGTAAAAATGATAAATCAACCCCACACATTATTTGTAAGTGTTCCACGAAGAAATTCGTGCAACGAAAAATCTGATTAACCAAGTGTACATCACATGGTGACTGATTATCCAAATAAAGAAATAAGTCAGAAAACTGTTAACATAGAAATACGATGCAATCATGAATTAAATAAAAATATTAGAGTGACTTCCAACATTATATATTAATGACTCAATATCATAATTGAGCAAGTGCACAACATTTGGCCCAAAAATCAAATGAAGCATGAAAATGCATGGAAATTCGTAACTCAAATAAGTTGAAATTAGGAAAAGACAATTAGGGTTGAATTGGGATGCAATCATGCATTCTTGGCAACCCAAATTTGTGTCTAGCCATCCTTTGGGATTGCTTGATGGCCAAGGCACTCCAATGGAGGAAGAAATCCTCAAATTAGGAAAGTAATATGCTGAAACCGCAACTTAGCTTTCCTTGTTGCATTAGGACTCCTAAAACTCATGGACGCTTAAATACTCTCCACTAAACCCTAGGGACCAGTTTTACAACTTGCTTAGGTGGTGTGGAGGAGTTCTTGGCAGCTGGGGAGCTGTGGAACGACCACAAGAAGGTCATCTTCTTCCCCTGTTCGTCTGCTACGACCTGTGCAACCCGTCCACTTGGAGTCGACCAAAGGGTAGGGTAAACCTAAATCCCATCGTGCAAGGCCTATACTCCTGGAAAGAGGGTCAAGTCTATTTCCTAACTCAACTAGAATGCACAGATTTAATGCAGTATACATGGAGTATTAGGCGTTCTTCTAACAATGGTCTGAAGAAGGGTTTTCTAAAGAACGAAACTTCCTCAACCCAAAAGGTAGGTTTTCTCAGGGGAAACCTTAATAAATCCTATAAAAATATGTAGAGAATTATGTTAACTTTCGTTTCCCACTGATTTCATCGTTTTCCATTTAGTACATCACGAGTTATAAGCGTTTTGCCAAAGTCGCGCATGTTAGGGTCATTTCCTATTCAAGTTGATTTATCACGCATCTTGAGGTCGTTTTGTCCAAAAATCCCTATTTTTTAAGATATAGGATCGAACCCCCCTGAGTGCAGTTTTCCTGCATTTTCGATTTGAACCTTGAACCGCATCCGGTTCAGAGGACGCGTTTCAAGCATCTGGTATCGCATCGCTCGTGGGCGACGCAATCCTTTGAAAGGCGTCCGCGCCACCCGACGCGTTTACATGTTGACGAGTCAAACCGTGCGTCGGTCTTCGTGCCCGCTTGGTAGTCAGCATCGGTCTGAACCGCGGTGGCAGGACCTGACGCGTTTCAAGCAGTTTTCCCACCCAAGCATTTATAAAATGGATTTCCTTGAATGTGTTTGTTTCCCCCGACGCGTTTCAAGCATGAAGGCGGCCACCATGGTTGACGCAATTTTGACTTTTCCCCATTTCACTGGTTTTCATTGTGCAATGTGTTTTGAAGTGCATCCACTGTGTAGGACGCGTATTTCAATGCTTACCCCAGGTCAATTTATCATGGTATCAAGTGTGTAATTTGCATATCTTGGGTTTGATCATTATATGATGTCTGTTTAATAGCTTAAAAGTGATTAACCCATTTAAAAGCTATAATTACAAGAACATTATTCGAATTGCTTTCTTAATGACGTGATCATTCATGAAACTTGTGATTCGCTATTGTTACTGCTCTCGCTTGACAAAAATGATAATTTGTTATCTTAAAATGTTGCAAACCATGATTAATTAAAGTGCATAGTTTCATGTCATGCTATCATGTTAAGTGCTTTCCGCATGTTTGAAACCGGTGGATTGTGGATTGAGATGCGTACATCACTACACACTTGCACATCTAGGTAGCCCTTTCTTTGGGATTTGGAAGCTCTCTATCGGTCATTCCGAATCGATAGACTAGCGACCTTTTCTCTAAGACCTCCGTAAATCTTCGTCCTCTGTGGATTCCCACATCGAGATCGAGTTGGTTGTACCATTGATGTTCATCGAAGACAGCGTGCACTTCCTCTCTCATTTTTTTCTCGTGAGTGTGATTTACAATCTAGATTAAAGCCATTAATGTAAAGATTGAATTAAAGTATAAATCATGACGTTATGCTTCCAAATTTATCTCTTGACCATTGTTATCGTGAAATCATGTTCAATTTACTTACTACTCGTTCTCGTCATCATCATGAACATGACATTACAAATGCTTACTTATTGAAACTCTCATTGGCCATTATTAATGACCGTGGGTATCTACATTTAAAATTGAAGTGAGTTGCTGACTGGGCACGGCGAGTGTCCAAGGGCTCCAGTCTAGCCCTAATGATGGAGAGTCATAAATATACTGTTAACCATAGGGTATAATGATTACTGGCGTTGCATCTGCGCTGGGAGTCGTGTGTGTCGTGTTGAATGATAGATACAATAACCACATACACGTGTGTTGGTGTACATTCTTGGTGGATCTTTCCATGGTGTACATTAGTGTCTACGTGTCTGATTAGTGTTACATGATCATGCTCATGCGTTCTTGCTCGCTTGCTTGCATGATATGGCCAACCTGCATTTAATGCAATTAGTGATATCTCGCGTTCTTGAAAGCTATTGACATCAAGTGAAACCTTGCGTGCTTGTACAAAGTGATATATTGCTAGTTCAATCTTGTTATATCCTTCTAGATCTTATGCTATAATGATCACTCAATCTAGCTTGTTCATGTATTATGTTTTAATCAGTTTTATTCGCACATGCATACAATGACATTCATCGTGCTTACCTAGTTCTAAATTGTTAATCACTTATATCACTGCCCGCACATTGAGATATAAATCCTACCTAGGTTGCTCATCCCCTACTTTTAACCATTATAGGTGATTATGACATTCAAGAGGAAGAGCAAGTCGAGGATGGGAATGCGTCCGAGTGATGAGCGTTCCAAATATGAGTCTATTTATAGTTATTTTATTTTGAGTGTTAGATTCATGTAGTAGGAAGTGAGGAATAAATGTACTTTTTCTTTTTATTGAGTCTTAGTCCTCTAATAGTTTCCATTTGGAATACAATGAGTTGAGATTTGAATACAAGATTAGTTGAGTTCACTATTTGGGCCCTATGATGATGTATGTTGTTATACATTTAGTGCGTGCTAGCTAGAGGCTTATTTGCCGACTGTTCACGTCTCGGGATATCGTCTCGAATTATTCCGAATAATTTATATCCGATGTGTAACTCTCAAGACGTGACAATTTAGTGGTATCAGAGCCTAGGAAAACCAAATAGGATATATGTATGAGGATTAAGAGATATTTTTGGAACCTAGGTCATGGAATTTAAATGTAGCCCCTGGTGAGAATGGGGTAGAGACTGGGATAATGATAGAAAGAACAAAACACTCTTACCCATTGACTCTTATAATGCATCTAGAGACATTAATTGGTTTCCATCCTTTTCTCAGGAACCTCATAACTCTTGAAACCAACATCAATGGTTCGCAATCAGTGGCAAGCTATGCAAGAAACTGTATCTAGTTTAACCCAGGCATTACAGAATGTGGTTCAGGCTGGCGATCAGGCTGCAGCTGCAAGGAACGGAGCCGGTGATCTACACCATAACTTTTGGAGTTGGAACCCTCCTCGTTTCTCTAGATCCCCTAACCCAGACGAGGTAGAGAATATTCAAGAGGAAATAGAAAGGATTTTCCATATTATGCAATGCACCAATATGGAGAAGGTGGTACTGGCCACATTCCAATTTACTAAGGATGCCTGAGCATGGTGGAAGGCCCCATCGGCCCATCTGCCAAATGTAGCTGAGCTAGAGTGGGTGGGATTTCTAGAGAACTTCCGAGGAAAATACTTCTTTGAAAGAGTTAAGGAAAAGAAGGCGGCGGAATTTGCCGCACTGAAGCAGAATGAAATGTCTGTGGCTGAGTATGAGGCTCAGTTCGTGTGTCTGGCTATGTATGCCCCACATCTGGTGGGAACAGAAAGATTAAAGGCTAAACGTTTCATAGATGGGCTCAGACCCATGTTCATTGAAAAGCTCAGACCACACAACATCCAAACCTACACTGAGATGGTCCAATGAGCTCAACTGGTAGAAGACACTATGGCTAAGGTGGAAGGCATAAGGGGAAAGACATCTCAAAGCCGACCTTCATAAAAAGAGAATCAGTTAATACAACTGGAACCTTCCACAACAACAACAATAACAACAACTACAACAACAACAAAATGCCAACCACTGGGAAGGACTATCGCATGGAGAAAAATATCAAAGTAGAAGAAAAAATGATGGTGGAGTATTGTAAATTTTGCGACAAGCCTGGGCACCAAGCGGACAAGTGCTGGAAGAAGGCTGGGGCTTGCCTGCGATGTGGGAGTCAGGAACATCGTATACCAAACTGTCCCATTCTAAAAGACCAAGTTGGAAGGAACTAGGGAGTGGTAAAGCATGAAGGACGCGTGAATGCAATAACGCAAGTAGAGCTCCCAGAAGGAGGTATGATTGTTAAACCCCTAGACTGATCTTATGATGTTTTTCTTATTAGTACATTTCTAAGTGGAGGAGATCAGTAAGGAGAAATTAGAAAGGGATAATCTAGTAATTATACCATAGTGCATTTGGAGGATTAAGATGGAGTTATAACAACCGTGGAACGAAAACAGGAGTGGAAGGAACCAAATGAATATTAAGGGTGGCCATAGGTGTAGATGTTGGACTAGTATGCACGATGTTTAAACAAGTTAGAGGAATTAAATCCGAAACGAGCTCAAGGATCATAACTATCAAAAGCCCATTAATGATCTATGAATTTGGGGACCAAATTCTCTAAAGTGGGGGAGGGTGGACCAACCCGGGAAATTTAATTACATAAAAATTCAAATAAATAGAAATAAATAATTTCCATAATATCGACCTACTTAAACATACGTATCATTATCGTATGTGCTAAAACTCATCAGACAATTTCGTAAAAATTATAAATCAACCCCACACATTATTCCTAAGTGTTCCACGAAGAAATTCCTGCAACGAAAAAATCCGATTAACCAAGTGTACATCACATGGTGACCGATTATCCAAATAAGGAAACAAGTTGGAAAAACGTTAACACGGAAATACGACGCAATCATAAATGAAATAAAAATGTTGGACAAACTTCCAACATTCTTTATTAATGACCCAATATCATAATTGAGCCAATGGATAACATTTGGCCCAAAAATCAAATGAAGCAAGAAAATGCATAGAAATTCGTAACTTAAATAAGCTGAAATTAAGAAAAGGCAATTAGGGTTGAATTGGGATGCAATCATGCATTCTTGGCAACCCCAATTCATGCCTAGCCATCCTTTGGGATTGCTTGATGGCCAAGACACTCCAATTGAGGAAGAAATCCTCAAATTAGGAAAGTAATATGCTGAAATCGCAACTTGGCTTTCCTTGTTGCATTAGGACTCCTAAAACCCATGGATGCTTAAATACTCTCCAATAAACCCTAGGGATGAGTTTTACCACTTGATAGGGTCTTGTGGAGGAGTTCATGGCAGCTGGGGAGCTGTGGAACGACTATAAGAATGTCATCTTTTCCCCTGTTCGTCTGCTACGACCTATGCAACCCGTCTACATGGAGTTGACCAAAGGGTAGTGTAAACCTAAATCCCATCATGAAAGGCTTATACCCCTAGAAAAAGGGTCAAGTCTACTTCCTAACCCAACTGGAATGCACAATTTCCATGCAGTATACTCGGAGTATTAGGCGTTCTTCAAACAGCGGTCTGAAGAAGGGTTTTCTGAAGAATGAATCTTCCTCAACCCAAACGGTAGGTTTTCTCACGCAAAACCTTAAAAACTCCTATACCAATGTGTATAGCATCAAGTTAACTTTCGTTTCCCACTGATTTCATCATTTTCCATTTAGTAAATCATGAGTTATAGGCATTTTGCCAAAGTCGCACATGTTAGGGTCGTTTCCTATTCAAGTCAACTTATCACGCATCTTTATGTCATTTACAATTATTTAAAAATAATAGTTTGCATCTATTCCATGTTCCCTACAACTTTCATGTTGAGACTGTTGTCCGAAAAGCCCTAGTTTAGAAGATATAAGCGTTGCATGGATGAAACCCCCCTAAGTTCAGCTTTCCTACAATTTCGGTTTGAACCTTGAACCGCGTCCTGGTTCAAAGGATGCGTTTCAAGCATCTAGTTTCACGTCACTCGTGTGTGACGCGATCCTCTAAAAGGCGTCCATGCCACCCGACGCATTTAACAGGTTCACGAGTCAACCCGTGCGTGGGTCTTTGCGCTTGCCTGGGAGTCAGCGCCGGTCTAAACCGCGGCGGCAGCCCCGACGCGTTTCAGGCAATCCTCCCACCCAAGCTTTTATAAAATGGATTTCCTTGAAGACGTCTGTTTCCCGTGACGCGTTTCAAGCATGAAGGCGGTCACCAGGGTGGACGCGATTTTGACTTTTCCCTCTTTCTCTGATTTTCACTTGCAATTTGTTTGAAGTGCGTCCACTGTGTAGGACGCGTATTTCAAAGCTTACCCGATGTCAGTTTATTATGGTATCAACTATGTAATTTACATATCTTTGGTCTGATCATTATATGATGTTTGTTTAATGGCTTTAAAGTGATTAACCCATTTAAAAGCTATAATTACACAAACATTATTCTAATTACTTTCTTAATGACGTGATCATTCATGAAACTTATGATTCACTCTTGTTACTGCTCTCGCTTGATCAAAATGACAATTTGTTATCTTAAAATGTTGCAAACAATTATTAGTTAAAGTGCATAGTTTCATGTCATGCTATCATGTTAAATGCTTTCCGCAAGTTTGAAACTGGTGGATTGTGGATTGAGATGCGTACATCACTACACACTTGCACATCTAGGAAGCCCTTTCTTGGGGATTTGGAAGCTCTTTATCGGTCATTCCGAATCGATAGACTAGAGACCTTTTCTCTAAGACCTCCGTAAATCTCCGTCCTCTGTGGATTCCCATATGGAGACCGAGTTGGTTGTACCATTGATGTTCGTCGAAGATAGCGTGCACTTCCTCTCTCATTTTGTTCTCGTGAGTGTGATTTACAATCTAGATTAAAGCCATTAATGTAAAGATTGAATTAAAGTATAAATCATGACGTTATGCTTCCAAATTTATCTCTTGACCATTGTTATCGTGAAATCATGTTCAATTTACTTACTAGTTCTCATCATCATCATGAACATGACATTACATATGCTTACTTATTGAAACTCTCATTGGCCATTATTAATGACCGTGGGTATCTACATTTAAAATTGAAGTGAGATGTTGACTGGGCACGACGAGTGTCCAAGTGCTCTAGTCTAGCCCTAATGATGGAGAGTCATAAATATACTATTAACCATAGGGCATAATTATTACTGGCGTTGCATCTACACTGGTAGTCGTGCATGTCGTGTTGAATGATAGATACAATAACCACATATATGTGTCCTGGTGTACATTCATGGTGGATCTTTCCCAAGTGTATATTAGTGTCTACGTGCTTGATTAGAGTTACATGATCGTGCTCTTGCATTCTTGCTCGTATGCTTGCGTGATATGGCCATCCTACATTTAATGTAATTAAGGATATCTCGCGTTCTTGAGAGCTATTGACGTCAAGTGAAACCTTGCGTGCTTGTACAAAGTGATATATTGCTAGTTCTATCTTGTTATATCCTTGTAGAACTTGCGCTATCATGATCACTCTATCTAGCTTGTTCATGTATCATGTTTTAATGAGCTTTATTCGCACATGCATATCATGACATTCATCATGCTTACCTATTTCTAAATTGTTAATCACTTATATCATTGTCCGCACATTGAGATATAAATCCTACTGGGCTAGTTTGCTCATCCTTTACTTTTAACCATTCTAGATGATTATGACATTCAAAGAAAAGAGCAAGTTGACAATGCGAATTCGTCCGAGTGATGAGCGTTCCAAATATGAGTCTATCTATAGTTAGTTTATTTTGAGTGTTAGATTCATGTAGTAGGAAGTGAGGAATAAATGTACTTTTTCTTTTATTGAGTCTTAGTCCTCTAATAGTTTCCATTTGGAATACAATGAGTTGAGATTTGAATACAAGATTAGTTGAGTTCAATATTTGGGCCCTATGATGATGTATGTTGTTATACATTTAGTGCGTGCTAGCTAGAGGCTTATTTGCCAACTGTTCACGTCTCGGGATATCGTCTCGAATTATTCTGGATAATTTATATCCACTGCGTAACTCTCAGGACGTGATTGTTTAGTGGTATCAGAGCCTAGGAAAACCAAATAGGATATATGTCTGAGGATTAAGAGATACCTTTGGAAACTAGGTCATGGAATTTAAGTATAGTACCTGGTGAGAAAGTAGTAGAGACTGGGAATATGATAGGAAGAATAAAACACTCTTACCCATTGACTCTTATAATGTTTCTAGAGACATTAATTGGTTTCCATCCTTTTCTCAGGAACCTCATAACTCTTGCAACCAACATCAATGGCTCGCAATCAGTGGCACGCTATGGCAGAAACTATCGCTGGTTTAACCCAAGCATTACAGAATGTGGTTCATGCTAGCAATCAGGCTACAGCTCCAAGGAACGGAGCCGATGATCTACACCGTAACTTTAGGAGTTTGAACCCTCCTCGTTTCACTAGATCCCCTGACCCAGACGAGGCAGAGAATTGGCAAGAGGAAATAGAAAGGAGTTTCCAAGTTATGCAATGCACCAATAGGGAGAAGGTGGTACTGGCAACTTTCCAATTTACTAAGGATGCCCGAGCATGGTGGAAGGCCACATTGGCCCATCTGCCAAATGTAGCTGAGCTAGAGTTGGCAGGATTTTTGGAGATCTTCCGAGGAAAATACTTCTCTGAAAGCGTTAAGGAAAAGAAGGCGACGGAATTTGCCACACTAAAGCAGAAAGGAATGTCTAAGGTGGAAGGCATAAAGGGGAAAGACATCTGTGTATGCCCCACATCTGGTGGGAACAGAAAAATTAAAGGCTAATTGTTTCATGGATGGGCTCAGACCCATGTTCATTGAAAAGCTCGGACCACACAACATCCAAACCTACACTGAGATGGTCCAAAGAGCTCAACTGGTAGAAGACACTATGGCTAAGGTGGAAGGCATAATGGGGAAAGACATCTCAAAGCCAACTTTCATAAAAAGAGGATCAGTCGATACAACTGGAACCTTACACAACAACAACTACAACAACAACAAAAGGCCAACCACTGGGAAGGACTATGGCATGGAGAAAAAGATCAAAGTAGAAGAAACAACGATGGTGGAGTATTGTAAAATTTGCGGCAAGCCTGGGTACCAAGCGGACAAGTGCTGGAAGAAGGTCGGGTCTTGCCTGCGATGTGGGAGTCAGGAACATCGTATACCAAACTGTCCCATGCTAAAAGACCAAGTTGGAAGGAACCAGGGAGTGGTAAAGCGTCAACGATGTGTGAATGTAATAACGCAAACGGAGCTCTCGGTAGGAGGTATGATTCTTAAACCCCTACACTGGTCTTATGATGTTTTTCTTATTAGTACATTTCTAAGTGGGGGAGATCAGTAAGGAGAAATTACAAAATAATTTAGTAATTATACCATAGTTCATCTGGAGGATTAAGATGGAGTTATAACACTTATTGAAGGAAAACAGGAGTGGAAGGAACCAAATGAATATTACGGGTGGCCATAGGTGTAGATGTAGGACTAGCATCCACGATGTTTAAACAAGTTAGTGGAATTAAATCCGAAACGAGCTCAAGGATCATAACTATCAAAAGCCAATTATTGATCTATGAATTTGGGGACAAATTCTGTTATGTGGGGGAGGGTGTAGCACCCAGGAAAATTTAATTACATAAAAATTCAAATAAATAGAAATAAATAATTTCCATAATATAGAAGTACTTAAACATATGTATCATTATCGTATGTGCTAAAACACATTGAAAAAATTTGTAAAAATTATAAATCAACCCCACACATTATTCCTAAGTGTTCCACGAAAAAATCCATTCAATAAAAAATCCGATTAACCAAGCGTACATCATATGGTGACCGATTATCCAAATAAGGAAACAAGTCGGAAAACCGTTAACACGGAAATACGACGCAATCATAAATTAAATAAAAATGTTGGAGAGACTTCCAACATTATATATTAATGACCCAATATCATAAGTGATCCAGTGGACAACATTTGGCTCAAAAATCAAATGAAGCAAGAAAATGCATGGAAATTCGTAATTTGAATAAGCTGAAATTAGGAAAAGGCAATTAGGGATGAATTGGGATGCAATCATGCATTCTTGGCAACCCAAATTCGTGCCTAGCCATCCTTTGGGATTGCTTGATGGCCAAGACACTCCAATGGAGGAAGAAATCCTCAAATTAGGTAAGTAATATGCTGAAACCGCAACTTGACTTTCCTTGTTGCATTAGGACTCCTAAAACCCATGGATGCTTAAATACTCTCCACTAAACCCTAGGGACGAGTTTTACCACTTTCTGGGGTCGTGTGGAGGAGTTCTTGGTGGCAGGGGAGCTGTGGAACGACCACAGGAAGGTCATCTTATTCCCCTGTTCGTCTGCTACGACCTATGCAACCCATCCACTTGAAGTCGACCAAAGGGTCGAGTAAACCTAAATCACATTGTGCAAGGCTTATACCGCTAGAAATAGGGTTAATTCTACTTCCTAACCCAACTGGAATGCACAATTTCAATGCAGTATACACAGAATATTAGGCGTTCTTCAAATAGTGGTCTGAAGAATGGTTTTCTAAAGAACGAAGCATCCTAAAGTCAAAGTTAGGTTTTCTCTGGCCAAACAATAACAACTCCTATACCAATGTGTAGATCATCAATTTAACTTTTGTTTCCCACTGATTTCATCATTTTCCATTTAGTACATCATGAGTTATAGGCGTTTTGCCAAAGTCGCGCATCTTAGGGCCGTTCCCTATTCAAGTCGATTTATCACTCATCTTGAGGTAGTTTTAAATTATTTAAAAAACATAGTTTGCATCTATTCAATGTTCCCTACAACTTTCATGTTGAGACTTTTGTCTGAAAAAGCCCTAGTTTAGAGGATATAGGATCGAACCCCCATGAGTGCAGTTTTTCTGCGTTTTCAATTTGAACCTTGAACCACGTCTGGTTCAGAGGACGCGTTTCAAGCATCTGGTAACGTGTCACTCGTGGGCAATGCGATCCTCTGAAGGGCATCCATGCCAACCAATGCATTTAACACGTTGACGATTCAACCCATGCATAGGTCTTCGCGCCTGCCTGCGAGTCAGCACCGGTCTGAACTGCGGCGGCAGACCCCGACGAATTTCAGGCAGTTTTCCAGCCCAAGCTTTTATAAAATGGATTTCCTTCAACGCGTCCATTTCCCCCAACACATTTGAAGCATGAAGGCGGCCACCAGGGTGGACGAGATTTTGACTTTTCACTATGCAATGTGTTTTGAAGTGCGTCCACTGTGTAGGACGCGTATTCCAATGCTTACCCGAGGTCAGTTTATTATGGTATCAACTGTGTAATTTGCATATCTTGGGTCTGATCATTATATGATGTCTGTTTAATGGCTTAAAAGTGATTAACCCATTTAAAAGCTATAATTACATGAACATTATTCTAATTGCTTTCCTAATGATGTGATCTTTCATGAAACATGTGATTCGCTCTTGTTACTGCTCTCGCTTGATTAAAATGATAATTTGTTATCTTAAAATCTTGCAATCCATGATTAGTTAAAGTGCATAGTTTCATGTCATGCTATCATGTTAAGTGCTTTCCGCAATTTGAAACCGGTGGACTGTGGATTGAGATGCGTACATCACTACACACTTGCACATCTAGGCAGCCCTTTCTTGGGGATTTGGAAGATCTTTATCGGTCATTCCGAATCGATAGACCAACGACCTTTTCTCTAAGACCTTCGTAAATCTCCGTACTCTGTGGATTCTCACATGGAGACTAAGTTGGTTGTACCATTGAAGTTCCCTGGAGATAGCATGCACTTCCTCTCTCATCTTGTTCTCGTGAGTGTGATTTACAATCTAGACTAAAACCATTAATATAAAGATTGAATTAAAGTATAAATCGTGCCTTTATGCTGCCAATTTTATCTCTTGACCATTGTTATCATGAAATCATATTCAATTTACTTATTACTCATTCTCATCATCATCATAAACATGACATTACACATGCTTACTTATTAAAACTCTCATTGGCCATTATTAATGACTGTGGGCATCTACATTTAAAATTGAAGTGAGATGCTGACCGGGCACGGCGAGTGTCCAAGGGCTCCAGTCTTGCCCGAATGACGGAAAGTCATAAATATAATGTTAACCATGGGGTATAATGATTACTAGTGTTGCATCTGTGCTGGGAGTCGTGTTGAATGATAGATACAATAACCACATATACGTGTCCTGGTGTACATTCTTGATGGATCTGTCCTTGGTGTACATTAGTGTTTACGTGCCTGATTGGTGTTACATGATCATGCTCGTGTGTTCTTGCTCGCTTGCTTGCGTGATATGGCCATCCAGCATTTAATGCAATTAGTGATATCTCGCGTTCTTGAAAGCTATTGACGTCAAGTGAATCCTTGCATGCTCGTACAAAGTGATATATTGCTAGTTCTATCTTGTTATATCCTTCTAGATCTTTTTGTATCATGATCACTCTATCTAGCTTGCTCATGTAGCATGTTTTAATGAGTTTTATTTGCACATGCATATCATGACATTCATCGTGCTTACCAAGTTCTAAATTGTTAATCACGTATATCATTGAAAGCACATTGAGATATAAATCCTACTGGGCTAGTTTGTTCATCCCTACTTTTACCCATTCTAGGTGATTATGACATTCAAGAGGAAGCACAAGTCGAGGATGGGAATGTGTCCGAGTGATGAGCGTTCCAAATATGAGTCTATCTATAGTTAGTTTATTTTGAGTGTTAGATTCATGTAGTAGGAAGTGAGGAATACATGTACTTTTTCTTTTTATTGAGTCTTAGTCCTGTAATAGTTTCCATTTGGAATACAATGAGTTGAGATTTGAATACAAGATTAGTTGAGTTCAATATTTGGGCCCTACGATGATGTATGTTGTTATACATTTAGTATGTGCTAGCTAGAGGCTTATTTGCCGACTGTTCACGTCTCGGGATATCATCTCGAATTTTTTCGAATAATTTCTATCCGCTATGTAACTCTCAAGACGTGACAAAATCGATGTTCGAATGAAAGCATATCATTGTTTTGATCAAATCGTTCTTTAAGTAAAGGCAAATCGTTGTTTGCTATCAAATTGTTGTTTGAGTAAATCGATGTTGAAGTTGTAACGAATTGTAGTAGCATTCAAATCGTTCTTTAACTTATGAATCATTACAACGATCAAATCGTTGTTAATTTATGAAATCGTTACAGCGATCAAATCGTTATTTAACTTATGAAATCGATACAACGATCAAATCGTTGTTTCACCTATGAAATCGATGTAAGACCGAAATCTATGTTTCACTTATGAAATCGATGTGGGAGTGGAATCGATGTTTCACTAATGAAATCGTTGTGAGAGTGAAATCGATGTTTACAAGCGAATCGATGTTTTCAACAGAATCCATGTTTTCAATAGAATCGATGTGGCACTCTGTGAACTGAAATCGATGTATATTGAATAGACAATGATTTGCCTTTTCAGTGTAAATCACCTAGCAATAATGCCATAAATTTATATTTATTAGGAAATCATAATATTAAATAGACATCGATCTACCTTTTCAGTGCAAATCACCCAACAATAATGCCATAAATTTATAATTATTAGGAAAACATGATATTAAATATATTTAATTACTCATAACTTTAGTTATCATAAAAATATAAGAGTGATTCAACAAGTCTTGCATGGTATGTACTTAATATGCATTGTGTAGTCTGTCTAATGACCTGAAAGCCAGCAACCCATGCTAAATACGTAACGATGTGAAGACTATTCTAATTGTTCATTAATGCTATGATCTATTCTTACAAACTACTGATTGAATCATCCATTGTTCTAGCTTGTTAAAGTGATTAATTGCTATTTTTAAAATATTGCAAACCATGTTTAGTTAATTGCATAGTTCCATCTCATGCTATCATGTTAATTGTTTTCCGCAAGCTTGGAACCGATGGAATGTGGATTGAGTTACGTACATCACTACACACTTGCACTCATAGGCAGCCCTTTCTTGGGGGATTGGAAACTCACGGCCGGTCATTCCGTATTGGAAGTCTAGTGACCGTTTTCTTAAGACCTCTATAATTCTCCGTACTCCGTGGATTCCCTCATGGAGATCGAGTTAGTTGTACCATTGAAGTTCTCTGGAGATAGCGTGCACTTCCTTTCTTCTCTTGTTCTCGTGAGTGTGATTTACAATCTAGAATTAAACCATTAATTTAAAGAGTGAACTGAAGTTTAAATTGTGCCATCATGCTGCCGAGATTATCTCTTGACTATTGTTGTCATGCAATCATGTTCACATTACTTGCTACTTGTTCTCAGCATCATCTTGAACATGACATTACTATTGCTTTCATATTGAAACTCTTATTGGCTAATAATGACTGTGGGAATCCACATTTAAAATTAAAGTGAGATGCTGACCGGGCACAGAGAGTGTCCAAGGGCTCCAGTCTAGCCCCAATGACAGAGAGTCATAAATATACAGTTAACCACGAGGTATAATGATTACTAGCATTGCATCTGCATTGGGAGTACTTGCGTGTTGAATGATAGATACAAAAACCACATACACGTGTCCTAGTGTGCATTTCAAGGTAGATCTTTCCTTGGAGTACATTAGTGTCCACGTGCATGATTAAGTGAATCATGTTAAAAGTTTGTGCTCGTGCTTGCTTGCTTGCATGATATGGCCATCCTGCATTTATTGCAATTTAAAGTGATATCTTGCGTGCTTGTTACATGCCTCACTATTGATAATCTCATGCTCCTTATATCATTCTAGATCTTGCTCTATCATGATCGGTCTATCTAGCTTGTCCATGTACATGTTTTAATTGGTTTTAATCGTACATGCATATCTTGACAATCGTGCTTACCTAGATCTAAATTGCTAATCACTAATATCATTGCCGCACATTGAGATATAAATCCCACTGGGCTAGTTTGCTCATTCCCTACTTTTAACCATTCTAGGTGATTATGAAAGTCAAGAGGAGTAGCAAGTCGAGGATGGGAATGCGTCTGTGTGATGAGCGTGCCAATACATGAGTCTATAAATAGTTAGTTTGCTTTGAGTGTTAAAACTGTAAGGAATCGTTCAGAGCGCAGCGAAAATGCGATTCCCTCCATTTAATATCGTTGCCAGTGGTCGGAATCGAACAAAAACTTAAAACCCGCTCGTACAGGAAGATCCGATCTTTACCTTTGCGGGGTTGAGAAACTCCCGAATCCGGGGAGATGGTAGCGCTGGAGGTGCTGGTGCTTCAAGCTGTTCAGATGTCCGGCCTCTATACGTATCCACACGAGTTCCGGATACAGACGGGGTCTCCTCGGTCTCCACGCGTCTCCCGGATCTCAGCTCCACCATGTGCCGGTGAGAAGTGAGAGAGGGAGGGGGTGGCGCCCAAGGGAGAGAGAGAGGAGGGGGGCGGCCAAGAGAGAAGACCTGTAGCCTGGACCAGGGTTTGAGTCTCCACATATATTTATAGACACTATAGTTTTTCACAAAAACCCAGTTATTGACTATAACAACCATCCTGCCTAGTCTGCTCGGAACTCTATTGTGTGTGACCCTCTAGGCCCAAGTGGTAGTCTAGTTTTTAGCCCATTAAGTCCAATAACTCTTTATTCACTTTCTGTAATTAATTAATATCTCATATTAATTAATTACACAATCAATTATCGTCTCACAATAATTGACCGAGCTTCCATTCAAGTTGGGTGCCAAGCAACACCACTTGATCCTGGAAAGCATTGGGGTTCAGCAACCCAATCAAGGAACCCTTTTTGTCAACTGATACCACGTGACTATAATCCCTCACTTGTACAATACTCCCGAGCGCACTTAGGGTATGATCAACTGTCAAACCCTAATATGTGCACTCACTTGGTTTAGATGCCGCATAGTAATATAAGAAAACACCTTTTCTGATAAGTAGTCTGTCTCTGGCAAGGGACTATCAGGCATCTTTCCCTTGAGCATTCACTCTCTTATTACCGAGAGCGAGCGATCTCATATTGACCACACAATCACCTTCGAAGGTATTCTGCTAGATCCGAACGCTTAACTGATTAAGACCTCATGGCTAGAGATCTAAAAGTGAAGGTCAAAACCTAGAAGTCCACCGACAAGGTGTCCTTGGTGTCTCAGGTCTAGGGACCAATCACGCCACTGTGACAATGAATCTAGCTGGTTGACAGTTAGGTAATATTACCATCCAGCGATTCATAACAGATCAGTTCAGTGAACTCATTCTCCAATGAGCACCTACAGATTCACCTTAGTGTCTCCACACGAGTGACTATGAGACCAGCCACCCTCATCATATGAGCAGGTGCAACTTGTACTAGTCTAACCGAATATTCGATGTCTTCTCCAATATCCTCCGACTAGGAACGATTAAAAATATACGTTTAAAGGATATTAATCCCATTGTTATGATCTCATCATAATTAATATCCATTGCGCATATTCATGGACTTCATAATGAAACGGCAAGTGAATTACACACAATGAATATAAAAGCCTTATTATTATTATTAAAGAGCAAGAATGTACAAGTTATGATTGGCTTGAGGACACACATAACTAACAATCTCCCACTTGGACTAAAGCCAATCACCTTTATGTCTTAATCCCATAGGCTCTAGGTGGCGCTCAAACACAATTTGAGTCAAAGGCTTCGTCAGTGGATCTGCAATGTTGTCGACTGAAGGAACTCTTTCCACCAGTACATCTCCTCTGGTGATAATCTCCCTGATCTGGTGAAATCGCCTCAGAATGTGCTTTGACTTCTGATGGGACCGCGGCACTTTCGCTTGGGCTGTAAGACCCTCGAATTTCCGTCGTATTTTTCGTATTTATGTGTGTATATTGTGTTGAGTATGTATGTATGTATTTACGTGGATATTAAAATAGTATAAATACGTGTACATGTGTTTATATTAAACGTAAATAATGTATGTATTGCATGATGATAGTGTGAATATAATACCATGTACATATTGCATGTATAGCAGCTTGGTATGCATGGTTTTCTGCATAAATTAGGGTTCTGGCCAAAGACCCTATTGGCGTCAACCCCTGGCCGCTGAGGTGGTGTCAGCGTCCAGCCCTGGACGCCAACACTCACTCCGGCGTCCAGCGATATGGACGTCAACTTCTCTGGCCTGCATGCGCAGCAGAGCTGTTATCTTCTGAAGTAAGGCATGGCAACCATTGGGGGATGTCCCCCAACGGCTCTGAGGGTGTCCCATCACCTTAGTGAGTGGGGGAAAGACCCTCTTTAGGTCTGAACCCGAATTGGCTCACCCCATTCTTCCCCTTCACCCTTGCAAGAGGAGAGAGGTGAGAAAGAAAAACCCTAGAGCTCTGTGAGAAAACCCCACTTTTGAACCCCCAAATCCGACCCCTTGGAGGTTCATTTGAAGATCTTCTGCATCAAGGAGGGAGCTGAAGCAAAGGGGAAGGCTTCCCCATCATCCCCTCGGCGTGGAGATCAACCAGGAGCTCGGAGGAAGGCGATCTTGGAGGTGCTTCTGCAACTTCTTGGAACTGCCCAAGGAGGTCTTCTTCGAGCTATAAATTTCTTGGAGGATTTTTAGAGAGGCAAGTGACCTATCTATGGTATCCCCGTATGAGTCTAGGAGGTTTTTATGATTTTTATGGAATTTCCCTCGAGTCCTAGACCCTCCATTTCACCCAAATTTCAGAGCTCGGGTCTGTGTTTCTGCACAGACCTGAGTAAACGGCAAGGTCCCTGGACGCCTGGGATGAGCTTGGCGTCCATCGACCATGCCGCTGACTCTGAGTCAGCGGCCAGAGACCGCCGTCTAGTTCTTCAGGACAGAACAGTGAGCTGTTCTGTCCCTCTTATACGTTAATTTCGTTATGATTTCCGTGATGAGGATATATGGTATTCCTATAAGCTATGTATTTTGTGCATTGTGGTTGTGAATGAATGTGGTGTGATGGTGAATGTGGAAAAATGGTGTCTTTAAACTTGTGGGCATAACTTGTAGATAATTCTTGCAAATTAATGTTCCATGATTAGGATTAGTTAAATGTCTTGTTTTCAGTCTATCCATGAAGAATTGTGGGACATGTATGTATGTTCTGAATTTTTGTAATTCATGCATACTTGTGGAATTGCTAGAAAGTTCGATTCGGTAAAATGAAAGCATGTAAAAAAAAATGGGTTGTGGTAACGATTTATAGATGTATGAATTAGGATGATGTTGTATTCTGAAATCATGCATTAGTGTTTTCTGTGCAAAACAGTAAGTGGGTAAATTTCAAATGTGTTAGACCCATGTTAGCATAAGTTTTGAATAATATGCTAATTAGGTGTTTGATTTTCTGTAAATCCTATTTAGCTCAGAAAAATCTGAACAATTGAGGGTATGATTTTGGAACCCGAAAACAGCATGTGGGTAAAATTTCAGGTTAATTGGAACAGTAAATAAAAAGTTATGTGTTTTCATGTGAATTGTGAATAATTCGTACATATGACAGTAATATGATTTTATTTGTTTAAACCAGCATGATTGGTGTGTTTACTATGTGTTGAATCCTGAAAACTCTGTAGTACCATGTTAGGAAAACAGAGGTGTTCATGTGAGTAAGAAAGTGTGAATGAAATGAAGAGTGTCAAGTGTAAAACCATGTGTAAAACGGTAAATGTGTAAAAGTGTAAACTGTGCCAATGTGATACTGCTTCCGAGAAGGCAGTGGAGCTGTATCAGGGAAAAGTCCCCCTGAGAAAGTTCATTGTGTTAAGTGACCCTAAGGGCATTAGGGGGAAATCCTGGAGGTGGACAAGTACCACTGGTTAGGGTGGAGACTTGTTCTCCCGGTCTGCGCAGTCCAAGAGTCACCATTGAATTGCCTAGATGGTGTCTATGTGTTATGTGATGTGAATGTGTCCTTCTTTGGTGGTTTGGACTATGTGTCACGGCACCTAAAATATGTGTAAAGTGTAATGTGTAAAGTGTATGTGACCATGTGTAAATGTGTAAGTGATATGTGAATGTGCATGTGTAAAGTGTAACCATGTGAAAAGAGGAAATTGTGTAAAAAGAAAATGTGAAATTCTAGATGTGTAAAATGTGTATTGAAATCATGTGAGGCTAAATCTGAAACCGTATGAATTCAGCAAATGCATGTTAGCAATTCCATGTTTATGTGTGCAAAGTGTTTAGAATCCATGATTTGGAACAATTAATGAGTATGTGTGCAAAGTGGCATGATGGATTGTTCATATGTTATGTTCTAAGCCACATTGTAGCTTTCATGTGTAGGTTTATAGTTTTGAACCATGCGAAATCAGCAACCTAAAGCATGTGAAAAAGTTATGTAGGTACTTAAGAACATGTGGAATCCATGCTAACTATGTTCCCCGTTCATGTATGTAAAGTGTCCATGTTGATAACTCTCATGTTTGGTTCTTTATAAGGTTAAAGTTCATAAGTGAATGGATTAGAGACCATGTGATAGGTGAATGTTATATTTTTTGAAATCTGAAAGCATGCGTTATGTATAAAATTGTAGAACCTTCATGATAGGTTGAAAACTTAAATGGACTAGCATGCTATGTGTTGCTAATTGTATGTGCTTGTAGAAACCACTAGGACTTGTACGTGTATATCATGTATAGTGTTACTTGCTGAGTCCCTGGACTCACTCCTTGCTTCGGCGTACAGGTGTAGTTGGTGACACGACACCGTTGGAGGAGACGGTGGAGACGGACTCCGAGCGCGGAGACTAGTTACTTGGAGCTTCTTTGTGATTGTGTACTTCGTCGTATGTACTTGAACATTGTATTAGGATTATCATGAAAAGAATGTAATATGTGGACATTTTGTATCTCTATTTCAGCAATTTAAATCATGTGAATTTTAGTTCCTTTTTGCAAATTGTAAACTGCATGTATGTTTAATGTGGATGATGAATGAATGGAGATAGTTCTCTTTTACTTCCGCTACTCTGTTATATATATTCGCGTGTATCTCAGCTGTTTGTATCGTTGGGTAAATGTCCCACTGTGAGGACTCGCTATACCGACGTGGGTTGGTATAACCGTACCGGTGTAACGAGGGCCGTCACAGAGATTGGTATCAGAGAGACCGGTTGAGATTACACATGAATATAACTAAGTCGTCATCCCCATTGCATGCTAAGTGTGTCCACATGTGTAGAAAACACTGATAAGAAGTGAAAAATAGATAAGAAAATGGTTAGAAAACTTAGTAACCTAGCTCTAATTGGTGGCTGAAATTTTATGACAGCCATGGCTTCCCATGGACGACGTGGAGGTGCGCCAGCTCGCGACGACGAGCAGAGGCGTGAGGAGCGGGCGGAGCAGCAGGCCCCGGCCCCACAGGGTCCTGTGCTTCCCCCACCACTGCCAGTGGATTATGGAGTGTTCATGCAAGATCTGGTGCAAGCCATGCAGACCCAGGCAGCACTCCAAGCCCAGTTGGAGGCCCAGGTAAAATAATAAAATAACTAAGTAGTCTGCTATTTGAATTGTATGATATTGTGTTTATTGTATATTGCTTGTTGTTTAATGTAGCAGGCTCAGGCCCCAGCTCAGGACCATGGTGGACCTTCCATCATGGAGCGATTCAAGAGGATGACCCCACCCTCTTTTAAGGGGGAGAGTGATCCGCTTTTGGCAGAAAGCTGGATGAGGGAGATCGAGAAAATCTTCCGAGCTATCAGGTGTCCTGACGAGGACAAGGTGACCTTAGCCACCTACATGCTACAGGTATGCTTTAGTTTATGCTTGAATGTTGGTTGTTATTTGTTAGTTAGAGCTTATGAAGGTGTGTTGCAGGAGAGAGCTGATGTATGGTGGTCCTCCCTACTGCGTACGCGCTTTGAGGACGGAGCAGTAGATGTGGCGTGGGACGCGTTCGTGAGGCTCTTCCGAGCCAAGTTCGTCCCCGAGCACGTCCAGGACAAGATGGAGCAAGAATTCCTTTCCCTGACGCAAGGATCAATGACCGTCCTGGAATACGAGGCAAGGTTTTCTGAACTCTCTAAATATGCACCGCACATAGTAGAGGATGAGCGCAGGAAGACCAAGAAGTTCGTGATGGGTCTCAAACCATCCCTGAGGACGAGGCTCGTGGCGTTCGACCACCGCACGCTAGACGAGGCCCTCAGCGCAGCCTGCAGACAGGAGGGAGAAATGGAGCAGTATCTAGAGGAGAAGAAGGCTTCACAGAAGAGGCCGGCAGCGACTTTCCAGTAGCAAGACAAGAGGAAGATGGTGTACCAGACACCGCAGAAACAAGTGGCAGTCAGCAACTATCAGGTACCCTCTGTATGTTCCCCCGGTGCGAAGAAGAAGTGTCCCCATTGTGGGAAGACCCATGGAGGTTCGGAGTGTTGGTTAATAGCGGGTAGATGCCTAAAGTGTGGGAGCAGCGACCACAAGATCAAGGATTGCCCGAGGCTTCAGCAGGAAGCTCAGCAAGAAGCGCCAGTACCAGCAGTAGCGGCAGCCGCGCCAGCTACAGGACGACCAGGAAAGCCACGAGCCCCAGCTCGAGTGTTTGCTTTAGCTCGTGAGGACGCCGAGCAGGCGGAGCATGTCACCGAAGGTACAGTTTTACTTTTCGGTGTGCACGCTCGGTTTTGTTTGATACGGGTGCTACTCACTCGTTCATTTCCGAGCGGTTCGCTAGGCAGTTAGCCCTAGAGTCAGGCATAGAGTCTGAGGAGTTAGAGGTCCCTTTGTCTGTGCACACCCCTGCGGGCACGGTATCGACTAGGAAGTGCATTCCGTCGTTACCTGTGTGCATTGAGGATAGATTCCTAGATGGGTGTTTCTTCTTGCTAAAGATGAAGGACTATGATTGTATTCTTGGTCTGGATTGGCTAGAGGAGCACTATGCGTTAGTGGATTGTCGTAGAAAGAAGATTGTGTTCCGCATTCCTGGCGAGGACGAGTTCTCTCATCCCTTGCCAAAGAACTTAGCGGGAAAGTTAGTCATCTCTGCCATGAAGGCGATGCGTATGGTGAACAAGGGTTGTGACGCATTTCTTGCCAGCGTTATGCTAGTACCCGATGCTGGTTCGTCACTGACTCTTGCAGAGATCGATGTGGTGCAGGACTTTCCAGATGTCTTTCCCGATGACTTGTCTGGATTGCCACCGGATAGGGAGATAGAGTTCACTATAGAGTTGCTTCCAGGCACCTCTCCTATCTCGAAGGCCCCATATCGGATGGCCCCTGCAGAATTAGCCGAGTTGAGGAAGCAATTGCAGGAATTGCTCGATAAGGGATTTATTCGCCCAGTGTTTCCCCTTGGGGCGCGCCTGTATTATTCGTCAAGAAGAAAGACGGGTCACTTCGGTTGTGCATTGATTATAGGAAGCTAAACCAGGTGACTGTGAAGAACAGGTATCCCTTACCTCGGATTGATGATCTGTTTGACCAGTTGCGAGAGGCATCAGTCTTTTCCAAGATTGACTTGCGATCTGGTTATCATCAGTTGAAGATTAAGAGTGAGGATGTGTCCAAGACGGCATTTAGAACCCGTTATGGACATTATGAGTTTTT
Organism: Colocasia esculenta; assembly: GCA_014218235.1. Lineage (NCBI taxonomy): Eukaryota > Viridiplantae > Streptophyta > Magnoliopsida > Alismatales > Araceae > Colocasia > Colocasia esculenta. The sequence goes on along the minus strand of CM024760.1, from coordinate 123,330,508 downwards.
GGTTCTTCCTTTCGGATTGACCAACGCCCCTGCAGCGTTCATGGATCTCATGAACCGGGTGTTCAGTCCGTATTTAGATAGCTTTGTTGTTGTGTTTATTGATGACGTGTTGGTCTATTCTCCGGATGAGGCCACACATCGTCAGCATTTGAGGTTAGTCTTAGAGGTTCTCCGTGAGCACAAACTGTATGCAAAGTACAGCAAGTGCGAGTTCTGGTTGCGCGAGGTTCACTTTCTCGGGCATGTTATCTCCGGCGCTGGTGTAGCTGTTGATCCAGCAAAGATCCAGGCAGTTATGGATTGGGATGTTCCCAAGACTCCTTCGGAGATTCGTAGTTTCCTTGGGTTAGCTGGTTACTATCGGCGATTCATTGAGGGTTTCTCATCCATCGCCGCCCCTATGACAAAGCTGACCAGAAAGGGTGAGAAGTTTGTATGGTCTGAGGCATGTGAGCGCAGCTTTCAGCTATTGAAGGCTAAGCTTACTTCTGCTCCGGTATTGGTATTGCCCAGTGGTCTAGAAGGCTTTGCCATTTATACGGATGCATCTCGGATTGGTTTAGGCTGTGTGCTCATGCAGCAAGAGAGGGTAGTAGCTTATGCTTCTCGTCAGTTGAAGGAGCATGAGAGGAACTATCCGACTCATGATTTAGAGCTAGCAGCTGTGGTTCATGCACTAAAGATCTGGAGGCACTATCTTTATGGTGTCAGATTTGAGGTGTTTACCGACCACAAGAGCTTGAGGTATCTTTTCTCCCAAAAGGAATTAAACCTGAGGCAGAGAAGATGGATTGAGTTCTTGAAGGACTATGACTTCGACCTTCAGTATCATCCTGGAAAGGCGAACGTCGTAGCGGATGCTCTTAGTAGGAAGAGGTCTTCGCTCCAGCAGGATTGGAAGATGTTGGAGGATGCAGCGTGCTCTATGACCGAGTTAGAGCCATCGTTGTGTCAGGCTTTTGTAGCTCAGCTATCCCTTAGATCCTCAGTCTTGGATGAGGTGATTGAGCAGCAGAAAGCCGATCCTAGATTGTTAGAGTTAGTGGGTAAGGCGGGCATTGCTCGTGATGAGGACGGTGTGATTAGATTTCAGCACCGCGTTTGTGTCCCCGATGTAGTAGATGTCCGTGAGCATGTGTTGCGGAGGCTCATAGATCGCGATTCTCTATTCATCCGGGTAACACTAAGATGTATCAAGACCTGAAGAGATCATTTTGGTGGTCCGGCATGAAGAAGGATGTTGCGGATTATGTGTCTAGATGTCTAGTATGTCAGCAGGTGAAAGCCGAGCGGCAGCGACCATCCGGCCTTATGCAGAGGATGGATATCCCCGTATGGAAGTGGGAAGCTGTCACTATGGATTTCGTATCGGGTTTGCCTCGATCTAGAAGGGGCAATGACTCGATTTGGGTAGTTGTAGATAGATTCTCGAAGACTGCTCATTTCTTACCTATGAAGAAGAAGCAGTCAGTAGAGAGCTTAGCTAGATTGTATGTTAGCGGTATCGTTAGATTGCATGGTGTGCCGAAGTCGATCATTTCGGATCGAGATCCGAGATTTACTTCGAGATTGTGGAAGGGTCTTCAGGATGCGTTAGGTTCGGAGCTTAAGCTCAGTTCGGCGTTTCATCCCCAGACCGATGGACAGTCCGAGAGGACTATCCAGACGCTCGAGGATATGTTGAGAGCGTGTGTTCTGGATTGGAAGGATGATTGGGAGCGTCATTTACCTCTTGTGGAGTTCGCATACAACAACAGCTTTCATGCTAGTATTGGAATGGCTCCATTCGAGGCGTTGTATGGTAGGCCCTGCAGATCTCCTTTATGTTGGGAGGAGACTGGTGATAGGCAGTTGATCGGACCGGAGTTGGTTCAGGAAACTTCGGATAAGATTCAGCTTATCAGGAAAAGGCTTGTTGCGGCACAGGATAGGCAGAAGAGTTATGCCGACAACAGGAGAAAGGATTTGGAGTTCGAGGTTGGCGATCATGTCTTCTTGAAGATATCGCCTACTCGTGGAGTTGTCAGATTTGGCAGGCATAGCAAGCTAAGCCCTAGGTTCATTGGCCCATATGAGATTCTCAGACGTTTGGGCAACGTGGCGTACGAGCTAGCTTTACCCCCAGCTTTGGCTAGCGTTCACCCGGTATTCCACGTATCTATGCTCAGGAAGTATGTCCGAGATCCGTCTCATGTGATTAGTCATGAGCCAGTGGAGATCCAGCCAGATCTTTCGTATGTCGAGCAGCCAGTAGCCATTCTTGACCGGAAGGTTCAGCATCTCCGGAACAAGAGTATCGCGTCGGTGAAAGTTCTATGGCGGAACTTCTCGCGTGAGGAGGCTACGTGGGAGCTTGAGGATGCGATGAAGAAGAAGTATCCCCTTTTGTTTGAGTAGTGTCGTTCTAACTTCGAGGACGAAGTTTCTTTAAGGGGGAGAGGGTGTAAGACCCTCGAATTTCCGTCGTATTTTTCGTATTTATGTGTGTATATTGTGTTGAGTATGTATGTACGTATTTACGTGGATATTAAAATAGTATAAATACGTGTACATGTGTTTATATTAAACGTAAATAATGTATGTATTGCATGATGATAGTGTGAATATAATACCATGTACATATTGCATGTATAGAAGCTTGGTATGCATGGTTTTCTGCATAAATTAGGGTTCTGGCCGAAGACCCTATTGGCGTCAACCCCTGGCCGTTGAGGTGGTGTCAGCGTCCAACCCTGGACGCCAACACTCACTCCGGCGTCCAGCGATATGGACGTCAACTTCTCTGGCCTGCATGCGCAGCAGAGCTGCTATCTTCTGAAGCAAGGCATGGCAACCATTGGGGGATGTCCCCCAACGGCTCTGAGGGTGTCCCATCACCTTAGTGAGTGGGGGAAAGACCCTCTTTAGGTCTGAACCCGAATTGGCTCACCCCATTCTTCCCCTTCACCCTTGCAAGAGGAGAGAGGTGAGAAAGAAAAACCCTAGAGCTCTGTGAGAAAACCCCACTTTTGAACCCCCAAATCCGACCCCTTGGAGGTTCATTTGGAGATCTTCTGCATCAAGGAGGGAGCTGAAGCAAAGGGGAAGGCTTCCCCATCATCCCCTCGGCGTGGAGATCAACCAGGAGCTCGGAGGAAGGCGATCTTGGAGGTGCTTCTGCAACTTCTTGGAACTGCCCAAGGAGGTCTTCTTCGAGCTATAAATTCTTGGAGGATTTTTAGAGAGGCAAGTGACCTATCTATGGTATCCCCGTATGAGTCTAGGAGGTTTTTATGATTTTTATGGAATTTCCCTCGAGTCCTAGACCCTCCATTTCACCCAAATTTCAGAGCTCGGGTCTGTGTTTCTGCACAGACCTGAGTAAACGGCAAGGTCCCTGGACGCCTGTGATGAGCTTGGCGTCCATCGACCATGCCGCTGACTCTGAGTCAGCGGCCAGAGACCGCCGTCTAGTTCTTCAGGACAGAACAGTGAGCTGTTCTGTCCCTCTTATACGTTAATTTCGTTATGATTTCCGTGATGAGGATATATGGTATTCCTATAAGCTATGTATTTTGTGCATTGTGGTTGTGAATGAATGTGGTGTGTTGGTGAATGTGGAAAAATGGTGTCTTTAAACTTGTGGGCATAACTTGTAGATAATTCTTGCAAATTAATGTTCCATGATTAGGATTAGTTAAATGTCTTGTTTTCAGTCTATCCATGAAGAATTGTGGGACATGTATGTTCTGATTTTTGTAATTCATGCATACTTGTGGAATTGCTAGAAAGTTCGATTCGGTAAAATGAAAGCATGTAAAAAAATGGGTTGTGGTAACGGATTTATAGATGTATGAATTAGGATGATGTTGTATTCTGAAATCATGCATTAGTGTTTTCTGTGCAAAACAGTAAGTGGGTAAATTTCAAATGTGTTAGACCCATGTTAGCATAAGTTGTGAATAATATGCTAATTAGGTGTTTGATTTTCTGTAAATCCTATTTAGCTCAGAAAAATCTGAAAAATTGAGGGTATGATTTTGAACCCGAAAACAGCATGTGGTTAAAATTTCAGGTTAATTGGAACAGTAAATAAAAAGTTATGTGTTTTCATGTGAATTGTGAATAATTCGTACATATGACAGTAATGTGATTTTATTTTGTTTAAACCAGCATGATTGGTGTGTTTACTATGTGTTGAATCTTGAAAACTCTGTAGTACCATGTTAGGAAAACAGAGGTGTTCATGTGAGTAAGAAAGTGTGAATGAAATGAAGAGTGTCAAGTGTAAAACCATGTGTAAAACGTAAATGTGTAAAAGTGTAAACTGTGCCAATGTGATACTGCTTCCGAGAAGGCAGTGGAGCTGTATCAGGGAAAAGTCCCCCTGAGAAAGTTCATTGTGTTAAGTGACCCTAAGGGCATTAGGGGGAAATCCTGGAGGTGGACAAGTACCACTGGTTAGGGTGGAGACTTGTTCTCCCGGTCTGCGCAGTCCAAGAGTCACCATTGAATTGCCTAGATGGTGTCTATGTGTTATGTGATGTGAATGTGTCCTTCTTTGGTGGTTTGGACTATGTGTCACGGCACCTAAAATATGTGTAAAGTGTAATGTGTAAAGTGTATGTGACCATGTGTAAATGTGTAAGTGATATGTGAATGTGTATGTGTAAAGTGTAACCATGTGAAAAGAGGAAATTGTGTAAAAAGAAAATGTGAAATTCTAGATGTGTAAAATGTGTATTGAAATCATGTGAGGCTAAATCTGAAACCGTATGAATTCAGCAAATGCATGTTAGCAATTCCATGTTTATGTGTGCAAAGTGTTTAGAATCCATGATTTGGAACAATTAATGAGTATGTGTGCAAAGTGGCATGATGGATTGTTCATATGTTATGTTCTAAGCCACATTGTAGCTTTCATGTGTAGGTTTATAGTTTTTGAACCATGTGAAATCAGCAACCTAAAGCATGTGAAAAAGTTATGTAGGTACTTAAGAACATGTGGAATCCATGCTAACTATGTTCCCCGTTCATGTGTGTAAAGTGTCCATGTTGATAACTCTCATGTTTGTTTCTTTATAAGGTTAAAGTTCATAAGTGAATGGATTAGAGACCATGTGATAGGTGAATGTTATATTTTTTGAAATCTGAAAGCATGCGTTATGTATAAAATTGTAGAACCTTCATGATAGGTTGAAAACTTAAATGGACTAGCATGCTATGTGTTGCTAATTGTATGTCCTTGTAGAAACCACTAGGACTTGTACGTGTATATCATGTATAGTGTTACTTGCTGAGTCCCTGGACTCACTCCTTGCTTCGGCGTACAGGTGTAGTTGGTGACACGACACCGTTGGAGGAGACGGTGGAGACGGACTCCGAGCGCGGAGACTAGTTACTTAGAGCTTCATTGTGATTGTGTAATTCGTCGTATGTACTTGAACATTGTATTAGGATTATCATGAAAAGAATGTAATATGTGGACATTTTGTATCTCTATTTCAGCAATTTAAATCATGTGAATTTTAGTTCCTTTTTGCAAATTGTAAACTGCATGTATGTTTAATGTGGATGATGAATGAATGGAGATAGTTCTCTTTTACTTCCGCTACTTTGTTACATATATTCGCGTGTATCTCAGCTGTTTGTATCGTTGGGTAAATGTCCCACTGTGGCTGGCAGCACTTGCTATACCGACGTGGGTTGGTATAACCGTACTGGTGTAACGAGGGCCGTCACATGGGCAATGTCCCCATTGTTGTCACACAACAATGGGATCGGATCAGAGTCAGCCGGCACAACACCAAGGTCAGTGATGAACTTCTTCATCCACACTGCCTCCTTGGCAGCTTCAGCTGCAACAATGTACTCAGCTTCTGTCGTCGAGTCTGCAATGGTTTCATGCTTGGAACTCTTCCAGCTCACTGCACCTGCGTTTAAGGTGAACACAAACCCAGATGTAGACTTGCTATCATCTGGATCTAACTGAAAACTCGGATCAGTATATGCCCGAAGTTTCAAGTCCCCTCCTCCATAAACCAGAAATATATCCTTAGTCCTTCTCAAGTACTTAAGGATACATTTCACTGCCATCTAGTGTGTTTCACCTAGATTTGCCTGGTATCTGCTCGTAACACTTAGAGCAAATGGCACATCAGGCCTTGTACATAGCATGGCATACATGATAGACCCTATAGCCGAGCCATAGGGGACTCTATCCATGATTGCCCTCTCTTCAAGATTCTTAGGACACTGTTCCTTAGAGAGATTAATTCCATGTCTCATTGGTATGAGACCTCTCTTGGAATTTTCCATGTCAAACCTTTTGACAATGGTATCTATGTACATGGATTGGGTCAAGCCAAGCATCCTCTTGGATCTATTCTATAGATACGTATTCCCAATACATAGGATGCTTCTCACAAATCCTTCATGGAGAAGTTCTTTGACAACCATACCTTTACTGATGATAACATCCCTATATCATTCCTAATAAGCAAGATGTCATCAATGTAAAGTGCGAGAAAAGTGATAGCACTCCCACTGATTTTCTTATCCACACATGGTTCATCTTCATTCATAATGAAGTGATAAGATTTGATAGCCTCTTCAAACCTTATGTTTCAACTACGAGAAGCTTGCTTCAATCCATAGATGGACCTTTGAAGCTTGCATACTTTATCTGGACACTCTTTAGATGTAAAACCCTCAAGCTGTGTCATATACACTTCTTCCTTAATGTTTCCATTGAGGAAAGCAAATTTTACATCTATCTGCCAGATCTCGTAATCAAAGTATGCAGCAATGGAGAGAAAAAATCTGATCGACTTTATCATAGCAACTGGTTAGAAAGTTTCGTCATAGTCATTTGCTTGCCTTTGACGATACCCCTTGGCCACTAGCCTTGCCTTATAAGTGTTGATCTGTCCATCTGCATCGATCTTTCTCTTAAAGATCCACTTGCACCCAATATGTACAATACCTTCAAGCAAGTCTACCAAGCTCCAAACTTGGTTGGTGTACATGGACTGCATCTCAGAATTCATGGTATCTCGCCATTTCCCTGATTGATGACTATCAATAGCCTCTTGGTAGGTCTTTGGATCATCATCCTTATTATAAGACATGCCTTCACTGATATGTCCAACGTATCTTTCAGGTTGTCTAGATACTCTACCAAACCTACGCTGAACGTGTGTATATTCCTGAACAGGTTCCGAAACCGATGTCTCATCTGGTGGACTTTGCACAGTTTGCGGATCTAGAACTTCTTCTACATCTACCTTACTCCGACTGTCCTCCTGGGTAAGGTACTCCTCTTCCAAGAAGACAGCTCTCCTGGCGACAAATACTCTTTGTTCACAAGGATGGTAAAAGTAGTACACAAATATTTCTTTTGGGTATCAAACAAAGTTGCACTTATTGGTTTTGGATTCCAGTTTATCTGGGTCGTGTCTCTTCACGTCGACAGGACAGCCCCAGATTTTAACATGTTTAAAATCAGGCTTTCTACCCTTCCATATCTCATATGGAGTAGAAGGCACAAATTTACTGGGAACCCTGTTCAGTAGATATGCCGCTGACTCTAGCGCATACCCCCATAAGGAAACTGGTAACTGCGAACGGCTCATCATACATCGTACCATGTCCAACAAGGTGCGATTCCTCCTTTCTGATACACCATTCATCTGTGGTGTATAGGGAGGAGTCCATTGAGAAAGGATACCATTGTCCTTTAAGATTTGTGTGAACTCTATACTCAAGTATTCACCTCCTCGGTCTGACCGCATGATTTTAATACTTTTTCCAATTTGTTTCTCAACATCATTCATAAATTCTTGGAACTTCCCAAAAGCTTCAGATTTGTACTTCATTAAGTAAACAAAGCCGAACCTTGAGTAGTCATCCGTGAATGTAATGAAGTATGAGTAGCCACCCTTGGCTTGGGTAGACATTGGACCACATACATCCGAGTGTATTAGTTCCAATATGTCCTTGGCCCTATCTCCTTGTCCACTAAATGAAGATTTGGTCAACTTACCTATTAAACAAGATTCGCAAGTTGCATATGATTAATAATGAAATGGATTCAAGTATTCATTCTTATGCAACTTTTGAAGCCTATTCTTGCCAATGTGACCAAGCCTACAAGGCCACAAGTAGGCAGTGTTCACACTATTCTTACTTCTCTTAGGAGAAGCATCAACATGGAGATTTGCATAAGAAATATCAAGTAGATACAAGCCATTTACCAAATTTGCTAAAGCAACTAGTTTATTTCTCAAATAAACTGAACAACTATTGTTCTCAATGGTAAACATGTATCCAATTATGTCTAAACACGAACCAGAAATAATGTTCTTAATAATGCTAGGCACAAAGTAGCAATCATCTAACAAAAGTAAATCTCCTGAGGGTAACTTGAGCTTCACTGTCCCAACAGTGTGTGCTGCAACACTTGCGTCGTTTCAAAGCCTCAAGTTCACCTCACCCTTGCTCAGCTTCCTTCTACTTGTCAACACCTGCACATCATTGCAGACATGAGAGGCACATCCAGTATTTATAACCCAAGATGTAGAATCTCTAATAGACAAGTGAAGATCTATCATATAGATACCTAAAGCTTCGCCAAGCTTCTGCTTCTCCTGAGCCTTCAATGCAAGGTAGTCCTTGCAATTTCTTTTCCAGTGCCCCTTCTTCTTGTAGTGGAAGCACTCGCCCTTTTCTGCTCCTTTGCTTATGTCCTTCTTTTGTTTTTGCTTGGACTGCTTCTTTGCATTGCCTTTCTTAAAGGCTTGCACTGCTCTCCTCTTCTTGTTGGACTTTCCAACCATGAGAACAGTGGGCTTTTCCTTCACAAGGTTGCCCTCAACAGACTTTAGCATGTTGAGCATCTCAGCTAAACTCACCTCAATCTTGTTCACTGTAAAGTTCACAATGAACTGGGAATATGAATCTGGATGTGACTGGAGAATGAGGTCCGTGCTCAGTTCCTTGTCAAGAGGAAAACCAAGCCCCTCGAGCCTCTCAATCCACTATATCATGTTCAGCACATGGGTCTGTACTGAAGAGCCCTCTGCCATGCGAGCTCTGAATAGGACTTTGGATATCTCATATCTTTCTACCCTGCTCTGCTCTTAAAAAAGCTCCTACAAGTGCTGCATGATGGATCTAGCATCCATATTCTCATGCTGCCTTTGCAACTCATTGCTCATTGAGGCTAGCATGTAGCATTGGGCAAGAGTGGAATCGTCCTTCCACTTCGCAAATTCAAGCGTTTCCCCGTCAGGTGCATCTAGGGGTGGTTCAGCGGGGATCTCACCTTCCAGGACATAGGCAATGCGCTCAGACCTGAGGACAATCTTCAAGTTTCTGAGCCAATCCAATTAGTTCGTGCCTGTCAATTTGTTGGCATCCAGTATGCCACATAGTGGGTGACCCGACGACATTTTTGCCTATAAAAGAAATGAAAACACAATTAGCAGATGTTCATAATAATAATTAAATATAGATTAGGACTTTAATCAAGATTAGCTCCCACTATTTTCTGACAGACTGTATAACCCTCAGATATATAGAATGGGAGATGCCGACGGTCTCCTAGTGGGGATTGGAATCTCACAGACTCATAGCATGATCTTGTGGATAGCACAACAAACCATGCTATGATCTGAAAGTGGTCAACTCTTGATACTTGCAACTCTTACAATATCCGATCTTATTTCGGCCCCTGAACTTTAATGACCTTGTGGATAGCACAACAAGCCCTTAAATCCAGTTTAAGCAATACCATCATTACGTAACGAGCATAGATTCAGATGTAGCCCTTGTGGATAGCACAACAAAGCTACACCGTTCCTCTACCCCGTTTAAGGCATCAACATGCCATAGTTTTAGTCTGTCATTAGATTTGGCAAGCCTTGTGGATAGCACAATAAACATGCCCAATCTAATGCCAATCCTAACACTATAATGATGGAGGGCCACGTAATTCATTCTAAAATATTACGCTACGGCTTAAAGTTTGAACGAGGAGGGATTTTAACATATTTTATCTTGGTCTCTATATCTGCGTGCTATTGATATATAGAATTTAGAATATCATATATATATTTAATTATATATATCATAGCACATTCCACATATATCACATATATGAAGAAAAGCAATGGATGATCATGGACATTAACCTAGAGTAGCATTACCAGAGCCAGTTGGTAATCCACAATTAAATGGCTAACATAATTACTTTTGAAATAATTATATTTAAAAAATATACTAATTATATTTTGAAAACCATTTAACTAAACAATTTAGCTAACATGGATAACATGTAAACAACTTTACATAAATGCCATTTGCTGTTATTGCATAAATCCGCCAAAATTTTCAGTTAATTAATTTAATAAGAATCACATTCTTAAATTAATTAACATGCACTAATTAGATGATAGGATATAACTTAAATGATTTTAGAATTCCATTAAACTAATTAAGGAAGGGGTCAAACATTTGAAAATTTATTTACAGAGACCTAAAACAATTTTAAAACTCTTAAAACTAATTTTCATAATTTATGAAAATTTTAAGAATTTATGTGGCTTTTAAACACTTTAAAAACATTTTAAAATCTTAAAAGGGGGGGTTTTGGGGCCGGTCGGATCCGGCGTGGGCCGGATCCGCCCGCGGCCCATTCAGGACTCGCAGGGGGTCCGCCTGCGACTTACCTTCGGGAGGACCCCGCAAGCGGCCGGCGGGGGACTTGCGTGGGGTCACACCCTCCGCCCAAAACAGGGGGTGGGGGGGGGGGGGGGGGGGGGGGGCGGCTAGGGAGAAACCCTAGCTGCCGCCGCACCCTGGCGCAGGGCCGCGGCGGGGCGACCCCTTCGGCCTCTACACCGCCACCGGCGGCGGGGACAGCGCCAACGACGCCGGCGGCAGTGGCGCCCCACAAAACCCCAAAAGCCCATTCCCAAAAACCCAAAAATTACAGAAATCGCCCCCATCTTGGACTGTCCAAGGAGCATGGCGGCGGCATCTTGCAGAGGGCCGTGTGACCTCTATAGAAGGCCAAACGATGTCACAAAGGGTTCTTCGCGATGCCCTTGATACCGAGAATGATTCTCAAACATCAAGAAGCAGTTGCTCATCCCATGAACGACCCGGGAAAGCAGCAAACTTGGCGATTCATGCAGAATGTGAATTGACAAAAACGCATGAAATAACGTTAACATGGTGCTGATTCCAACTGAGCCAGCAACCTGTCTCTGATACCATTGTAAGGAATTGTTCAGAGTGCAGCGGAAACACGATTCCCTCCATTTAATATTGTTGCCGGTGGTCGAAATCGAACAAAAACTGAAAACTCGCGCGTACAGGAAGATCTGATCTTTTCCTTTGCGGGGTTGCGAAACTCCCGAATCCGGGGAGGTGGTAGCGCTGGAGGCGCTGGTGCTTCAAGCCGTTCAGGTGTCCGGCCTCTAGACGTATCCACGCGAGCTCTAGATGCAGACGGGGTCTCCTCGGTCTCCACTCGTCTCCCAGATCTCAGCTCCTCTATGTGCCGGTGAGAAGTGAGAGAGAGAGGGAGTGGCGCCCAAGGAGAGAGAGAGGAGGGGGGTGGCCATGAGAGAAGACCTGTAGCCTGGACCAAGGTTTGACTCTCCACATACATTTATAGACACTGCAGTTTTTCACAAAAACCCAGTTATGGTCTATAACAACTGTCCTGCCTAGTCTGCTCGGAACTCTATTGTGTGTGACCCTCTTGGCCCAAGTGGTAGTCCAGTTTTTAGCCCATTAACTCCAATAACTCTTTATTGACTTTCTGCAATTAATTAATATCTCACATTAATTAATTACAAAAGCAATTATAGTCTCACGATAATTGACCGGGCTTCCAATCAAGTTGGGTGCCAAGTAACACCACTTGATCCTTGACAACATTGGGGTTCAGCAACCCAATCAAGGAACCCTTTTTGTCAACAGATACCATGTGACTATAATCCCTCGCTTGTACAATACTCCCGAGCGCACTTAGGGTATGGTCAACTGTCAAACCCTAATATGTGCACTCACTTGGTTTAGATGCCGCATAGCAATATCAGAAAACTCCTTTTCTGATAAGTAGTCTTGCCATGGCCAGGGACTATCAGGCATCTTTCCCTAGAGCATTCACTCTCTTATTACCGAGAGCGAGCGATCCCATATTGACCACACAATCACCTTCGAAGGTATTCCGCTAGATCCGAACGCTTAACTGATTAACACCTCATAGCTAGAGATCTATAAGTTCAGGTCAAAACCTAGAAGTCCACCGACAAGGTGTCCTTGGTGTCTCAGGTCTAAGGACCAATCACGCCACTGTGACAATGAATCTAGCTGGTTGACAGTTAGGTAATATTACGATCCAGCGATTCATAATGGATGAGTTCAGTGAACTCATTCTCCAATGAGCACCTACAGATTCACCTTGGTGTCTCCACACAAGTGACTATGAGACCAGTCACCCTCATCATATGAGCAGGTGCAACCTGTACTAGTCTAACCGTATATTCAATGTCATTCTCGAATATCCTCCGACTAGGAACAATTAAGAATATACGCTTAAGGGATATTAATTCCATTGTTATGATCTCATCATAATTAATATTCATGGACTTCATAATGAAACGGCAAACGAATTACACATATAGAATATAAAAGCCTTATTACTATTATTTTAGAAGAAGAATGTGCAAGTTATGATTGACTTGAGGACGCACATAACTAACAATCTCCCACTTGGACTAAAGCCAATCACCTTTATGTCTTAAACCCATAGACTCTAGGTGGCACTCAAACACAATTTGAGTCAAAGGCTTCGTCAGTGGATCTGCAATGTTGTCGACTGAAGGAACTGTTTCCACCAGTACATCTCCTCTAGTGATAATCTCCCTGATCAGGTGAAATCGCCTTAGAATGTGCTTTGACTTCTGATGAGACCACGGCTCTTTCGCTTATGCAATGGCCCCATTGTTGTCACATAGCAATGGGATCGAATTAGAGTCACCCGACACCACACCAAGGTCGGTGATGAACTTCTTCATCCATACTGCCTCCTTGGCGGCTTGAGCTGGAGCAATGTACTCAGCTTCTGTCGTTGAGTCTGCAATGGTTTCTTGCTTGGAACTCTTCCAGCTCACTGCACCTCCCTTTAAGGTGAACACAAACCCAGATGTAGACTTGCTATCATTTGGATCTGACAGGATACTCGAGTCTGTATATGCTCGAAGTTTCAAGTCCCCTCCTCCATAAACCAGAAATATATCCTTAGTCCTTCTCAAGTACTTAAGGATACATTTCACTGCCATCCAGTGTGTTTCACCTGGATTTGCCTGATATCTACTCGTAACACTTAGAGCAAATGCCACATCAGGCCCTGTACATAGCATGGCATACATGATAGAACCTATAGCCGAGGCATAGGGGACTCTATCCATGACTGCCATCTCTTCAGGAGTCTTAGGAGACTGTTCCTTAGAGAGATTAATTCCATGTCTCATTGGTATGAGACCTCTCTAGGAATTTTCCATGCCAAACCTTTTGACAATGGTATCTATGTACATGGATTGGGTCAAGCCAAGCATCCTCTTGGATCTATCTCTACAGATACGTATTCCCAATACGTAGGATGCTTCTCCTAAATCCTTCATGGAGAAGTTCTATGACAACCATACCTTTACTGATGATAACATCCCTAAATCATTCCCAATGAGCAAGATGTCATCAACGTAAAGTATTAGCAAAGTGATAGCACTCCCACTGATTTTCTTATACACACATGGTTCATCATAATTCTTAATGAAGTCATAAGATTTGATAGCCTCATCAAACCTTATATTCCAACTACGAGAAGCTTGCTTCAATCCATAGATGGACCTTTGAAGCTTGCATACTTTATCTGGACACTCTTTCGATGTAAAACCCTTAGGCTGTATCATATAAACTTCTTCCTCAATGTTTCCATTGAGGAATGAAGTTTTTACATCCATCTGCTAGATCTCGTAATCAAAGTATGCAGCAATGGCGAGAAGAATTATGATCGACTTTATCATAGCAACTTGGTAGAAAGTTTCGTCATAGTCAGTTCCTTGCCTTTGACGATACCCCTTGGCCACCAGCCTTGCCTTATAAGTGTCGATCTATCCATCTGCACCGATCATTCACTTAAAGATCCACTTGCACCGAATAGGTACAATACCTTCAAGCAAGCCTACCAAGTTCCAAACTTGGTTGGTGTACATGGACTTCATCTCAGAATTCATGGCATCTCGCCATTTCCCTGACTGAGGACTATTAATAGCCTCTTGGTAGGTCTTTGGATCATCATCCTCATTATAAGACATGCCTTCAATGATATGTCCAAGATATCTTTCAGGTTGTCTAGGTACTCTACCAGACCTACACTGAACGTGTGTATATTCTTGAACATGTTCCGGAACCGATGTTTCATCTGGTGGACTTTGCACAGTTTGCGGATCTAGAACTTCTTCTAGATCTACCTTACTCCCACTGTCCTCCTGGGTAAGGTACTCCTCTTCCAAGAAGACAACTCTCTTGGCGACAAACACTCTTTGTTCACCAGGATGGTAAAAGTAGTACCCAAATGTTTCTTTTGGGTATCTAACAAACCTGCACTTATCGTTCTAGATTCCAGTTTATCTAGGTTGTGTCTCTTCACGTCGGCAGGATAGCCCTAGATTTTAACATGTTTAAAATCAGGCTTTCTACCCTTCCATATCTCATATGGAGTAGAAGACACAGATTTACTGGGAACCCTGTTCAGTAGATATGCCGCTGACTCTAGCGCATACCACGATAAGGAAACTGGTAACTACGAACGGCTCATCATAGATCGTACCATGTCCAACAAGGTGCGATTCCTCATTTCCGATACACCATTCATCTGTGGTGTAAAGGGAGGAGTCAATTGAGAAAGGATACCATTGTCCTTTAAGAATTGTCTAAACTCTGTACTCAAGTATTCACCTCCTCGGTCTGACTGTAGGATTTTAATGCTTTTTCCAATTTGTTTCTCAACTTCATTCTTAAATTCTTGGAACTTCCTAAAAGATTTAGATTTATAGTTCATTAAGTAAACAAAATCGAACCTTGAGTAGTCATCCGTGAATGTAATGAAGTATGAGTAGCCACCCTTGGCTTGGGTAGACATTGGACCACATACATCCGAGTGTATTAGTTCCAATATGTCCATGGCCCTATCTCCATGTCCACTAAATGGAGATTTGGTCAACTTACCTATTAAACAAGATTCACAAGTTGCATATGATTCATAATGAAATGGAGCCAAGCATCCATTGTTATGCAACTTTTGAAGCCTATTCTTGCCAATGTGAGCAAACCTACAATACCACAAGTAGGTAGTGTTCACACTATTCCTACTTCTCTTAGGGGAAACATCAACATGGAGATTTGCATAAGAAACATCAAGTAAATACAAACCATTTACCAAATTTGCTAAAGCAACTAGTTTACTTATCAAATAACTGAACAACTATTGTTCTCAATGGTAAAATTGTATCCAATTATGTCTAAACACGAAACAGAAATAATGTCCTTAATAATGCTAGACACAAAGTAGCAATCATCTAATAAAAGTAAATCTCCTGAGGGTAACTTGAGCTTCACTGTCCCCACAGTGTGTGCAGCAACACTTGCGCCATTTCCAAGCCTCAAGTTCACCTCGCCCTTGCTCAGCTTCCTTCTACTTGTCAACATCTGCACATCATTGTAGACATGAGAGGTACATCCAGTGTCTATAACCCAAGATGTAGAATCTCTAATAGACAAGTAAAGATCTATCATATAGATACCTAAAGCTTCGCCAAGCTTCTGCTTCTCCTGAGCCTTCAATGCAAGATAGTCCTTGCAATTTCTTTTCCGGTGCCCCTTCTTCTTGAAGTGGAAGCACTCGCCCTTTTATGCACCTTTGCTTATGTCCTTATTTTGTTTTTGCTTGGACTGCTTCTTTGCATTTCCTTTCTTAAAGGCTTGCACTGCTCTCCTTTTCTTGTTGGACATTCCAACCATGAGAACAGTGGGCTTTTCCTTCACAAGGTTGCCCTCATAAGTCTTCAACATGTTGAGCATCTCAGCTAAACTCACCTCAATCTTGTTCATTGAAAAGTTCACAATGAACTGGGAATATGAATCTGGAAGAGACTGGACAATGAGGCCTGTGCTCAGCTCCTTGTCAAGAGGAAAACCAAGCCCCTCGAGCCTCTCAATCCACTCTATCATCTTTAGCACATGAGTCTGTACTAAAGAGCCCTCTGCCATGCAAGCTCTAAACAGGGCTTTGGATATCTCATATCTCTCTACCCTGCTCTGCTCTTCAAAGAGCTCCTACAAGTGCTGCATGATGGATGTAGCATCCATATTCTCATGCTGCCTTTGCAACTCATTGCTCATTGAGGCTAGCATGTAGCATTGGGCCAGAGTGGAATCCTCCTTCCACTTCGCAAATTCAAGCGTTTCCCCTTCAGGTGCATCTAGGGGTGGTTCAGCGGGGATCTCACCTTCCAGGACATAGGCAATGCGCTCAGACCTGAGGACAATCTTCAGGTTTCTGAGCCAATCTGAGTAGTTCGGGCCTGTCAATTTGTTGGCATCTAGTATGCCACGGAGTGGGTTACCCCGACGACAATTTTGCCTAAGGAAATGTAAACACAATTAGCAGATGCTCATGATAATAATTAAATCTAGATTAGGACTTTAATCAAGATTAGCTCCCACTATTTTTCGACAGACTGTATAACCCTCAGATATACAGAATGGGAGACGCCGACGGTCTCCTAGTGGGGATCGGAATCTCACAGACTCATAGCATGATCTTGTGGATAGCGCAACGAACCATACTATGATCTGAAAGCGGTCAACTCTTGATACTTGCAACTCTTGCAATATCTGATCTTATTTCGGCCCCTGAACATTAATGACCTTGTGGATAGCACAACAAGTCATTAAATCCTGTCTAAGCAATACCATCATTACGTAACGAGCATAGATTCAGATGTAGTCCTTGTGGATAGCACAACAAAGCTACACCGTTCCTCTACCCTGTTTAAGGCATCACCATGCCATAGTTTTAGTCTGTCATCAGATTTGGAAAGCCTTGTGGATAGCACAACAAATTTGCCCGATCTAATGCCAATCCTAAAACTATAATGATGGAGGGCCATGTAATTCATTCTAAATGATTACGCTATGGCTTAAAGTTTTGAACGAGGACTAATTTTAACGTATTTTATCTTGGTCACTATATCTGCGTGCTATTGATATATAGAATTTGGAATATCATATATATATTTAATTATATATATCATAGCACATTCCACATATATCACATAGATGAAGAAAAACAATGGATGATCATGGACTTTAACATAGAGTAGCATTACTAGATCCAGTTGGTAATCCATAATTAAATGGCAAACATATGGCTGCCCCGCATCAAATGCTCTTGCTTGATGTAACTCTATCTCTAGGAAGGCCTTGCATGGTACTCTCCTCCATCTCCGCCAATCCGCTTCTTAAAATTACAAGTAGGATTTAAATTGGACTCGCAGGCCCATAAATATACATCAGATAATAATAAGAAACCTTGAACAAGTCAAGGGGAGTGCATAACATGAAGGAGATAGAATGTACAACCCAGATTTAATAGAGGGAGAGAAGGAGGCACGCAGTCCTCATTAAATTACATCACAAGCCATAAACCATAACAATCATCACATGAAATCTAGGTTCATGATCATCCATCCGTACATCAACACATCACATGCATCAATAAGCAATTATCACATAATTACTTCTGAAATAATTTTATTTCAAAAATATTCTAATTATATTTTGAAAACCATTTAACTAAACAATTTAGCTATCATGGATAACATCTAAACAACTTTAGATAAATGCCATTCGTTGTTACTGCATGAATGTCCCAAAATTTTCTGTTAAATAATTTAATCAGAATCACATTCTTAAATTAATTTACATGTATTTATTAGATGATAGGAAATAAGTAAAATGATTTTAGAATTCCCTTAAACTAATTAAGCAAGGGGTCAAACATTTGAAAATTAATTAAAAGAGAGCTAAAACAATTTTAAAACTCTAAAAACTAATTTTCATAATTTTTGGAAATTTTAAGAATTTTTTTGGCTTTTAAACACTTTAAAAACATTTTAAAATCTTAAAAGGGGGGTTTTGGGGACGGTCGGATTTGGCGCGGGCCGAATCTGCCCGCGGCCCATTCGTGACCCGCGGGGGCCTGCGACTTACCCACGGGCAGACCCGCGCGCTTCTCATGGGGGACCCACGCGGGGTCACCCCCTCCGCCCGAAACGGGGAGGCGCGGCTAGGGTGAAACCCTAACCGCCGCCGCACCCTGGCGCAGGGCCGCGGCGGGGCGACCCCGCCGGGCTCCGCACCACCACCGGCGGCCGCGGACAGCGCCGGCGACGCCGGTGGCGGTGGCGCCCCACAAAACCCCAAAAACTCGTCCCGAAAAGCCCAAAAATTGCAGAAATCGCCCCCATCTTGGACTGTCCAAGGAGCATGGCGGCGACATCTTGCAGAGGGTCGTGTGACCTCTACAGAGGGCCAAACGACGTCACAAAGGGTTCTTCACGATGCCCTTGATACTGAGAATGATTCTCAAACATCAAGAAGCAGTTGTTCATCCCATGAACGACCCGGTAAAGCAGCAAACGTGGCGATTCATGCAAAACGTGAATTGACAAAAACACATGAAATAACGTTCACATGGCGCTGATTCCGACCGAGCCAGAAACCTGTCTGTGATACCACTGTAAGGAGTCGTTCATAGCGCAGTGGAAACCCAATTCCCTCCATTTAATATCGTTGCCGGTGGTCAGAGTCGAACAAAAACTGAAATCCCGCGCGGACAGGAAGATCCGATCTTTACCATTGCGGGGTTGTGAAACTCCCGAATCCGGGGAGGTGGTGGCGCTGGTTGCTTCATGCCGTTCAGGTGTCTAGCCTCTAGACATATCCACGCGAGCTCTGGATGCAGACGGGGTCTCCACGCGTCTCCCGGATCTCAGCTCCACCATGTGCCGGTGAGAAGTAAGAGAGAGAGGGGGTGGCTCCCCAAGGAGAGAGAGAGGAGGGGGGCGGCCAAGAGAGAAGACCTGTAGCCTGGACCAGGGTTTGACTCTCTACATATATTTATAAACACTGCAGTTTTTCACAAAAACGCAACAATAATGCCATAAATTTATAATTATTGGGAAAACATGATATTAAATATATTTAAGTACTCATAACTTTAGTTATCACAAAAATATAGGGGTAAAATATAGGAGTGGTTCAACAAGTCTTGCATGGTATGTACTTAATATGCATTGTGTAGTCTGTCTAATTACCTAAAAGCCAACAACCCATGGTAAATACGTAACGATGTGAAGACTATTCTAATTGTTCATTAATGCTATGGTATATTCTTACAAACTACTGATTGAATCATCCATTGTTCTAGCTTGTTAAAGTGATTAATTGCTATTTTAAATTATTGCAAACCATCTTTAGTTAATTGCATAGTTCTATCTCATGCTATCATGTTAATTCTTTTCCGCAAGCTTGGAACCAATGGAATGTGGATTGAGTTACGTACATCACTACATACTTGCACTCATAGGCAGCCCTTTCTTGGGGGATTGGAAACTCACGGCCGGTCATTCCGTATTGGTAGTCTAATGACCATTTTCTTAAGACCTCCGTAATTCTCCGTACTCCGTGGATTCCCTCATGGAGACCGAGTTAGTTGTATCATTGAAGTTCTCTGGAGATAGCATGCACTTCCTTTCTTCTCTTGTTCTCGTGAGTGTGATTTACAATCTAGAATTAAACAATTAATGTAAAGAGTGAACTGAAGTTTAAATTGTGCCGTCATGCTGCCGAAATTATCTCTTGACTATTGTTATCATGCAATCATGTTCACATTACTTGCTACTTGTTCTCATCATCATCTTGAACATGACACTACTATTGCTTTCATATTGAAACTCTTATTGGCCATTAATGACTGTGGGAATCCAAATTTAAAATTAAAGTGAGATGCTGACCGGGCACAGAGAGTGTCCAAGGGCTCCAGTCTAGCCCCAATGACGAAGAGTCATAAATATATTGTTAACCATGGGGTATAATGATTACTAGCATTGCATCTACACTGGGAGTAATCTCATGCTTGTTATATCGTTCTAGATCGTGCTCTTTCATGATCGCTTTATCTAACTTGTCCATGTACATGTTTTAATTGGTTTTAATCGTACATGCATATCTTGACAATGGTGCTTACCTAGATCTAAATTGCTAATCACTAATATCATTGCCGCATATTGAGATATAAATCCTACACTGGGCTAGTTTTCTCATTCCCTACTTTTAACCATTCGAGGTGATTATGAAATTCAAGAGGAGAAGCAAGTCGAGGATGGGAATGCGTCCCCGTGATGAGCGTGCCAATACTTGAGTCTATCTATAGTTAGTTTGCTTTGAGTGTTAGAACAATGTAGTAGGAAGTGAGGAATAAATGTACTTTGCCTTTTATCGAGTCTTAGTCCTGTTATACCATGTTTAAGAGTTGTATTAGTTCCTTTTGATACAATGAGAAGAGATTTGAATATAATTTCCATTGAGTTCAATATTTGGGCTCTATGATGATGTTGTATTGTTATACACTTAGTGCGTGCTAGCTAGAGGCTTATTTACTGACTGCTCACGTCTCGGATTATCGACTCATATTATCTGAATTAATATCCAGTGTGTAATTCTTGGGACGTGACATTTTAGTGGTATGAGAGCCTAGGAAAACTAAATAGGATATATGTCTTAGGAATAAGAGATACCTATGGAACCTAGGTCATGGAAATTAAATATAGTACCTGGCAAGAATGGGTAGAGACTGGGAATATGTTAGAATGAACAAAACACCCCTACCCATTGACTCTTATAATGTATCTATAGACATTAATTTGTTTCTATCCTTTTCTCAGGAACCCTCATAACTCTCTCATTCAACTGCCATGGCTCGCATCAGTGGCAAGCTATGCAAGAAACAATAGCTAGATTGACCCAAGTGTTAAAAAATGTAGTTCAGGCTGGAAACTGGGCTACTACTGCTAGGAACGGAGCCGGTGATCTGCACCGTAACTTTAGGAGTTTAAACCCTCCTCGTTTCGCATGATCCCCTGATTCGGATGAAGCGGAGAACTGGCAGGAGGAGATAGAAAGAATTTTCCAAGTTATGCAATGCACCAATAGGGAGAAGGTGGTAATGGCCACTTTTTAATTCACAAAGGATGTCGAAGCATGGTGGAAGGCTACATCAGCCCATCTACCTAATGTTGCTAAACTGGAGTAAGCTGGATTCCTGGAGATATTCTGGGGAAAATATTTCTCTAAATGAGTTAAGGAATAGAAGGCAGCAGAGTTTGCTGCACTGAAATAAAAGAGCATGTTAGTGGCTGAGTATGAGGCTCAGTTCGCTCGTCTTGCTGTGTATGCCCCACATCTGGTGGGCACAGAAAGATTGAAGGCTAACCGGTTCATGGATGGGCTCTGGCCCATGTTCATCCAGAAGCTCAGACCTCACAACATTCAAACTTACACTGAGATGGTTGAAAGACCCCAACTGGTAGAGGACACCATGGCCAAAGTAGAAGGCATGACGGGTAAGGACAACTCCAAGCCGGTCCTCGTCAAGAAGGGAGCACCTAACAGTGCTCCAACTTTCGGTAACAACAACAACAAGAGGCCAAATGCTGGAAGAGACAATGTTGTGGACAAGAAGGTCAAGGTAGAAGGAAGACAGTTCACTGAGAACTGCAAATTCTGTGATAAACCAAGGCTCCGACCTGAAGAGTACTGGAATAAGCTTGGGGCATGCTTAAGATGTGGCGGTCATGACCACCGTATTCTTGACTGTCCAATGCTAAAGGACCAGCCAAGAAAGGCCCAAAATGTACCACGGCGTCAAAGACGCCTTAATGCTGTCGTACAAGCTGACCTACCCAAGGAAGGCGGTATGGTGGAAGGTATAATTTCCATACACTCAACCTACTTTTGTGCTTATTGATACTGGAGCTGCATATTCATTTATTTCCACCACATTTGCTGCAATTCTACCTGTCAAACCTGTACCTTTGAAATCCAAGATCACTATCGCCTCTCCCCTTGGCTCAAAATCTAAACTCACTCACTACCTGCCAAAATGTGAAACTATAATTGGAGGTCACAATCTCCCTACCGACCTCATTTGTTTAGACAAGAAGGGTTATGATGCCATACTAGGTGTCGATTGGCTAATCGAATATGATGCCGATGTAAACTGTTGCCATTGAAGGGTCACCTTTAAAAGACCAAATTTCCAACTCTATCACTACTTGGCACCCATTATCATAAACACCCTGTCTTGATATCCTCTCTTAAGGCTTCTAAGCTGATCAACTAGGGTTGTGAAGCTTTCCTCGTTTCAGCCGTGGTAACTAAAAAGAAGAAACCAACCCTAGAAGACATTCCCATATCCAGAGACTATCTTGAAGTATTCCCAGAGGAATTACCTGGTATACCACCTGAGTGGGAGGTAAACTTCACCATCGAGTTACTTCCTGGGGCAGCCCCTGTTTCCAAAGTTTCATATAACATGTCCCGTGTTGAATTGCAGGAGCTAAAGAGGCAGATCCAAGAGTTACTAGATCAAGGCTTTATCAGTCCTAGCACATCCCTGTGGGGAGTGGCAGTACTATTTGTCAGGAAGAAGGACGGGACAATGAGGCTGTGCATTGATTATCGTCAGTTAAACCAGTTGACAATAAGGAACAAGTATCTTCTGCCCCGCATCGATGAGTTGTTTGATCAGATCTTCGGTGCACAAAATTTCTCCAAAATAGATCTATGATCAGGCTACCATCAACTGAGAATAAAGGAAGAGGATATACATAGGTCTGCATTTCGGAGTAGATATGGTCACTATAAGTTCGTGGTCATGCCGTTTGGTTTAACAAATGCTCCAACGGCTTTCATGCAACGTATGAACAATATTTATAGGCCATACTTAGACCAGTTTGTAGTGGTGTTCATTGATGACATCCTCATTTACTCCAAGCCTAAAGAAGAACATCAAGAACACTTGAAGGTTGCTCTGCAAGTGCTTAGAGATAATCAACTCTATGCAGAACATAGTAAGTGTGAATTATGGATGGAAGAAGTGTCTTTCCATGGCCTCATCATATCCAAAGAGGGAATCTATGTAGATCCATCTAAGGTGGAGGCAGTAAAGAACTGGGCAAGGTCGACAACTGTGTCGGAGATCAGGAGCTTTCTGGGTTTAGCTGGTTAGTATCCTCGATTTATTAAAGATTTTTCAAAGATAGATGTACCAGTGACCCGGCTTACTAAGAAGGAGAATTCATTTGCATGGACTGATGAATGTGAAGAATGTTTCAGACCATTGAAAGAGCACCTCACCTCAGCATCTGTACTGACACTCCCAGTTGCTGGGGGTAGTTTTGAAGTATACACAGATGCATCAGGGATCAGCCTAGGCTATGTGCTGATGTAAAATGGAAAAGTCATATGCTATGCGTCCGGACAATTGAAGAAGCACGAGGACAATTATCCTGTACATGATCTGGAGCTATCAGCTGTAGTCTTCGCCTTGAAGATATGGCGTCATTATCTATATGGTGAGAAGTTCATTGTGTTTTCTCACCATAAAAGCTTGAAGTATCTGTTTTCTCAGCAAGAATTGAACATGAGACAACGAAAGTGGTTGGAGTATCTCAAAGACTTCGACTTCACTATCCAATATCATCCACGCAAAGCAAATGATGTGGTGGATGCTCTAAGTAGGAAGCCAATGATCACATTGTCAAGTTTGATGGTGGAAGAATAGTGGTTATTAGACGATTTTTCCAACTTAAATATTGATGCTGATATCAAGAAGAAGGGATGCCTTATTGCTAGTGTGAGAGCACAACCTACACTAATGGATGACATTATAGCACTACAAGACAATGCCCTATGCCTGTGGAGATTAAGGTTAATCTAGACCAGAGGCCGGATTTCTCCCTGATTGAAGATGGAAGACTATTGTTCCGAGATCGAGTCTATGTACCAGACCATACGGATACAAAGAAGGTGATTATGGATGAGGGATACAAGACCAGGTATACCATTCATCCTGGAACTATCAAATGTATCAGGATCTGAAAAGAAGCTTTTGGTGGACAAATAGAAAGGGAGGTGGCGAAATATGTCGCCTGATGTTTAACATGTCAAAAGATCAAGGCGGAACACATGCGACCTACGGGTAAGCTTAAACCCCTAGAAATCTCGACATGGAAATGGTAAGGTATAGGGATGGATTTCATTTTCGGACTACCTAAAACTAGAGGTGGATTCGACGGCATATGGGTGATCGTTGACCGCTTGACCAAGTTCGCTCATTTTCTGCCAGTAAAGAACAAGTGGTCAGTGGATGTTTTGGCTGCTTTATATGTGATAGAAATAGTTAGATTACATGGAGTACCGGTGTCTATCGTGTCTGACAGAGACCCTAGGTTTACATCCCACTTTTGGAAAGGACTACACTATTCCTTTGGATATAAACTAAACATTAGCACGACATTCCATCCACAGACTGATGGTCAGATGGAGAGAACCAATCAGGTGATTGAAATGCTTAGCGCTTGTGTCCTAGATTTAGGAGGTAGTGGGCATGAACACTTACCTCTTGTGGAGTTCGCCTACAATAATAGCTACCAGGCTAGCATACAAATGGCACCATTCGAAGTACTCTATGGCAGGAGTTTCCGATCTCCAATATGCTAGTATGAAGTTGGCGAAAAACAATTACAAGGACCAGAGATGATAAGGGAAACCACAGAGAAGGTGAAGCTTATCAAAGAAAGAATGGTTGTGGTGCAACAAATACAAAAGGCATATAAAGATAATAGAAGGAGAGACTTGGAGTTTCAGGTTGGTGATCATGTATTCTTGAAGGTGTCTCTCGGTCGTGGGATCAGGCGATTTGGCATTAAAGGCAAGTTGTCACCAAGGTTCGTCGGGCCTTTCGAACTCCTAAAGAGAATCGGAAAAGTTGTATACCGTCTGGAATTACCACCACAAATGGATGGAATACACAATGTGTTCCACATATCCATGTTGGAGAAGTACGTACGGGATCCGTTTCATATCATAGAATATGAACTGCTGGAGTTCAACAAAGACGGAATATACCAAGAAAGGCCAATTAAGATCGTGGATCGGAAACTGCGCCAACTAAGGAACAAGGTCATCCCACTAGTAAGGGTTAGATGGAATCAACGCACGGATGAAGACGAGATGTGGGAAACCGAGGAAGCAATGCGCAAGAGATATCCGGAGCTATTCATAAGTACACCTCACTGGTACAATAAAATCTATATATGAATTTAGGGACCAAATTATCTTAAGTTGGGGAGGGTGTAGAACCCTAGAAAAAAATTATTAAATAAAAATTTGAATAAATGGAAATAAATGATTTTCATAATATCGGAGTATTTAAAACATACGTACCACTATCGTACATGCAAGAACACATTGGAAAATTTCCTGAAAATTATAAATCAACCCCCAATATTATTCCTAAATGTTCCATGAAGAAATTCATGAAACAAAAATCTGATTGGCTAAGTGTACATCACACGGTGACCAATTATCCAAATTAGGAAACAAGGTCAGAAAATCGTTAACGCAGAAATATAACACGACCATAAATCAAATAAACCCATTGGAGAGACTTCCAACATAATGTATAGATGACCCATTATCAGAATTGGGCCAAAGGACAACATATGGCCCAAAAAATAAAATGAAGCAAGAAAATACATAAAAAATTTGCAACCCTAAATGAGCTGAAATTAGAAAGAGGCAATTAGGCTAAAATTGGATGCAATTACGCTCTCTTGGCAACCCAAATTCATGCCTAGCTATCCTTGGGGGTTTCCTAATGGCCAAGACACTCTAATGGGGTGAGAGATCCTCAAAACATGGTAGGGGGCATGCTAAAACCGCAACCCTTCCTCTCTTGTTGCAATGGGACTTCTAAAAGGCCTAGATGCATATATATTCTCCACAATACCCTAGGGGATGAGTTTACTCTCTTGATGGGGTCGTGTGGAGGAGTTCTTGGCTGCTGGGGAGCAGGAGATCGACCACACCAAGCTCTTCTTCTTCCCGTTGCGTCTATATCGACCTGCATAGATAGTTTTCATGGAGTCGACCTAAGGTAGGCCAATCCTTCACCAAACCATGCAAGACTTATACCCCTGGAAACAGGGTCGAGTCTAGTTCTTAATCCCACTAGTTTGCCTATTTTTCATTTAGTAGATCGGGTGCAGTAAGTGTTCTCCTCCAAGTGATCTGAACGTGGGTTTTCTTAAAAAATGTGACTTCAACAACCCAAAAGGTAGGCAATCTTGGGCCAAATCTTAATAACACATATACCAATGTGTATATCATCGTGTCTACTTTCATGTCCAAGTG
Organism: Colocasia esculenta; assembly: GCA_014218235.1. Taxonomy (NCBI): domain Eukaryota; kingdom Viridiplantae; phylum Streptophyta; class Magnoliopsida; order Alismatales; family Araceae; genus Colocasia; species Colocasia esculenta. The sequence continues at coordinate 123,303,913 of CM024760.1, read as the reverse complement.
GTTTCATCGAATTTCATTAAGTATATCTCGAGTTTTAAGTGTTTTGCCAAAGTCGCACATGGCAATCGTGTTTTATGTTCGTGTGGATTTCTCGTGCATCAAGAGGCCGTTTAGAATGATTCCAAAACCATACTTCTCACCTATTCCATTTTTCCAAACAAGTTTCATGTTGACACTTTTGTCCCAAGAGCCCTAGATCATAAGATATAAGTGTTGCATGATGTTCGCTACATGTTCCTGCGATTCCCTGCATTTTCAGTTTAAATGTTGAATCACGTCCTGTCTAGGGGACGTGATTCAGGTGTCTAGTATCACGCTGGCTTCAGCCGCCACGATTACCTTAAGGGTGTTCGCCATGGGCGACGTGATTTAGGCGCATCCTGTGCCTCAAACGGTGTGTCGTTGACCTGTCAGAAGACCTCTGAACCACGACCGCAAAGGCCGCCGCGATTCAGATATTTTTCCCACCCAAGGATTTCAGAGATTTTTATATTGTTTTATTAAATGAATTTAATGAACGCAACGGCATACCCCATCATGATTCAATGTTAAAGGCGATCACATAGGTGGACACGATTTACATTCATCACAAGCTAGCAGTGTTTGACCATACACTGTGTTATGAAAAGCGTCTACTGTGTAGGACGCAATTTCAAGGCCTACTCGGACCTGTGTATACAGTATTTAATGTTAGTCTTGCATGGTATGTACTTAATATGCATTGTGTAGTCTATCTAATGACCTAAAAGCCAGCAACCCATGCTAAATACGTAACGATGTGAAGACTATTCCAATTGTTCATTAATGTTATGATCTATTCTTGCAAACTACTGATTGAATCATCCATTGTTCTATCTTGTTAAAGTGATTAATTGCTATTTTAAATTATTGCAAACCATGTTTAGTTAATTGCATAGTTCCATCTCATGCTATCATGTTAATTGTTTTTCGCAAGCTTGGAACTGATGGAATGTGGATTGAGTAACGTACATCAATACACACTTGCACTCGTAGGCAGCCCTTTCTTGGGGATTGGAAACTCACTGCCGGTCATTCAGTATCGGCAATCTAGTGATCTTTCTCATAAGACCTCCGTAATTCTCCGTACTCCATGGATTCCCTCATAGAGACCGAGTTGGTTGTAACATTGATGTTCCCTGGAGATTGCGTGCACTTCCTTTCTTCTCTTATTCTCTTGAGTGTGATTTATAATCTAGACTTAAGCCATTAATGCAAAGAGTGAACTAAAGTTTAAATTGCGTCATCATGCTGCCGAAATTATCACTTGACTATTGTTAACATGGAATCATGTTCACATTACTTTCTACTTGTTCTCATCATCATCTTGAACTTGACATTACTATTGCTTTGATATTGAAACTCTTGTTGGCCATTAATGATGGTGGGTATCTACATTTAAAATTAAAGTAAGATGCTGACCGGGCACGGAGAGTGTCCAAGGGCTCCAGTCTAGCCCCAATAACAGAACGTCATAAATATACTGTTAACCATTGGGTATAATGATTACTGGCATTGTATCTGTGCTGGGAGTACTTGCGTGTTGAATGATAGATACAATAACCACATACACGTCTCCTAGTGTGCATTTCAAGGTGAATCTTTCCATGGTGTACATTAGTGCCTACGTGCCTCATTAAGTGAATCGTGTTAAAAGTTCATGCTCATGCTTGCTTACTTGCGTGATATGGCCATCCTGCATTTATTGAAATTTAATGTGATATCTTGTGTGCTTGTTACATGTCTCACTATTGATAATCTCATGCACATTATATCATTCTAGATCTTGCTCTATCATGATCGCTCTATGTAGCTTGTCCATGTATCATGTTTTATTGGGTTTTAATCGTACATGGATATCTTGACAATCGTGTTTGCCTAGATCTAAATTGCTAATCACTTATATCATTGTCGCACATTGAGATATAAATACGACTGGGCTAGTTTGTTCATTTCCTACTTTTAACAATTCTAGGTGATTATGAAATTCAAGAGGAGGAGCAAGTCGAGGATTGGAATGCGTCCAAGTGATGAGTGTGCCAACACTTGAGTCTATTTATAATTAGTTTGCTTTGACTGTTAGAGCAATGTAGTAGGAAGTGATGAATAAATGTACTTTGCCTTTTATCGATTCTTAGTCCTGTTATACAATGTTTAAGAGTTGTATTAGTTCCATTTGATACAATGAGATGAGATTTGAATATAATTTCCCTGGAGTTCAATATTTAGGCCCTATGATTATGTTGTGTTGTTATACACTTAGTGCGTGCTAGCTAGATGCTTATTTGCCGACTGCTCACGTCTCAGAATATCGACTCCAATTATCCAAATTAACACCGACTGCGTAATTCTTGGGACGTGACACCAGTAGCCTTCAAAGTCTATTGGGCAAGATCTTAACATGTCTTCCACAATTTGATTTGTCCTCTAAGTTTATCCAACTATCTGGGGATGAAAAATAGTACTAAATTCGAGTTTAGTACTGAGTGCAGATTATAGTCCTTTAAAGAATTGAGAAGTAAACTTTGGGTCACGGTCTGAGACAATGGATGATGGAACTCAATGCAGTCTCACTATCTCTTTCACATATAGAGCGGCTAACACGTCTACAGTCCACTTACTTTTAACTGATAGAAAGTGTGAAGACTTAGTTAGTCGGTCTACGATAACCCATATGGCATCGAGTCCACCACGAGTCTTGGGTAAACCCATGATGAAGTCCATGCCAATGCTATGACACTTCTACTCGGGGATTTCTAGAGGTCTAAGTACACCTGTAGAGCGCCGGTGTTCTGCCTTCACTTGCTGACAAGTAAGATAATGAGCAGCATGCTCAACAACTTCTGTTTTCATGTTTGACCACCAAAACGTTCTTTCCATGTCTTGATACATCTTGGTAGCGCCAAGATGAATAGTGTACTTGCTTTTATAAGCTTCATCCATTAGCTTCTTCTTAAGATCTTCATTGGCAGGTATACAGGTTCTTCCTTGGAATACTAACTTTCCATCTTTGATCATAGCAAAATCTGGTTTCTCATCTAGGGTCTCCTTGAAACTAACCAAGAATGGATCGTTGTCCTATTGAGCTTTGATCTCCACAAGTAGGTCAGATTGAATCTTGACATTGGCAACCAAGACTCAATCATCTATATGTTCAATATTTAAGTCTAACCTTACAAATTGTTCTAGAAGTTGCATCTCGCCAAGAATTAGACAAAATAGGGATGCCACAGGCTTTCTACTAAGAGAGTCAACCACAACATTACCTTTGCCTGGATGGTATTAGATGTTGAAGTCAATGTCTTTTAGATATTGTACCCATCTCTTTTGCCTCATGTTGAGTTCTTTTTGAAAGAATAAGTACTTCAAGCTTTTGTGATGTGAATAGACAGTGAATTGCTCACCATATAGATAATGTCTCCATATTTTTAGTTCAAAGACAACTATAACCAACTCTAGATAATGTACGGGGTAGTCGACTTCATGCGTCTTTAGTTGTCTTGAAGAGTAGGCAATGACTTTATCTTTTTGCATTAGCACACAGCCTAAACCAATTCTCGAAGCATCGGTATAGACTAGAAACTTTCCCTCTCTGTAGGGAGAGCAAGAACAGGGCTAGAAGTTAAACACTCCATTAATGCTTGGAAAGTTTCTCACACTCCTTGCTCCAGACATAAGGGGTCTCCTTTCGAGTAAGGTGAGTGAGAGGTACAATAATTTTGGAGAAGTCTTTTATGAACCACCAATAATAGCCCGCCAATCCTAAGAAGCTTCTGATCTTAGTGATGTTAGTTGGTGTCTCCCAATTACGCACAACTTCAACTTTGGAGGGATCAACAGATATGCTATCTTTGGAGATGACATGGCTCAATAAGGACACTTCTTCGAGCCAAAACTTACACTTGCTCAGTTTAGCATATAGTTGGTTGTTGCGGAGGACTTGCAGAGCTATCCTCAGATGTTCTTCATGCTTTTCTTTCGTCTTAGAGTATATAAGAATATCATCAATGAAGATGACCACAAACTTATCAAGGTATGGCCGGTATATGTTGTTTATGAGTTGCATGAAAGCTGCAGGAGCATTGGTTAGACCAAAAGGCATAACAATGAATTCATAGTGTCCATACTTGCTCCATTGATTCTCATTGGATGATAGCCAGATTTGAGATCAATCATGGAGAAGTATTGAGCTCCAGATATCTGGTCGAAGAGTTCATCGACTCGAGGCAATGGATACTTCTTCATGATAGTTAACTGATTCAGTTGTCTATAGTCAATGCATTGTCTCATAGACCATCTTTCTTCTTCACGAATAGAACAGGAGCTCCCCATGGGGAAGTACTTGGTATAATGAACCCTTTCTCTAATAACTCCATTAGTTGTGCCTTTAATTCTTTCAACTCGGCAGGTGACATCCTATATGGTTGACGTGACACCGGAGCAGCTCCAGAGATCGATAGAGAAATTCACTTTCATTTTGGGGGAATTTTTGGCAGCTCCTTAGGGAAAACATCAGGGTAATCTTGGACTATGTGTATGTCTTCTATCTTGGATCCTTTCTTCTCAACCACCAAGGCTGCAAGCAATACAATCATTCCTTAACATGTTGTGCGCTTGTATAGTAGACGTTGGAGACATTCGTCTCCTATGTCTAATCCCAGTGAATGATACCTTAAGTAATTTACTAAAAGTAACATTCCCTTTTTTACAGTCAACACAAGCTCTATAGGTGGATAGTCAATCGGCTCCCAAAATCACATCATAGCAGTCTAAAGGCATACATACTAGATCAGCTATGAAGTTATGGTCTCCTATCACGACATCAGTTTGTGGGTAGTATTTGTTATGTTTGGCTTTTTCTCCCAATGGATGCAGGTTTAACATTCAGAGTATCAACAAAATTTTTAGATATGAATGAATGTGTAGCACTAGTATCAAACAAAAGAAATGTTGAATAAGAGAAAACTTGTAATGTACCTTCCACTACGCCACCTTCCTCACTAGCTTCTTCATCTCACAGAGCTTGCAGTCCACCTTGTTTCTTTGGCACATTAGTGCACTTATCATGTTCTTTTAGTAGTGGGCATTTTGGAATGCAATGCTCGCAACTCCCATAGTGCAGACATGTGCCAACCTTTCTCCAACACTCCTCGACAGTGTGACCTGGCTTGTTACAGTGCTTCTTGTTGCCTCCGGCTAGAATAGTGGGGACAATCACGCTCAGCTTCTTGTCCAGACTCGGCCCTTCAGGTTTGTTGAGAGGTCGCTTGTTGCCATTGATTGACTTAGTACATGAAGTGCCAGGCATCGGCTCCTTCCTTACAATCCTCCATTTAATGCCATTAGTGAAGGCTATAGTATCTTCCAGAAGTTGGGCTTTCTTAACCATCTCAGCATAAGTTTGGATCTGTGATATATTGTGGCTTGAGGCCATTAATAAAATACTTAGCCTTCATCCTTTTAGTGTTGACAAGATGCTCAGCATAGTGCGCCAACCTGGAGAATTGTGCCTCGTACTCAGCCACAGATAGGCTCTTCTATTTAAGAGCAACAAATTTTGTAGCCTTCCTTTCCTACACGCATTCAGAGAAGCTCTTGGAGTTGAATGCTTTTTTGAATTCATTCCAAGTGAACTGTACATTGTCTTTTTTTGCATCTACAAACACCCACTGGGTGCAGGCGTCCATTTCTAGTTGAAACATGGCTAGCAACAGCTTGTCCCCTACTGCACATTGTATAACATGGAAAATTCTTTTCGTCCCCTTAAGCTACTGCTCAGCTTCATCTGGATCGGTAGTACCGCAGAACTTATGGGGGTTCAAGCTTCTGAAGTTGAGATGCAGATCACATGCCCCGCATTTTCCTCCACCATGTATGACTTGTAGAAGTGCATGAGTGAGCTCTTGGATCATTTGTTGTATGCTCCTCATTTGAGCACATTCTGCAACCATCTTAAATGCTTAGGTTTGTTGCCCATATACGAAGCCCAGAGGTGGGGTGAATTGATTGCTTAAATTCTTTCGTGTAATAATTCCTGTAAATAAAACACTAGATAGACAACACTAAGATCGATAGTTAGAGTTAGTGTTAATCAACACTAAGAGGACAATCACACAATCATTTGGAAAATTTATCCTTGTTCGGATCTCCTATCCCTAGGAGTCCTACGTCCAGTCCCCAAGCAACCACTTGGGATTCCACTATATAAGGGTACACATCAAGTCGCAGCTGGCCTTCTCTTCTCAACCCAAAGATGTACAACACCACCTATATCAAACAGGTCTTCCTTCTTACCAAAGGGAAACAACCACCTGTTCAACAACAGGTCTTCTCTTCACACCAGAAGAGGATCAATTACAAAGAATGCGTTGTAGGAGGGAGGCCCCAAGAACAAGCTTATAATAACTTGCTTGACCTGAGGCGAAGTCTGAGAGGCACTAGATGATTACAAGATGACTCTCTCTCAGAACTACGCAAGCTCTCAAAAACAAATGCACTATTCTCAAAGAGAGCTAAGAGCTACTAATGGTTGGATTGGACGAGCTGTCTCTTAGTATTCTTCAGGTGACTGGAGTTTCAAACTTCTCAAAGGTTCAAGAGTTTGAACTATCTAATTTCTTTGCATGGAGTCACTAGTCTTCTATTTATCTTCATTGAAATAATTTTGACCATTGTAGTATCCGTTTAAATATTCATTGTCCCACACCTTCATGCACGTTAGAGAGGCTGGTCCGAAGCAAGGAGCAAGTGAGCCTATAGCAATTAATGCTTGGATTGACACTTACACCTTCATGGAAAGATTGTCTGAATCTTCTATCCTTTTTGTCAGGGTGACAACTCCATCTTTGACGTGTGTTTATACAAAAGTCCTGCATACAATAAATGCTGACACCTAGACAACTTTTCTTTGTCTAAATTGTCAGTCAACATTAGTAGTCGTGCAGTATGAAGATACACCAAAAGGAAATGTTATTCTGTCATCACATAAAGGAAGACTTTACGTGACAAGTGAGGTAAGCAAGGATATATAATGTTGAAATATAGTACTAACACAATAAATGATCAAGATCTTAGGATACAGTATGATGCGCGGAAAGGTTGTTTGAAATCGACAAAGTTTCGAGCATATGCATATTTAAATATTATAAGGAATGATTCTTAAATAAGAAGATAAAGCAAGACTATTCAAGAGCTATATTCTTTTGAAATAAAGAACATTCTGTATAGAAATGATATTGATATAAAATCGATGATATAATCATGTGAGAATGTAATCCATGTTGAGACCAAGTCGATGTAAGCATAATCCATGTATTAATGAAATGAAATCGATGTTCTGTACAAAGTCGTTACTTAATAGAAATCGATGAGCAGATGAAATTGTTGTTTTAATAGAATCGTTGTTTCATAGAAGGTCATTGTAGAGATGAAATCGTTGTAGCAACTGAATCGTTGTAGCGACCAAATCGTTTGTTGAGAGAAACAAAATCGTTGCAGCGACCAAATCGTTGTTTGAGAGAAAGAGTAGTTGTGGTATCGACTAAATCATTATTTCTATGATGAAATCGTTGTTTGAATGATGAAATAGTTCTTTTCAATGATGAAATTGTTATTTAAGTGAAATCGATCATGAAATCATTGTTTTAATGATGAAATCGTTGTTTCAATGATGAAATCGTTGTTTAAGTGAAATCAATCATGAAATCGTTGTTTAAGTAGGCAAATCATTGTTGCGATCAAATCGTTCTTTAAGTGAAAGCAAATCGTTGTTGCGATCAAATCGTTGTTTCCATCAAATCGTTCTTTATATGAAAGCAAATCGTTGTTGTGATCAAAGCATTCTGTAAGTGAAAGCACATCGTTGTTTCGATCAAATCATTCTTTAAGTGAACACAAATCGTTGTTTCGATTAAATCTTTGTTTTATAATGAAATCGTTATGAGATGGAAATCGTTGTTTTACTTATGAAATCGTTGTGAGACGGAAATTGTTATTTAAGTGTCTTACAGAATCGTTATGGCGATCAATCATTATTTCTATAAAGGAAATTGATGTGTACCTAGACAAAACATATGCATTGAACTCATAGCAGTGTGGGAGGATAATTTTTAGTTTTACTAGATTTATTTTCTATGTGAAAACTTTAGAAACAGTTGTTAGAAAATATATTTCAAGGTTTTGTTAATCACCAAAAATTACAAATATAATTCATGATAAATTATATATGGAGATGGACTGATCATCAATCTCCCCCTTTTTAGTGATGACAACACATAGAAAGAATTGAAATTTGTTTAATTTAAATTTTAGGGTATATCTTTCAGAATAATTTCTCCCCATTTTTGTCATTAAGCAAAAAGAACTAAATGGACATAAGAGCAAATGGAGATAGACAAAGATAAATGGTGCCAAAATATTAGATTTGATTACTTAATGGGGGTCAGAGATGTAGAAGGCAGGAGACAGAAGTGAGGCATAGTGAGTGATGATTGGCCAAGCCTAGAGTTTCTGCTCTTTATAGTGGTTCTTAAAAGCACCCCAACTAATTTTGTAGGAAGGCCCCATATCAGGAAGCATTCTCTGGAAGTGGAGTTGCCTTTGAGCTTCAATGAGATTGGCATACTCCTCTTTCCTAAGAGATGTTGGGTAAAGGCTGGTAGCTCCAAACCTAGCATGCTGTAGGAATTTGTCAATGGATATAGGGTAGAAGTTCTTGAGCTGCTTCAGTTCCCTCTTTAGGGGTTCATAGACTTTGTACCTCTCAATCCAGATGGCAAACAGATCATGAACCAAATTTATTGAGTTGAGATCCAAGAATTATTCGACATAGATGGTTGGTTTGTTGGAACTGGCCAGGGAGATGTTTAGAGTATCCAGCTGCTGAGCAGCTAGGTGATAGTGCTACTCCCAATCAGATGGTGAGAGCTTTTCACATTCAGACAGAAGAGGGGCGAGGACATATGACCTGATATAACCCTTGTGATACTCTCGGAATAGAAATTGGTGGAAGGTAAGAGGAGCTCCCTGCCGGATTGTTATTATAGCCATTACTCTAGCGAATCTTTCAAAGATAGAAGGACCACAATAGAGTCCATGAGCAAGGAATGAAGCTTGGGGAGGAAGACAATCTCTGGCAACATTAGGGTAGCAAAATCCACCTGAACGGAAGTGTTGAAAGGGTTTTCAGTCCTGAGTTGTGCAATGGCTTCCCTGAACTGACCAAGCTGAATTTCAGGCAGTTTGTTGATAAACCGATAGTCTTGAAACATCTGGAAGTGCCGGATCAACATGATTTCCCTCTGGATGAAAGGACCCCATGTATTCCTATGGTGGATAACAAACCACTCAGACAGAGTAAGTTGGTGATCTGAGGGTGGAAACCTGTCAGATCTAGCAAGCACATATTTCCTATAGAGAGACTGATGGCCCTGAGCCCACTGGTCATCAATTTTAGATTCATCTATGGAGAAGATTTTGGACTGATCTGATTTGGATATAGGAGAGAGAGGAAGAACAATAGTAAGGTGTTCTGTGAGATTAAGATGAGGGCGGCCAAAAATAGCAGCAAATGTACACTTTTGTAAGAATTCACAATAGAGGGATCTCCTTCTATTTTCAACAGAAAGAGAGAACCAAATAGGAGGCAACTAAGGTTAAGAAGAGAGAGCCAGTTGCTTAGAAATTTTTCACTTTTTGGGGGCAGGACTGGGAGAACCTGTCCTCTGAACATGGGAGGACACAAACAGGACTGAGTGAAGAATTACTTCATGAAACTCATATTTAATGTCCTGTATGATGTGGCCATGAACACGACCACTCTCCAGAATGATGGTGATGAAGGATGGAGGAGTGGGTGGATGAAGAGAAGAAAAAGAAGTAGGAGGAGGTGGTGTTCATGATTGAGCAGCTAATGGTCCAGCAGATGATGATGTTGGAGGATCCTCAATTATGGGAGGAGGAGGAATAGTAGAAGAAGTAGGTGAAGAAGAGGAGGTAGCAGGAAAAGGTGTAGGAGAGGAGATATGCTTTAGAATAATTTTCTTGGAAGGTTAAGGTGCAGGTGGGGCTGAGAAGGATGTAGGTGGAGAGGTGGGAGCTGGAGTTTGAATAGTAGAATGAATAGATGGCTCTGGGGGTACAGCAACAACCTCTACATGAGCTTGAGACCCAGTTGGTTCTGCCTCTGACTCCACTGGGCCTGATGGCCCAGCAACAACAACTTCAGCTTCACATGGCCCTGATTGCCCTGACTCCTCAAGAGATGGCCCTGGTAGCTGAACTCCCTCTTTAGCAATTGGCCATGATGATGGCCTTGATTCCTAAAAAACTGGCCCTCATTGCCCAACTTCCTTGACAGCCTCAGAAGGCCTGGAATCCTTAAAAGATGGCCCTCGTGGCCCTGCAACTGGTTCCTTTGATACAGGTTGAGTGGGAGCAGGAGGGCTAGGAGTAGACAATTGCTCCCTTACACAGTTTGCAAGATCTGACACTAGCTGCTTCAAGCTACCCAGCTCACCTTTCATCTCCTGGAGCTCAACATTAACTGCTCCAATCTCCTTAGCTTTTGTGCTCTGACTCGGAAAAATGGATTGAACTTTAGATTGCAGTGAGCAAAAGATCTCCCCATGTGCATTTAGTCTATTAATGACAGGCTTCAAGTGCACATGAATCTTCCACTTCTTTGATCTATGGTGTGCCTTTTTGGTGAGTAGAGGAATTCTGGGGGCAACACCCATTCTCTTTCCACCGGAGCTGATAATGGGCTCTAAATCCTCATCTGAAACATCTTCAATAACTCCTTCCTGAAAATGATCTGCAGGAGCACTAGCAAAAAGCTCCCCCTGAATTTCTGGCTCCCCCTGAGCTAGAGCATCTTCCATCAGTACATCTTCAGTGTGGCTTGGTGCCACCACCTCTGGAAAGGTCTCAACCATACTAACATCTACAACAAGAATATTTGAAATGTCCTCCATGAGAGTATTTTCCTGCTCCCCCTCAGCATGAGTAATAGTGTAGCACCCCGAAAAATTTAATTACATAAAAATTCAAATAAATGGAAATACATAATTTCCATAATATCGAAGTATTAAAACATACATACCATTATCGTATTTGCAAGAACACATCAGAAAATTTCCACAAAGAAAATCGTGCAACGAAAAATCCGATTGACCGAGTGTATGTCACACGGTGACCGATTATCCAAATAAGGAAACAAGTTGGAAAACCGTTAACACGAAAATACGACATGACCATAAATTAAATAAAAATATTGGAGAGACTTCTAACATCATATATTAAATGACCCATTATCGATATTGGGCCAATGGATCACTTTTGGTCCAAAAATCAAATGAAGCAAGAAAATACATTGAAATTCGCAACCCTAAATAAGTTGAAAATGGAAGGAGGCAATTAGAGTTAAAATTGGATGAAATAATGCTCTCTTGGCAACCCAATTTCGTGCCTAGCCATCCATGGAGGTTGCTGGATGGCGAAGACTCTCCAATGGAGGAAGAGATCTTCAAAATATGGAAAGACACAAGCTAAAACCGCAACCCTCCATTCCTTGTTGCATTATGACTTCCAAAAGGCTTAGATACTTAAATACTCTCCACCAAACCGTTGGGGACGAGTTTACATCTTGTTGGGGTCATGTGGAGGAGCTCTTGGCGACTGTGTAGCAGAGGACCGAGCACACCAAGCCCTTCTTCTTCCCCATCGCGTCTGCTTCGACCTGTGTAAACTATCCACTTGGAGTCGACCAAAGGTAGGTCAAACCTAAATCCCATCATGGAAGTCTTATACCCCTCGAAAGAGGGTCAAGTCTACTTCCTAACCCAATTGGAATGCACAATTTGCATGCAGTATACTCGGAGTACTAGGGGTTCTTCAAATAGTGGTTTGAACAAGGGTTTTCTGAAGAACGAAACTTCCTCAACCCAGAAGTAGGATTTCTCGAGCCAAACCATAACAAGTCATAAATCAATGTTTAGAGAATCAAGTCTAGTTTCATTCCTAATTGCTTTTATCGAATTCCAATGAGCACATCTTGAGTTATAGTCGTACTACCATAGTCACACATGATAGGGACTTTTCACGTTCATGTTGATTTATCGTGCATCCCGAGGTCATTTTAAATTATTTAAAATCATAGTTCTCTCCTACTCCATGTTTCCTACAACTTTCATGTTGAGACTTTTATCCCAAGAGCTCTAGTTTAGAAGATATAAACATTGCATGGACCGAGCACCAGTTTCCTGCACGTTTCGGCGTTTTCGGTCTGATCCCTAAACCGCGTCCGGTTAAGGTGACGTGTTTCAAGTGTCTGGAAAAGCATTGCTCTTGGCCGACGTGATTCAGTGAATCACGACCGTCTGGTACAATGTAATTCTCGTGCTGATCAGTCGACGACGCACGTGGGTCTTCGCGCCGCTTGGGAGTCGGAGCCGGTCTGAACCGCGGCGATATACCCTGATGCGATTCAAGCAATTTTCCCGCCCATTTCCATATTTAACTATTTGTCATTAACACGTCAGGATCTCCCGACATGATTCAAGTGTAAACGCGGCCACATAGGTGGACGCGATTTACAATCTTCACAGTTTTCGCTAGTTTTCACTGTGCACTACGTTCTGAAGTGCGTCCACAGTGTAGGACGCATATCTCAAGGCTTAACCGAGATCTATTTAACATGGTATCCAGTGTGTAATTCGCTTATCTTGGGTCTGATCATTTCATGATGTCTGTTTAATTACTTAAAATTTATTAACCTATTTAAAAGCTATAATTACACAAATGATATTCTAATTGTTTTCTAAATGATGTGACCATTCATGTAACTCGTGATTCACTCTTCCTACTGTTCTACCATGTTTAAATGATAATTGTTATCTTAAAATTGTGCAAACCATGATTAGTTAAAGTGCATAGTTTTATCCTATGTTATCATGTTTAGTGCTTTCTGCGAGTTTGAAACCGGTGGATTGTAGATTGAGATGGGTACATCACTAAACACTTGCACATCTAGACAACCCTTTCTTGGGGATTTGGAAGCTCTCTATCGGTCATTCCGTATTGGTAGACAAGCGACCTTTTCTCTAAGACCTCCATAAATCTCTGTACATCATGGATTCCCTCATGAAGACCGAGTCGGTTGTACCATTGAAGTTCCCTGGAGATAGCGTGCACTTCCTTTCTCATCTTGTTCTCGTGAGTGTGATTTACAATCCAGACTCAAGCCATTAATGTAAAGATTGAACCAAAGTATAAATCGTACTATTATGTTGACAAATTTATCTCTTGACCATTGTTATCATGAAATCATGTTCAATTTACTTATTACTTGTTCTCGTCATCATCCTGAACATGACATTACACATGCTTACATATTGAAACTCTTATTGGCCATTATTAATGACTGCGGGTATGTACATTTAAATTGAAATGAGATGCTGACTGGGCACGACGAGTGTCCAAGGGCTCCAATCTAGCCCCAATGACGGAGAGTCATAAAAATATTGTTAACCATGGGGTATAATGATTACTGGCATTGCATCTGTGCTGGAGTACTTGCGTGTTGAATGATAGATACAATAACCACTTACACATGTCCTAGTGTGCATTTCAAGGTGGATCTTTCCTTGGTGTACATTAGTGTCTCGTGCCTGATTAGTGTTGCATGATCGTGCTCGTGCGTGCTTGCTTGCTTGCGTGATATGACCATCTTACATTTATTGCAATTAGTGATATCTTGTGTTCTTTAAAACTATTGACATTAAGTGAAATCTTGCATGCTTGTACAAAATGGTCTATTGCTAGTTCCATCTTGTTATATCATTCTAAATCTTGCTCTATCATGATCACTCTATCTAGCTTGTTTCATATTTTAATTAGTTTTATTCGTACTTGCATATCATGACATTCATCGTGCTTACCTAGTTCTAAATTGTTAATCACTGATATCATTGCCCACACATTGAGATATAAATCCTACTAGGCTAGTTTGTTAATTCCCTACTTTTAACCATTCTTGGTGACTATGAACTTCAAGAGGAGGAGCAAGTTGAGGATGGGAATGCGTCCAAGTGATGAGCGTCCCAAAATGAGAGTCTATCCCTAGTTCGTATTTTGAGTGTTAGAACATGTAGTAGAAAGTGTGGAATATGTGTACTTTTCATTTTATTGAGTCTTAGTCCTGTTATCCAATGTTTAAGAGTTGTATTAGTTTACTTTGATACAATGAGATGAGATTTGAATACAATTTCCATTGAGTTCAATATTTGGTCCCTATTCTGATGTGTGTTGATATACATTTAGTGCGTGCTAGCCAGATGCATATTTTTCGACTGTCCACGTCTCGGGATATCAACTCGAAATGTCTGAATTAATTATCTGCTGCATAATTCTCGGGACATGACAGTTGATTGGTATCAGAGCCTAGGAAAACAAAATAGGATATATGTCTTAGGAATAAGAGATACCTATGGAACCTAGGTCATAGAAATTAAATATAGTATCTGGTGAGAATGGGTAGAGACTGGGAATATGATTGAATGAACAAAACACTCCTACCCATTGACTCTTAATAATGTATCTAGAGACATTAATTGGTTTCCATCCTTTTCTCAAGAACCCTCATAACACTCAACCGCAATGGCTCACAACCAATGGCAAGCTATGCAAGAGACCGTAGCTGGTTTGACTCAAGAACTGTAAAATGTGGTTCAGGTTAGAAATCCGGCTGCTACTACTAGAAATGGAGCCGATGATCTACACCGCAATTTTAGCCGATGATCTACACTAGAAATGGTTCTCTGGATGCCCTGATCCGGACGAAGCGGAAAACTGGCAAGAAGAAATAGAAAGGATCTTCCAAGTTATGCAATGCACTAATAGGGAGATGGTGGTTCTGGCCACTTTTCAATTTACCGAGGATGCCCGAGCATTGTGGAAGGCCACATTGGCCCATCTTCCGAATGTTGCTGAACTGGAGTGGGCTGCATTCCTGGCGATATTCTGGGGAAAATATTTCTCTGAAAGAGTTAAGGAAAAGAAGGCGGTGGAATTTGCCGCACTAAAGTAGAAAGCAATGTCTGTGGCTAAGTATGAGGCTCAGTTCGCGCATCTGGCTGTGTATGCCCCACATCTAGTGGGCACAGAAAGATTAAAGGCTAATCGGTTCATGGATGGGTTTAGGCCCATGTTCATTGAGAATCTCAGACCTTACAACATTCAAACTTACACTGAGATGGTCCAAAGAGCCCAGCTCGTAGAGGACACCATGGAAAAGGTAGAAGGTATGAGGGGCAAGGACAAATGAAGGCCGGTCTTTGTCAAGAAGGGAACACCAAATATTTCTCCAATTTTCCGTAACAACAACAACAACTATAACAACAACAAGAGGCCGAATGATGGAAGAGACAATGTTGTAGACCAGAAGGTCATTGTAGAAGGAAGGCAGTTTGCTGAGAACTACAAGTTCTGCAATAAACTAGGTCACCGAGCTGAAGAATGTTGGAAGAAGCTCGGGGTGTGCTTAAGATGTGGTGGTCGTGACCACCATATTCCTGACTGTCTATTGCTGAAGGACCAGCCAGGCAAGGCCCGGAATGTACCACGGCGTCAGGGACGCCATAATGTTGTCGTAGAAGCGGACCTACCTAAGGAAGGGTGTATGGTGGAAGGTACCATTTCCATACACTCTCAACCTGCTTTTGTGCTTATTGATACTGGAGCTGCATATTCATTTATTTCCACCACATTTGCTGCAACTCTACCTGTCAAACCTGTACCTCTAAAATCCAAGATCACTGTAGCCTCTCCCCTTGGCTCAGAATCTAAAATCACCCACTACTTGCTAAAATGTGAAACTATAATTGGAGGACACAATCTCCCTGCCGACCTCATCTGCTTAGACATGAAGGGTTACGATGCCATTTTGGGTGTCGATTAGCTAATTGAATATGATGCCGATGTAAACTGTCGCCATAGAAGGGTCAACTTTAAAAGTCCAAATCTTCCAACCTTTTCACTTCTTGCTGCCTGTTATCATAAACACCCTGTCTTGATATCCTCTCTAAAGGCTTCCAAGCTGATCAACCAGGGTTGTCATGCTTTCGTAGTTTCGGTCATGGTGACTGAGAAGAAGAAACCAACCCTAGAAGAGATTCCCATAGCCAGAGACTATCCTGATGTATTCCCAGAGGAATTGCCTAGCATAACACCTAAGCGGGAGGTAAACTTCACCATCGAATTACTCCCTGGGGCAGCCCCTCTTTCAAAAGCTCTGTATCGCATGTCCCTTGTTGAATTGCAGGAGCTAAAGAGGCAGATCCAAGAACTACTAGATCAAGGTTTTATTAGGCCTAGCACATCTCCTTGGGGACCGCCAGTACTATTTGTCAGAATGGAAGATGGGACAATGAGGCTATGCATTGATTACCGTCGGTTAAACCAGTTGACAATAAAGAACAAGTATCCACTGCCCCGCATCGATGAACTGTTCGATCAGATCTCTGGTGCACAATATTTCTCGAAGATGGATCTAAGATCAGGCTACCATCTACTGAGGATAAAGGAAGAGGATATCCACAAGTCTGCATTCCATAGTAGATATGGTCACTATGAGTTCATGGTCATGCCGTTTGGGATGACAAATGCTCCAGCGGCTTTCATGCAACTTATGAATAATATTTATAGGCCATATTTAGACTAATTCGTGGTGGTGTTCATTGATGACATCCTTATTCACTCCAAGTCCAAAGAAGAACATAAGGAACACATGAAGGTTGCTCTGCAAGTGCTTAGAGATAACCAACTCTATGCAAAACTTAGTGAGTTCTGGATGGAGGAAGTGTCTTTCCTTGGCCACATTATATCCAAGGAGGGAATCTCTGTAGATCCATCTAAGGTTGAGGCGGTAAAGAACTGGACAAGGATGACAACTGTGTTGGAGATCAAGAGCTCTCTGGGTTTAGCAGGGTATTATCGTCGCTTCATTAAAGATTTCTCAAAGATAGTTGTACCATTGACCAGGCTTACCAGGAAGGAGAATCCATTTGCATGGACTGATGAATGTGAAGAAAGTTTCAGGGCATTGAAGGAGCACCTCACCTCAGCACCTGTACTGACATTGCCAGTGACTGGGGGTAGTTTTGAAGTATACACAGATGCATCTGAGATTGGCCTAGACTGTGCGCTGATGTAAAATGGGAAAGTCATATGCTATGCGTCAAGACAATTGAAGAAGCATGAGGACAATTATCCTGTACATGATCTGGAGCTGGCCGCTATAGTCTTCACCTTGAAGATATGGCGTCATTATCTTTATGGTGAAATGTTGATTGTGTTTTCTGACCATAAAATCTTGAAGTATTTGTTTTCTCAGTAGGACTTGAACATGAGACAGCGGAGGTGGTTGGAGTATCTCCAAGACTTCGACTTCACTATCCAATATCATCCTTGTAAAGCAAATGTTGTGGCAGATGCTCTAAGTAGAAAGCCAATGATCACATTGTCAAGTCTAATGGTGGGAGAATGGAGATTATTAGAAGATTTTGCTAAGTTAAATATTGATACTGACATCAAGAAGATGGGATGCCTAATTGCGAGTGTTAGAGCACAACCTGTACTATTGGAGGACATTATAGCAATCCAAGTCCATGACCCGATGCTGGAGGAGATTAAGGTTAATCTACATCAGAGGCCGAATTTCTCTTTAACTGAAGATGGAAGACTATTATTCCAGGATCAAATCTGTGTACCCGACCATGCGAAAACAAAGAAGATGATTATGGATGAGACTCACAAGACCAGGTATACCATCCATCCTGGAACTACCAAAATGTATCAGGATCTGAAAAGAAGCTTTTGGTGGCCTAATATGAATTGGGAAATGGTGGAATATGTCGCCGGATGCTTAACAAGTCAAAAGATCAAGGCGGAACACTTACGACCAGCAAGTAAACTCAAACCCCTAGAAATTCAGGCATGGAAATGGGAAGGAATAGGATAGGACTTTATTTTCAGACTACCTAAATCTAGAGGTGGATTCGATGGTATCTGGGTTATAGTCGACCGCTTAACTAAGTCGGCTCACTTTTTGCTAGTGAAGAACAAGTGGTCAGTAGATGTTCTTGTTGGGTTTTCAATATATCATGTTTTTGATGATCACATTAATATCCTTGAACATTGATTTAATGCAAAATTGATGTGTTAATTAACATGAAAAACACCATGAAAGTGATTATGTTAAATATTGCTAAATCATACAATGTATATCACTAACAATGTATTTACATGTAGGTGCACAAGCATGAAAGATGGAGCATCAAAGAGATGAGCAAACAGACCAAGGCAATGTCAAAGAAGTGTATCTGTCGACAGGCCCAGGGTATGTTTCGACAGATACACACAGACAACCCAAGACAGACTTCAGTCTTTGTATCCCTGAGTGCACCTGTCGACAGATGCAAATTACCTGTCGACAGATACACTTAGAATTTTAGATTTCTGAAACCCAGTTCTCAGACTCATCATGGGCTGAGCGCATCTGTCGACAGATGCAAGTGCACCTGTCGACAGACGATGGAAACATGAAATTCAGAAATTCTAATTTCAGCCCCATTTGGGTGTCTCCTTCCTCCACGACCCCCACCTTTACCTAACACTATATAAGCATCCTTTTGGAGCCAAATTCGCAATAGAGCAGCCCCCCAACCAAGAGCCTCCAAGGGACCAAGAGGAAAAGCCCCAATTTGCTGCTCTGCTTCAATCCTCCGCCCAGATCGTCGTGGAATCACCATCCATGCGGAGTTGAAGCCAGATCGTCGTCAATTCAACCTTCTACATCGATCAGTCTACATCCAATCGAAGTTTGAAGAGCGTCTGGACGATCCACGAGAAGAATTCCAACTGGATTTGTTCCCCAACTCTAAATTCTACTCCATTTCACAATTTCTATTCTATTGTGTGTGTGTGGTTGTGTTTCAAGCATCCCTTGTGCTTGATCCACGAAATTGTGGTTGTTCTGATCGTGGTTCATCAGACAACGTGTGTGTGTGTGAGTTGCTGTATTGAACTCGCTCATAAGCAGTTGTTTCTGCGTGTGTGTGTGTATGGACGGTGGATGTAGGATACACGAGTTGTGTACTCTGAACCACCTTAAATCATCATGTCATGTGGTTTATTTGCGTTTTGCGATAGATGATTGGTAGGCACGTTGTTGATACGCACGTTTGATACCCTATTCTCATTTATATCAACTCAAGCTTTCTTATATTCAATAGAATTCTAATCAAGTTTCATTAAGATCGCTGTAGCACCGAAAAGAAGCCATCAGTAATTAGAAATTGCCGTAATCTATTCAACCCCCCCTTCTAGATTAACATATTGTGTTATTCCGCATAACCCTTCAATTGGTATCAGAGCAGGTTTCTCCGATTTACAATTTTCGTAATTTGATCTAGCGATCAGGAGATTCTCGATGTTATGGATTCTAGCAAAGGGTATATGGCCGAGGGACATTCAATAACCAGACCACCCTATTTTGATGGCACTGACTATCCTTATTGGAAAAATCGTATGCATGTATTTTTGAGAGCTCAAAATTACAAGCTGTGGAAAATAGTCAGCAAGGGACCATATGAGTTGCCCGAGAACCAAGACACTTGGACGAAAGACCAAATAGCTAAAGGAACTCTCAACTGGAGCACACTAAACATGATGCAATGTGCGGTGCATCCAAAGGAGTTCTCAAGAGTCTCCACATGCTCAACAGCAAAAGAGATGTGGGACAAACTTGAACTCATCTACGAAGGTACGTCCGAGGTAAGGGAACCAAAGTTAGCATGTTAGTGTCTGAATATGAAATGTTCAAGATGAAAACTGATGAAAACATATCAGACATGTTTGCAAGATTCATGCTAATAATTAACGGGCTAAAAGGTCTTAAAAAGGAATACTCTGAAAGTGACTTAGTAAGAAAGATACTTCGATCCGTTACTTCATCTTGGAATACTAAGGCCACTATCATTGAGGATTCCAAAGACCTTTCTAAAATGAAATTGGATGAACTAATTGGTTCCTTAATGACATATGAAATCAACATCAAAAGAAAAGAATTAGAAGAAAATCCTAGGAAGTCAATTGCTTTAAAAGCATCCAACAAAACATCAACAAGCTCCAATAAATCCATTCAACAAGATAGTGATGAGCAAGAAACATCTAGTGAGAGTGATAATGATGAAATGGCAATGCTCACTAGACAATTCAAGAAATTTCTGAAGTTCAAAAGGAGAGACACAGGTAACTCCAAACCTTTCCAAAAGAAAATTTTTTCACAGAAACATGAGTCCAACAAAAAATCTGATATTGTTTGTTATGAATGCAAGAAACAGGGGCACATGAGAGGAGAATGCTCGGAACTCAAGAAGAAGCTGAAGAAAGAAAAATTCATCTTCAAGAAAGCCAAAGCAATGTTGGCAACCTGAAGTGATGAAGATAAAGATGAAGATGCACAAGAAACATCCGATGATGAAGAAGTAAAATGCTTAATGGCAAGGAGTGATGACTCCACCGAGGTAAACTTCTCATTTGATAATTACACTGCAAGTGAATGGGAGGAAGCATACACTACTCTATTTGAAAATTTTTGTGAATATAGATCTGAAAATAAGGCATTGAAAAAGAAATGCAACTCCCTTGTGCATGATAAAAATAACGATGAACGAATTGCATTCCTGACAAAAGAAATAGAAATGATGAAAGTTGATGAAGAGACTCATAGTGAAGAGATGGATTGCTTGAAAATGAAATTACAAGAAACACAAAAAGAAAAGGACTGTTTAAGCCATTCTCTTGAATTCCTTCAAGAAGAACATCTAGAAACAAAGAAAAAGTTGGAACAAACTTAAAAGGAATTGAAAGAAAAATCTGAGGACTTAATGAAATTTGTAAAAGGAAAGCAAAATCTAGATGCGTTTTGGGTGCTAAAGTACATGTAACCAAACATGGGTTAGGATATCAACCTGTCAAACAAAAGAAAATAGGAGAGTCATTGATCATTTCCTTTGTTAATCCTATCCCAAGCACAAGCAAGCATGTTCCCACAAAGCATAACACAAGTCAATCTCAGACCAAAGTATTGCAACCCAAACAAAATGTTCCCAACAAACAAAAGAAAAAGCCACATGTCGACAGATGGAATGGTGCCTGTCGACAGGCAAGAACAACTTCAACTAATAAACAGTCTATCAAGCAACAAAAATTGAAAAGAAAATTCCTTCATGCAATGTGTGTAAAAAGATTGGTCATGATGAAAAACAATGCTGGAATAATCCAAAGAAACAGAAATTCAAACAAGTTTGGATTCCTAAGCTTTTACTTTGTTGCATGAATGAAATTTTAGGACCTAAAGTAATTTTGGTACCAAAACCTCTAGTCTGATCCACATATGCAGGAATGCCTAGCAGCCCAACATCAAAACAAATGGTACTTGGATAGCGACTGTTCGAGGCACATGACAGGCGACAAAGCTAAATTCTGTTTGCTAGTGGAGAAAGACGGAGGACAAGTTATTTTTGGAGGTAACAACAAAGGCCAAATCATTGGCACAGGTAATGTTGGTAAGTGTCCCTCCAATTCAATTGAAAATGTACTGTTAGTTGATGGCCTTAATCACAATTTGCTTAGCATAAGTCAATTATGTGATAGAGGTCACAACGTCATTTTTGAATCAAATTCATGTCAAATTGTTGATAAAGAAACAGGAAGTGTAAATTTTCTGAAAAAGAGTGAATAACATCTACTTAGTAGACTTAGATGATCCAGAAAATGACAATTTGTGTCTTGTTGCAAATAGACAGGATGAATTGACATTGTGGCATCGTAGGCTTGGCTATGCGAGCTACAACGTATTGCACAAGATTATGAAGCTCAAATTAGTAAGTGGACTTCCTGACATTTCTTTTAACAACAATGAAAGTTTTTGTGATGCATGTGCACAGGGAATGCAAACCCGAAAGTCTTTCAAATCCAAAGCACCGGTAAGCACATCTAAACCATATGAACTGTTGCACATGGACCTTTTTGGACCAACTAGAACTTTAAGTCTCAATGGCAAACATTTTGGTTTTGTCATTGTAGATGATTTTTCTAGGTTTACATGGGTCAAATTCTTGGCACATAAAAGTGAAACACTTCTAATCTTCCAAGAATTCTTTAACAAGATTGAGCATGGCAATGTGAATAAAATATGCTCAATCCGCACCGATCACGGGGGAGAATTTGATAACAGTGCATTTTCTGATTTTTGCAGGCACCAAGGGATTAAGCATCTGTTCTCCTCCCCAAGGACTCCAGAACAAAATGGAGTAGTGGAGAGGAAAAATAGAATATTGGTGGAAATGGCTCGCACTCTTCTGGTTGAAGGCCAACTCACAAGAAGCTTTTGGGTAGAAGCAGTGAACACTTCATGCTACATTCTAAACAGAGCCATGGTAAGACCTGTGATAAAGAAAACCCCCTACCAATTGTTGAAAGGTAAGAAACCCAACCTTGGGTACTTCTGAGTATTTGGCTCAATGGTATTTATTCAGAACAATGATAAATCTGATTTAGGTAAATTTGAAGCCAAAAGTGATCAAGGTGTTTTTCTAGGCTACTCCGAACACTCTAGGGCATATAGGGTGTTTAACAATAAAACACGCACCGTGGAAGAAACTCCACATGTAATTTTTTATGAGACTTATGCCAAAACTAACAGTTTGACTGTTAATAGAACTGAAAAAGAAGATGAAGGAACATCACTTGAGGACCTACAAGTCAAAGCAAAAGACAAATCAGAAGAAGGTTCCAAGACCAAAGGTGGATATCTTCACAACGACTATGATGAGGATGATGAAAAAACCTTCAGAAAACAAGATGAAACACATGTAGAAAATCCACTAGAAGGTGAACCTCCTGAAGAACAACATTCACAAGATCAAATTCCTCAACGACAAGATGCTCCCGGCCCTTCAACAATCACAAATGTGAGGTATTCCAAAGATCACCCACTTGATGATGTGATAGGTAGTTTAAATGATTCTGTTCAAACAAGGTCTCAAGTTAGACAAATAATTGAACATGATCTTTTTGCTTTTGTCTCTCAAGTGGAACCCAAAAATGTTGAAGAAGCCTTAAAAGATAACTCATGGATTGATGCTATGCATGATGAACTTGGTCAATTTCAAAGAAATAATGTATGGAGTTTAGTTCTTAGAACCCCTGCAACTTCTATCCTAGGAACTAGATGGGTGTTTAGGAATAAACTTAATGAAGAAGGAAAAGTGGTCAGAAATAAAGCTAGACTCGTTGCAAAAGGATATAATCAAGAATTTGGTGTAGATTTTGAAGAATCCTTTGCTCCTGTAGCCAGATTAGAAGCAGTCAGAATTTTATTGGCATATACATGCTCCCATCAGTTCAAACTCTATCAAATGGATGTTAAAACTGCTTTCTTAAATGGCTATATCAAAGAAGAAGTCTATGTCTCTGAACCACCAGGTTTTGAAAATTCTAAAATGCCTAACCATGTATATAAATTGCACAAAGCTCTTTATGGTTTGAAACAAGCACCTCGAGCTTGGTATGATAGACTAAGCAACATAAAGACGACTTCTTCATAAATCAAGAAAAATATGTCAAAGAGCTTCTCAAACGATTTCAATTTGAGCAAGCTAAACCGGCCTCCACCCCAATGAGCACAAGCATCAAATTGGAAAATGATGAGAAAGGTAAACCGTAGATGCAAAGCACTTCCGAGGTATGATTGGCTCACTCCTTTATCTTACTGCAAGTAGACCGGATATACAATTCAGTGTTTGCCTTTCTTCTAGATATCAATCTAGTCCAAAGGAAAGCCATTTAATTGCAGTCAAGAGAATTTTCCGATATCTCTCAGGCACATGTAATTTGGGTTTTTGGTACCCAGCAGGCAGTAGTTTTGATTTGATATCATATTCTGATGCTGATTATACTGGATGTAAAATTGATAGAAAAAGCACTAGTGGATATTGCCAATTCCTTGGCGGTTGCATGGTTTCGTAGGCAACCAAGAAACAACACTCGGTTGCACTCTCCACTGCAGAGGCAGAATATGTCGCTGCAAGAAGTTGTGTAGCTCAAGTGTTGTGGATCAAAAGTCAGTTAGCTGACTATAATGTTGAAATTGGATGCACACCTATACTATGTGACAACACAAGTGCTATCAACCTTTCAAAAAACCCTGTCCAACACTCAAGGACTAAACACATTGAAATCCGTCATCATTTCTTGAGAGATGAAGTGGCCAATAAAACCTTGGAACTTAATTTCATTCCCACAGAAAAACAATTGGCTGACATTTTCACCAAACCCTTGTCTGAAGATAGATTCACATCCTTAAGAAGAGAATTGGGTTTGTGTAAAATGCAATGAATCTAACTCTCCATATTGGAGTACATGCTCTTTATGTGTGAATGACTATGTGGTATATCAAATGGTGAACTGTGGAAAAACAAGTTCGGCTTGTTTGGAAACTATCATCATGCGTGAGGAAACATTCTCCGCCAAGTATCCATAGTCCCATTGCATATAAAGGTCCTGTACTTCACATAGGATTTTTAGTTTCCTTACATTTTATCATGTTATCTCCATGAAACAATGCTTTTTCTGTGACCATGTGCTTGTGTATGATATTCTTGAAATGAACATGTTTGCCTTGTATCAAATTCTTGTGTGAATCCTTGACTAGATGTTGTGTCATCACGTGCACACACTATGTGGAGTAAGTTCAGGATAGATGAGTATTTTCATGAGGAAATTCTTCCTACACTTCAATTTTTAATCCTCACTTCCTTGAACTTCATGTGCACTCAAACTGAAACCAGAAAAATCCACTATGTTCATATCTGTCGACAGACACATTCCATCTGTCGACAGGTACACTCAGACTTACTCTGACTGAAACTTCAATTCATCAGTCTGTGTGCATCTGTCGACAGACAGATTCCTGCTGTCGACAGATACACACATTCTCACTATTTTCTCATTCCTTCTTCATACTTTTCAAGAAAGTGTTCATTACTTGATTTAAAGGTAAACATTGGAATGTTTTGTGCAATATAACCTTTCATATCCACTTCATGTCAAAGTCGTGAACCAAGTCTAAATGTTGTTTGATGCAACACTTGATTGAGGACTATTTATATCATTTTGAACAAAATGAGCAAACCAAATGATTTTTAAACATCTCCTTTGAATAACTCCCTTGTCATTAAACATGAATCCAAAATGATTTGAAAAATCAGAAGGTCCTTGAATTTAATGTTCTACATTATCTCTTGCCTAAAGAAATCTCATGTACTTGCCAAAAAGTAAAAACAAAATAAAAGGGAGAAAAGCTACCTATTTCTACGTTTTAAACAAAAAAAATAAAAATATCTTTCAATTATGGGATGGAGGTAGAGCAATGATGAAAATCACTAAGTAACCGGGGATATGGGCATCACCAATGTCGGTCTTCGCGTCAAAAGGTTGTTTCATTATCTCTATACAATGGCTTGATGGACACTCACATTGAGTAACTGGGGGTATTGGCATCACAAATGTCTACCTTCACATGAAAAAGTGAAAGTGCTCCTCATTGCCACTCTTTCCCATCTTCGCTGTTTAAAGATCCTAAAATCATACTAGAAATAGAGTGAAGCCTACGGAAAAAATTTTTGTCAAGTCAAATGTGCTTCTTATGGGTAAGATGTTCTTGTGGCCATCTAATTCAAATTTCATCTGACTATCATCTCTATTTTGATGCATGTTTTTCTTCAATGGCCTTAATCAAAAGAGTTATTTAATTTTCACTGGCTTTTGTGAAATTTTTTTGTATACTCCTTCTGCTTCTGAGTACTATGAACTTCTCACTTTGCAACCTTATGATTCCACTAAGAAAATTGCTCGTTTGAATGCCAACTCCTTTCCTCCTTTGATCCGGATGATCCATCATATCTTCACTACTTTGATCGTCCCGAAGGATGGAAGCCGAGAATTAGTCACTGAGGTCCATAAGTCTTTGTTCATATTCTTCCTCAAATGTCAACAAATCAATCTACCTGAACTCATGCTAAGCCTCATTCGTCGGTGTTTCTCCAACACCAAGAGATCAATTCCATATGCTTGCCCCATCACCTCTCTTCTAATTTTCATTGGCATCCCTATTACATCAAGTGAGCTAGTCTCCTTAAAATCCCGCAGTGCATTTGACCTCACTGCCGCTCACCGAATGGGCTACAAGTTTGTAGATGGTGTAGTGACAAGGACTCTTAAAGGGAAAGAACAACAAGGTGATGAAGAGGTATCTGACAATGAAGACATGAAGACAATGAAGATAATGAAGACAGTGATGAAGAACCTTAGGATGAGCAAATGGCTGATCAACCTCAAGAATTTGCTGATGTACCTATGCCTCAAGAACAATCTCTTCATGATTACTTGGCACAATTGCATCAACAAATGACCTCAGGATTTGCTCAACTGAACACTAGATTTGATCAAGTGGATGCTCGCCTTAACTCTCTGGATGCGTCTCATGTGCATATCCAAGACTGGCTTGATTACCTCTACTCCGAGAGAGCTGGATCCCGTCATCCTCCACCTACTGGACATGACGATGAATAGAGGGTCACAGAGTCCTTAGAGGTCGTTAAGAGTCTTAGATGGGAGTTAGCCTCACTCGTCCTGTAATCTTTTTGCTTGCTCATGTTATTTCCCTTCCTTTTGATTTTTATTGAGTCATGTAATGGTTGTCTCTTGTACTGTGAAATTTAAATGATCAATCAATGAAAAATCACAGTTCATGTTTATTTGTCTCTTATATGTGCATGACTTGACTTTTGTATGTTGTCAAAAAGGGGGAGAACATCAATATTTTGTTTGCAACAATTGAATTTTTTTGTCATCATCAAAAAGGGGGAGATTGTTGGGTTTTCAATATATCATGTTTTTGATGATCACATTAATATCCTTGAACATTGATTTAAAGCAAAATTGATGTGTTAATTAACATGAAAAACACCATGAAAGTGATTATGTTAAATATTGCTAAATCATACAATGTATATCACTAACAATGTATTTATATGTAGGTGCACAAGCATGAAGGATGGAGCATCAAAAAGATGAGCAAACAGACCAAGGCAATGTCAAAGAAGTGTATCTGTCGACAGGCCCAGGGTAAGTGTCAACAGATACACACAGACAACCCAAGACAGACTTCAGTCTTTGTATCCCTGAGTGCACCTGTCGCCAGATACAAATTACCTGTCGACAGATACACTCAGAAGTTCAGATTTCTGAAACCCAGTTCTCAGACTAATCATGGACTGAGCGCATCTGTCGACAGATGCAAGTGCACCTGTTGACAGACGACGGAAACATGAAATTCAGAAATTCTAATTTCAGCCCCATTTGGGTGTCTCCTTCCTCCACGACCCCCACCTTTACCTAACACTATATAAGCATCCTTTTGGAGCCAAATTCGAAATAGAGCAGCCCCCCAACCAAGAGCCTTCAAGGGACCAAGAGGAAAAGCCCCAATTTGCTGCTCTGCTTCAATCCTCCGCCCAGATCGTCGTGGAATCACCATCCATGCGGAGTTGAAGCTAGATCGTCATCAATTCAACCTTCTACATCGATCAGTCTACATCCAATCGAAGTTTGAAGAGCGTCTGGACGATCCACGAGAAGAATTCCAACTGGGTTTGTTCCCCAACTGTAAATTCTTCTTCATTTCACAATTTCCATTCTATTGTGTGTGTGTGGTTGTGTTTCAAGCATCCCTTGTGCTTGATCCACGAAATTGTGGTTGTTCTGATCGTGGTTCATCAGACAACGTGTGTGTGTATGAGTTGTTGTATTGAACTCTCTCATAAGCAGTTGTTTCTACGTGTGTGTGTGGATGGTGGATGTAGGATACACGAGTTGTGTACTCCGAACCACCTTAAATCATCGTGTCTTGTGGTTGGTTAGCGTTTTGCGATAGATGATTGGTAGGCACGTTGTTCATATGCACAGTTGATACCCTGTTCCCATTTATATCAACTCAAGCTTCCTTATATTCAATCGAATTCTAATCAAATTTCATTAAGATCGTTGTAGCACCGGAAAGAAGCCATCAGTAATTAGAAATTGCCGTAATCTATTCAACCCCCCTTCTAGATTACCATATTGTGTTATTCCGCATAACCCTTCAGTTCTAGCAGCATTGTATGTGAAGAAAATAGTCAGATTACATGCAGTACCAGTGTCTATCGTGTCTGATAAGACCCTAGGTTTAGATCCCACTTTTGGAAAGGACTGCACTATTCCTTTGGGATCTAAACTAAACTTTAGCACGACTTTCCATCAGCAGACTGATGGTCAATGGAAAGAACCAATCAGGTGATTGAAGATATGCTTAGAGCCTGTGTCCTAGACTTTGGAGGTAGTTGGCAAGAACACTTACCTCTTGTGGAGTTCGCTTACAATAATAGCTACCAAGCTAGTATTCAAATGGCACTATTCGAGGCACTTTATGGTAGGAGTTGCCGATCTCCAATATGCTAGTATGAAATTGGTGAAAAACAAATGCTAGGACCAGAGATGATCAGGGACCCCATAGAAAAAGTGAAGCTTATTAAGGAAAGAATGGCAGTGGTGCAGCAAGGACAAAAGGCATATGCAAATAATAGAAGAAGAGAACTTGAGTTTCAGGTTGGTGATTATGTATTCTTGAAAGTGCCATCAGGATGTGGGATCAGGTGGTTTGGCATTAAAGGCAAGTTGTCACCAAGGTTCATCGGACCTTTCAAAATCGTCGAGTGAGTCGGCGATGTTGCATACCGTCTGGCATTACCACCACAAATGGATGGAATACACAACGTGTTCCACATCTCCATGTTGAGGAAGTATGTACGACATCCGTACCACGTTATAGAATATGAACTTTTGGAGTTTAACAAAGACGGAACTTATCAAGAAACGCCAATCAAGATCATGGACCGGGAACTGCATCAACTAAAGAACAAGGTCATGCCACTAGTAAGAGTGAGATGGAATCCCCGCAGAGAAGAAGACGAGACGTGGGAAACTGAGGAAGCAATGCGCAAAAGATATCCGGAGCTGTTCACAAGTAAGTACACCTCGTTTGTACAATAAATTTCTATCCATAAATATGGGGACCAAATTCTCTTAAGTGGGGGAGGGTTTAGTACTGCAGAAAATTTAATTACATAAAAATTTAAATAAATGGAAATAAATAATTTCCATAATATCGAAGTATTAAAACATACGGACCATTATGGTATGTGCAATAAAACATCAGAAAATTCGTAAAAATTATAAATCAACCCCACACATTATTCCTAAATGTTCCACAATGAAATTCGTACGATAAAAAATCTGATTGACCAAGTGTACGTCACACGGTGACCGATTATCCAAATAAGGAAACAAGTCGAAAAATCGTTAACACGGAAATACGACACAACCATAAATTAAATAAAAATGTTGGAGAGACTTCTAACATCATATATTAAATGACCCATTATGGATATTAGGCCAATGGATCACTTTTGTTCCAAAAATCAAATAAAGCAAGAAAATGCATGGAAATTCGCAACCCTAAATAAGCTGAAAATGGAAGGAGGCAATTAGGGTTAAAATTGGATGAAATAATGCTCTCTTGGCAACCCATTTTCATGCCTAGCCATCCATGGAGGTTGCTGGATGGCGAAGACTCTCCAATGGAGGAAGAGATCTTCAAAATATGGAAAGACACAAGCTGAAACTGCAACCCTGCTTTCTTTGTTGCATTATGGCTTCCAAAAGCCATAGATTCTTAAATACTCTCCACCAAACCCTTGGGGAT
This sequence comes from Colocasia esculenta, assembly GCA_014218235.1. NCBI lineage: Eukaryota > Viridiplantae > Streptophyta > Magnoliopsida > Alismatales > Araceae > Colocasia > Colocasia esculenta. The sequence goes on along the minus strand of CM024760.1, from coordinate 123,273,972 downwards.
GAGTTTACATCTTTTTGGGGTCGTGTGGAGGAGCTCTTGGCGGCTGGGGAGTAGAGGACTGAGCACACCAAGCCCTTCTTCTTCCCCATCGCATCTGCTTTGACCTGTGCAAACCATCCACTTGGAGTCGACGAAAGGTAGGTCAAACCTAAATACCATCATGCAAGGCTTATACCTCTAGAAATAGGGTCAAGTCTACTTCCTAACCCAACTGGAATCCACAAATTTTCATGCAGTATACTCGGAGTACTAGGCGTTCTTCAAAAAGTGGTCTGAACAAGGGATTTCTGAAGAATTGAACTTCCTCAACCCAGAAGTAGGTTTTCTCAAGCCAAACCTTAACAAGTCATATATCAATTTGTTGAGCATCAATTCTAGTTTCATTCCCAATTGGTTTCATTGAATTCCAATGAGTACATCTTGAGTTATAGTCGTTTTGCCATAGTCGCGCATGATAGGGACTTTTTACGTTCATGTTGACTTATCACAGATCCCAAGGTTGTTTTAAATTATTTTAAAAACATAGTTATCTCCTACTCCATGTTCCCTACAACTTTCATGTTGAGACGTTTGTCCCAAAAGCCCTAGGTTAGATGATATAAGTGTTGCATGGACCTAGCACCAATTTCCTACACGTTTCGATGTTTTCGGTCTGATCCCTGAACCGCGTCCGGTTCAGGCGACGCGTTTCAAGCATCTGGAATCGTGTCACTCATGGCCGACATGATTCAGTTAATCGTGACCATCTGGTACGATGTGATTCTCGCGCTGACTAGTAAAAGGCACGCGTGGGTCTTTGCGCCGCCTGGGAGTTAAAGCCGGTCTGAACCGCGGCGATATACCCCGACGTGATTCAGGCAGTTTTCCTGCCCATTTCCATATTTAACTATTTCTCATTAACGCATCGGGATCCCCCAACGTGATTCAAGTGTAAACGCGGCCATGTAGGTGGACGCGATTTATCATGTTCACAGTTTCCGCTGGTTTTCACTGTGCACTGCGTTCTGATGTGCGTCCACTATGTAGGTCACGTATTTCAAGGCTTAACCGAGATGTGTTTAACATGGTATCCAGTGTGTAATTCGCTTATCTTGGGTCTGATCATTTCATGATGTGTGTTTAATGGCTTAAAATTTATTAACCCATTTAAAAGCTATAATTACACGAATGATATTCTAATGGTTTTCTAAATGACGTGACCATTCATGTCACTTGTGATTCACACTTCCTACTATTCTACCATGTTTAAATGATAATTGTTATGTTAAAATCTTGCAAACCATGATTAGTTAAAGTGCATAGTTTTATCCAATGTTATCATGTTAAGTGCTTTCCGCGAGTTTGAAACCGATGGATTGTGGATTGAGATGCATACATCACAACACACTTGCACATCTAGGTAGCCCTTTCTTTGGGATTTGGAAGGTCTCTATCGGTCATTCCGTATCGGTAGACAAGCGACCTTTTCTCTAAGACCTCCGTAAATCTTCGTACTTCATGGAATCCCTCATGAAGACCGAGTTGGTTGTACCATTGAAGTTCCCTAGAGATAGCATGCACTTCCTTTCTCATCTTGTTCTCGTGAATGTGATTTAGAATCTAGACTCAAGCCATTAATGTAAAGATTGAACTAAAGTATAAATCGTACTGTTATGCTGCCAAATTTATCTCTTGACAATTGTTATCATGAAATCATGTTCAATTTACTTATTACTTGTTCTCGTCATCATCCTGAACATGACATTCCACATGCTTACATATTGAAACTCTTATTGGCAATTATTAATGACTGCGGGTATCTACATTTAAATTGATATGAGATGCTGACCAGGCACGACGAGTGTCCAAGGGCTCCATTCTAGCCCCAATGATCGAGAGTTATAAATATACTGTTAACTATGGGGTATAATGATTACTGGCGTTGTATCTGTGTTGGGACTACTTGCATGTTGAATGATAGACACAATAACCACTTACACATATCCTAGTGTGCATTTCATGGTGGATCTCTCCTTGGTGTACATTAGTGTCTTGTGCCTGATTAGTGTTACATGATCGTGCTCGTGCGTGCTTGCTTGCTTGCATGATATGGCCATCCTGTATTTATTGCAATTAGTGATATCTTGTGTTCTTGAAAACTATTGGCATCAAGTGAAATCTTATGTGCTTGTACAGAATGATCTATTACTAGTTCTATCTTGTTATATCATTCAAAATCTTGCTCTATCATGATCACTCCATCTAGCTTGTTTCATGTTTTAATGAGTTTTATTCGTACTTACATATCATGACATTCATCGTGCTTACCTAGTTCTAAATTGTTAATCACTTATATCATTGCCCGTACATTGAGATATAGTGGGCTAGTTTGCTCATTCCCTACTTTTAACCATTCTAGGTGACTATGAAATTGAAGAGGAAGAGCAAGTTGAGGATGGGAATGCGTCCGGGTGATGAGCATCCCAAAATGAGAGTCTATCCCTAGTTCGTATTTTGCGTGTTAGAACATGTAGTAGGAAGTAAGGAATATATGTACTTTTCATTTTATTGAGTCTTAGTCTTGTTATCCAATGTTTAAGAGTTGTATTAGTTTACTTTGATACAATGAGATTAGATTTGAATACAATTTCCATTGAGTTCAATATTTGGGCCCTATTCTGATGTTGTGGTTATACACATTTAGTGCGTGATAGCTAGAGGCTTATTTGCTGACTGTCCACATCTCGGGATATCGACTCGAAATATTCCAATTAATTATCCGCTACATAATTCTCGAGACGTGACAAACAATCTCTAAGATGATACATTCTTCAATTGTAGGAGTAGGGACTGTAGAGGGGATCACTACTTCTGATGAATGCCCAACAGGCTCAATGTGTTCAGGTGCTATTTCTTCAATCCTCCTCACAACTGCAGGAGGTTCCTCGACTCTGACATCTTCTTCTTCCTCTTGGACTGGTGGAATTTTAGGTACTTCCCCAATGATTGCTTCCCCTTCTGCCACAGAGGTCTTGGTCCAAATGTTTCCCACTAGAGAGAAACCACTCTTCTTCATATTTCTAGACCGAATAGACTGGCTCATCTTCTCCATTACTTTACCCTTCAGATGAATTCCACAGTGCTTGAATATTCTGGGAAGCAAATGAGCATACGTAGTGATACTGCCAACTTATTCTTCTTATCCCATATCATCTCTGCAGCATACTTTATCCTTTGAATAATAACCTGAGCCATGTTGATATCTTGATTTTGAATGGCCCAGAACATCATATCCGAATCTTCTTTTGGGTAGGTTGAGAAGGTAGCGCTTCTTGGCACCAAAATCTGACAAACTATAAAGTGTAGTATTCGATTGAATGCATTACGTTTGTTGATGTTGATTTATCCATCCTTCAACTTGTACTTTGTTTTGATGATCCCTAGCCCCTTGGCATGAATGTCTACGGAGTTCACCCCACTGTGACCGAATGTAGATACTCCAAATAGTGTCTCCAAAAGATCATAGGTGATGCGAATGGGTGTACCTTTTAATGTGGAGGAGAGAGACCCATCTTCTTATGATTTCAGACAGGTGCAGAAAGCTTTGGCTAGGTCTGGATAACTTGGTTCTAAAATAGTAACCATCTTCGTCCACTTCATCCTCTAAATAGCTTCTACTATGTCGTGCATCCCATGCTTCTCTAGATATTCAATAGCCACTGTCTTGTTACCACAAACCTTGATCCTCACTGCTGCAAAAAGTTCCTATTGTTCCGCCGTGAGGAAGGCGACACTGTAACCACCTACGCTGCCGGAACTCCAAGAAGCGGCCATGGAATTAAGCAAGGAAGGTTTTTGGAAGATTGTGAGGAATAGAGGAACATGAACCCTCAATAAATTTAAGCGGGAATAGAGGGAATCTTCGAAACCTCACAGAGGGGATTCTGGAGTCGATGAGGGTTTCGTAAGCAAGCAAATCGAAGGAGATGAGAGAGAGAGAGATGAAATCAATCCTGCGAGGATTTCGAACTTAACGATAGGACATAAAGTGGCTTTTTGAAACGCCAGAGCATTGAAAGCGGATAACGACAAAAGAGGAGATGATTATGCAAACAATAAAGAATTGATCATGAAACGCAATAGCAGTTTATGACGCAAGCAATAAAGGATTTTCATAAATTTTAGTGGGAGGGACAAGTATTATTCTGAAAAAAAAATATTATTTCAGTTACGTACAAACATATTTGTTACAAATTACACATGCCCATTTCCCTTCTAAAAGACGTAAATCTCTCTTCAGGTAAGGCTTTTGTAAAGATATCTGCTAACTTATTTAGAGTATCTATAAAGGAAATCTATATATTACCATTAGCAACATGATCTCTAATAAAATGATATCTGAGCTCTATATGTTTCGTCCTGGAGTGCCGAACTAGATTTTTCGTGAGATTTATCGCACTTGTGTTGTCACACAGCAAGGGGATGGTCTTGGTGTGCAATCCATAGTCCTCAAGCCGTTGCTTTATCCATAGGAGTTGAGTGCAGCAGCTCCTAGCAGCTACGTATTCACCTTCAGCTGTTGATAGTGCTATTGAATTTTGCTTCTTTGAAGACCATGAAATCAAGCATCCTGCAAGAAATTGACAACCACCACTGGTGCTTTTTCTATCAACTTTGCATCCAGCATAATCAGCATCAGATATCCAACTAAACTCGTTTCACATGATTTAGGATACCATAGTCCTAGGTCATGAGTTTTAGCGAAATATCTAAAGATTCTTTGAACAGATATTAGATGAGATTCCTTAGGATCAGATTGATATCTTGCACACATACATACACTAAATAAGATATTGGGCCTTCTAGCTGTTAAATAAAGCAATGATCCTAACATACCTCTATAAAGTTTTTGATCAACTTTCTTACATTCCTTATCACTGTCTAACCTAGTAGATGTGCACATTGGAGTGGAGAGTGGTTTGACATTTTCAAAACCAAATTTCTTTAGAAGTTCCTTGGTGTATTTTGCTTGTCAAATATGAGTTCCTTCATTGCCTTGCTTTATTTGTAACCCAAGGAAATAATTGAGCTCTCCCAACATGCTCATCTCAAATTCTCCGTGCATGAGCTTCTCAAAATACTAGCAGAAGGATTCATCAGTAGAACCAAATATAAATCGTCTACATAAATTTGCACAAGTAATATATTTTTATTATTTAATTTAATGAACAATGTGCTATTTACCTGTCCTCGAATAAAACCATGATTTAATAAAAATGCACTAAGTCTTTCATACCATGCTCTAGGTGCTTGTTTTAGCCCAGACAATGCTTTATGCAATTTAAAAATGTGATTTGGATAGTCTAAATCATCAAAACTAGGAGGTTGTTCTACATAGACTTCCTCCGTTATATAACCATTTAGGAAAGCAGATTTTACGTCCGTTTGAAAAAGTTTTAAATCCAATACACATGCATAAGCAAGTAAAATTCGAATAGCCTCTAGTCTAGCCATTGGTGCATAGGTTTCATCGAAATCTATGCCTTCCTCTTGGGAATAGCCTTGAGCAACCAGTCTAGCCTTGTTTCTAGTGATAACACCAGCTTCATCTAATTTGTTCCTGAATACCCATTTGGTGCCAATCACAGGATGATCTGATGGTCTCGAAACAAGGGACCAAACATGATTTCTCCTGAACTGATTAAGTTAATCTTGCATGGCTAAATTCCAAGATGCATCAGATAGTGCTTCATTGACTGTCTTCAGCCCTATTTGAGATACAAATGCTAAATAATCACAAGGAATAACATTACCTCTTGTTCTTACCCTTGCGGATGGATCTCCGATGATGTTGTCTATAGGATGATCCTTTTTGTACCTCCATTCCTTTGGAAGATCGTCATGAATAATTTCATTATGTTGTAGTTCTTCCAAGGGTGGATCTTCACTATCTTTGATAGTTGTTTCCTACAGTTTCTTCGAGAGATTTTCTGCATTTTCATCATCACTATCGACTTCCTTTCTTAAGGAAGAGTTAGACTCATAAAAAATAACATGAACATTTTGTTCAATTAATAAACTTATATTATTAAAAACTCTATTTGGGTTTAGAAGTGTACCCCATAAAGATCCCTTCATCGGATTTGGGATCCAGCATACCTATGTAGCAACAAGAAAAATTCAGTATTTTTAAAAAATTGAAATAATAATTTCTTTAAATCAAAATAATAGAAACATCCATACCATTATCGTATGTGCTTGAACACATCTAAAAATTCCGTAAAAATTATAAATCACCCCAAGTATTATCCCTAAATGTTTCACAAAGAACTTCGTCCAACGAAAAAGCCGATTGGCCAAGCGTACGTCACAACGTGACTAGTTATCAAAATTTGGAAACTAAGTCGGAAAACCGTTAACATGGAAAAATAATGTGCCCATAAATTAAACGAGCATATCGGAGACACATCCAACATCATGAAATGATTACCCATTTTGGAATTGGACCAATGGACCTCTCATAGTCCATGAATAAAATCAAGTAAGAAAAATAAAATAAAATTCGTAACTCTATTATTCTCTAATTAAAAGGGGAAATCCCAAAAGATAAAATACAATAAATAATGTGCTTTGTTAAATAGACCATATAAAATTTATTGGGCCAAAATAGAGATTTTTAAAAGAATAATAATAAGAAAATTACCCTAAAGTCGTAAGTAAATTATTACTTAAATAGAAAAGGGGTATTTAATGCATTAAATAGGAGGTTTGAGTAAGAATTGGATTCCTAAACCTACCCTAATAGGTTGGCCACGATTTTAACTCCCATCCTAACCCAAATAGGAAGTGGAAAGCTTGTAAGGATCTTAGGAAAGAGGAAATTCAGAATTTAATAGGAGTTAGAGTACTATTAGGAAATAGAAACATGGGAAGCATAAATACTCTCCAATCTCTCCATGGTCGGCCCTCACACATTCCTGGGGCTTACTGGACCTGGAGGTGAGGCCAAGGAGGAGGAGAATTCATAGGGAGAAGGCTTCATCAAAGCTTCAACCCGAGTTCTTCAAGTTCTAGCCCTTGAGGAGGAAATCGAGTCAAGGTAGACATTCTCACAAGCTAAAATCATAAGATTTCATTTGTAAATTTTTCCATGCATCAGGAAAAAAACCCTCAAGTTTCATAATTTTCCATCAAGTCAATATTTTCTTATTGAATTTTGAAGTCCTGCAACTCTCTTGACCCCGAACCTTCATGTTTAATTCATATCTTCTTGAATACTCGATCCCATGCTCTCAAATTTTTATTGGAGACACTGATGCATGTTAGGCATCTTTTTCCCTTAAAAGCCATAATGTTTATCCACCCTACTTCGTGAATTAATTCTCTCATCTCAATTTCTCATTGTGTCTTGTACTCCCTATTTGACTTGAATAAAGCATGTCGAGACTCTATCTATTTTCAAATTCCTATTTACTGTAGGTACTCACATATGTCTAGATCAATTTGCAACTTGTTTCATGATTTATCATCGACTATACAATTAGTTATGAATTTTCAAAGCACCCTAAGTCAAAACATGTTAAGTTGGCACGTAATCCCATGCCAGTCCCTTTTCCCGCTCGAAATCAGGTGAAGTACCTGAGAACGTGATGGCCCGATAGGCCATGTTCTCAGGGCCATCGCGACACAAGTATCTGTCGTGATCTGATCGCGACAGGGAACCCTGTCGTGTTTTGGCTGCCTGACCGAACGACCCGTCGCGATCTTCATAAGACTCTGTCGCGATCTGCCTTCCTGTTCAGACATGCCTGTCGTGATCCTTACAAGCCCCCGTCGCATTCACTCCTAATCCCGTCGCACCCTTATAATGGTGCGTCGCGATCTCAGCTTCTTGCATAAAACCCCACCTTTTTGCAAGATCTATTGTTATACCGTCACCCCCATGTCTTAGTAACTGTCATGAACACAGGAAAACAAAGATGTAATTATTTAATATATTTTAATTAATTCAAGTTAATCACATGATCTATCTTGCCCATGATTTTCTCTTACACTTGCACTCACTTTGAACCATCCTATATGGCTTAACTTGGCATGAAAATTGTCACATGTACATATAGCAAATTTATTTCAATTATATATATTAATTGCCCTATTTTAAATGAACTTGTCTATGTTTACTCATGATGTTTTGGGAACACCGTTACCGATGCTCCACTGTTCTAGAATTCCTCTAGAACGTCGAGCACTTGTTTCTATATATACACTCTCTCTTGACTTGGATGAACTCTTTGTTGGATACTCCTTCTGCCGGACTAGTGAGTCTTTGTTCAAGGCCTCCGTAAGTCTCCCCTATCCATGGGTTCCCACATAGTCGACGAGCTGATTGTACCCTAACACCTATGATACTCTCTAGGGATCAGTAAGATCTGTACGGCGATAGATTGTTCTCTCTCTTATCTTGAATCACGCCGGACCTCTGGACCTATGCGTAACATGGCCAGCAGAAAGGTAGTGATTTCCACCTGACTGCTAACACCGTACGCGCGTGTTGAACAACTGTTACTATCGCTCTTCCTCAATGTTTCATGTGCAATGCCCATAAGATGTCATCTACTGTCTCTATACTCTCATTCACTCTAATATCTCATCTATCTTGTACTCTCTTGGTACCATTAAACTGTTTGTGGCTTCTACTGTTTTATACTGTTCATGCCTGTCTAGCGCTAAAAAGGGTCTTGTGACTCTACTATCTTGAATACATACTGTTCAGGGCACAGAGAGTGTCCGAGGGGCTCCAATCTAGTCATGGGGGCAGAGAGCCACCTGAAAATATCTGCAGGGGCTATAGACGGTGTTCTGCATTGTAACGGTTCTGACTTACTGTTTTGAATTAGCTAGACATCTGACTGTTACACTGTTATTGTTAGTCTATTGATTTAGACATACTGCACTATTACTGTACTGCCACTGACTGTTACTGAACTGTTATTGAGCGACTACTGTCGTACTCTCTACTTGCTCTACTTGATACTCGCTATCTTGAGTTATTGCATGCTATCGCGACTTGATCGCATTCAAAGTGCTATACTCTCTCGTTGTCTCTTGACAATAAAAGTGCTATACTATCTCTCAGCTATCTACGGATAACCAAAGTGCCATTACTATTACGATTGAAAAAAGTTAATCAAAAGTGCTATACTATTTTGATTTATGAAAATCAATCAAAGTGTAATTTACTCTTTACATGACCAACTACTATCTCTCTTCTTGCTACACATGTCGCATGCTATTTCTTGACTATGACGTTACTTGCCATTGAGCGACTTGACCTTAATCATCTTGCTATACTTGATTCATCTATTATTTGAACCATGTTACCTGTGCTATTACTTTCTCGACTTTACATGACTCTCTCTATCATTAGTTACTCTGCCTTTTAAAGCCTGCTTGACTATTGAGATTTAAGTCCTACTAGGCATTATCGCTCACCCGTCGTTATTTGTTTTTGTGTCTTAGTTAAGTCAACCATGACGTTATACATACCAATGGGACGGGACCAGAGTGATGAGCGACCTGGAGTCAAATCACAAAGTTACCTAGCACGATTGGAGTCTACTAGTTTTTAGGCAGTATCGGGGGCTACAGGGCCGAGTTCTCACAGAAGTGTAGCAAGAAAGATTCACCTCGGTGAAGATCAAGGTTTGTGGAAACAAAGCAGTGGACGTTGCAGATTTACAGAAAAATGGAATGGGCAGTGTGATTGCAGCAATGGAAAGGATGAAATGGTCCAAGATTGCTACTCTATCAGAGGTAAGCTACCCTAATCTTGTAAAGGCCTTTTATGTATGCTTGAAGTCTAAAGAAGATGGGTCCTTGACATCATCTGTCAAAGGTACTCAGATTAAGATCACTCATGGACTCTTGGAGTCTTTATTTGGAGTCTTCTCATCCGGTCACAGTGGGGTACACACTGTGAACTCCCAGGCAAAGGGGTTAGGGATTGGTTGTCCTGAGTTGAAGCTTAAGGATGGGAAGCTGGATATCAACCAAATGAATGCCTTCAACCGCTTACTGGACTTCATTATCTGTTAAATATTGGTCCCTAAGAGTGCCACGTTCTCAACTTGTACCAGGGTAGATTCAGACATGATGTACTGGACCATCCAGAATCAAGAAATAAATATGGTAGAAGTTATTTTGGAAAGGATGAAGTTCGCATCTGCTCAGCTTTGCGACAAGAAAAACAAGTTGAATGTTTCCCTACCCTATGCTCATCCACTCACCAAAGTTTTTCAACATTTTGGCATTAGTTTGTCTGGTGAAGTGTTAGATAAAATGGGACAAGCTATCTGCAGCAGAAATCTGATGAAAAGAGGATTTCTTTGGTTAATGGTATTTAGACCAAAACCTCAGTGGCTGAGGGTGAGGCCATCATTGGCAAAGCCCAAGAAGTTCATGAAGAGGCAGTAGAAGCAGCTGTAACAGCATCAGTCTCACTAATTCAAGAGGAACAAGCAACAGCAGCACCAGCAACAGCTCTAGCAGAAGAAGCAGTGAGTCAAGCAGTAGCAAATCAACCAGCAGTAGCAGAGGCCAGAGTAGAAGAATCCTTGGTCATTGACAGTCTAATTGAAGAAAATCCACCAGAGAATATTTTGCCAGTTGCGGGAACCTCACAAGATCTACACCCCACCACTATTATGGCGTCCATTCTTAGAGATGTGCTAGAATCCATCTCTAGCACTCAAGGGGAGCCTGAGCAATCAAAGAAACCAGCAGCACAAGAATCTGTGGCATCAGGCCACACTGATGAGACAGTCATGGAAGATGCTCCCATTCAGGGGGAGCAAGAAGTTGATGAGCAAACAGCTCCTTAAGGGGAGGGCACTGGGAGTGTTCCCTTAATCAATGAAGAGCATGAAAATTTCGTGGAGCCCAGTGAAAGGCCAGGTGGCAAACGGAAAAGAACTGCACATAAGAGGTCTAAGAAGAATCAGCTGAAGGTTAATCTGAAGCCCATTGTTAAAAGAGTGAGTGAGCAAAGTGCAGCTCTTTCTTCTATTCAATCTGATATTCAGTCTATTATCAATAACCAAGCCTCAACAGCTAACGAGATTGGAGCCTTGTCCACTGAAGTACACAACTTGAGAGATAATTTCATAATGTTCAAGCAATTATGCAAATGGATGAAAAGTGAGTTTGAAAGTGTCAAGAAGCTGATCTCTTCGAGGGAGCAATCCTCCTCTGCCCCTCATTTCCCTCTCCAACTACACTAGTTAGTAGCTCTGGGCCTTTTGAGGCCAGGCAGCAAGGCAAGACAGTTGAGCCATCAGGGCATATTCCAGAGACATCATCAGGGCCATCCGGGCCACAAAGCATTGCAGAGGAACCCGTAGCAATGGAAGCATTTGTTGAAGTTGTGAAGGCAGGGCCATCCGAGCCACCTGAGATTGTAGTTGAGCCACCAAGACCAGTGATTTCTGAGGATATGGAGCCAAGTGCAGAAGATCACGCTGTAGCTCCTGGGGCCCATGAATCTTCATCTCTTGCAACTCTAGCCCCTCCTTCACCACCCTCTTCATCCACAGCACCTCCAGCACCCATCACCATCAAACAACCCATGCCTCTTACCATATCTTCTCCAGCTCCTTTTCCATCTCAATCCACCTCTCCTCCTACCTCCTCTACATCCATTCCACCACCTCCTTTCATTTCTAAAAACCGTCCAACCTTATCATCTGCTGGAGCCTCCTCTTCCTCTGTTCCTTCTTTAGATGGACCATCCATCTCACCTTCTTCTACTCATCAAATATTTCTCCATCCTCCTACTCCTCCTTCCTTTGTCACCTTCATTCCTGAACGTGCTCAACTCGAAGGTCCATTTCTAGAAAAATTCGAGGATGAGTTGGAAATCTCCACCATCCAGTCTGTTCTGTCAGTTGCCTCTCAAGTCCACAGGACTGCCTCCTCTAGTCCTGTTTCTAAAAAGAGGAAACTCTCCATTGCTCTTGCTCTTCCCCCCGAACCAAAATTTCCTCATATTTGGTTTTCCCTCACCATTGAAAATCGGAGGAAACCCCTCTATCGAGAATATCATCAAAAATGTATTCTTGCCACCTTTTTTGGTGTTCCTTTTCTAAATCTGACTAATCACCTGAATGTTGTTCTTCCCTACAACCACCTCTCAAAATCTGATCAATCCAAAATCATCAAAATGACTGAATGCAAATATGAAGATCAGTGGGCTAAAGGGTACTCAGCTCTCTATAGGAAATATCTTCTTACAAAGTCTGAAAGGTTTCCACCCAGGGACTCTCCACTCACTCTCTCTGAGTGGTTTGTCATTCATCACAAATCCCTTTGGGCACCTTTCATCCAAAAAGAAGTAAAGCTCATCAGGTACTTTTAGTTATTCAATGATTACCGGTATCTTCACAAGTTACCTGAAATTCAGTTGGGACAGTTCCAGGGAGCAGTTGCTTCATTAAGAGTTGAAAATATAGTCAACTACTCTTCAATGTGGATTTTGCCACTATATAAATTCCAGACTTGTATTCCTTCCTAAGCTACATTCCTTAGTCATGGAATCCTTAGTAGGTCCTATTATCTTTGAAAGATTCGCTCGTGTCATGGGAAGGATATCAGCTCAACAGGGTCGACATCCATCCTTCCAATAGTTTATCTTCAGTGAATTTCACGTAGGTCATATTTCCTCTGAAGTCCTTGCTCCCCTGCTATCAGAATGTGAAAGGCTTTCTCCCACTGACTGGGAAAAGCACTATAATCGGTTAGCTCTTCAATTGGAAACCTTGAACAGCTCATTATTTAAGGCCGGCAAGCCTATTCTCTTAGCTGATGCATTCTTGGACCTGAATTCTATCAATTTATTTCAGGACTCTTATCTTCAATGGGTCGAGCGGTACAAGCTGTTTGTGGCATTGAAGCAAGATCTTCTGTACAATAAGTTATTCTATCTTATCAAGATCAACTAATTTCTTCGGTTCGTCAGTTTTGGTTCATTCATTACCTACAAACTTTCCCTTGGCATCGATGAATATGGCATTTTTCTAAGTACTCAGCGGCAGCTTCATATTCAAAGGATGTTGCCTGACATGGGCCCATCTGACGCTATTTCTTTTGGGGCGTTTCAGGCTTATGTACGCGGCTGTAGTCGCAACGGGTCGTAACGGCGCGACAACATGAACGCGACGACCATGTGAGTCGCGACTCCAAAGCCACGTGCATGGATATGCATGGGCTGTCGCGACGGCCATGGGGGGCGCGACAGGCGCCCCGACCCGTCGCGTCAAGGAAAATTGAATATTCTCAAAATATGGATAAATTATAAAGGAGAATAATGGGAATGGGGCTTATGGACTCATTTAAAAGAATAATGGATGGATATCATAAAAATTGGGCTTTTAATGGGATCAAAGTAAGGCTAATGGTGGGCTCAAGGTGAATGACCAACTTGGAGCTCATTAAGATAACAAGAAATGTGGTTCGACTTGTGGGCCAGAATAGGGTGTCTACAGATTGCCCTTCCTTGGCTTCAACTTTGCAGAGAAGCGAAGCGGAACTGTAGTGGAGGTGTCATGAAATGGCGACCAAGCGGAGGTGACGCGAAGTGGACTGAAATGTGGGAGCCAAGGTAAAGAGACACTCGATCTAGCTAACAAGCAAGTGGAATCTTCTTGAACGCCCGAGCTAGCTGCTCAAGCAGAATGCAAAGAAAACAAAAGTCTGGACGAGAAGGAGAAAGAAAAGGATGATCAACCCCTCGATTGAGAGGTACCCTAGCAGATTGGCCTGCAGGTTTCATTTCAGAGGGACATGTGCATGCCAGGCAGGTAACTCATGACTCTATTCTGGAGTGGTTCGCATCCAAAACAGATCAAAAAGGAACAAGGATGAAAATCATATAGGAAAATCTAGACAGAGAAATTCTTGACAAACTGACAGGAACAACTAACTCGGAGGCAAACCTTCCGATTTGGAGTGGAATAGGATTTCTTGTTTAAATCATGAAGAATGGTTGGGCATTCATCAACCACTCACCATTGGCCAGGAATGAGTCGAGACGGCTCAAAGTCCTACCTGATGCATGCTGGGCTAAAGTGTTGAAGCAACTTCCTCCAAGTCTTCAGAAAATTAAGTATTTTGATAAAACAAATCTTTAAATGAATATTTTACGTCTACCATGATAAATTCTAAGATATATATTTCTTCCAAAAATATAGATATACTATAAAATTTCTAGACAACTTTAATATCCTGAAAGACCAAATTTTTCTAAGTATACAACTTTATACTGTATTCGACTCATGACTTCGACTCATACAGTCGAACATCTTTATAATGTATTCGACTCATGACTTCGACTCATACAATCGAACGTCTTTATAGTATATTCGACTCATGACTTCGACTCATACAGTCGAACGTCTTTTTACTGTATTCGACTCATGACTTCGACTCATACATTCGAATGTCTTTTTACTGTATTCGACTCATAACTTTACACCTCATTCGACTGACGATTTCCTTCTTGAGTCGAATCACTCTATTCTTCTTCAATCGAATCATACTCACTTCCTGAGTCGAATTACCTATTCTATTGAATTCGACTACACTGTCAGCTGTGGTACCTTTGTCAGTTCTAATTTGTCATTCCTGGTTGTAAATTCTTCTCAAGCATAAAATCTATGACATATTTCATGTTGCTTATCATATACATTTAAGATCGTACAAGACTATTATTTTAATATATTTTCTAACAAAAATTCAGTACATTCACATATTTACATTCCTGTAAAAAAAAAATTTCTCTGAAATATACTTCTGGTTTTGATGTCCTTTGCCTCAATCTATTTCTTCAAAAAAGACTCAAAGCATTTATGTAAAAATCAGGCGCATGGTATCTGACCATCTCACCTACCACTGGCAGACCCATACATCAACTTTTTGTCTGTCTACCTTATTTTCCGAAAGGACTAAGAATACTAGGATCCATACTATTTGTTGTACTCCACTGACTCACCTACCACAAAGGTATGGATATGCTTTTGTCTTTTTCTTGTCCTTGCAAACAGGCATTTATTAGAGCGCATGTTTTAAGCATGGGTTGCTCAGCTCAAGTCTCAAAGAGCTTATCTTCTAGCTGTGACAACGGCTCCTGCCTTTAAAGACTTTGGAAAGAGGCAAAAATTCAAGACCCTGTGGATAGAAGTCCCAAGATCCAAAGGATCCCCAAAACTCTCCTCAAATGGATAGTATGCAACAACCATCTTACTCCAACGGCTATCTTCCTCAACAGCTAGTTTTTGAACATTATAAAGAGATGGAGAAAAGCTCATGAAGAACAACAATTTTTCAAGTGCACAAAAAAAAATTCCTTCAAGTCATCTCTCTGAAAAGCTTATCTTGCAAGCTCTCTAAATCTTTCTGTTCAGCCTCTGTGTGGGAGCACATCTTCAGGAATTTCTGTTCTGAAGATCTGTCTGTTGGGTGACAATTGTAATTGCTTCTTCTTTTGAAGTCCACCCAAGTAGCTTCAGTTAGGATTTAGACTGCACTTCTCTTCATTCAATCCTGCTGGAAAGTGTGTGTTCTGTGCTCATCTTTGAGGCAAACACACAAGGTTTCTTTCTCTGTTATTTCTGCAGAAGTTTTTCTGCTTTACCCCTCTTGTGAAGGGAAGGCCTTTGGCATAAGGCAGTTGTGTATACCCCTGTTTAGGGAAGACTTGCTGTGGAGCAAGTGGGTGTTGTAATTACCTCTCAAGGGTGAGAGAAGGCCAAATCTGTTTGGCAGTTTAGTGAAAAACTCAAGTGGTTGGCTTGAGGACTTGATGTAGGAACGGCCGAACCAGGATAAATCTCTTGTGCAATGTTCTGTGTGATTGTTTCCGCCAAGTTTTTCACTTGAATCACACACATCACACCAAGCACTAACATATCTATTTAGTGTTGTGATTTTCAGAAGAATTTTTGAAAAGCAAGAAAAGTCCTATTCACCCCCCCTCTAGGACTGTGTGTTTGCCATTTCGATCCAACAAGTGGTATCAGAGCAAAGGTCTTCTCAGAAGAATCTAAAGATTTGAGAAGAAATGGCATCTGAAGCTCACAACTATGAAAGCCAATCAGTTTCAAGACCACCATTCTTCGATGGTGAAGATTATCAATACTGGAAGATGAGGATGGAATGCTTCATCAGAGGAACAAACTACGACCTTTGGCAGGTAATTGAACAAGGTGATTATGAAATAGTTGGAGCAACTTCCACCTCTGCTGGTTTATCTATTGGTAATAAGAGAAATATGTCCCTAAATTATAATGCCAAAAATTATCTTTGTTGTGCCTTATCTAAAAGAGAATTTAATAGACTCTCAGCTTGTAAGACAGCAAAAGAAATGTGGGATAAATTACAGGTAACCTATGAAGGAACTGATAGGGTTAAACAAACCAGAATAGATATACTAGTATCTCAATATGAACAATTCAAAATGCTTCCAAGTGAAAATATAACACAAATGTACAACAGATTCTCAAACATAATTGTGGGTTAAGTGCCTTAGGGAAAATCCTAACCAATGAAGAAACTGTTAGAAAAATACTACGATCTCTAACCAATGTATGGACCCCTAAAGTTACAGCCATAGAGGAAGCCCATGATCTCACTGAATTGTCCATTGATAAGTTAATAGGCTCCCTCATGGCACATGAAATAAACATGGAAAGATTTTCTGAAAGGTCTTCAAAGAAGAAAATTTCAAATGCTTAAAGATTGCAGATTCTTCTTCATATGAAGACTCCAAAGAAAAATCAGATGACAGTGATGATGAGGCTATGCTCTCAAGGAAATTACAAAGAATATTAGCTATGAAAAAGAAGTTTGGCTCAAGAAAGTTCTTCAAGAAAGATAAAAAGAAAGAGCCAACCTGTTATGAGTGCAACCAGCCGGGGCATTACAAATCTGAGTGTCCCAAACTCAAAAAGAAGGACCAAGCAGAAAAATCTGAAAAGAAGAAGGGAAAAGAAAAGAGATTCAAAAAGTTAAAAAAAAAAGCTATGGCAGCAACATGGGACAACGAAGATGCTACCAGCTCAGACTCCTCCAGCTCAGAATCTGAAGAAGAAGAAAAGGCAAATCTAGCCCTCATGGCAGGACTAGAACAGGTAAATTCTTAAACATCTTTTACTTCCTACTCAGAATCTGATTCAGATAGTCTAGAGGATGCCTTCAATGAACATTATGAAAAATATAAGTCGGTTGTAAAACAAACAAAAATAATCAAACTAAATTTGTTAAATCAAGAAAAGAGCAATACCTTTCTTAAAAATGAGGTTGAGAGGTTAAAGAAAAATTCAACTGAAACCAAAAGAGCTAATGAACTATTATGTGAAGATTTGAAAAATAAGAATAACAAGATATTAGAATTAGAATCAAATCTAAGAGAACTGAAGAATGAAGAAAAATTGCAAGAAGAAAATAGTTATCTAAGAGCCACTTTAGATAAAATAACTACTTGCAAAACATCATTATTTGTAAATCTGAAAGGTGCAAGAAAAGGAGAAAGGAAATATAGAGTAGGATACACACCCCCACAAAATGAAGAACATATTATTTATCCTAAGATATATCCAACTCCTAAATTTGTAAAAGAGGATGATATAAAAAGTACCAAAAGGGTAAATCAACATGCTTATGCACAAAAACAGAAATACAATAGAAATATACACAAGAAGAATTCTTTCGATTTATACTGTACACATTGCAACCAACTAGGTCACATAGTTAGCACGTGCACTACTAGAAACTTAAGATGGATTCCTAAAACTAACCATCAAGGACCCAAGAAAATTTGGGTACCAAAAGTTAAAACTTAGCTTTATTTGCAGGGTCAGCTGAGAGCATCCAAATGGTATTTGGATAGTGGATGCTCAAGGAATATGACAGGTGACAAGAAGCTATTTACAAGTTTTAGAGAAGAATCTGGTCAAGTTACCTATGGTGACAATGGAAAAGGAAGGGTGCTAGGGTGTGGAACTATTGGTACTAAAGGAAGAGATTTAATTGAGGATGTCATGTATGTAGAAGGTCTCAAGCACAACCTAATCAGTATCAGTCAGTTATGTGATAAGGGTCATTTAGTAAGTTTTCAGAATGATAAGTGTGTAATTCTGAAGGACAACAAAAAGGTGTTTAAAGCACAAAGAGTAAAGAACCTGTACACTTTGCAACTAGCAGAATTAAAAGAAATAAATCTTTGCTTGGCTACTACCAAAAGCGAAGAAGCTGGTTTGTGGCATAGAAGACTTGGTCATGCAAGCACTTCAGTAATCAAGAAATTATTAAAGCATGATCTGGTTGAGGGTCTTCCCAAGATGAAAATTAAAAATTATGGAATATGCTCAGCATGTGCAAAAGGAAAACAGACCAAGACCTCATTTCAGTCCAAGACAATTATTACAACTTCCAAACCTCTGGAATTGATTCACATGGACCTATTTGGACCTATGAGGACAGTTAGCCTTGGAGGAAAAATCTATGGCTATGTATTAGTTGATGATTACTCAAGATATACTTGGGTGTCTTTTCTTGAAGCCAAATCTGAAGCTTTTCAAGCCTTTCTGAAATTCAGCAAAATTGTTCAGAAGAATCAAAAATTTAGATTACCAGTATTAGATCTGATTATGGAGGAGAATTCAAAAATGAAGAGTTTCTGGAATTTTGTGAAGAAAATGGTATTGAACACAAATTCTCAGCTCCCAGAACACCTCAATAAAATGGTGTAGCAGAAAGGAAGAACAGAACATTGCTGGATATGGCTAGAACTATGCTAAATGAGTATAATTTACCAAAGTACTTCTGGGCAGAAGCAGTAAATACAACTTGCTACATTATCAACAGATGTATGATCAGACCCATCCTGAAGAAGACTCCTTATGAATTATACAAGGATAAGAAGCCCAACATCAGTCATCTTCGACCTTTTGGCTGTAAGTGTTTTATCTTAAACAATGTTAAATATAACTTAGGAAAATTAGATGCTAAAAGTGATGAAGGTTTTCTGCTAGGATATGTCTCCAAACCTAGAGGATATAGAGTGTTCAATAGAAAGACATTATCGATAGAACAAACTGTACATGTTTTGTTTGATGAAACTAATCCCTCTATCAAAAGGATAGAAGAAGAGGAAGATGGTGTTGATAATCTTTGCAAGGATCTTGAAAAGACTTCTCTTGAAGAAGAATAAAAAAAAGATGAAGAATCAGAAGATCCTCCACTAGAAGATCTTCAAGAACAAGAAGAATCACAAGAAGGACTACCTAAAGAATTGAGGTACCACCGCGATCATCCTAAAGAAAACATAATTGGTGATCCTCAATCTAGGATAAGAACAAGAGGTATGCAAATTCCAAGTGATTTCTCTGCTTTAGTTTCACAAATTAGCCTAAGACAATCAATGATGCACTGGGTGATGAATCTTGGATCCTTGCTATGCAAGAGGAACTAAATCAGTTCCAACGTAGTAAAGTTTGGACACTTGTGCCTAGACCTTCTGACCATCCTGTTATTGGAACCAGATGGGTTTTTAGAAACAAAATGGATGAATCAGGAGTAATCACCAGGAACAAGGCCAGACTTGTGGCTCAAGGATACTCCCAAGAGGAAGGCATAGACTTTGATGAAACCTATGCTCCAGTTGCTAGATTAGAGGCAATCAGAATTCTATTAGCATATGCTTGCTCTCTTGATATTAACTTATTTCAGATGGATGTTAAAAGTGCTTTTCTGAATGGTTTTATAAAAGAAGAAGTGTATGTTGAGCAACCTCCCGGATTTGAAGATACTAAAAATCCTAATCATGTTTTTCGTTTAAAGAAGGCACTGTATGGCTTGAAACAAGCTCCAAGGGCTTGGTATGAAAGACTAAGTGCTTATCTTATATCACATGATTTTGTAAGAGGAAAAGTAGATAGTACTCTGTTTATCAAAAAAATTTCAGATGAAATCCTAATTGTACAAATTTATGTTGATGACATTATCTTTGGTTCTACTAATGAATCACTCTGCAAATTCTTTGAAGAATTGATGCAAAGTGAATTTGAAATGAGCATGATGGGTGAACTAAATTATTTCCTTGGATTGCAAATCAAGCAAACCAAAGAAGGACTCACATATGTCAAACCAAATACATCTCAGATCTACTGATCAAGTATGGATTTGACAAATGTAAGCCTTTAGGTACACCTATGAGCTCAGGCATTAAGCTAGATAGTGATCCCCTTGGTAAAAAGGCAGATCAAAAAATCTATAGAGGAATGATAGGATCACTACTCTATCTCATTGCAAGTAGGCCAGACATAATGTTCAGTGTTTGTTTATGTGCAAGATTTCATGCTGATCCAAAAGAATCACATATTCTTGCTGTTAAAAGAATTTTTAGATATCTTATTAATACAAGTAAATTAGGCTTATGGTTTCTCAGATGTTCAGAATTCAAGTTAATTGGATATAGTGATGCTGACTATACTGGATGCAAATTAGATAGAAAAAGCACCAGTGGTACTTGTCAACTCCTTGCAAGATGTTTGATATCTTGGTCTTCCAGAAAACAAAACTCAGTAGCCTTATCCACTATAGAAGCTGAATACATTGCAGCTGGAAGTTGTTGTACTCAACTACTATGGATTAAGCACCAACTGGAAAACTATGGTCATCAACTTCAAGAAATTCCAATGCTGTGTGATAATACAAGTGCAATCAATTTAACCAAAAATCCAATTCAGCACTCAAGGACAAAGCACATTGAGGTTAGACATCACTTCATCAGGGATCATGTAAGTAATGGAAACATCTCTCTTGAATTTGTTTCTACAGAAAATCAATTAGCAGATATTTTTACAAAGCCCCTACCAGAAGATAGATTTACATCTATTAGAAGAGAAATTGGTATGTGCAATCCTGATTAATGTTTTCCTAAATTATCATGCTTGAAGAATTTTTTTTGTGTGAAAATGTATCCTGAATTTTTTTTTTAAGTAAAAGATCGACTGATACATTTGATTCATGAAGAGTCAAGGCATTCGACTCATGTTAAAAATTGTCATTCGACTGATGCAGTCGAATTCTTAAATCGACTCACTTAAGTTACTGAAACATCTTAACATTTAAAATTCTTTAATTAACACTCAATCAAGGCATGTCTCTTCGTAACTCAAATCACGACCTTTCATGAAGAGACGGTCGTCATCCGACTCTTATATAAATATCCCCTCGTTTCTTTAAGGAAACACCCATTTGAAATCTCTCCTCGACTACTCTGTCTTCTTCTTAGTGCCTTCTTGCTCTCCGGCGAAGAAACGTCAGAAGCCCTCTGCTAGACCTCATCTTTTCGAGAAAAAGGCAGGATCTTTAACTCTTTTTGAGTATATCTCCTCCTCCTCTGAAGGTCTCCTAAGTTTCCCTTTCATCCGTTTGTCTAGATGGCATCTTCTAGGGCTCAAGACTCCGTCCAACTCACCTCTGACCAACTCCAACGCCTAGCCAAGATTCCCATATGTTCCGGGAAGTCCGTTGTGTTTTCTCATCTGAGTGGCAGTCTAGCATGGGTAGAGGAAACCCTCGCATAAATGGGATGGACCATGCTCTGTCAGATTTCAGAACCTTTTGTGGCCAGTGCAGTAAGGTCCTTTTATGCTTCCCTGGAGATTTCAACTGGAAACACCATTGTAGGGTATGTTAAAGGAGTCCAAATCACCATTTCTGAGGAATATCTTGTGGAGCTATTGGATTGTCCTAATATCGGACACTGTCTCACTAAGTTTATTCCCTTAGAGAAACAGAAGTTAGGGATTATTGGGAATCTGGGGACTCTGTGCAAGAGAGGTTGCAAGTCAATGAGCTATCTGCGGAGAAGAGGTTGATTCACAGTATCATTACCAATATCATAACCCCTAGAGCGGGTACCCATTCCTCCATCACAACCAAAGATGGGAATCTACTCTTTTGGGCTATTTAGAGGCACATAGTCAACCTTCCAGCAGTCATTCTGGAAAGAATGATAGCAGCAAAGGACCTACAAGAGTCTCTCCAGTATGGGTCTTTGCTTACCTTGATCTTTAAGAAATTTTCTGTGGATTTGTCTGAAGAAGTGCCTGTGAGCACCAGAGAGAAGATTGGACTCATTACTCTTAGAAGGAGTCACTACTCCTTAGTTGGAAAGAAGCAGAACTTGTGGTATAAGGACATTGTTCCGGAGTGTGAACATGAAGTGTATCCAGATGAGAAGTTAGTCTCTGTGCTCACCCAAGACATTCCTATCTCAAGTATTCAAATTGAAGCCCCACCAGATCCAGCAATCTCAGATGTGTTTGTTCAGCCTCCTTCACCAACTATCCCTCCACCAGTTCAAAATGAAGAAGTTCAGTTTCTAGCCTCCTTCTCTCTTAATGAGCAAGATGCTCCCTCTGAAACTGTACATGAAGTTTTGAAAGATCTCAGAGGTAAGGGAATTCTGTCTGAAGATGTTCCTATCCCACCTATGGAACACATGTTTGAAGAGAGAGAGCCTTCATACTCCCCTTCTCAATTTGAGACCCGGCCAAGGTCTCAGGGGAGAGTAGCAACAGCCTTAGCTCCATTCTGGAGCTTGTTAAATCCCATCAAGAAAATCTATCTATTCTTCATATGCAAGTTGAACTGATCGATGTCAAGTTTGACAGTTTAGCTGATGAGGTGAAGCAGATAAAAGAGCTTATGCTTCAGCTAGTGTGCCAGCAGGGCACTCCCAAGGCAGCAGGGCCTTCTCCCTCTCAGTAGTAAGAAGAAGCAGCAGCTACTGCTCAAGAGCCTCAGCACCAAGAGTCAACTCAAGAAAAATATTCTGAAGATCAAGTGCTTGAGCAAGTAGTAGAAAAGGATCAAGAGATTCAGGCTGACCAGCAGCCCATATCCGATGAACCCCAACAGAAGAAAGAGCAAGCTCCCATGCCTCCACTAGCAATAGTTGTATATCAACCTCCTAAGGAGCAGCATCAGAGCAGCAGCAGGGGTCAGTGGCTGATCAGCAGCCAGGTGTAGCAGCAGTTGAGGAAGAGGGATCCCTAGGAAAAAGACCTCTTCAGGCCTCTGAATCTCTCACTTTCAAGAGAAAGGTTAAGAGAAGGCTAGTGAAAGATGGCCATCCTATCGTCCTTCTCCTTCTTCCAGACCTAACTCACCTGCCTCTCCTGTCATTAACCCTCTAGAAACCACTCCTGCAGCACCCTCATCCTCTGCTCCCTCCACCTCAATTCTTGAGGTCTCCTCTCCAGATATGCCTTCCCCAAGCATCCCAGCAGATCCACACTTCAAAGATATCCAATTTTCTATCTACCCTTGCAATACCAGCCTAAGCCACTCAAGGAGGTAGCAATAACCCTGTCCACCCAACCTCCTCAATTTTATTCATCTCTGCCAACTATTCCCAAACTTGGCTCTCAGCAAACCCATTTAGAAAACATTGAAATGGTTCCCAGTCTGCAATTACCAGCTTCCCGTGGTCCTAATATTAGGTGACAAAGCAGCTTTACTCCTTCCTCCATTTTGGTATGCCTTTGTCTACCATTCTTCTCAGTTCATGGCTCTATTTAGAGAATATCTTCAAATTAGAGCCTTTCTTGAAATCCACAACATGCCAGGTTTCACTTTTGAACATTGGCCTCAATCTCTGAACTTCAGGTGGTTTCTCAGAAGAGCCACTGTCTGACTCCTCAAGAGTTTGTTGATCTTTACCCTAAAGAAGCCATGAGATTTCAAGAAGCCCAATCACAAAACCACCATCTCAAAATCTATACTCATATCTCTCTCCGGTTTCATGACCTCTTTGCCACTCTTCTCAGAGAATATCAGGCCAAATTTACTGCCATGAAAGCCTTTAATTTTGGGAGGTTCAAACTTGGTCTGCATGATGTCTCTAGAGGCCAATATGATATGCTCATCAGAGGTCAAAGGCCAGTGGTTCCCTTAATGACAACAACATTATTATCTGATTTTCATCCACCCCTTGTAGGAGCAGTTCTCTATAGAGGTCACTTTGCTAATACCCTCTACAACAGATTCCTTCGGATCTCCACAAGGTTTAAGATCAAGTACTAGTCTAAGCTCAGCTTTCAGAGGTTCATCTTTCTTCACTTACCTAAATCACAGAAGAACATTCTTGACCTCTAACTAAGCTTCGCTGAATCCGAACGGTTCACTCATGATCAATGGGAGAAAGCTTATCCAGATCATCATGTTAAGTGCCAGAAAATGAAACTCACTCTGAATGAGTATCACTCCAAGAGCCTCCTCGACCTGAGAAAACACATAGGCCTTAAATGGGCACACAGATATTTGTACTATTATCAGGCCAAGGATGCAGCTCTCTCGTCTGGTCTCCATTGGAACATCACTCTGCATGAGTTCCTATCTCTGGAAGTCACTAAGAAGTTTACTCCCCTTCAAATCAGATATGTAATGGATCCAGAAAAGGCAAACCTCAAGCGCGCCTTTTACAGATGATGCCACATCAAATCTCTGAAGAAATTACCCTTCACCGGTCCTACCTACAATGTGAATCCTTCAAAGTTTGACCACATTTTCCCATCCAATGAGCTAAAGCTTTGGAATCTTATAGAGCCATTCTTGGCTAAAATTCCCCCAGCTCTTTATCTTCCTAGTTCTGGCAACAACTGAAAACATTGTATTGATTTTTCTTACTTCTGAAAGTTGTATAATGCTTAACTCCAACACTTATCTTTTTTGTCAAAGCATTTACTATCTTCTCCTGTCTTTTATTGCCTACATTAATATCCTTTATGTTAATGCCACAAAGGGGGAGAAAAGACAAGGTAGCTACTCAGTTTCTTTTAAAAATTTATATCAAACAATTTATATGCTATTCAGGATATCAGCTACCATTTAAAGATTTTTGTCATTAACAAAAAGGGGGAGAATTATTGAAGCAACTTCCTCCAAGTCTTCAGAAAATTAAGTATTTTGATAAAATAAATCTTTAAATGAATATTTTGCGTTTACCATGATAAATTCTCAGATATATATTTCTTCCAAAAATATAGATATACTACAAAATTTCTAGACAGCTTCAATATCCTGAAAGACCAAATTTTTCTAAGTATACAACTTTATACTGTATTCGACTCATGACTTCGACTCATACAGTCGAACGTCTTTATACTATATTCGACTCATGACTTCGACTCATGCAGTCGAACGTCTTTATAATGTATTCGACTCGTGACTTCGACTCATACAGTCGAACGTCTTTATACTGTATTCGACTCATGTCTTCGACTAATACAGTCGAACGTCTTTTTACTGTATTCGACTCATAACTTTACACCTCATTCGACTGATGATTTCCTTCTTGAGTCGAATCACTCTATTCTTCTTCAATCGAATCATACTCACTTCCTGAGTCAAATTACCTATTCTATTGAATTCGACTACACTGTCAGCTGTGGTACCTTTGTTAGTTCTAAATTGTCATTCCTGGTTGTAAATTAATCTCAAGCATAAAATCTATGACATATTTCATGTTGCTTATCATATACATTTAAGATCGTACAAGATTATTATTTTAATATATTTTCTGACAAAAATTCAGTACATTCACATATTTACATTCCTGTAAAAAAATATATTTCTCTAAAATATACTTCATGTTTTGATGTCCTTTGCCTCAATCTATTTCTTCTAAAAAGACTCAAAGCATTTATGTAAAAATCAGGCGCATGGTATCTGACCATCTCACCTACCACTGGCAGACCCATAACTCAACTTTTTGTCTAACTGCCTTATTTTCCAAAAGGACTAAGAATACTAGGTTCCATACTATTTGTTGTACTCCACTGACTCACCTACTACAAAGGTATGGATATGCTTTTGTCTTTGTCTTGTCCTTGCAAACAGGCATTTATTAGAGCGCATGTTTTAAGCATGGGTTGCTCAGCTCAAGTCTCAAAGAGCTTATCTTCTAGCTGTGACAACGGCTCCTGCCTTTAAAGACTTTGGAAAGAGGCAAAAATTCAAGACCCTGTGGATATAAGTGCCAATATCCAAAGGATCCCCAAAACTCTCCTCAAATGGATAGTATGCAACAACCATCTTACTCCAACGGCTATCTTCCTCAACGGCTAGTTTTTGAAGATTATAAAGAGATGGAGAAAAGCTCATGAAGAACAACAATTTTTCAAGTGCGCAAAAAAAATTCCTTCAAGTCATCTCTCTGAAAAGCTCATCTTGCAAGCTCTCTAAATCTTTCTGTTCAGCCTCTGTGTGAGAGCACATCTTCAGGAATTTCTGTTCTGAAGATCTGTCTGTTGGGTGGCAATTGTAATTGCTTCTTCTTTTGAAGTCCACCCAAGTAGCTTCAGCTAGGATTTAGACTGCACTTCTCTTCAATCAATCCTGCTGGAAAGTGTGTGTTCTGTGCTCATCTTTGAGGCAAACACACAAGGTTTCTTTCTCTGTTATTTCTGCAGAAGTTTTTCTGCTTTACCCCTCTTGTGAAGGGAAGGCCTTTGGCATAAGGTAGTTGTGTATACCCCTGTTTAGGGAATACTTGCTGTGGAGCAAGTGGGTGTTGTAATTACCTCTCAAGGGTGAGAGAAGGCCAAATCTGTTTAGCAGTTTAGTGAAAAACTCAAGTGGTTGGCTTGAGGACTGGATGTATGATTTCCATGTAGGAAGGGCCGAACCAGGATAAATCTCTTGTGCAATCTTCTGTGTGATTGTTTCCGCCAAGTTTTTCACTTGAATCACACACATCACACCAAGCACTAACATATCTATTTAGTGTTGTGATTTTCAGAAGAATTTTTTAAAAGCAAGAAAAGTCTTATTCACCCCCCCTCTAGGACTGTGTGTTTGCCATTTCGATCCAACATAAAGGAAAAAAAAATCATCAAATCAAATGCAAAAAAAAGAGAAAATAGAAAATATATCAAGGATAATATTATTAAATTAGCCAAGAATGGGTCGAGAGTCTTCCTACAACCGTTGTGCAAGACAGAGTTTGTCGTTCCCAAACTCATCTAACTGAACGACCTATCCAGCGATTAAGAACGCGCACCTAGATCATCACCATTTTTGTTGAGGAGGAACTCAGATCCCAGAGAATGTTGAGAACCAGTCGGTCCTTGAAGCGATATAATAAGTAAGGTACCATATAGTAATGCAAGGGAGTAAGGGTAGAGATACTTACCTGACTTACCTGTGACGTTCCATTTTTTGTGGTTTTCTAATTTTTTTATTTTATATTTTTTATGATAAACAATCGAAACAATGATCATAATATCAATAAATATGAATAAACACATCACAAAATCATAAACAGATCATGTACAAACACACGAAGACACCCAATTAGTACTAAACACATAAACACGATGTTCCTGATCAATTGATGGGGGGCTTGATAAGGACGGTGGATGTCGCGACCATGCAGGAGATCGCCATATGGTAGCGGCGTGGCGGCGGGCCGCGACAAGGTCACGGCATATACGACCACCACGACCTAAACGCGATGCATATACGTGTCGAGACTCTACCCGAGCACTCAAAACGCAGAAACCGCTTTTTCTCCCCCCTTTTGTGCATTCAAACCGTGCAGAACTTCTTCTCTCTCCGGCGATGACCCCCCCCCTTCTCTGACTCCCTCTCTCTTGCTCCTTCTCTCACTCACTTCCCCACTCTTCCTCTCTCCCTCTTTCGTTCACGACAATGGAGGGTGGTAGAAGCAGCGGTGGAAAGGGGAAGTGGACGGTGGTGAGGAGGAGCTCCCGATGGCAGGAGGTGTCTCCTCCGGTGTTGGAAGGGGTGCCGGAGGTGGAGATGGAGGAGGAAGAGGCTCCGGTGGTGGAGATTGAAGCGGCGGCCATGGCGCGGGAGCAAGCGATGAAAAAGGTATGTATTCGATGCCCTAAACCCCTTGATTGATGACGTGTGTGTGATGGGGAAGCCCATAGAGAGAAGATGTAGGTCGTGATGCTAAGAGAAATAGTCGTCGAACAAGAGAAGCGTCGATTTGTCTGCGCCTGAAAACGCAACGGCCCGCCCCGTCGTGATACCAGTAATCGCGACGGGGTCAGAGGCCGCGACATTGTCGCGTCTACTAGGGGCCGTCGCGAAAAGGTCGCGGTCACTATGCTGGTCGCGACCATGTAGCGGCACCTCGGGGCGTCGCGACAAGGTCTCAGCCTATTTGGCCGGCCCGACCTCAGCCGAGCAATTAAACCAGGCATGCCTAATCTAACTAATTGACCGATTTGTGCTTGCAGGGTGAGATGAGGGCCCGAGTTTCATGGCTATTGGTTTTGGTAGTCTACCTGGCCCTCCCAGGATTCAAGAGGAAGAGGTTGGATGAGATGGGGTTTGGGGCGGCACATTGGATGGAGAGGGTGAAGGCGGACGCTCCTCTCACTCAGGCCCTACACAGCAGGTGGGACACGGAGGCGACTGCCTTTGTGTTTCCATGGGGGCACATGATCCCCAGCCAAGAGGACTGAGCAGGATCACCGGACTGAGAGTGTATGGGCGTTCGGTGAGTGGGTACACATACCCATGCTGTAGGGCAGAGGTCTTCCCTCCTCTCTAGGGGTGAGCTACAAGAGAGCCTAGGGCTTTTCCAGACAGGTAGAGAGGTGGATGAGATAGTGGATGAGCAACTGCAGTGGTTGACGAAGGGGTGCAGGGAGGTGCTAGATGATGAGGCAGGAGCCCAGGTAGACCTCGACCTATGTTGCTTCCTCACCATTTTCCTTGGCAGACTCCTGTTTGCCACGAGGGGCAACCCTATCCACTGCCGGTTCCTGCCACTTCTAAGGGACCTGGGCCAGGTGGGGAGCTATGCGTGGGGATTGGCGTTCCTGGCGCACCAGTTCGAGATCCTAGGTTCCTCCGACAGGCAGACGACCATCAGTGGCTTCTACCCCTTCCTTTAGGTACTCTTCTTTTCTTTCTATTTTTATTTAAATTGTCTTTTGATATTATAACTGTGATCTGACTGCGGCATCATGTTCATGTAGGTCTGGACCTACCTTCACCTTCCTGGCTTGAGGAGAGGGACCTTGGAGCGACCGGGCCTCGTTCCCCTGGCTGGGCGCTAGGTGTCGTGTCGTGACATGCACCCGCTGGAGGATCAGCTGGCGTCCATCCTGGACGCGATCAACATCTACCCTCAGCTAGATGTGAGTATTCTACCCCTCTCTATAGCTCAATTGGATTTGAATTGAATATTGATCAGATGTGCTTTCATGTGAAGGTGGTGTGGCAGTCGTATCTAGAGGAGGTGGACGAGGGACAACCTTGGTTGGAGCCGGCCCACCCCTACATTGGTAGGACGGTGTAGGTTCATGCTCTCAACCTGGTGCTACCTCTCCATTTGCATCTGACTCAGAGGTCCATCGGCCTATGTCAGAGTGCAGTGGAGTTCCCTAGCTGAGGACAGACCCCTAGGCCTGGCCGGAGCTTCTGGAGACTACATGACACCACTGACTGGTGTGTGAGGGCCCACGAGCAGATTGATGACTGGGAGCACTGAGGTAGACGGGTAAGGTCCGACGCTATGTCCGATGACGCTTACCTGTAGGCATTCACCTTGAAATATGGGGCGAGGGTCTACAAGGGCGAGAGGCGATAGGTAAATCTCCAAACTCAGACTCCATGAATTGTTCTTTATTGAATTGAGCTGATAGATCTACATGAATTGCAGGTAGACGTGACCTGGGAGATCGCCTCACTATAGGACTTGTTGCACTCAACGGTGCAAGACCGGGAGGTAGCCATGAGGGAGGTGGAGCAGCTGCTATGTTCCTACTCAGACATCAGTAACTCTCCAATTTCTTTTAGCTGATTGAGAAACTAACAAGTGTTGCATGTGTAACATGCAGAGCTAACGAGCGTGAGGAGGGCACAGGCCAGTGCATCTTCTTCCAGAGCTATGGTGGAGAGCTCCAAGTTGGATCTAGCGGACCAACTGGCGAGCGTAGTGAGGAGGGCCGAGGTGGCTGAGACTGAGCTAGCAGAGACAGTAAGCATGGCAGTGATTTGAATTGAATTTCATTTATGCTTGGCATTGACTTGACCTTCCACAGATGACAGAGCTAAAGACTGCCACCGACCGGGCGACCTGCTTGTAGGAGGAGGTTGACACAGCGGCGGGCTCAGCCGCCCATTGGCGCCTCCAGGTGGAGACATTGTCGGCGAAGGTGGGTCGGCTACATGCACAGGCAGACGAGATGACGAGCGAGCTGGCGAGGCTATGGTCGCAGGGACCAGTCGCAGATGAGGCGGAGTTGTCCCGGCTGTGTACCGAGCTAGTCATGTAGCAGACCTTAGCCCGGAAGCTTCGGGATATAGTGACGATCATAGGCCAGTCCTGGAGCAGGAGCATGAGCAGCGTGAGTGGGGCGAGTGGCGCCTCTGTCGGGCAATTTCTGGAGGATTACTCTGGTCATCAGAGGAACGAGGAGGAGGGGAGATGCCCAATGAAGCGTGCAGCATTGTTGACTGTGCCCTCTCGTTGTTCAAAGTTCATTGCACAGGTCAAAATGCTCACCTTCTCTAAACTGTCTCTCAAACTGAAAATTGCAATAATGAACTACCATAGTGGTGAGAGCAGGTCATATCCATAGAGAGGCCGAATAAAGCTTGAATTAAACTAATTTGACTTGAAATCTCTATCGACAATGTATTAAAAGTGAATGTATAAATAACACCGATCAAATCCATCACAATCTTGACAGATCAAACTTAATGAAAGAACAAGTGGAATTGAAATGAAAAGAAACTTGGTATCACTGTACCCTCTCAATTGAGGGACCAAATCGGTAGACAGAAAGAAATGAAAATTGCAACTTCAACTCATGAACTCTACTCACAGCAAGGAGAAAATCCCAGAAGGTGAAATAGCTAAGCCCCTCTCAACAGCAAGAACAACCGAAGAGAAGGAAAATCCACAAAAAATATACAGCCCCTCAAATATCTCCGGA
Organism: Colocasia esculenta; assembly: GCA_014218235.1. Classification (NCBI taxonomy): domain Eukaryota; kingdom Viridiplantae; phylum Streptophyta; class Magnoliopsida; order Alismatales; family Araceae; genus Colocasia; species Colocasia esculenta. The sequence goes on along the minus strand of CM024760.1, from coordinate 123,242,950 downwards.
TGAACAAAAGGCTTCAAATTACATTGGACTGAATTATTCTAAGCATAGACGAAATGGAAATTAAATGCCAACAACACCACAGGATCGGACTGTCTAACACAAGAATGAACTAACAATTGCAGAAATAAGAAATTAAAATCTCTGGATCGATCTCTCCACCCAATCATACAACCTCCACAGAAGAAGAAAAGAAAAAAAATAAACTTACCTCCCTGCAGCCGAATTCCCCAAATCTGAACTAGGCTCCCTTCCTTACAGAACTCAAACCCCCCGAAATGCTGAACATAGAACTCAAACCCCACAGCAGAAGAACAATTAACTGAAGAAAGGGAAATGGAACCCAACAGTCCCCGGGAATCCCTCACAGCAAAGAAGTAAATCTCCAAAAATTCTAAACTCCAGAAGAACAGCACCAGCCAAGAATATAACCATCTCTCCCAGCTCTCATATCAAACCAGCCAAACACAACTCTTACAACTCTCACCTCTGCTAGAAGAAAGAAATTACAGAAGAAATGGCAAAGAAAATTTCCTAAAATCTCACTAAAACTTGAAATGGTGAACTCCAAGAACTCTGGACTCTCTCACAGCTCAACCATCTCACAAATACCCTACAGAAAAGAGGAAGACAAAGCCGATCTCCCCAACACAGCAACTTACAGATGAAAGAAGAGAAATGACATCTACCTCTCTTGTAGCCGAACCCCCCTAGATGATGAATCCCTATTGCTGAGGTCCTCCCAGATGTAGAAGAAACGATAAAATTCACACAGAAGAATTGAGACAATATAGAAGAAATGGAAAACTTCACATGATTAAACTAAACATAGAAGATATGTTATAAACGCCACTGAAGAAATGGAAGACCTCAACACAGAAGAAACAACAATCTTCACACAAACGAAATGAGAAATTAAACTGGATCTCATTTTGCTCAGTTGCTCAAATTGGAATTCAAGAATACAGAAATAAACTGGAAGCAAAATTTCCCCAAAATCCCACTGGCTAACCCCTCTCCTTCCTTTGTTCTACTAAGAGGAAAAGCATAGAAAGAAACTAAAATTCCCCCAGAAATCGAACCCCCTAACCCTCAACAGCAGAAGAATATAAAGAAACCTTCACAATCCTCACAGGAAGAACCGAAAGAAAAAGCTAAGAAAATCCTTCAAAAACTCACTAATCCCTCCAATCTGAGGACCATGGGGTCCTTTTATAGGTGCCATGGCCTCTACTTCCAAATCAGCCAGGTAGCCCACCTCAGCATGCTAGCACACATCGCATGCCACAGATCCACTACATTGCGCCAGCTCTACACACAGCAGCCGACCCAGCCCAATCTGGTCAACATGTCTGTGGCACAGCACCATCATACCACACCAGTTCACAGCCTCCAGCAGCACACGCCGCCACCTCAGCAGCTCCTGGTCCAGCCGCCGGCCACATCCGCCACAGCCCGAGCTCCATCTGCCCGGGCTTAGCACGAACCTGCTCCCACCAACCGCATCAGCGCTGGCCGCCAGCTTCTAGGTGTAGCTTCCACTGCCCAGCCGCATCGCTCTGATCCGGCCTCCAGCCGTATGCCGCGCCACAACACCTGGCCGTCTCCTGGTCCTGTTCAGCACCTCCGCCCAGCAGCCAGATCCGCCTCAGCACACACCAGTTCTGGGCGCCCATCTTCCTGGCGCAGCTGCTTCGCACAGCAGTTCCACGCACCTAGCCGCCTTCTGCCCAGCCCCATCGCCAGATGAACCAGAGCTCTTTCCAGCTTCTTCGTGAAGCTTCCACTGCCTCCCAGAACTCCTGTTAAGAAGAGAGATAAAGAAGGTTTAGTGGGGTATGTGGCCACTTATGGTGAGATGAGATTAAAAAAAAATGTAATGGTCATATAAGGGAGGGGATATGTGTCATGATAGGATTGGATATGGTGGAGTATTTATTTATTGGGATTGGGAGGGGTTTTAAAATTTTATTTATTTATCGACTCCTATTTATTTAATACTAATGATATTTACAAGAATATTATTGTAACAATATTTATTTACAAAATATCTTTTATTTCCTAAAATGAACCTAGTTAGTTATTCTGAAAGAAATGAAAATATAACATGTATTCTAACCCCAATATCAGCTAACATGTTCAAAAATCTATACATGGATAGAATGAAAATTACAGTCTAAATGTACATTATTTATGGAAAACTAATGTCTAAAATTATCTATACGTATGAAATTTAATGCTAAAAATTTAGTAATTATCACTTAGTAGGAGAGGCGAGTGCTTGGAGTGGTAGGGGTGTGGGTCAGATGCTACCCCCGCCCGAGAGACACGAGGGATCCTGGGATAGTGGCATTGGACAGTTAGGAGTTTTGTGAGCCACCTCCCCCTTATCTTTGTACATGATGCTTATCTTTAGTGGATCATTTTATGTTCTATGCCAATGTTTGTGATTGCATGGATTGTGATTGACACGAGTGTTGTACGAGATCCGAGAGAGGGAGAGACGTTGTGTTCATTACTGCATATTTCTTTTTTTTTTTCCTGAATGACGCCTAAAACCGACGTTAGCCCTTCCTAAATCAGACATGTGAGGTGGAAAGGTACTCACCCTTGCTACTGTAGCACAAAAGCAAGATCAAACTACTGGCCAGGGGTCCTCATTTATTTCCCTTTCATTAGAAACCACCAAATGATCGGATGTGCATTAGGGAGGTGGCATCCTGTAGTTGGTTGCCCCTAACTTGTGGTGCCGCTATAAAGGCCATATCTGGGAGACGTTCGAGTCTTATAGGAAGAAAGGGAAGAAAGTCTGAGTGTAAGTCTCATGCAAGTTTTAAAGGACAAGTTAGACATAGCTTCCTTCCACGGCACACCTCTTAGAGATTCAATCTATTGAGGAGGGACTTTTTGGTCACGTTATTGTGCATGTTTCCTGTTTGGGGCATGCGTACGACCGGGCTCAAGGGTGTCCCGCGGGGAACTGTACTGCCACTCTTTGCCATGCCCCTATTCCTTGATTTTCTTTCATTTGTTCTTCTTCTCTCTTTTTATTTTGCTTCTCTTTTGCAGGCCTGATTGACCGTCCCTATTTGAGATTTCCTCTCAGCAATGTGTGCTTAGGTTGGTTGCCTCGGCCAAATAGCCTTTTTGTCTTTACACTTCGACCGAGTAAGGAGGAGAAAAGCTTTTGCACCTCCTAGGTATGGCCTAAGTTGCAACGGTGTTTGCTAGAGGAACTGACTAAGGTTACCATGTGAGTGTCAGATGATCCTTGCTTAAGGTGACCTTTAATGATAGGGAATGACCGTCGGTCCCCTAGCGCGGAGCAATCTCTAGCCTGAGTGCTGCAGAAGCAAAATAAACCTAAGACTGTCTCGACCACTCTAGTTGTGAAATGAGATGACTCTCTTTGATGGGTTGACATAAATATTTACATGTACAATGCGACCCCTATATTGAAAGAACGACCTGCACTAGTCTTCAAACTTTGATTTAATTAGCCCATTTGCAAGAAAAGGTAGGGATGGAGAGAATTGGAGTCAACTCAAAACAAGAACAAGAGGGAGACAAGACTCTACACAAACTTAAGAACAAAAGGATTTAGAAAGAAGGAGAAGAATCTTAGTGAAGACTGAAATCTCGGGAATAGTGAGAGAAAGGATCAGGACCCCGAATAGCTAGTGAAGGAGGAAGGAACTGTAGGATAGAGGGTGGAGGATCTAGAGGATAAGAAGGGGAAGTGGAAGGAAGGGAATCAGGACTAAGATCAGATGTCCTCGGAGGATTTGGACCCGGCCTATAGTTAGGCGGTTCGGGTGGAAGAGGAAGTGGGGAATCCTGAGCACTAGGAAGGTGGTCGGGTGACCCAGGTGGATGCGGAATGAAACCCTGGGGATCCGGAGGGTGATCAGGTGGCTCAAAAGGAGGAGATAAGTGAGGGGAATCCTGAGTGCCCACAAGATGATTGGGAGGCTCAGGCGGAGAGGATGTAAAGATACCTTGAGTACTCAGAGGACGATCAGGTGGAAGAGGAAGAGGGGGGTCTTGATTACCGAAAATATGATTGGGTGGCTGAGGTGGAGAAGATGAAAAGATACCCTGAGGACTGAACAGATGATCGGGTGGCTCGAGTGGAGAGGATGAAAAGATACCTCGAAGACCGAACGAATGATCGGACAGCTCGGGAGGAAAAGGTAAGTGAGGGACCAGAAACCTTGGCGAAGTGGAAGAGGAAAGATGTGGAAATAGCCCATGAATGTGAGATCGGGCGTCTCCCCTTGGATCAACATTGACCAGATTGAGTAGCAACAAAAGATCAAGGTCGGAAGACGGCAAAATAGGGAGGTCGACACTTTCCTTGTAAATTTTCAATCTTGATCTCAGCCTCCTTCGCTTCTTGGCAGATGTCCTCTTGTGGTGTCGTGGTTTCTTTACTCTTATAGATAGATATGATTGTTTCATCTTGACATGCCTCCTTAAATAATGGGACCAAGCAGCAGATGGCCTCACTCTTCTCCATAGCCACGCGGCTCTCTCATCTATTGACATGACTGCCATGTGTGTACTTTCCCCTTGGCCATCATTCGCAAGCCCAACCTCTATAGATATCTGTGAGGGAATGCCATAAAGAGGCTCCTTCACTAAGATGGTTTCCCTTAACAAGTGGATAATGCAGGTCCATGAAAATTTGATGTGTGGCACTAGCAACTTGAGACTTGGCATCTTGACCTGACAGTCAGACATAAAGGCCAACTCCCGTAATGGTTGAAGAGGAAAGGTTTCCAGAAGAATGATGGGTGGCACTAGCATGGCCAACTGACTGACAGGTTGAGGTAAATTGCAAAGGACTCTTGGCAAAACCTTGAGTGTTCTTAGTGGCATAGCAATGTGCCCTTGGTCTGGTTGAAATATGGCATGGACGGATTTGGACGCCCTGGGCATCGTGACTTCTTGCCCCTTGAGCGAAAGCTTACTTATGGCAGCGTTAGAAGTAGCGTGAGATAGCACAATATTTGTAGAGAGTCCCTTCTTTTGACCAGCCATTCGTAATATAACTGAGCAAGGGGTGATGAGGGCATCAATGGTAGCATCTCTACTAAGCAGTGTAATGGCTACCGTCCTCACTTTGGAAGTGACTGTCAATACTGCTTGGGAACTCTTCTTGACAGCCATTTTCTGAGGAGATAGAGGCTTACCCTTCCCAAATGTGCCTGAGATAAGGACATAGACCGGCATGCGACTGATGTAGTTATGAGGGTTGAAGAGCATGACTGGGACTAGGCTACCTGTACTTGGTCCTTCTTGCACATGAGAAGTAGATCTGAGGCATATTCTTGGTAGTGCACACCCGCTCCATTGGGATGTGGTGGTGATGGGATGTGTGCAGCTATGGTGGGTTCGTTGGATGAGAAGGGCTTAGCGTGAGGTGATTGGAGGGTGGCAAGGGCAGGCTCATGCGGAGAGAGCTCTTCTTCCAACTCAGAGGCTGAATCAGCCTTATGCTTAGGAGTGAGAAACTCTTGCCCCGGCTCAGAGGTGAGTGGAGCTTGCTCGAGCCTCAGTGTGGTGGTAATGGCTTGCTCAGGTGAAAGTGGTTGTGGTATGGAGATAGTAATGAGGAGTAAGGATGGAGGGTTTGTGGGAAGTCAGGGATCAATGGCTTCTGGTGCTGGGGGAGACGACCAACGGCATACCGACATAATACGTCGAGCCGACAGCTTGTCATTAGGGTGCGATGTAGGGTCAAGGGTAGGTGTGTTGGTGATAGCCTGAGAGAGGGTTGGTGTAGGGAGTTGTTGAGGTTGTGACGAAGCGGATGATGCACTTGGGGGTATGTGAAGAAATACCTCTGGCCTTGAGCCGATGGAGATGGCGACTCCCTCAATGTTTGTGCTCGCTATCTCGACTTTGCTGCTGGTCACTTGGGTGACTGTTCCACTGCTTGTGATGGAGAGGGCTGCTGCCCCTGTCCTTGCGTTCTCTTCTCTTGACAATGCAGGATGAGCCTATGCATTTCAGTCGAATCTATCTTGTGCTCTAGACCATAGATCACATTACGGAACTCGCAACAGTTCACCAGATGGCGATGATATGGGCAATAATTTGATCGGTCCATTGTCATGTCCCTGCTTGGCTTTTCTGGAGGGAGTTGCAATGCATTGATGGACATCAGGGCCGTGAAGACATCGTAGAGGGACTCAGGCAACGGATGATAATGGGCTCGCTTTGGGCCAAGTGGATGTTGTGATGGGTGAGTATGGTATAGTGTGGAGCGGTGGCACCGGAGATGGGGTTGTTCTTGTGGAAGTGGTGTGAGTTGGCTTGGCAGGAGTGGTGAGGATGCGTAATGTTCAGCGGAATGGGTTGGAGTGGTATGGTGGATAACATCAACTTGGGCCTGGGTTTGGACTCCCTCATAAGTGGGCCTTTGAAATGTGTAACTGGGTTGTTGGGCCTCAAACAAGGATGTCACGGTAGAGTCACTGAGTTGGGTCTTGACAAAGCGAGCACGGCTGCATAATTGTTGCATGGACGTGATGTTGTTCATGGGAAGGATGTGGCGGTACATTGGTGTTGCATTGGCAATAATGAGCTTGATTTTATCCTCCTCTGTGAGGTGCATTTTGGCATGTCTGGACATTTGACGCCACCGGTCAGCATAGGTCGCGAACTCTTCATCGAGATTCATCTGCTCAACTGCCAGATCGGCCATTGAATACATGGGCCCGACCCAGTCTTGATATTGTTGTATGAATCTGACCTTGAAAACTTCAAAATTCTCAACTTCATTAGGAGGCAGGGAATAAAACCACTCTAGAGTGGGCCCATCCAACGACCGCCTAAAAAGGTAAGCCAATAAGCGGCAATCTTGTTGTTAGGACGTCGAGTCATAGAGTAACTCCTTCAAATGGATGTAAGGGTCTCCAGCTCCGCTATATTTGCGATAGACAGGAGGATGAGAAAGTAGAGGGATCCGAAGGCCATGGATATCATGGAGTGTATTATTGAATGAGGGTTTGGGATTTAATTCCCTCCGCAAGTGGCTAAGCTCTCGCTTCATGGACTCGAACTCGGATTCGAAGTCTTGAGTCGAGGTGAATTGTGGGTAGCGAGGGCCAGCTTGGGAATGAGAGTGGAGTTGAGAGCCAAGGTCTGGACCAGATTGAATATAATGGGCCGGTTGTGATGATGTGGGCTGAACAAAAGGATGGCCCGATCCAGGAGTGAGAACGTGAGGGGATCTAGAATGAGTAGGATAATGTGGGCCTGTTGGGCCCATCCTGGAAGAGGACCGTAGTGCAAAGGTGGACAACAATTCGCGGGCCTGGTCAGGGCCCATTTCAAGTAGGAGGAGGTCCAATCCAGCGGCGTCATTAGAAGTGGATGGTGACGGAACAGATTAAGGACAGGCACTCTCATCGGCCCGATGGCCCTAGGCTGGGCCGAATTTAGAATAGACTCATGAGACAAGGGGTCTACATGAGGAGGAGAGGCTGGAGGATAGGTGAAGTGGAAAGGACCCATGAGAGAATGAGAAGTATGGAATTAAAAAGGATACAATAAAATACAAATAAGGGGTACAACAACAGTTACAATCACATAAGAAGGGGACGAGAAGGGAGTTCCGAAGCAAACACCCAAGTTAACATGATATGCGTCAGGGTTTGAGGGTTACCACTTAGCCTTTCAATGGATTGATTTAATTGAATTACACTCGGATAATGAAGGACCCTAATGAGTATGAACTCAAGTACTCTAGTGACACTAAAGGGGACACACAACTCATGCGTGACACGGCCTAATGTAAGGGTACAATAGGTACAACCAACCCGGCGAACCGCAACGTGCGTATGGCCACGGGGACTTACGGAGGCCCTCGGTAGGTGGCCCTGGTCAGCCCACGAGTGCTCGCAGGTGAGTGGTACCAAGGAGGAAAACCTAATCTCCACGAGACAAAAGTGTATGCATGAGGCTAGGTGCATGCAAGCCTAACCTAAGCTAACAAACATTGACTATATGGTCTCTGCTGACGTCGCGACGACCATGTCCGTCGTGACCTTATCGTGACCGAGGACTCGGCTGCGAAAGTAACAGGGCACAGAAACACACTATCACACACAAACAGTAAGCAAACAGACTACCCTAAGACATAGTACAATCATAGAATAATCTAAACAACACCAAGACTAACCAAACACATAGAAACCGACACATGGATCAGAAGCAGTAACAAATAACGTGTACCTTAAGACGCGACCTCCACATCCAACGTGACCTAATAGCAGCCTCACGATCCTCCGTGATAAGATCCAAAATCAAACAGTATAAATAAAAGGAAAATCTGAACCCTAGATGGATTATAGCAAACAAGAGCATGAATACACATGGCATAACAACATGGAGAAGACATGGAAACACTCCCATGAATAGGAATAGGGTGAACATAAGAGGAAGTACGTGTACCTAATGTCACATCCACCTTTATGGATGCAACATTGTCGCATCTGCACGATACGTCATGTTCCCAATAGAGAATAGAAACGTAGACAAAACACAGAAAGATATCTAAGAGGGCTCTAAAAAGTACTTAAACAAATCAACATGGCAGGCAAACAAACAACAATCACGAGGCTAGCACCGAAGGCCCTACAGTGATCGCCAAAAGGTGTAATCACAGGGTTGTACACCCCCTCGGAGCACACAACATGTTATAAAATTAACTTTAAAAGTATGGAAATATCGATGTGATCGCCACCTAGATAGTTTCCACTAATGAGAATGAAAAGGGGGGCTAACTATTCTAGGAAAAGGAAGGAGAACTAGGCACTGACCTTTGTCGCGACGGGGTTACCTGCCGCGATGGAGCTGATGTCGCGATGCCTCAGCAAGGCGCGTTAGCATTGTCGTGACGCCCTCTCAGGCCGCGTTCTCTATAGTGCGGGAGAAATTTTGCTGGACCTTCTTCTCATCTTTCGGCCGGCCAGAGGACAAGATCTCCTCGTTAACTGATGCTTGGGTGTTTTCTAAAAGAAAGAACACAAGAAAGAAAAACCCCGTTAGAACATATTAATTGTAGAATCTATCCACAAAAGAAAAGAAAGATGAGAGCATGGGGGGAACGAACCTGGGGTGGTTTTTAAACACCATGGGTAGTGGGAAAACGTGGGAAGGAAAAGGAAATATGCTCCTACCTAAGAAAGCAAATAATATGCATGAAAAAGGAAATGAGGAAGAAAGGGAAGAAGAAGCCTCAAATGGGGCGACTCCCTGGCGTTGTATGGCGTGCTTGGGTGCTAGACAAGCTGTGGACGAAGTGGAAGTTGCCCTCCTCACGCACCAAGCTCCATGGATGAAGAAATGAGCATAGCATGATGAAGAGAATGTGAGGAAATGTGTGGGAAAGGGAGAGCTACGGGCTAAGTGTCTGGCCTGGAGAGATTTCGGCAGCACTTTGTGGCATAATCGGGATCTCTCCTCATCTAAAGGAGAAGAGGTGTTTTTATAGCATAGGAGAGAAAATATCCGTCCATCAGAGATAATGGATAAAAATAAGAGGATAAATGCATGTAAATCGCATGGGAGAGTCCTAGGAGGTTTCCAAGGGTCCTGGAACCTCAAACCGCACTTAGGGGGGTTGGGAGGTTGCATGTGATCAAGATAAGGCCAATGGAAGATAAATAGGAGGTGGTTGCGGAGGTCAGTGTATGCGGTTGTAGTCGTGGGGTCATAGGGGTGAGACAACATGAACTCAATGGCTATGTGTGTCGCGACTCTAAAGCCACGTGCATGGATATGCATGTGCTGTCATGACGGCCATGGGGGGCGCAACAAGGCTAACGCAGCGCCCCAACCCGTCGCGTCAAGGAAAATTGAATATTCTAAAAATATGGATCAATTATAAAGGAGAATAATGGGCAATGGGGCTTGTGGACTCTTTTAAAAGAATAATGGATGGGATATCATAAAAATTGGGCTTTTAATAGGCTCAAAGCAAGGCTAATGGTGGGCTCAAGGTGAATGACCATCTTGGGGCTCATTAAGTTAACATGAAATGTGGTTCGACTTATGGGCCAGAATCGGGTGTCTACACCCTTTTGCACAAGGTTCATATATATTGTCAAGTCTTGTGTTTATCTTCGACAGACCTTCTACTAGATCATGTTTGATAAGTTTTCTTATTCCATCCAAGCTATAATGGCCTAACCTTCTGTTCCATAATTCAGCATTCTGATCTTTATTTGCTGCCAGACAAATGTCTTGATCTTTATGTTCTTCTAGATGCAGTATGTAAAGGTTCTTTTCTCTGCTGGCTTCGAAGACAGTTGCACCATCCTTGATGATTAAACACTTAGATTCCTGAAACTTGATCTGGTGACCCTTGTCACACAACTGACTATTTCTATTAAGATTGTGCTTGAGGCCTTTGACACATAGAACATCTTCTATAAGGATTCTATCTTGACTTCCAATGGATCCACAACCAATTACTGATCCTTTTCCATTATCGCCATAGGTGACTGTGCCTTCTTCAGTTTTGATATGAGAGAACAGTTTCTTGTTACCTGTCATATGCCTTGAGCACCTGCTGTCAACGTACCACTTCGATGCTCCAAGACTTCCCTGCAATAAATCAATGAGATTTAGGTACCCAAGTTCTTTTGGGTCCTAGTTGGTTAGTTTCTTCACAGTTTCTTTTGGGAATCCATTTTAGGTGTTGATTGTGCATGTTTTTTTTGTGACCTAATTTGTTATAGTGTGTGCAACAAGGAATATTCTTTATTATTCTATTTGGCTTATGTTTTTATTTTTATTTTTTTTTGTAATCAGGATTTTGTTCAACTACGAATTTTAGAGTTGGATAACTTTTAGGATGAATTACAGTTTCCTCATTTTCTGGTGGAGTATATTCTAAGCCATACTTCTTCTTTCCTGATCTTCTTGCTCCTTTTAATATTAAGGAGGATTTACCATTTGTAAAATTTTCAACTGTGGCCATTAGATAGTCATTATCTTTTATTAGTGTATTGATTTCATTTTTAAGTTTACTTTTAGTTTCCTGATTTTCTAAGTTTGATATCTTTGAATTTTTATTCTTTAAATCTTCATATAACAGTTCATTTCTTCATTTTAATTCCAAATTTTGTTTTTCTAACTGTTCAGTTTAGATTTCAGATCTGAGTTGGTTATTTCGAGACATGTATGTAGGATCGGATAAGTGGATAATGACAAAGCTAGAAGGGGGGGTTGAATAGATTTGTAGCGGAAACTATAGCAATTTAAAAATTACTTCAAATTAAGATATCTATTGAAATGAAACCACACTGAACAGATGCAATATGTGTGATTAGTGTGTGTGAGGAATTCAATTAGAAGTCTAAACGAAATCCCTATGCATGCATCTAGGGTAATACAAAGTCAAACCACAATTCAAACCATGCACAGAGGATTTTTAGGTGGTTCGGAAATCACCTCCAGTGACTCCTATGTCCACCCCTCACATAGTGAGGCTCCACCACTCAAAAGAGTACAACTCACACCAGAGCATGACGACTCCAAACACCCTTGAGCACGACGACTCAAGAAACAACCAGAGCACGATGACTACAAACCCTTTGAGTACAATGACTCATAGAAAACCCAGGAGATAAGTATGACGACCTACTCCACAAACCACTTATGAGTATGATGACTCACAAGCACTTGAGCACAACGGCTCAAAACCGGAGCACTACAGCTCCAATCCTTTGGACCATGAAAGATCCAAGTTCTTCTAGAACAACCTCAATTAGAGAATAGATCCTCTAGCCCGATCTATCTCAATACAATGATAAACATCGAACAAATAGAATTAAGTGATCTGTGTAGATAACATGCACAGATCACACAATGAAAAACTGGATGAACACTCCAAGAAAATAAATGAAATAGATGTGACTTGGATGTTCCTTGATGAAGATGACTTGCAGAGGCTTGGATTGAAGATGCTTGAAGGAATTCGTTGGAGATCTTCTACAATCCACGATGCTCTGCTTCAGTGGCATCCGGATTTCCAGTTCTTCTTCTTCCTTTTCTTCTCTTCTGCTCCTCAATCCGATGGCGCTGCTCTACTTCCTTTCTGGATGTTGATACTTTATCCTCTCTCCTCTTCTCTTCTCTTCTTCTTCACATTCTCCTTCCAAACAGCAATGCTTTGCTCTCTTTTTCCCTTTCTGCAGCCGCCACACCCTTTTCTGGAGATGACTGGTCTCTCTCCTCATGGGATGCCCTTGGAGTACAAGAAACATGGGTATTTATAGCCCCATATGACCATAAGGAGCCTTGGGGTATGTGGGCATGAAAACCTAGGTCAAATCCCTTAATTCCCAAGCAGCCACGTGTGCAGAGAAGTTCACGTTTTTGAGTTTCAGCCGGAGTGTGTCGACACTACCATTGAGTGTGTCGACACACTGTCCCATTTGTCCAAAAAGGGTTTTCTGGATGGTGGATCTAGTGTCGACATGACCACAGACTGTGTCGACACGACCACAGACTGTGTCAACACACTGTCCCAGTCAGACAAATGGATCTCCTGGAATCTGGGTCTAGTGTCGATACGACCATGGACTTTGTCGATAATACCATGACAAAATCTGGATATTCCTGAAAATTTAACACATAAGCCATTAGTTCAAGATATTATCATTAAAATATGAGATATTAAACATTAAAAACATATTGTTTAAGCATTATTGTGATATGTATAAAATGTATAACATGTTCAACATGTCATCATCAAAATCACAATATGTCATCATTAAAATCACAATATGTCATCATTAAAATCACAATATGTCATCATTAAAATCACAATATGTCATCATCAAAATCACAATATGTCATCATTAAAATCACAATATGTCATCATCAAAATCAAAGTATGAGTGATGTTCATTGGTCATCATTAAAATACAACTTTAGGAAATTCCAAAACACACTGAACCCAACAATCTCCCCCTTTTTGATGATGACAAAACATATGCACAATCTCCCAATAAACTGACTTCCTTGACTATAATAACTCCCCTTGACCATATACACCCTTTGAACTTTCTCCCCATAAAGAACTTTCTCCCCCTAGAAACTTGTACTTTCTCCTTTAAGGAACTTTCTCCCCCTTTTTGACAGCATCAAAAAGTTAGACAAGAGAGAGAAACAAAGATTATAGGAGATCAAGAAATAAAATTTTGGAAATGAATGGTCAGAAGTAATCAAAATATGTGAGGCAAAGTGATATTGTCAAATGAGAGAAATGATTGTGTTTTTAGTATTGTGCCACAATGTTTAATCCCAAAGACACACTCAACACAAGGTATTGCAAGATATAATGATCTGAATGTGGTTAAAATAATGATGCAAATGTGAAATAAAGTGACTTATATGAGTGATCAGAAGCATTTAACAAGGATGTTAGGAGCTTTAATTTTAACACAATGTAGAATAATAGGTCTAAACTCAGGATACATGAACTTCATTAAGGTCTTAAGCCTTTCCATCTTGTCAAGTTGATTTTCTTTCATTTTTAACTAGGAAAGAATACAAGAATAAATTAGTTAAATCTCACTTTTCAGTGCAAGAGATCACATTGATCAGATGCAAGACCTCCTGATTACTCAGTGGTTTAACTTTCATTATCTTATATAGAGTTGAAATTTTTGATTTCCACTTTTTGACGCGAAACAAATCACTTTTTAGGTGAAATGGCCCAGTTACTCAGCGGCTCAAAAATTTACATTGCTCTGCTTATGTCTTTCCAGATTGTTGATCATTTTGATCATTTTCTTTTGATGTTTTGCAGGGATATGTTTGCTTTGACCAGAAAAGTCATGACTACGAATTTAGAAAAAATATTCTGAACATGTGGTAAAAATGAAGCTTAGACATACACATGTGAAATATTAAAGCCACTCATGTGCCAATAATAGTGTTTTGTAAATCATTTTAAAAACATCAAGTATTAAGATTGCTTAACCTTGAAATGATAATGAATCTTTGAAATTAAACTAAATGCACAATGAGTTTAGTTACAACGTTTTGATTCTCTCATAAGAAAATAGCATAAGGACTCACAAATTCTGATGACTTTGGGGTTCAAAATAGACAAGTAAGTTCAAGAGATATAACAATGACTCCCCCTTTCATATACCTCCCCCTTACAAGGTGAACATGAAGATTATTGAAGAAATAGGAATGGAATCAAGTGAAAACAGAATGAACGTGAATGTTTTATTTGAAAGACAAGGACTCCCCCTCAACAATTGCATACAAGGCTCTTGATACTTGGCGGAGACATATACTCAAGCATAGTGAAAGTCTCCAAACAAGCCTGACTTGTCTTTCTTCAAATCACCATTTGATATACCAAGAATGTCAATGCAATGTGAGAGTGAGGAATTTATTTGCAAGCATATTTGTCAACAAACTGAATTGGAGTTGTTAATAAATCAGATATGAAAGAATATTTCTCCAGCATTTCACTCAAACATTCTTTTGACTCACTTCCCCATAAGATATGCATGATATGAAATGATCATTTAAGCAATACACATATGTTCATTCAAAGTAGTTAGCACAGAAAGAATATGAACATGATCAAACATGCATTAACATGCAATTTATTGAAGGAGAAAAGATTTTCAAAAACTCAAAATTGTTTCAAAGACTTAAAATAAAGTTTTTGAGATTTTTATTTTCTTGATGACCTTTATGTAGAAAAAGACTATTGATACTTGGCGGAGAATTTTTTTCACGCATGATGATAGTTTCCAGACAAGCCTAACTTGTCCTTTCACATTTCACCATTTGATATAACACATAGTCACTGCAAAAAGGTCAATTATTCTTTATTGTTAGCATGAAATTCATTGCATTTTCAAGAACATTTTTGCACTTTTTCAAATTTACTCCCCCTTAATATGTGCATGGAATGAAAAAGGTAGCAAGCAATTCACACATGATTATGCACACAATTAGCTTTAAGCATAACATGACTTCTGGTACTTGGCGGAGTATTTTA
Source organism: Colocasia esculenta (assembly GCA_014218235.1). Classification (NCBI taxonomy): domain Eukaryota; kingdom Viridiplantae; phylum Streptophyta; class Magnoliopsida; order Alismatales; family Araceae; genus Colocasia; species Colocasia esculenta. The sequence continues at coordinate 123,227,901 of CM024760.1, read as the reverse complement.
CTCACGCATAATGATAGCTTCCAAACAAGTATAACTTGTTTTCCCACATGTCATCATTTGATATACCAAAAAGTCAAAGCTGTTGATATGCACACAGAATCATGGGCACAGTTAAGCAAGCATGATTCCAAATGTTAAAATACAAAGTTATTGTTGGGAGTAGCATCAGAACACATTTGTCATTGTTCAGATAAAAAATCAAACATCATTTCAATTCAGGCAATTCAAATCAGAACATTGAAAGTCTTGATGAAATTACTCTTGTTTCTGAAAAAAAATGATGCCTTACAAAGTGTTAACACTAAATTAAAAAAGGAAGTTGAAGTTCTGCGAAATGAAATAAACAATAGGCAGGGAGCTCTTGAAAATTTTGTAAGCGGCAAGAACAATCTTGAAATCCTTTTAGGCACTAGAGTAAATTTCAATAAAGAGGGATTATGCTTTAATCCCATAAAGAAAAAGAAAGTAGGAATGAAGACCATAACATTTGTTTCTTCAAAAACTTTAGAAGATTCTACTTCAAAAGGACAGAGAAATTAGAAAAATTGAAAAGATACAAGACAAGATGAAAAAGCAAAAATGGTTGTTAACAAAGAAACAAATTCAGGAAAGAAAACAAAGACTGAAAATGAACAAATGTTTCATAGGAACCAAAAGATGAAATCACCTGCCTGGCAGGGTCGACACTATGCAAACTATAGGTCGACACCATTGTACAGAAAATCATAGAATTTGGGAAAATGGACAAATGATGGATCAACATCATCACATAATTGGCTTCACATCACATGGGCATATGGTATGTCAAGATCAAATTATTTAAATGCTCAAAGTTGGTTAGGATGGAACCATGTAAGTCGACACTATCCCTTCAATGTGTCGACACAGCCTTATGATTTTGTCAGAAGCAATAAAACTCAATATCCTCAAATTCTAAGGAGTCATACCAAGATCAGATCTTATTCTGAAGAAGTTAATAAAAAGTTTAACAGAAAATACTTGAATGAAGATGCTTCAAAATATATTGAAAATAGGAATAGGAATAAGAACTAGCATGATCTCAGGAATGTAAATAATTTAAAAGTGGACAAACAACTTTGGATTCCTAAAGATTTGCTTTCATATGTTCTTGATCTGGGAGGTATTGTGGGACCCAAATGTACTTGGGTTCCAAATAATCTTCTTTGATTGTGTGTGCAGGTGTGTCTTGCAGCCAAAAACAACTTGTGGTATCTTGATAGTGGCTATTCAAGACACATGACGGGAGACAAAGAAAAGTTCTGTCTCCTATCTGAAAAGAAGTCCGGACATGTTACTGTCGGAGGAAGCAATAAAGGTAAGATTGTTGCATCCAGAAAGGTAGGTAAAAATCTTTCAAACTCCATTGATGATGTACTTTTGGTGGAAGGTTTGGAGTACAACCTTCTAAGTGTAAATGAACTGTGTGACAAGGGTCACAAGGTAATTTTCGACTCTCTTTGTTGTAATATCTTTGAACCCAATTCAGACCTTGTAAAATTCACTGGAAAAAGAATAAACAATGATTATATGGTTGATCTTGATGAACCTGAAAACACCAACCTATGCTTAACTGTAAATAAAAATGACTTAGCTTGCTTGTGGCATCGTAGACATGCTAGCTACAATATGCTTCATAAGTTGGTAAAATTCAACATGGTTAAAGGGTTCCTTGAAATCTCCTTCAAACACAATCTGAAACATTGTGAAGCATGCTCTCAAGGTAAGCAAACAAGAAAAACCTTTAAAAGTATATCAGAAAGTCAATCTACCCAACCTTTTGAGCTTATCCACATGGATTTGTTTGGACCTACAAGGACAAACAGTCTAAATGGAAAAAGGTATGGGTATGTTCTGGTAGATGAATTTTCCATATTTACTTGGGTTTTCTTTCTTGCTCACAAAAATGAAGCATTCACTGAATTTCATGCGTTTTACAAGAAGTTTTCACATGAAGGGAGATTTAATATTACATCAATTATGTCAGATCATGGAGGTGAATTTGAGAACACTGATTTTGAGACTTTTTGCAGGAAAGAAGGAGTTTACCACAAGTTCTCATCACCAAGAACTCCTGAGCAAAATGGAGTTTTGTAGAGAAGAAACAGGACTCTTGTAGAAATGGTAAGAACCATGCTAATTGAGAGTGGTCTTCCCCGAAAATTCTGAGCTGAAGCAATAAATACCTCATGTTACATCATAAACTGTGCAATGGTAAAGTCTTTTTGTAAAAAGACTCACTATGAGTTTCTAAAAGGTAAGAAACCATCTATTGCACATTTTAGAGTGTTTGGAACAAAGTGCTTCATTCTGATTAACAACAAGCATTACTTGGACAAATTTGAGCCCAAAAGTGACTTAGGAATATTTCTAGGCTATTCTGATAATTCAAGAGCTTATAGAGTCTTCAATGTAAAAGATCAAATTGTTGAGGAATCACCTCATATCACTTTTGATGAATTTAATGTTGATTTTTGCAGAGAAAAGCAAGATGGAGAGTTTCTAGAAGAAGAAAATCCTAAAGAGCAAGAAGAAAAGGAAGAAGCAACCAAAAGAAGTTCAGATCACAGTGAGACACAGGAACCAATCATTGAATTTAGAGAAATAGATGGAATGAACATAAGAATGCTAAGAGACCATCCATAGGAAAGTATCATAGGTAATTTGCTTGACCCTTCTAGGACAAGGTCTCATTTTAAGGAAATTTCTGAAATTGATCAAATGGCGTTAGTGACTCAAATTGAACCTAATAACATAAAGGAAGCTCTGAAAGACTCTTTCTCGATAAATGCAATGCATGAAGAATTAAATCAATTTGAGAGAAATAAAGTGTGGAATTTAGTTCCAAGACCTTCATCTCAAGATGTCATTGAAACTAAATGGGTTTTTAGAAATAAAATCAGTGAAAATGGAAAGATAATAAGGAATAAGGCTAGACTTGTAGCAAAAGGTTATAATCAGGAATTTTGAATAGACTTTGAAGAGTCTTTTGCTCCAGTAGCTAGGCTTGAAGCTATCCGAATTTTGCTTGCCTTTGCTTGTGCTCATGGTATTAAATTGCAGCAAATGGATGTAAAGAGTGTCTTTTTGAATGGTTTGATTAAGGAGGAAGTCTATGTTGAACAACCTCCTGGTTTTGAATGTACTAACCATCCTGACCATGTGTTTAAATTGAATAAAGCTTTATATGAGCTGAGGCAAGCTCCCCGAGCTTGGTATGATGGGTTGAGCACATTCCTTACAGGTAAGGGGTACTCAAGAGGTAAAGTTGATCAAACACTCTTTACAAAAATTCAAGAAAAGGATATCTTGGTGCTCCAAATATATGTTGATGACATTATCTTTGGATCAACAAAATCCTCCTTATGTAAGGAATTTTCAGAGTTAATGACAAATGAATTTGAAATGAGTCAAATGGGAGAACTCAAGTTCTATCTTGGATTGCAGGTTGATCAATCAAAAGAAGGGATCTTCATAAACCAATCCAAATACATCCATGATTTGCTTAAAAAGTACAAAATGCAGAACACCAAAGCAATGGCAACTCCAATGAGCACCATTGTCAGCTAAGATGCTGATCTGAAAGGAAATCAGGTAGATTCAGAAGTGTACAGAGGAATGATTGGCTCCTTGCCCTATTTAACCGCATCTAGACCAGACATTCAATTTTCAGTGTGCCTGTGTGCTAGATTTCAGGCTTGTCCTAAAGAATCCCACATGAGTGCAGTGAAAAGAATTTTCAGGTATCTTTCTGGAACTCATGAGTTGGGACTGTGGTAACCTGCATTCAGTGAATTTAATTTGATATCATATTCTGATGCGGATTTTGCTGGTTGCAAGTTAGATAGGAAGAGCACAAGTGGTTATTGTCAATTTTTGGGAGGATGTTTAGTTTCTTGGGCTTCTAAGAAACAACACTCAGTGGCTCTCTCTACTGCAGAAGCAGAATATGTCTGCAGGAAGCTGTGGCACTCAAGTGTTATCGATTAAACATCAACTCCAAGACTACCAAGTAGATTGTGTCCCAATTTTGTGTGATAACACGAGAGCAATTTGTTTGGCAAAGAACCCCATCCAGCATTATAGGACAAAGCATATAGAAATCAGCCATCATTTCTTAAGAGATGAAGTAAGCAAAAATTCCTTTGAATTGCACTTTGTTAAAACCTCAAAACTAGTTGCTGATATTTTCACTAAACCCTTGTGCAATGAGAGATTTTCCTGTTTAAGAAGAGAACTTGGTTTATGTTTGCTCGATCCATGATTGATTGTGCTGAAATTGCTGTGAAAGTGTGTTTGAATGGATGATAATGTTGAAATGAGTTCTTGATGGTTGTTGTTAAATATCTATTGTGAATTCTATCAAGTATATGAAAAGCAAATTGGGTGAAAGTCCATGTGTGATTAATCAGTTCGTCAATTGAGATGATTGGAATACAATCAGTTCTTGTGCAGTTGGCGAAAAAAAAAATTCACTGTGATTTTGAAGTGTCCTTTGTGTCCAAGGTCGACTCTATTGACAATAGTGTCGACACTATTTTCTTTCACACCAAAAGCTTTTGCCATTTCTGTCAATTCACACATCCTTGATTCCATTCAGTAAATAAATTCCTTTTCCTCCAGTAAATCAAATCCTTGATTCATTCTTTGTGGGGGAGTTCTTCTTTTGCTATCTATTCTTCATGGTTCAAGAATTCATTTTCTGAGTGGAAGTTGTTTCATTATGAGAAGCAAAATTTCTAGGCATTTTCTCAGGGGGAGTTAATCACAATTTCACATTCTTAGAAAACTCCTTTTTCTCAAAATTTAAAAGATTGTGGGTGAAGTGTTATAAAATTCTAAGTTAAATATTAAACTTCTTTGAAGAATTCAAATCAATTAACTAACAGTGCAGAAAGAATTTCTTTTAGTGAGAAGTGCATCTCTATTAATCCTCAAAAATTCACTTGTAACTTGATTTCATTAGATAGGTTTTCAAGGCATCTCAAATCTTTTGACTTGAAAAATCTTCTTGACCCAGAAACAATTTGTTTGATAAAGTCTTTTCAAATGATAGAACAATGACTATGCTCTGAGAAACTGCAAACTTCTGATTAAATCAGAAGTATCATTGTATGTCATGATGAGCTAGTTAATTATGTTCAGATTGTCAAAATGAATTTGATAAAGTCTGAGAAATTGGGGATCCTAGTGTTTGATAGACATGGTTCCTCACATGAAAGGATGCATCTAAACCCTTTCCTGAAGCAAAATGATTTCCTAAATAAGTAATCAGGAGCTCTAGTGTGTACAAAACATGGGCTCTTGCATGAAATATGAGGGAAATCAGATTGTTCATTTGTATCAAAATTTAATATAAAAAAAATGATATTCAAAAGATTAAAGTTTCTGGAAAAATCAAGGGAGATTTATCATTTTAAACTCTTTTCAACTTGGTCAGATAATCTTCCAATGTGATCTTGCTTCATGTGATGAGTAAATGGTTTAGTACTGATGCAAATTCTCTATCAGAAAGTTTATACTCTCATCTGTTATTTACTCTCATGAGTTCTTTAATTCTTCTTTAATGGTTAATACAGAAATTTATAATTTTCTAGCCATTAATCTGATGAATAATGAGAAAGGGTGTAAAACAAAAATGCGTAATTGATGTTAACTTGTCCAGGATTTTCAAGGAATTTAGTGGATCATAGTGAAATGACATTTCCTCGAATTTATTGAAGTCTGGCCTCAATCTCAGATTCATTAGTGTCGACGCTATACACCATAGAGTCAACACTACTCCAATCTGTGGTTTGGTTCACGATACATCTTTATTGTTCCACAGGACCACGATACTTCTAGAGAGGATCGACCCTCTTTAAGTTACGTCTCTTATGATGTCGCCGTTCTCAAAAGCTATTTTTGAAAACCTCTTCTTCCTCCTCAAGCCTTTTCCAGGAAAACAAGTTTCACTACAACTCCATCTCCGTTCCTTCTTCTTCCCGATTCTCTATTCCTTTTCTCATGGCTCCTAAGCTGCAGTCTCATCGCGGCGAAGTACATTGTGATTCATGAGAAGAAGGTTGCTGCTCCTACATTTTCAAGCCACCGATATTGCCATCCTCACACTGCTAAGGAAAAGAACTTCTCTAAGGGTATGAAAAAAATGGAATTTGTCGATTTAAGTAGCTCTGGTGAGGATACATCAAGCCATCAAGGGTCTAAGACATCTCTAGAAGGAAGCCCTAATTTTCGGGAAACAGATAATGGCTCTGGCAGTCAACATGTGCAGGAGGAATCATCTAATTCCTCTCAAAAATCTAGTGATAATGAGACAAGGGTTTTTGAAAATTTTGAGGAAAAAGAAGAAGAATATGTTAGCTCAAAGCATGAAGAAGAGAAAGGAGATGAAGATGAGATTAACATCAACAGTCCTGAAGAGCAAAGTCCAGATGCAGAGCAAGAAGAAGACAAGTCAGAGCCTACTGTCACTGATTCGGAGGATGAAGAAGATGATCATACTCCCTCAAGAGCAAAAAGGAAGATTATTGGAAACAAATCTCTTTTACATCTCAGGACTATAAATGTTCACGATGAAGGTATGTCTAGCTTAGTGCCAGAACTTCTTGAGATGTTGGAATTTCAGGGGTGGACAGATTTTGTTAGTGTGCATAGGACACACTATCCCCTCTTGGTTCAAGAGTTCTTTAGAAATCTTGTTAGCAAAAAGCATTCTCTTGAGTCCAGTGTAAGAGGGGTTCACATTGTACTCACAAATTCTATTGTGAGTCAATTGTTGGGGAAACTAGATGAGGGTTGCAATCCTCAAAATCTCATTTTTTGTGCACATGAAGCCTTCTCAATCCTGACTAGTGAGCCGCACAATGTACATGATGAAAATCAAGCAAAGGTGTCTCATCTGAATGCCAATAGATTTTCACCTGCACATCGGCTTTTGCACCATTGGTGTACAACTATTTTAACTCCTCTGCGAGGAGGAAGACAGAGAGTAACAAGTTTGCAGAGATGCATTATGTTCTGCTTGATTAAGAAAGTGAAGATCAATTTGGCTACTATTTTCTGTCAGTTAATTCATGAAGTGACAATACCAACGTTGAGAAGAAGTCTACCCTATGTAGCTCATTTCTTTTCAGTTTTTTAGATGTTAGGTGTTTCAGTTGCTGGATCAAAAGTTCAAAAGATTGCCAGATTCCACACGTATGATTTAGACCATATTATGAAATCCATGAAGCTTAATTTGGGTCCTAAAGAGAACACTAATGAAGAAATGGAATTGGAACAAGATAATCTAGCTGGGGAAGAACACCAAGGTCAGGATCATAATTTGCCTTAGGAGAATATGCAAGAAGAGTCACCTCCAATCCATTCTCCTTCATTTGTTCCTACTTATGATGTTCCTGAAGTTGATCCTCCACATATCTCTCCTCCTCATATTCCATATTCTGAATTTCCTCCATATGTGCATGATATTCCCTCATCATCCACTCCAACAACTTCAATTCCTCCCACTCTTATCACTTTTCTAGAGGAGCAGTTTGCTTCTGTCCATCAGTCTCTTAACATTCTGAACACCAAGATGGACAAGCAAGCTTCAAATTTTGACAGTCGACTGGAGATGTTTGAGCAACATCTGCAAGCAAATGTAGCAAGGCAAGAGGAAACTCATAGATTTACAAAAATCAGGTCCAATCAACTGGTTTATTCTATTTTGTATGTATTTGACCAAGTGGCCTTCACTCAAGCCAAAATTTTTAATAAAGTTGAAGCAATTGCCCAGGACCTTCAGCAAGGTGTTGCTTAGTTCAATGCCATTGCAGGACTTGTTCAGTCTGTTCAGCAAATTCTTCACAGAATGAATATTATGATAAACCATAATGAAGATATTTCTAAAGAGCTTCAGTTCATAAGAGATGAATTCAACAGAGTCTGGTGATTGCATGACATTAACGAATCTGATGACAGCAATCAAGCAACATCCTCAACTATGGCGCCAACCTTGCCTCATGGTGTTGACCACATTCTTGTCGTTATTGAACACCAGTTGGACCAGTTGAAAGAATTCTTGACTACCAAATTCACTTTTGTTCATATATATCTTCAGGAGAACTATGATGATTTGTACTTTCGCTTGACGAGGATTGAGAGGAGGCTTTTTCCCAATTCACCACCTCTTCCTCCTCCATGATTTTTTTGATTATGTCAAAGGGGGAGAAGTTTAATGTTTGATCTTAGGATTGTGGTTGGTTGGATGTTTGTGTATGTCTGTGTTGATCACCATTTTGTATGTTTTCATTTTGAATGTTAAACTATCATGGTTGACATCTTTTGGTAAAAATCGTAGTTCTTGAAATGAAAACATTAGAGAATGACTTTTGCAAATGAAGTTGTTTGTCTGTCATCTGTCTTACTTCAATGAATTATATATCTATGTGAATGGGTTGGATAAATCTCTGGTTCTTAACTTTAAAAAGTTCAAACATCCATAACCAATTGTTGCCATCATCAAAAAGGGGGAGATTGTTGTCCTTGGTTTTGATGATGTCATAATTGAAGTTAAAGGTATAGATATTTAACAAACAAACTTTGGTTTACAGGTACAATTCCTTTTCACCAAAGAAAATTCCGATAAGGTCGACACTACCTGGTGCATAGGTCGACACTAAAGGTCTATCCATGTTATACTGAGGAAATGTGAACAAGTCAGGTTAATGCTATTCAGAGTGTATGTCAATACTCGAGTGGGATATAAGTCATACTAAGGTGATGCAAACTGATAAGGTCGACACTTAGTGATGATAAGGTCGACACTATACAAGGGCCAAGTTCATTGTAAAGTCAATTGGAGCTATGGTCGACACTAACTGTACCCAAGGTCAACACCAACTGTTTATCAGGCCAACTCAGAAGAAAGAACAAGTTGATATCTTAGAACTCTCAGGTTTACTACATGTTCCTAATTTCTAAAGTTTTGTGCTTCATTTAAAGAGCAATGTGTGTATGTCGACACTAGACCTTGGAAGTGTCGACACTACTACACCTAGAATTTTTTTAAGAGAACAGAAGGTCTCACGCTTGCACATGATCCAAGGCCGATTGACTAGGATCTTTTTGACACGTCAGCTATTTTGGAAGATGCCGATGCTAGGCGGCAAAAAGATTCCTGCACTTTTTCGTTGGTGAATCTGTTGAGGGGCCCATTGCACAGAATCCCACGCAATCAGATAACAAAAAGTGGGGTGCTTCAATTTGTTGGAGGTGGAGAGATTGTAGAAGACAACAAAAGGGAAGAAATCGTAGAGCATCCCGAAGTGAGGAGATCAGAGGCCCTGTCATCAGCACAAAGATGCAATTTCAGATCGGAGCTGTAATCAGATGAATGCGTTGCTGAATCAAGCTTGAATTGAAGTTTCGAATAGATGGTGCTGAGTCTTCGTGAATAGAGGATCGTGAAGCTTCTCCAACTTTGATCCTAGTGATCCGATTGGAACAAGTTTTAAGAGGAATTCATTTGAACGGGGATCAAATCTGAAGACCAGAAATGTTGTAATTCGAATCTAGATTCTGAGCAAGTTGTTTGATTATCTCCAAACACATTCTAGCATCTTTTCATTTCCATCTTTTCGACTTCTTCTGAGAATTTAATTTGTGTGGTTTCTGCCTCATTGTAAGGTAGAGTGTTTTGATCATTCACGTGCTGTGATTTGATTAATAGGGTTAATGTTGTGTATCGGTGGAGTGTTCAAGCTGTGAGTCAGCAGATGTGTAGAAGCTGTGAATCAACAGGTGTTTGAGATTTCTTCAGTGGTTCTCATAGTGGTACCTCACTGGTTGTGTGAGGGGTGCATGTAGGTCTCCTCATTGGAGCCGAACCACCTTAAAACTTTCTTGTGTGTGGATTGTTCACTTGTTGCTCTGTGTGTTGACTGTTCAATTGGTATATTCATATCTAGGCGTCTAAATTCTTAATTGTTTTAAAATTATGAAGATTCTCTATTCACCCCCCCTCTAGATAATCTTTCTACACACAACACGTTGTAACAGAGCTTGGTTCTCCAATTTGTTTGGTTTCACGACCAGGAGAATTTAGTGTGTGATGGATTCTAGGGGCTACATTGTTGAGGGTCATTCTGTGAACAGACCACCTTATTTTGATGGTACTAATTATGCATGCTAGAAAACTCATATGCATGTTTTCTTACGAGCTCAAGACCATCAAATATGGAGAGTAGTGAACAATGGACCTTATGAGGTATCCGAAGACGAAGAGAAGTGGACTCTAGAAGAGATCAAGAAGTCGAACGCAAATTCGAGTGCCATGACTATAATGCAATGCTCACTTCATCCAACAGAGTTTTCTCGAGTCTCCTCATGCTCAAGCGCAAAAGAAATCTGGGATCGCCTGATGGTAATTTACGAAGGCACATCAGAGGTAAAAGTAACTAAAGCCAATATGTTAGTTTCTGAATATGAGGCATTTCGTATGAAGCATGATGAAACTATCTCCGAACTGTATGGCAGATTACCTTTGTTGACAAATGAGCTAAAGATTTTGGGCAAAGTTTAATCTGATAAGGAATTGGTTAGAAAAAATCGTAGGTCCTTGACACCCATTTGGTATACTAAAGCTACTATTATTGAAGAATCTAGAAACTTATCCACAACTACTGTAGATGAGTTGATAGGTTCCTTAATGACATATGAGTTTGAGGTTAAGAAGAACCAAGGATGATCTAATGAAGAAGAAGCCTCTTGCTCTTAAAGCAAGTCCCAGCATAAAAGAGGCCACCAAAGACAGTGAATTATCTACCTCTCAAGATGACTTATGTGAATTTGAAAGCAGACATGATCTCGTCGGGTTTCAATCAAGTTCATTTACATAGAATATGGGACAGTGCACAATGAAGATAAAGGATTTATTTCAAGCAATATGATGGATGAAAATTAGGGCTTTCAGGGGCAAAAGATTCATGACATCAATCAGTATCTCCGGTAAAATTTTCGTACCATGGTGTCAATTATACATGGAGATATAAGTTAAACATGATGGTTCAGGGTCATGGGGATTGCAGAACTTCAAAAATATAGAACAAAAGGTTGGCTCAATGTAAAATAGAGAAATAAGATGGCTTTGGTTCCTAATGTTTGGAACAATCTACAGACGAAATTAATTTTGTTTTGCTCATGGGAATGCCTACCTTTGACTCGTTTGATCTCCTAGGGTTTAGAACTTGAAGAACGAGGGTTGAAGCTTGAGCAGTCCTCTTCTCCACGAGTTTCTCCTCTTCTTGGCCTTCTATCCTAGGGTTAGTGCCATCCATGGAGAGATTGGGGAGTATTTAAGCTCCCTTGGTTTCCCTTTCCTAACATGACTGTAATTACCCTTTAATTACAAGATTTCCTAATTCCTCTCAACCTTCCATGTTTTCCACCTCCTATTTGGGTTAGGTTGGGATGCAATTTCATGGCCAACCAATTAGGGTAAGGTTAGGAATCCAATTCCCACACAAATTATCTATTTTAATGATTTATTAGCCCTTTCCTTTTTAGGCAATAATTTAAGATACGAATTTAGGATATTTTCCATTTATTCCTCTTTTAAAAATCCCTATTTTGTCCCAATAACTTTTATGTGATCCATTTAATAAAGCTCATCACTTCTTTTCATTTAGTGGGTTTGAATTAATTCTCTTTTCCTTGATTTTCCATTTGACTAAATTTTTAATATTATTAAATCTTTATTTTTTGAAAAATTCAGGTTGCTACATCCTGCCCCTCTTAAAAGAATTTGGTCCCCAATTCATAGGACCATAATGAAGAGGGCATCTTACTGAAAAGATCAGGCCAATTTCGCTTGAGGATCCCTTCAGGTTCCCATATGGCTTCTTCTATGCCACAATTATTCCATATTACTTTGACCACATGAATAGGATGGTTCCTGAGTTGTTGCACCTTTGTTCCATTATCTTGATTGGCTTCTCTTTATAGGTCATGTCCATGTTCAGCACCAACTTCTCATGGCGTATGATATGCGTAGATATTTCCTAAGCATGGAGACATGGAACACATTGTGTACGCATGCCAAGTTTGGTGTCAATGCAAGTCGGTATGCAACCTCACCGACCCTTTTGAGCACTTCAAAAGGACCGATGAATCTAGGACTGAGCTTCCCTTTTACACTAAATCTTTGGATGCCACGAGTAGGTGACACCTTTAAGAGTACATGATCACTAACTTGGAATTCCAAATCTCGCCTTCTCTTGTCAGCATAGCTCTTCTGTCTGGACTGAGCAATCTTTAGTCGGTCTCCAATTACCTGAATGTCCCTTGTTGTATTTTGCACCACGTCTGGGCCTAGCCATTGGTGTTCTCCAACCTCATTCAAGCATGCAGGTGATCTACAGTTTCTGCCATATAGTGCTTCGAACGATGCCATCTTAATACTCTCTGTTGAGCAACTACCTCTAAGAAATCGAATGACTTTCTTAGATTTTATAAAACTATGTTTTTGCTATGAAAAATCTTTAAATATATGTTTTATATCACAAAAATCTTTTTTTCAGGAACGAATATCCTAAAAATTTCTAAGGCCACAACTATCTCTCAACATACTGAATCTGACTGCCATATTCAACTCCTTCATAATAGCAGTCAGAAATCAAAGTCCACGTTGTTTACATAGTATTAGACTCATACAGTCGAATACCTTTATTCTGCATTCGACTCATACAGTCGAATACCTTTATTCTACATTCGACTCATACAGTCGAAAACCATTATTCTGCATTCGACTCATATAGTTGAATACCTTTGTTCTACATTCGACTCATACAGTCGAATACCTATGTTCTGCATTCGACTCATACAGTTAAAAACCTTGTTCTGCATTCGACTCATACAGTCGAATACCTTTGTTCTGCATTCGACTCATACAGAAATATCTTCTGTATTCGACTCATGACTTCGACTATTATAGTCGAATGTCTACTCTGTATTCGACTAATACCTTCAAATGCCTAAAATCGAATACTTTAGAAATACTGTTCAACTGTAGTCGAATCATATTGATCTCTTGAGTCGAATCACTCTTACTTCTTCAATCGACTCATCTGCTCACATTCGACTACACTGAAATCTTGTACTTTACCTTTCACACACCTCCAGTTCTATATGAACATCATCAAATCTAGTTTGTGTATTTTTAACAACAAGATTGCTTTATGACTTTGGAAAGTTATTATTATAATTTTAACAGGATCTTGACTTGAAAGCTCTCAAATTAATGCTAAACATGTTCTGAAAAGTGTCTCATTAAATTTCTCAGTATTGATGTCCTACCTTTCCTTATTGTTAGCTTCTCAAGACACACAACATTTATGTAAAATTCAGACGCATGGCATCTGACCATCTCACCTACCACTGATAGACCCATATTTTAACTTTTTATTTGTCTGTCTGCTATCTGTAATACTGATGGGATACGAGGTTCCATACTTTGTACTGAACTTTTCTGACCCACCTACCATAAGGGTATGGAGATACGTTTTTCTTGTTGTCTTGTCCTTGCAGTAGGCATTTATTGAGCATGTGTTCAGCATGACTCTCCCTCAGCTATTTGCTACAAGAGCTTATCTTCTAGCGGTTAACAAAATAAAGACCTCGGGAAGAAGCTATTTTGAAGACCTACTGTGCAATATCTTCAGGACACAAAGAAACTCAGAATTCCTCTTCAAACGACTATATTGCAAACGGCCACAAGCTTCAATGGTCATCTTCTCGAACAGTCATAATTTGAAGACTATAAAAGGAACTCAAGAGGAAGAGTATAGATATACAATATACTGAGAGATACATATAGTGATACATAGAATCCACAAGTGTTTCAAGTCTCATTCTCCTACAAGAGCCATTCGACTTGCTCAAGCTCTCTGAAGCCTTCATGCTTAATTTCCTTCAAGAGTTTCCTTGTGCTCAGATAGGAGAAGTTCTGTCTATGGGTGGCAATTGTACTCAGTGCCAATTCTCTTTAGTCCACCCCCTTTCACTTCAGATAGGATTTAGAATCAATTCTATATCTATTGTATCCATCTGAAGTCTGTGTGTTTATGCTCAATTTTGAGGCAAACACACCCCTGTCAATCATTCTTTGTACTTGTGCAGAAGTCTGTCTCTGCACTTTGCCCCTCTTGTGAAGGGAAGGCCTTGGTGAAGAGGCATTTATGTACCCCGGTTTAGGGAAGACTTGCTTGGGAGCAAGTGGGTATTGTAATTCCTCTCAAGGGTGAGAGAAGGCCAAATTCATTGGCAGATTAGTGAAATCTCAAGTGGTTGGCTTGAGGACTGGATGTAGGACTTTCATGTGGGAAGGGCCGAACCAGGATAAAATCTGTGTCTAATTTCTTTGTGTGATTGTTTCCGCCAAGTCTACACTTGAATCACACACATCACTTTGAGTACTAACCTATTCATTTAGTGTTGTGATTTTTAGAAGAAATTTTAAAAGATCAAAAGTCCAATTCACCCCCCTCTAGGACTGCTTAGCTTGCCATTTCGATCCAACACTCTCCTAGTAACTGTTGTTATAGGCGAAGTCTATTAGAGATAGGTGCTCATTCCAATAACCTTGGAAGTCTATAGTGCATGCTCTCAACATGTCTTCAACAATTTGGTTGGTTCTCTCAATCTGCCCATTAGTTTGTGGGTGGAATGTTGTATTAAAGTTGAGCTTAGTACCAAGTGCACTTTGCATCCTTTCCACAAGTGAGATGTAAATCTCTGATCCCGATCTGAAACAATAGATGATGGAACTCCGTGCAATCTCACTATCTCCTTGACATATAAGGCAGCTAGTACCTCTACTGACCACTTACTCTTTGTAGGGAAGAAGTGAGCAGATTTGGTTAATCGGTCGACAATGACCCATATGGCGTTTAGTCCACCACGAGTCTTGGGTAAACCCATGATGATGTCCATTCCAATGCTTTCCAATTTCCAGTCTGGGATATCTAGTGGTCTAAGCACGCCAGCAGGGCGCCTGTGTTCGGCCTTTACCTGTTGGCAAGTAAGGCAATGAGCAGCATGCTCGACTACCTCTCTCTTCATATTCGACCACCAAAACGTTCTTTTCATGTCTTGATACATTTTGGTACTTCTAGGATGAATAGTATACTTCATCTTGTGAGCTTCATCCATTAGCTTCCTCTTCAGTTCTTCATTGTCTGGTACGCATGTCCTTCCTTGAAATACAAGCCTTCTATCCTCAGTCATAGCAAAGTCCGGCCTTTCAGCTAGGGTTTCCTTGATGCGAACCAAGAATGGATCGCTGTCCTGTTTAGCTTTGATCTCTCCTAGCATGTCAGATTGAATCTTGATATTGGCAACCGAGACTTGATCATCCCTATGTTAAATATTCAAATCTAGCCTTGCGAATTGTTCTAGTAGTTGCATCTCGTCAAGAAGTAGACTCGATACAGATGCCATCAGCTTTCTACTAAGAGCATCAGCCACGACATTTCCCTTGCCTGGGTGGTACTGGATGTTGAAGTCAAAATCTTTCAAGTATTAAAGTCATCTTCTCTGCCTCATGTTAAGTTCCTTCTAAGAGAATAAATACTTTAAGCTCTTATGGTCCGAGTAGAACATGAATTGCTCACCATATAAATAATGTCCAAATCTTTAAGGAGAAGACCACAGCAGCCAACTCTAGATCATGCACAGGGTAGTTAACTTCATGCATCTTCAGTTGTCTTGAAGAGTAAGCGATGTCTTTTTCCTTTTGCATCAGTACACAGCCTAGCCCAATTCATGAGGCATCGGTATAGACAGAGAAGCCTTCTACCTCTATTGGTAGAGCAGAGCAGTTGCAGAGGTCAGACATTCTTATACAGTTTGAAAACTCTTCTCACACTCTTTACTCCAGGAGTAGGGATTCTCCTTTCGTGTTAGACGCGTGAGAGGAACGACGATCTTGGTGAAGTCCTTTACGAATAGCCTGTAGTAACCAGCCAGTCCTGAGAAGCTTCTGATTTCGGTGACGTTGGCTGGTCTCTCCCATTTGAGTACAGCTTCGACATTGGAGGGATCAACGGAGATGACGTCCATTGAGATGACATGGCCCAAGAAGGACACTTCTTCGAGGCAGAATTCGCACTTGCTTAGCTTTGCGTACAGTTTGTTGTCTCGCAAGACTTACAATGCTATCTTCAAGTGGTATCACATCCCGAGAATTACGCAGTAGAAAATTTATTCGGATAATTCGAGTCCATATCTCTAGACGTGAATAGTCGGAAAATAAGCCTTTAGATAGCACGTACTAAATGTATAACAACATATATCATCGTAGGGCCCAAATATTGAACTCAATGGAAATTGTATTCAAATCTCATATTTGTTTCAAAGGAACTAATACAGGACTATGACCCAATAAAAAGAAAAAGGTACATTTATTCCTCACTTCCTACTACATGAATCTAACACTCAAAGCAAACAACTATAACTAGACCCATAGTTGGAACACTCATCACTCGGACGCATTCCCATCCTCGACTTGTTCTTCCTCTTGAAAGTCATAATCACCTAGAATGGTTAAAAGTAGGGAATGAGCAAAATCGCCCAGTAGAATTTATATCTCAATGTGCGGGCATTGATATAAGTGATTAACAATTTAGAACTAGGTAAGCACGATGAATGTCATGATATGCATGTACGAATAAAACTCATTAAAACATGATACATGAACACACTAGATAGAGTGATCATGATAGAGCAAGATCTAGAAGGATATAACAAGATAGAACTAGCAATATATCACTTTGTACAAACATGCAAGATTTCACTTGATGTCAATAGCTTTCAAGAACTCGAGATATCACTAATTGCATTAAATGTAGGATGGTCATATCACGCAAGCAAGCAGGCAAGAACGCACGAGCACGATCATGTAACAGTAATCGGGCACGTAGACACCAATATACACCAAGGAAAGATCCACCAAGAATGTACACCAGGACACGTGTATGTGGTTATTGTATCTATCATTGAACACGACACACACGACTCCCAATGCATATGAAATGCCAGTAATCATTATACCCCATGGTTAACAATATATTTATAACACTTCGACACTCGTCGTGCCCGGTCAGCATCTCACTTAAATTTTAAATGTAGATACCCACAGTCATTAATATTGGCCAATGAGAGTTTCAAGATGTAATCATATGTAATGTCATGTTCATGATGATGATGAGAACAAGTAATAAGTAAATTGAACATGATTTTATGATAAAAATGGTCAAGAGATAAATTTGGCAGCATAACGGTATGATTTATACTTTAGTTCAATCCTTACATTAATGGCTTTAGTCTAGATTGTAAATCACACTCACGAGAACAAGAGAAGAGAGAAGTGCACGATATCTCCAGGGAACTTCAATGGTACAACCAACTCGGTCTTAATATGGGAATCCATGAAGAACGAAGATTTACGGAGGTCTTAGAGAGAAGGTTGCTAGTCTACTGATAGAGAGCTTCCAAATCCCTAAGAAAGGGCTGCCTAGATGTGCAAGTGTGTAGTGATTTATGCATCTCAATCCACAAACCACCGGTTTCAAACTTGCGGAAAGCACATAACAATATAACATGGGAAAAAACTATGCAACTTTAACTAATCATGGTTTGCAAGATTTTAAGATAACAATTATCATTTAAAGATGGTAGAACAATAGGAAGATTAAATCACAGGTTGCATGAATGGATCATAACATTTAATGAGCAATTAGAATAACATTTATGTAATTAAAGCTTTTAAATGGGTTAATCACTTTTAAGGCATTAAATAGTCCTCATGAGATGATTAGACCCAAGACATGCAAATTATACACTAGATAACATGTTAATTTGACCTCGGGTAAGCTTGTAAATATGCATCCTACACAGCAGACGCATTTTTAAACGATGTAAATAGATAAAACAGGCGAAACTGTGAAGGCTCAAAATTGCGTCCACAGGACTGGCCGCGTTCATTACTGAATCACGTCGTGGTACACGGACGCGTCTACACGAAATCATTTAATAAATACTCTGGGCGGGAAAACTACTTGAAATGCATCGGGGTATCCCGCCGCGATTCAGATCGGCGCTGAATCCCAGGCGGTACGCAGACCCATGAGTGAGTTGACCCATCAATGCCTTAAACACGTCGGGTCTCACAGACGCCTTTTAGATGATCACGTCGCCCTGCAGCATCGTGATAGCGGATGCTTGAAACGCATCCTCTGAACCAGACGTGGTTCAAGGTTGAAACTGAAAACGCAAAAAAACTGCACTCAGGGGGGTTCATTCCATGAAACAATTATATCTTCTAAACTAGGACTTTTCGGGCAAAAGTCTCAACATGAAAGTTGTAGGGAACATGGAATAGATGTAAAGTATGATTTTTAAATAATTTTAAACGACCTCGAGGTGCATGATAAGTCAACACGAACATAAAAAGTCTCAAACATGCGCGACTTTGGAAAAATGCCTATAACTCTACATGTACTCATTGGAATTCAATGACATCGGTGGTAAACGAAAGTTAACTTGATGCTCTACACATTGGTATAAGACTTGTTAATGTTTGGCCGAAGAAAACATACATTCTGGGTTGATGAAATTTCATTCTTCAAAAATCTCTTGTTCAGACCACTGTTTGAAGAATGCTTAATACTCCGTGTATACTGCACACAAATTGTGCATTCTAGTTGGGTTAGGAAGTAAACCTGACCCTCTTTCTAGGGGTATAAGCCTTGCACGATGGGATTTACGTTTACCCTACCTTTGGTCGACTCCAAGGAGATGGTGTGCAAAAGTCAAAGCAGACGAACAAGGGAAGAAGATGAGCTTGGTATGCTTCATCTCCTGCTCTCCAGCCTCCAAGAGCTCCTCCACATGACCCCAGCAAGTTGTAAAACTCGTCTCTAGGGTTTGGGTAAAGAGTATTTAAGCAAAGATGGGTTTTAGGAGTCCTATTGCAACAAGGAATGCCAAGTTGCGGTTTCCACAGATTACTTTTCTAATTTGAGGATTTATTCCTCCATTAGAGTGTGTGAAGCTTTAGGAAACCTCCGACCATGGTTAAGTACAAATTTGAGTTGCCACGAAAGGCTAATTGCCTTGGGGTTTGACCTAATTACACCCTTCTATTTTCAGCTTAATTATAGTTGTGAATTTCCATGCATTTTCTTGCTTCATTTGATTTTTGGGCCAAATGTTGTCCATTGGCCCAATTATGATATTGGGTCATTAATATATATTGTTGGAATTCTCTCCAACATTTTTATTTAATTTATGATTACGTCGAATTTTCGTGTTAACGGTTTTTCGACTTGTTTCCTTATTTGGATGATCGGTCACCATGTGATGTACACTTGGTTATTCGAATTTTTTGTCACACGAATTTCTTCATGGAACACTTACGAATAATGTGTGGAGTTGATTTATAATTTTTACGGAATTTTCTGACATCTTTTAGCACATACGATAATGATACGTATGTTTTAAATACTTTGATATGATGGAAATTATTTATTTCCATTTATTTGATTTTTTATGTAATTAAAATTTCGAGGGTGCTACACCCTCCCCCACTTAAGAGAATTTGGTCCCCAAATTCATAGATCATTAATTGACTTTTGATAGTTGTGATCCTTGAGCTCGTTTCAGATTTATTTCCTCTAACTTGTTTAAACATCGTGGATGCTAGTCAAACATGCACACCTATGGCCACCCATACTATTCATTTGGTTCCTCCCACTCCTGTTTTCCTTCCACGGTTGTTACAACTCCATCTTAATCTACCAGATAATCTATGGTATAATTACTAGATTATTCCATTCTAATTTCTCCTTAATCATCTCCCCCACTTAGAAACGTACTGATAAGAAAAACATCATAAGATCAATGTAGGGGTTTAACAATCATACCTCCTTCCGGAAGCTCTACTTGCGTTATTGCATTCACGCGTCCTTGACGCTTTACCAATCCCTGGTTCCTTCCAACTTGGTCTTTTAGCTTGTGACAGTTTGGTATACGATGTTCCTGACTCCCACATCGCAGGCAAGCCTCGACTGTCATCCAGCACTTGTCAGCTTGGTGCCCAGGCTTGTCGCAAAATTTACAATATTCCATCGTCGTTGTTTCTTCTACTTTGATTTTTTTCTCCATGCCATAATACTTCCTAGTGGGTAGCTTTTTGTTGTTGTTGTTGTAGTTGTTGTTATGGAAGGTTCTAGTTGTATCGACTGATCTTCTTTTTATGATGGTGGGCTTTGAGATGTCTTTCCCCTATATGCCTTCCACCTTAGCCATAGTGTCTTCTACCAATTGAGATCTTTGGACCATCTCATTGTAGGTTGGATGTTGTGTGGTCTGAGCTTTTCAATGAACATGGGCCTGAGCCCATCCATGAAATGGTTAGCCTTTAATCTTTCCATTCCCACCAGATGTGGGGCATACGCAGCCAGACGTGCGAACTGAGTCTCATACTCAGCCACGGACATTCCTTTCTGCTTCAGTGCGGCAAACTCCACTGCCTTCTTCTCCTTGACCCTCTTCGAGAAGTACTTTCCTAGGAAAATCTCCAGGAAACCTACCCATTCCAGTTCGCCAACATTAGGCAGGTGGGCTGATGTGGCCTTCCACCATGCTCGAGCATCCTTGGTAAATTGAAAAGTGGCCAGTACCACCTTTTCCCTATTGGTGCATTGCATGACATGGAAGATTCTTTCTATCTCTTCCTGCCAATTTTCTGCCTCATCTGGGTCAGGGGATCTAGAGAAAAGAGGAGGGTTTAAACTCATAAAATTCTGGTGCAGATCACCGGCTCCATTCCTTGCAGCTGCAGCCTGATTACCAGCCTGAACTACATTTTGTAATGCCTGGGTCAGACCAGCCATAGTGTCTTGCATAGCTTGCCACTGGTTGCGAGGCATTGTAGTTAAGTGAAAGAGTTATAAAGGTTCCTGTGAAAATGATGGAAACCAATTAATGTCCTTAGATACGTTACAAGAGTCAATGGGTAGGAGTGTTTTGTTCATTCTAACATATTCCCAGTCTCTACCCATTCTCACCATGTACTATATTTAATTTCCATGACTTAGGTTCCAAAGGTATCTCTTAATCCCGAGACATATATCCTATTTGGTTTTCCAAGGCTCTGATACCACTAAAATGTCACGTCCTGAGAATTACATAGTGGATATTAATAATGCGGAATAATTTGAGATGATATCGCAAGACGTGAACAGTCAATAAATAAGCCTCTAGCTAGCACGCACTAAATGTATAACAACATACATCATCATAGGGCCCAAATATTGAACTCAATGGAAATTGTATTCAAATCACATATTTGTTTCAAAGGAACTAATACAAGAATATGACTCAATAAAAAGAAAAAGGTACATTTATTCCTTACTTCCTACTACATGAATCTAACACTCAAAGCAAACAACTATAACTAGACTCATAGTTGGAACGCTCATCATTCGGACACATTCCCATCCTCGACTTGCTCTTCCTCTTGAATGTCATAATCACCTAGAATGGTTAAAAGTACCGAATGAGCAAACTAGCCTAGTAGGATTTATATCTCAATGTGCGGGCAATGATATAAGTGATTAATAATTTAGAACTAGGTAAGCACGATGAATGTCATGATATGCACGTACGAATAAAACTCATTAAAACATGATACATGAACAAGCTAGATAGAGTGATCATGACAGAGCAAGATCCAGAAGGATATAACAAGATAGAACTAGCAATATATCAGTTCGTACAAACACGCAAGATTTCACTTGATGTCAATAGCTTTCAAGAACGCTTGATATCACTAATTGCATTAAATGCACGATGGCCATATCACACGAGCAAGCAAGCAAGAATGCACGAGCACGATCATGTAACACTAATCGGGCACATAGACACTAATGTACACCAAGGAAAGATCCACCAAGAATGTACACCAGGACACATGTATGTGATTATTTTATCTATCATTCAACACGACACGCACACTCCCAGTGCAGATGCAACGGCAGTAATCATTATACTCCATAGTTAACAATATATTTTTTGCTCTTCATCATTGGGGTTAGACTGGAGCCCATGGACACTGGCCATGCCCGATCAACATCTCACTTAAAATTTAAATGTAGATACCCACAGTCATTAATAATGGCTAATGAGAGTTTTAAGATGTAAGCATATGTAATGTCATGTTCATGATGATGATGAGAACAAGTAATAAGTAAATTGAAGATGATTTCATGATAACAATGGTAAAGAGATAAATTTGGCGATTTATACTTTAGTTCAATCTTTACATTAATGGCTTTAGTCTAGATTGTAAATCACACTCACGAGAACAAAGAGGAGAGAGAAAGTGCAGGCTATCTCCAGGGAACTTCAATGGTACAACCAACTCGGTCTTCATGTGGGAATCCATGAAGAACGGAGATTTACGGAGGTCTTAGAGAGAACGTGGCTAGTCTACTGATTCGGAATGACCGATAGAGAGCTTCCAAATCCCCAAGAAATGGCTGCCTAGGTGTCCAAGTGTATAGTGATGCACGCATCTCAATTCACAAACCACCGGTTTTAAACTTGCGGAAAGCACTTAACAATATAACATGGGATAAAACTATGGACTTTAACTAATCATGGTTTGCAAGATTTTATGATAACAATTATCATTTAAACATGGTAGAATAGTAGGAAGATTAAATCACAAGTTGCATGAATGGATCATAACATTTAAGGAGCAATTAGAATAACATTTTTGTATATAATGCTTTTAAATGGGTTAATCACTTTTAATCAATTAAATAGTCCTCATGAGATGATTAGAACCAAGACATGCAAATTATACACTAGATAACATGTTAAACTGACCTTGGGTAAGCTTTTAAATATTCGTCCTACATAGTGGGCGTATTTCGAACGATGTAAACGGACAAAACAGGCGAAACTGTGAAGGCTCTAAATCGCATCCACAGGAGTGGCTGCGTTCATTATTGAATCGCATCGGGGGATGCGGGCGTGTCTACAACGAAATCATTTAATAAAAACTCTGGGTGCGAAAACTACCTGAAATCCAGCGCTGACTCCCAGACGGCACGCAGACCCATGCATGGGTTTACCCGTCAACGCCTTAAACGCGTTGGGACTCATGGATGCCTTTTAGAGGATCGTGTTGCCCAGCATCATCGCGATACCAGATGCTTGAAACGCGTCCTCTGAACCGGACGCGGTTCAAGGTTCAAACCGAAAACATAGAAAAACTGCACTTAGGGGGGTTTGTTCTATGCAAGGCTTTATTTTCTAAATTAGGGCTTTTCTGACAAAAGTCTCAACATGAATGTTATAGGGAACATGGAATAGATGCAAACTATTATTTTTAAATAATTTAAACGACCTCGAGATGTGTGATAAATCAACATGAACGTAAAAAGTCTCAGATATGCGTGACTTTGGCAAAACGCCTATAACTCTGCATATACTCATTGGAATTAGATGAAATCAGTGGGAAACAAAAGTTAACTTGATGCTCTACACATTGGTATAAGACTTGTTAATGTTTGGCTTGAGAAAACCTACCATCTATGTTGATGAAGTTTCATTCTTCAGAAATCTCTTGTTCATACACTAGTAGAAATTATGGAATAGACGACCATTAGTTAAGAACTGTTGGCGGTTCTGCATAAATCCAACAGTCTAAACCGTTGATTTTATATTTGGGAATGGAGGACACATTAACCATGGTTTATTATATATAATTTATTTTCTAATTTATACGTTCTATTTTAACCGTCGTTTAAGCGCACCTTAATTCCTTAATTCTCCAACCCGCCACCAAATTTGGATTTGGATTGCCCCACGTCTCTTCCACGCCTGCTGAAGCGAAGAGAAACCGCGCGCCCTCACCTCGCCCCTGCCAGCGCGTAGAAGAGGCAGAGCCAGCGATGCGCCGTCTCCCCATCACCCAGATGCTGAAGAGAAGAGAAATAGCGCCGGCCTCGCCCCTCCCACCGCGCAAAAGAGGTAGAGCCAGCGACGCGCCCTCACCTCGCCCCTCCCAACGCGCAGAAGAGGAAGAGCAAGTGACGCGTCCTCTCCCCGCTGGCCGCATGCCCTCTCCCCATTGCCCAGACACCTTCGTCGTTGCCTTGCCCCACCTGCGGAAGGGGAAGAGTGGGGATTTGGTTTTTCATCGCTCGCCTAGCCCCGCCGTTGAAGAGGAGAGCAGGCAAAAATCGTCGGACGCCCTCGCCTCACCTCGCCCTCGCCCTGCCCTTCCTAGCCCGTGGGCAGAGCAGGCTGAAGACCGCCCGCCGCGCGCCCTCTCCCCATCGCCCGGACACCGTCGCCATCGCCTTGCCCTGCCCATGGAATAGGAAGAGCAAGCAGACCCCCCGCCGCTCTCCCTCTCCCTTCCGCCCAGACGCCCTCCCTCTCCCCACTGCCACGGTAGCCCACGCGACCAGTTCTCTCCTCCCCCTGCGACATCCCGCCTCCTCCTCTTTCTCCCATTGACACAGGTCCACTCCTCCTCGAACCCTATAGTCTCCATCTCCAATACCTCGGACTGACCTCGGACCTTGCAGTCTCCGGCTCCAACACCTCGAACAGAAAGTCCTCGTAATTGAAGCAGTAAGCAATAGACGTGCCTCCTCCCTATCGCCTCACCTCCTCCTTGTCACCGTGGCATCGCCACCAGTGAGACCCCTTGGCACGTAGTATGACTATTTTTACATTATAATATCTGTTGTTAAATTTTTTTCATGTTACAGTAACACATCAATAATACTTGCAATCATCATTCATCATTCAAGATTTTATTAATTATTAGAGTTTGTCCTATAATGTTAGAATATTCTTTATTAATAGGATTGGACATAATATTGTTCACTTGTGTGATTCTACTTGGATGTGCATTTGGTCAAAATCATCCCTTAGTTATAAAATGGAAGTTCAACTTCAAAGGTAGCAACCAGTCTAGAGGTTCTCTTCTTTCTTTTCCTTTTTCTCTCTCTATAAAATAAAGAGGCCAAGAAGAGAACTTTCATGCTGGACATACAAGAAGCACAAGTTCTGCTTTAGGTCATAAAATCTAGTACATCATTCTAGATGAAAGCATACAAATCCTAGAAGCATGGCATGCAAGCACCAATGGTTGCATAACCCACATCACTGGTTTTAATTTAGTAACTGACTAAAGGAAATTTTACTGATCCATATATGTGTAGTCATGCACATATCAAGATATATACAATTCCAATGAGACTTTTCCAGAATCCATTTTATGAGGGAGAAAAAGGTTTTATTTCAGTTCAATATTGTTATGATTTTTTTTTTTCTAAAACTTCAGGGAGTCTGTGTTACGAGGCAGATTCATGTTTAATTGGTGGTTAGTTGATAGTCTTTTTTCATTTCTGAACTTCATAATTCTGAACACATAATTCTGAGCAGAGTTAAGAATTTCTGAACTTCAAAATTCTGAATCTGTTAGAATTTTGAGTTCGGAAATTCTGAACAGACTTAAGAGTTCTGAAATTTCAGTTATTATGATTCTATGAATAGAATTCTGAACAGAAAGTTTTTAGGATTCCATAATAAAACAAACATTATATCTTAAAATGAAATATTTAGAAAAACATAATAATAAGTGTGTTGATATGCACTATTCAACTCACCAAGTCACTAGAAACGAACATGGAAAGCATATCTTTCATTTGTTGGATATGTGATAGCATTCCTTGTCTGCACAAAAATGTTGAATCATTTCCTTGATGTAAGCGGGCATCACAGGATGTAGAAAATGGTTAATGATTCTTTGTCACTTAGAACATTCTATACATATTCATAATTTATTTAGGAAATATATCATTGACTGCTCTTCCACATTCATGATGCTCATAAGATGGCTGGAGAAATCTTCTGATTCTTTGTCAATGGTGTCGCCCACCTCCATAAATTATTTATAAAAGATAAAAGAATAGAAAATAACCCAACAAAACAAGTGATGAGGGGACTACACAAATGGAAATGCAACTACTTGTTCGTCTATTGCAACATGAACTTTTCATTTTTTCTATCATAGCGCTACATCTTTCACTATATTAATTTTTTTGTTAGCTTATTCTGTGACTATACATGCTAACTATGTTTATTTTCTTTACAAGAAGGAGTTAAATTATATCATTGATAAGAGTTGGATGTATAAATATAAGACCAAACACGAATGGGTTAATACATATTTTTTGGCTGGAGTTGAGCAATTCATGCAATTTGCATCACAAAATTTGAACAATGATTCTTCTTCAGTGATGAGATGCCCGTGCTATAAGTGTGAAAATAAGTTTTATCATGAAAAAGATATCGTTCATTATCATATTGTTAGAGAGGGATTTACTAAAGGATATACTACTTGGCAATTCCATGGAGAATCTTATAGAAAGACTCAAGTGGCTGATCTTATGCTTACTAGTTTAATGGATGATATGGCTGGGATGTTAAATGATGCATTTATGTGGCAACCTGTCAATGATGATGTCCAAAATGAAGAGCACAATCAAGAGACAAACACATTTACAAAGCTCGTGGAAGAAGCTAGTAAACCTCTTTATGCAAATTGCAATAAGTATTCGAAGCTTTCATTCATTGTGCATTTATTCAACTCAAGTGCCTAAACAAATGGAGCAATAAATCTTTCACTACAATGCTTGCATTATTCAAAGATGCATTGCCTATTGATAATACACTTCCAAGTTCTTGGTATGAATCTAAGATGATGATGACCCAATTGGGTCTGGATTGTAAGAAGATACATACATGTCCAAATGATTGTGTATTATTCAGAAAAGAATATGAAGATCTCGATAGATGTCCGAGGTGCAATGCTTCTAGATAGAAGGAGAGAAAAATCAATACTAGAGGAATAAATACTGTGCCAGTAAAAATTCTTCATCACTTTCCTTTAATCCCAAGGTTTCAAAGGTTGTTCATGTTAGAGAAGATTGCAAATTTAATGACATGGCATCATACAACTCCACAAGATGAATATGGGAAAATGAGTCATCCCAAATACTCCAAGGTTTGGAATGATTTTGATGAAAAGTTTCCATCTTTCAGTAAAGATCCTCGTAATATCAGAATCGAACTGGCTAGCGAAGGTTTTAGTCCATTTAAGATAGCAATAGGTAGCAGCCAAAGCACATGGCCTGTCATTTTAATAGCTTATAATTTACCTCCATGGTTAGCAATGAAGCAATCTTTCTTTATGATGTCTCTTCTTATAGATGGTCCAAAATCTCCTTGTAATGATATTGATGTTTATCTTCAACCATTGATTGAAGAGTTGAAAATATTATGGGAGCATGCAGTAGAAACATATGATGCTGAGAGAAAACAACTATTTAAAATGCATTCTGCTGTTTTATGGACGATTAATGACTTTCTAGCATATGGTATGTTGTCTGGTTGGAGCACACATGGATGTAAAGCTTGTCCTATTTGTCATGTTCACCATGGATCAATATATCTTCCTTTTAGTCGTAAGTGTGTATATATGAAGCACCGTCGTTTTTTACCATATGACCATCATTGGAGAGAAGATACTCAAAGATTCAATGGTAAAGTTATGTATGAACTACCCTCAATTCCTTTGTCTAGAGATGATGTGTTAAGAAAGTGGGAAGGTTATAACAATGTCATATTCGGGAAAGATCCTCATGATGTACCGCGAGCTAGTAAGAATTAAGCACAAGAATTGCCAGAGGGTTGGAAGAAGAAAAGTAATTTTTTTGAGCTCCAATATTGGAAAAGCTTATTAGTTAGACATAATCTAGATGTTATGCATATTGAAAAAAATGTTTGTGAAAAAATCTTACATACATTTCTGCAAAGTGATGGCAAAAGTAAGGATAATATTAAAGCACGTCTTGATATGAAGAAGTTGAAAATCAGGAAGCCTCTACATACTAGACCATCAAAGAAATATGCTGGGAAATTTATTTTGCCTCATGCCTCTTATAATATGACCAATGTGGAGAAGCAAAGGTTTTTAGGGGTACTAAAAATTTTGAAACTGCCAGATGGACTTTCTTCAAATTTTTCTCATTAGGTACGACTACGAGAACGAAAAATCGTGGGAAAGAAGAGTCATGATTGTCATGTAATGATGCAACAACTCCTTCCATTGGCCATGAGAACTGCACTTTCAAAATCTTTTGCTCTTGTGTTGAATGAGTATTGCATAATTTTTAGAGAGTTGTGTGCTAAAGTGATAGATGTTAAGACAATGGAAAAACTTGAAAAGTCGATTCCCATAATCCTCTGTAAATTAGAGAGGATTTTCCCTCCTGCATTTTTCGATGTCATGGTGCACTTGACTGTTCATATTGCTATGGAGGCTAAACTTGCAAGACCAGTGCAGTTTCGATTGATGTATCCAATAGAGAGATTTTTACTAACAACAAAGAATTATGTACGCAACAAAAGTCGTCCTGAGGGTTCGATTGCAGAAGGTTATCTTATGGAGGAAGCTACAATCTTTTGTGCACGTTACGTGAATGATGTAGAAATTAAATTTAATAGACCAGTGCGATTTGATGAGGGATCTATTGGAGCAGGAGTTTCACAACATATAACTGCAGAGAATGCATATCAAGCACATTATTTTTTTATTATTCAATACCCCATCAATACAACCATACATACTATAAGTTTGATGTATGATTTGATAAACCTCTTTATTTAGTACTTATTCCTTCAACTAACCTATATATTTTTCCTTTTCTATATTTTTAGGTTGATCAATTAAGAGAGCAAATGACTCTACCAGAAGAAGTGACATGTCTTGCTCGAGGTCCTTAATATGACATTATCTTATACCAAGGATTTTTCACAAATGGATACAAATTTGAAGTAGAAGTTGTGGATAAGACACGAGTTACACAAAATAGTTGCCTTGTAACAATCAGTGACAATGAAAATATCTTTTATGGGATTCTGCAAAACATAATAGAGTTTCAGTTTGGTACTTTATCGCCCATAATTCTTTTCAAGAGCAAGTGTTATGATATGAAAAAGGGACTTGGCCTATCGGTGGATGATTTCAAACTCACTTCTGTGAATACAACACGATCAACTTATGAAGATTAGCCATTTATATTTCCATCACAAGCACAACAAGTGTATTATTCTGCTGATCCTTTAAAGGTGGGTTGAAGTACCTATAGTTGAAACTCAAGATGAGGAAAATGAGGATGCCCCATTTTTTAGAGGCATCGAGCCAATGATATCAAATTGTAACCTAGAAGCTAGTGATAATGATGTTTCATGGGGGAGAAGGGAGCTAGTTGTTGGTACACAAATCGATGAAGATTTATTGGCTGAAGTGGGAAGGAAAAAGAAATAACATATATATTCACTTATAGCTTTTAATGTCATTTCATAGTGTAATTGTTGTTTTCACTACTTTTAAAATTCTATGCGAATTAGAATACATGTTTTCTTTATACCCTTTTAATGTACATTTTGCATTTTCTAAAGTGACTAAAAAGGAAGACTTTAGATAGTGCAACACATTGGCATTACCTTGTGGTTTTTTATACCTTTTAATGTACATTCTGCATTTTTGGAAGTAATTTTTTTTACAATAAAATGCCACCAAAAACAACGAATAAGGTTGTAACTTCATCACATAGAAAGAAAACTCCAAGTGACACTTTTACCCCCCAAAATAGGCATGCACCATATCCTCCAACAGGCCAGTTATTTTCTTTTTGTCATCAAGATGCTGGTTATTTCAATGTTTATGAATGCAGAATGTGTAAAATGGATGTGCAAGTTTACTTATTATCTTGGTAACATTTTGATTTTGCAGTTGTTCGAGACAATGGTATGCTGAGAGAATATCATGAGAATAGAGAAAAACATTTCTCCATTCAATTTGATGGGCAAAATATACATGTAGAGGAGAGGAGACCTAGTAGAATTCATGCTCAAGAGAGTAAGTTATATTAGAGAAAAATCTATACTTTTAATTTCTTAAGATTGTGATGAAGAAGTTGATTTTGCCTAACTTGTAGAATTTAAATTAGTGGGTGGTCATCTCATCTCATTGTATGAGTTTTGTGTTATAGGATAAGATATGAGTCCATACAAGATGGAAGAAGTGTGATGTGCTAGGTGTCTATACATGATGGTTGTGATGACCTATGCCGTCAAGATGTCGGCCTTGTGAGAAAAGGTGATACACTAAGGGTCTGTTTGGTTGGGTGTAAAATCTCACTAAAGAAAATATTTTCAAGAAAAAAATATTTTTTAAGTCCTTTGGTATCCCTGAAAAAATAAATATGAAAAAGTCTTTTCTTTCAAATTTTGGTTTTGGGCATCCCGCGTAAAATCTCGGAGACCAATTTTCCCCCAAACTCTCGACACTTCTTTTCCCCTCCCCATTTGCGAAACCCCAAAACCCTCGACACCATCCTCATCGCCGCTCTCTGCGATCCCTCGTCTCAGCGCCGTGCTTCCTGGTCCACTACCTCCTCTGGCTTCGCCGTCGCCGTCTGGTCGTCCCTTCTCGTTGGTATGGAGTCACGAACGGTGTTCCTCTGCATGCGGCTACTTCATCTACTGATGCGATCCGTTTCTGCAGCGAGGGCGTCTGCAGCCACCGGCGTGGCAGCGTCGGAGGAGGAGGGGGATGAAGAAGTGTCATCGCCTACTTCTTCTTTGACAACATGTTCTTCCTCGTGCATCTGCAACCCTTTTCTCTCGTTCGCCCCCATCGTCGAGGTCGAGGCGGATCCGCTGCTGCATTTCGCATTGGCTATCCACTGTGTTGAGCTAAAGCGCAAGGTGTCGGGCGTCCCTTTTGACTTTGTGATCGACACATTGATCTCTAGGTTCCTCTATGCATTCATCTCTGCCGATCATTCAATATGGAAGATCCGTGTGCTTTTCTTGTTGAGCAAATAATCCATTTCCGATCTCGTTGGTATCGCGGATGCCATAGCTCCTGGATTGCCCTATGCCTCTGGTACATGTTTATTTGTTGATCTGTTTGACAGCTGAGTGAGGAAGCTTGGAGATGTTCCAGATAAAGGGGATTTTATGAATTGATCTCCTAGATGGTGATGGTGGCGAGGGGGACGCCTTCATCTCAGACTTCGATCCCGACATCATCTCCTCCTTTAGGAAGGCCTTCGAGGAGCTCTCCATGGAGCACCCGTTCCAACTCACAACGTAATAGCCTGACGAACCAGAGAAGTTGGCCACTGACGAGAACCGGAGAACAAAAGATGATGACTGTAGGATCGCCGCCGTTAGCGGCATCGGCGGCAACAGACTGCCCAGGGTGTTCGCCGATGGTAGATATCTAGGAGGGGCAGAGGAGGTGTGGCAGATGCATGACACCAGAGATCTTTGGGAAGCTTTGGAAGGCTATGAGGTGCTAGTGGGCGGAAAGGATGCCTCCTGCCAGGCCTGTGGCAATGTGCGCTTCGTGCCCTGTGAGACCTACTCTGGTAGCTGTAAGGTCTACGTTGAGGAAGTGGAGGTTGAAGAGGAGGAGCCAGATGGGGAGGAAGACATGGATTCCGGAGGTTTACGGCGATGCCCCAACTACAACGAGAATGGTCTGGTGCGCTGCCCCGTTTGTTGCAGTGGCTAGTGGCCATTGAGGTTCCGAACGGGGTTCCAATCCCGACATGTGTTTGATGAAATTCCTTCAATTAATTTCTCCTTCTTCTACCCCATTTTTTTCTTGTTACTCTTTGGATTGTTTCATCCACATCCCATGTACAGTTGAATGTTGTAGTCTGTAGAACGAAAGCAATGGAGAGAGAAGAGGCCATGGAAGAGCTATTGAACGAAAAAAGGAGACAGGATTATACAATCTATACTACTAGAATTTGGGGCAGTTTGCTTGAAAGCCAATCCCCATTTTCCTTTTTGTAATTTTTGTGGTAACCCATCTGTGTGAGTAAAACAATGCTGGAGGTTGTACATCATCATCTTGTGTTAGTAAGAGATTAACGAGTGTTGTTACATCATTTGTACATGGAGGAACCAACTAACCAAGCTTATCCTTCTTAGAAAGAACAAAACAGATTCATTAATTTGGTGCCACTGTTGGCTTCTCATCTCTTCTTCAAGCTTCAGCAACCAGAATCCCACCTTTGGGATCCAACAACTCACCATGGAAGAGCAGGGCTTAGTGGATCGTTCGAGTTGGTTGGAAGGGAAGGGCAAGACTACATCTAGCAGAAAATGGTAGATTAGTAAAAGTAAAGTACATGAGAAGAATACTTAAGGAAAAGATTAGAATTACCTTACACAAAAATAAGGTAATTTTTTAAAATCCGAGTCAATTGTTGGGAATGTGTTCAACCTTCTCTGTGTCTTTACATAACATAACGAACATCTAGAAAACAAACAAAGTTTTTAAAATGGATAATTATGTTTTACGCATAAACAAATGTATGAAAATGATTATCAGAAAACAAACATCAAAAAACCTTTTCACTGAAAACATTTACGTGGGAACCAAATGGTTAATTATGTTTTTGATTTTTCTGTAAAAATTATTCCTTGGAAAACTTTTTTTCTATAAAAATATTTTACATGCAACCAAACAGACCCTAAATCTTTGATGTGTTTAGTTTCATATCAAAACTCATAGATGAACTACATATTCAAATAAATGTGGTCCCCTCACTTCATTCTCTGGGCTTTAAGATAGAGGGTATTAATCCTACAACACAAACGTTTCATAGAATTCCAATTCCATCCCAATAATACAACAAATCTTGATTGCGGCCAAAACAGGGAACTGTCGTTGGTGTGAGAATGCGTGCATTGATCTAAAGTTTTTTAGGATCTATCTATTGTTATGCGTATCAATATTTAAGCTTAACATGTGTATTGGGACTCTTTTGACTTCCACAAGTCACTACTATAAAAACTAATTATACCTACGCCACGACTTATAGTGGGTATAGACACTGTTTACCCATGCAAAAAAATATATTTTTTATTTAATTTCCAAAAGCGTAGGTGTAGGACAAGCTCCACTTATGTTATTTATTGTTGGTATGTATACCTTACTTAATACTATCCAAATCCTCCCCTATCCCCAAAATGATCTGTCACTCTCAAAAGTCGAACCCCTTGTTTTTTTCCTCCCTACCAAATCCCCTTTCGTCCCCAACCAAAATCTTCCTTTCGTTCTACCCCTCCTGCTTCCTCCGCCATCACAAATCAAGCCTCGCCAATAGTTCCTTCCCAAAAACCTTTCGCCTAAGGTTTTGACCAGTGTCAGTGTAGCAACCTGTATTTTTGGGAATTTTTTTTAAATAATTCATAAAAATAAAAGCAATTATAAAATCAAATAAATGAAAATTAAATAAAACCTATTAAAAGAATAGAAGGAATGAGCTTTGTTAAATAGACCCATTAGAATTTAGTGGGCCAAATTGGATTTATAAAGAAGGGAATAATGGGAAAATAGTCTAAATTCGCAACTTAATTAGTACCTAATTAAAAAAGGGTATTTAATACATTAAACAAGCAAGTTGAGATAGATTTGGAATCCTAAACCTACCCTAATTGATTGGCCACGAATTTGGCTCTCCTCCCAACCCAATTAGGATGAGGAATGATTAGAAGGAATGTAGAGAATAGAAAATCTCGATATTAATAGGAATTTGAGTCCTATTAGGAAATTGAAAGAGTGAGAGAGCTTAAATACTCTCTTATTCGCCCCAAGGCTGGCCCTAGCTCGTGCCAAGGGATTTCTGGTTGAGGGAAGGAGCCAAGGAGGTGGAGATCTCGTGGGAGAATTCGCAGCCCCCTTTCCTAGTCCCATTGGGACATGAATTAGAACTCTAAAACTATAAGGACTCCTCAAAAAACGTTTAGGGAAGGGTTAGCAACGAGTTGGGGTCGTGAGCAGCAAGTTTGGAGCGCTGGAGGTGTGGAGAACGGCTGGGGAAAACGTGGTCTTCCTCAACCTCGCTCTGCATCAACCCAGAAATCTGCAGAGCGTTATTAGCATTCAAAGGTAGGTGTTCTCGGGCCAAGATTAAAGAAAACCAACACCATCATGTAGTTCTTCGAGTCTAGGTTCATTTGCACTTGGTTTGACTAATTTTCATGGAGTATACATTGTGTATTCGTAGTTGTCCCTAAGTCTCGCACAGTTAGGGTTTTTCCCGTTCTTCTTATTATGCACATGATTTGTTGCCAATTAGATTAAACTTTCTTCATGAATGTGTCTACATGTAGTCGCGATCATTTTTTATGTTGGATGTTTTGTCCAAACGTCTTTCGTAGAGAGTTATAGGCATGGTAAGAGAGTCAGTGCATGATACTGTGATTTTGGGCTACATTTAACTTTATGTTCTTCATATATTTCTCATGATTTGAGACCGAATTAGATCAAACCCCCAACATCAAAGTTCTTTTATGAGTTGTCCTCGTCATATTTCATGTTGAACATTTTGTCTAAATGTCATTCGTTAGAGAGTTATAGGAGGGGCAAGTAAATCATTGCATGAGATGTGTTTTCAGGTTACCCTTGACCTATATATTTTATGGGAAGGCCTCTAGTGTCGACACTACCTGATCTAGTGTCGACACACTGTCCCAAATTAGCCCAAAAGGTGTTCTGGGAAGGCCTCTACAGTCGACACTACTTGATGTAGTGTCGACACACTGTCCTATACTGGCACAACGGGTTTTCTGGGAGCTGTCTCTAGTGTCGACACTACTTGATCTAGTGTCGACACTACTTGACCAGTTCTGCATTATTTTGCCTTGTGTTTGAAGCATTGTGTCGACACCAGTAAGGGGTGTGTCGACACTACCCTTGTAAAAAAAATATTGCATATCTTGGGTCCGATCATTACATGATGTCTACTAGCATGTGCATGATGTTATATAGTATGCATGGACCTAAACGAAATCAACCCATTGATAAATGGTAATGATACGAATATGATTCTAATGTGTAAATGTGATTATCCTTATGTTCATTGGATTATCTTGTGATCTTACCTATTGTCAATTGAAATGATAAGAATTTGTTGTGAATATGGGGATGAATACATGTTAGTATGGACTTGTAAGTGAAGTTAATATCATGATTTGCATATGAGTTTCAATAGTTACATGCTTTCCGGTGTTCCATTAATTATTTGTCCATATGCATACATGCTAGGAAAGATCTATGACTCGTCACTTACACATTTGCACGAGTAAGCACACCCTTATTGGGGAATTGGGAGCTCTCTGCTGGTTATTCTGAATTGGTAGACTAGCGACCTTTTCCTTAAGACCTCCGTAAGTCTCCGCTCTCTTTGGATTTCCACATAGATGACGAGTTGGCTGTACCATGAAGTACCCTGGAGATAGAAAGCACACGTCCTGCATACGATCTGTCTTTAGAAACATCCTCATGTCAAGACATTAATGGATTATGAAACATGATACGTCGTTATACTGCCTTTTGTTCTCTTGAGCTATTTGTCATGCCTTGACTCTATGAATGATCATGTTCCTTTTACTATGAGCTGTCATTGAAACTTTGTAGCCATAATATGAATATGTTTGTTCGGCACAACGTGGGACTTCGGTCCATTTGACCAATGCCTGTGCAATAGGGGCCCTGTCTAGTCCTGGGAGGAGCGCCCCAACATACTTATTAACCGCAGGAGTATGGACTCTTGGTGCTTGGCATAGCACAACAAACACGCAAGATTGTGAAAATGTGCCTTTGTTTGATATGATAAGTTTGATTTGATATGATATGATAAGATTTGATATGATACGTCTGATCATATGAACGCATGATATCTGTTTGAATATGGCCAAACTCTTTTGATACGATTCTATTCTTGAAATATCTGTCCCTTATATATGCAACTCGACATTTGATCTGAAATGACACCCGTTCTACTCTGCTATTCAATCTATTAGTATTGCATGCATTGTCATCATATACATGTTCATATCTTGCCTAATTAAAATGTTAATCACGTATATTAGTGCCCGTACAATATTGAGATGTAAATTCTACTGAGCTAGTTCGCTCACCCTATCATCTTGCCCTTTTCAGGTAGTGATGAGGAACTAGTGGAGTCCGATGGGGCTGGGCAAGTGTGATGTGCACCGCTATATGAGGAGTTGATAGTTTAGAAATAGACATTTGAGTAGTCGATGTATTAGAGAAACATTGTTAATTGAATAATGAACCCTTTTCAGTGAGTTCTTTCTATGTAAGGTTTTAACTAGTGGATTGAAATGGAATAAAGAGTACCTTTGATGACGTTTTTATGATCTGAAATGTGTGATTATATGTAATTCTTACTCTGTGTTACTCGACTGTGATACGTCTATTTGTATCGTTCATGCCTCTCGATATTTATTCCGCTGCTAAATATCGGGGCGTGACACATCAATATGCAAGTCTCATCACCTCCCCCTAATATTTGACAGAAGTTACAAAGCACATGAGACATGTTTAACCCAAGGTGGGTGATACTGACTCCAACCAGGAAAAATGAAGCACAAGCCTGCTAAAGAAAGTTTTACACAACCGTACAGAGGCTAAATGCTAGCGCTTTCATATTCAAACATTAACAGTCAGGCTGAGGCCATCAAAAGGACAAAGATCATGATGGAAAGGCCGCACTAGTGCTGTTGAAGACCCTGTGATGTTGCACTGCCATTGCCATCACCTAACAATCATACTAAGAAATCCACACTGCCATTACACAAATGTAACCTACTTTCTTGAGCAGCAGAGCTACTAGGTGGCCTCCTCTCCTCTACATGTATTTGGCGCCCAACAAATTGAATAGAGAAAAGCTTTTCTCTATTATCAAAACAATCCCCTTGGACACTATTATATCGAACATCTGAAACATGAAAAGATAGCCCAAATAAGATATAAAATTGCACATCCATTTTATAGATTCCACAAACATAAACCTTGAGATTAGGTACCACCCACTTTACTTTGATTAGATAGTGCAAATAAAGATTATTAACTTGGGTAGTAATGTGAAGTGTTGTATGATTAATAAGAATTTCATTATCTTTCTATTTCCTTGTATTGCTATTTTTTCAGATAATGTGAGTATTTTCAACATATTGCAAAGCACTCTTCTTCTTTCTAAAATTCTTTGCCTAAGATTTGGTCACAATCATTCCATGACATTTTATCAACTATAAGCAGGGAAAAGAACCCCCATGATTTCGTATGGTTGGATGGATTTTCCACCAGCTCAAGGGTAGCAGTTCAAGGTACTTCCA
The DNA here is from genome assembly GCA_014218235.1 of Colocasia esculenta. Taxonomy (NCBI): domain Eukaryota; kingdom Viridiplantae; phylum Streptophyta; class Magnoliopsida; order Alismatales; family Araceae; genus Colocasia; species Colocasia esculenta. Next base: position 123,190,518 of record CM024760.1, on the reverse strand, counting down.
TGTTTCTTTCATGCCTTTCCAATTGACCCTTTTCATAGGGTTTTGCATACCAGGATGAACTCCAGCAAGAATGCAAGTGGATTCCTTTCGTATAAGGAGAACTTGGAGGCATCCTTTTGGCTGGACATTTGGACAGGGACAGCTCCACTCAAAAACTTATTTTCTGAAGTTCAGATATTTTGAACATAGAATTCTGAGTAGAGTTTTGATGTTCAGAAATTATGAACTCTGCCCATCCTCTCTAAGATCCCATCTAGACAAGAAAAGTAGTATTTTGAACATTTACGGACTTGGCAGTTGGCAAAAAATGGCTGAGGTGATATATGGTGGTGATGTAGGATGGGGGGGGGGGGGGGGGGGGGGAGGAGGGGTGGAAGTTATGTTGAGAAACTCTGCTCATTTTGTGCTCAAATGAGCAGAGTTTCTGAATGAGCAGAGTTTCTGAACTAATGCCTATAGTGCTATGGTCATTTCTGAAATAATTCTGAACTAATGCCTATAGTGCTATGGTCATTTTTGAAATAATAGATAAGCCAGAACAATTGAAATTTAGGAAAAGAAAGAAGAAGCAAGGAAGAGAATGACGGTTCAAACCTGAGTTGCCACCACCCCAACACCGGATCAAGTTGAAGTTCTTATCAGCATGAAACTTTATGTCAGTCTTGTATCGTCTCTCAGAATGTCGTAATAGCCCATCAGACATTATCCAATTTCCTCCACGAATAAAAATTGGCTGTCCATTTATCTTGAACAATCTGAAAAATGCAAAAGTGCTTGGTCAGTCATTTTCAGAAAAGGAATTACAGAAATTATAGATTAAACAGGCAGAGTGTCTACCTTCCACCGGTAGCAGTATCTATCGAGCTCTCAATCTTGCGGAATCCAAATTTGTGTACCCACAAATCTGACTCTCCATATCCTTTTACATCATGGATTTTGTTGATAATAATCGAATAAAAAAGGAATCGAAAACATCATATTCCAATTGAAAATATGGGACATTGGCATAATAAAACCTCCCAGGTATAATTTTTTTTTAAATAATCAAAGATCAGCTAAAGAATGCAATTGCAAGCTGACCTCAAGAAGTTCCAGCCATATTGCAAGCTGCAATTGATCCTCAAGAAGAATCTGACCAAAACCCAACTCCCCTCTGGGGAAAAAAAGGAAACCAGGCAGCCTGCAATCTAGAACTTCAGCAATCCTGCAAACTTATTACCTAAACAATTAATTAAAAGCTTAATCCAATCATGTATCCCGTACAATTACAAAGTTATGTTAGTTAAGACCATAGAAGAACCATTAGCAAGAAATACATTCCATAATCATGGGGTCAGATGAGAAAATTTGTTAGGATAACTTTTCAAATAAACAGCTCAGTAGGAAATTGGAATCTCTGCATCAATTGTCAAACCAATCAGCTGACTTATCCATCAAGCACCCTCTGTAACTCAGAGAATGCATTACGATAGAATACATGTCATAATTGATATAACAAATCACTCAAATATAGACGTCAAGTACAATAAAGACCTGGGTTAAAATAAAACATGTATTTTTTTATAATTTTTTATTTTTTTAATAAATATCCGACAGGGTGGTAGGAGAGTGCTCACCCCTTCAACGAAGGAATGAGTTAGTCACTCCACCATCACACACCTATCAGAAATTTTTTATATATCAAAAAACATTACAAAGGATAGTCAGGGCCTGATGGAAGGGAACCCCATCTTATCAAGGCGATAGGGCCCCTTAACAGAAGGAGGAAGATCAGCCCAAGATGACCAGACAATACAATAACTAGTAATAGTACAACCACGACCAGCAAGACTATCAGCCACATGATTAGCCTCCCGGTAAATATGACTGAAAGAAACATGTAGGTACTGACAACGATGAAAAATATCATGAATAGCAATGGAGAGTCGCCAAGGGCAAGCATATTGACCCTTCATGATATGCACCAGCACTAGGGAGTCGCTCTCAATAAGAAAATCTGAGAAGCCCTTTTCACAGCACAATATTATTCCATCCCGAAGGGCCAGAGCCTCAGCTTCAAGACTAGACTGAACACCAGGATATCTAGCAGCAAAAGCAAATATAATCTCACCCAGTTCATTCGTGAGAATACCTCCGCCGGCAGCAGTACTAGATGTTAATTTGTAAGCACCATCAACATTGAGTTTCAGTCTTCCAGGAGGAGGCAAATACCATCTGAAATCAGAGGGGTTGGAGGCGCAGGCACCTGAAGGGCGATACCCCATTGCTGGAGGAGACTCCTGTGATAGGTGGATAGATCCATGATACGGAAAGGAAATTTTTTTTGAGAATCAGAAACATGCACCATAACTTTATATAAAATCTAACGAGCCACCATTGGCTGAGCATCAAATCTGGCTCTGTTACGGCTGCACCAAATCTCCCATATGACTGCTAGAAATATAAGTCTAGCCAGATGCCCCTAAGAAGTGGAACAATGCAAACCAGAAATATAGTGAAAGACACCATGAGCAGCATTAGTAACCGATTTGTTGCAGAATTTTAGAAAACAAAATAGGCCTGACCAAACTTCAGTTGCCACTTCCCCATGGAGGAAAAGGTGAACACCAGTTTCACAGTGAGGAGTGCGGCAGCAGGAACACCTTGAGCATAACAAGATACCATAGCTGGCTATAACATCATCAGTTGATACACAATTATGTACCATTCTCCAGATAAAAATCGACCACTTGATCGGTACATGGGGACTCCAGATTTTATACGAGCCATACCTAGGGTCACCATGCAGAAGTTTCCGGACAGAATTTGTGGAGAATTCACCATTGGTGGTGGGGCACCAAATCCATTTATCCAGACCACCATTACAAGCTAAAATGTGACCAAGTAGGGAGGGTGGGCAGAACTGCTGAGCAATATGAATATGATGGCAAGTGGGATCAGCTATCACGTGATTAATAGACCAACATTTGTCAGGCAGATTTAACCAAACTTGGTCAGGGAGGAAGCGCCTAAGAGGGGCCGATCTAGTCCAAACATCCAACCAAAAACTGGCCAGAGAACCCAGACCTTTGACCATAACCCGATGATTAGTTGCAATGAGGCGGGACGCATGTTGCCATAATCTTCTGTCCGCAGTAGACAACAAATGAAAAGAAGCAGTGGAATAGTGAGAGTGATTAAAGTGCTTAGCTTGAATGAAATGACCCCATAGAGAAGTGCCAGAAATCGCCCTCCAAAGCATTTTTGTCTTCAAAGCAAGTTGCATTTGGGAAATATTGACTACCCCTAGACTGCCACATTCTTTGGGTTGGGAGATAATGTCCCAGGAAATCCAGTGTCTTTTGGGCAAACCATCATAAGAGCCCCAGAAAACATTGGCCAGCAATCTGTGGAAGGACTTAATGACAGTAGTAGGAATAGCCTGGGAGGACATCATATAGATAGGCAGAGCAGAGAGAACATGTCTTATGAGAACAAGCCTCCCACCAGAAGAAAGGAACCCCGACTTCTAGGGTTGCAGTTTGGCAGCAGTTTTGGCAAGGACATGAGAGAAATAACGTGGCCTCCTCCTTCCAACAAAAAGCGAAACTCCTACATATTTGATTGGCAACTTGACCTGAATAAAACCCGTAATGTTAGAAATAGATCGACTGAGGGAAACAGGAGCTTTGTCCACCACAATGAAAGAGCTTTTGGCCACATTGATTAGCTGACCCGAGGACCCCTCATACGCCCTTAGAAAATTCATAAGCCTCCTGATCTGTCTAACAGAGCCATTGGAAAAAATAAGTGTCATCAGTGAAGAGTAAGTGAGATACCAGAGGACATCTTTGAAGAGTTTGAAATGCTCCACCATTGCTGTGGTAGAATAATGAGCTGAGCCCCCTACTTAAAGCTTTTTGCGCAAGAATAAACAAGGCTGGAGCAAGAGGATCAGCATGTCGAAGACCTCTCGTAGACTTGAAATAGCCATGTATTTCACCATTTAATAACACAGAAAACCAGCAATTGGAGAGTAGGGGTTCAATTAGAGAAATAAAACTAATGGAGAAACCAAACTTGCGGAGCACAACATACAGGAAATCTCACTCCAGCCAATCATATGCCTTGGCCATGTCTAGTTTAAAAATAACATTACCTCCTCTACATCGTTTCTGCAAATGCTGAACCAACTCTTCAGCCAGAGCCACATTCTCATAAATGTTCCGACCTTTAACAATTGCACCCTACTGCTCAGAAATCAGAATAGGTAAAACCTGTGCTAGTCTGTCATTGATGATGCGGGATATGATTTTATAAAAGAAATTGCGAAGACTGATTGGCATGAAATCAGCACAAGTTTAAGGGATGTCGACCTTGGGAATCAAAGCAATAAGTGATGAGGTAAAACCTCTAGGCAAAGCATGACCACAAAAGTAACTTTGAATTGCAGCCACGATGTCATTCTGAATAAAGTCCCAGCAGTTTTTGAAAAAATAGCCAGTGAATCCATTAGGCCCAGGAGCACTATCTGGAGACATAGACATAACAACACTTTTGATTTCCTCAGCATTAGGAACCACACAAAGTGAATTGTTTTTCACATCATCCACCAAACTTGGAATATCCTCCAATAGGCGTTGATCAACATGGTGAGGTGCAGAGGTAAAGGCAGTAGTAAAATGAGACACGAATAAATTTACCATCTCCTCTTTATCGGTCACAGGCATACCAGTGTCACTTTGGGTCTGATTTATGGCTGAACGCCTTCTACGAGAAGCTGCACAAGCATGGAAAAATTTTGTGTTCCCATAACCCTCCTTCAGCCACTTTAATCTACATTTCTGCCGCTAGAACAATTCCTCCTGGGCATGGACACGAGCAAGATCATCCATGGCAACAGAGAGCTGAACACGATTCTCAGGTGTTGAATCATCATCAAAAATAGTTTAAGCTATAGAGTGCACCTCCTCAGCAAGCAAAACATTATCATGGACATTCTTAAATACATTCTTGTTCCAGTGTCTATAGAAAAGTTTCATATGCTTCAGCTTCATCACCATATTTAATAGAGGGAGGTTATAACATAGAGCAGCCTCCCAAGCGGTTTTAGAGTCCTGGAGAAATCTCTCATGAGATGTCCACATTTTCTGAAAACAAACCTTGATGGGACAGCAGGAGCATCTAACATCGGGGATATCAACAGAGGGGTGTGATCGCTACAAGCACAAGACAAGTGTTGCACCTTGAGAGTAGGATAGGTGAGCAACCAATCACCATTCATCATGACCCTGTCCAGTCTGGCCCAAATGCCATTAGCCTGTTGACCATTATACCAGGTGAATTTACTCCCTGAAAAACCCACATCCTCTGAACCGGCCACAGAAACACAAGCTTGGAAATCTATACTGGATCGCTCAAAAGCCCTGCAACCACCCCTTTTTTCTAACGGATTCATGATACTGTTGAAATCACCACCAACAAGCCAAAGCTTATCACAAGACGCAGAGAAGTCCACCAAGCTGTCCAACAGCTCTCTACGCCCGATCAACAGACAACCATCATGAACAATAGTAACAAAAAATTCCGGGTAAGAAGAAGAGCTAATGCGCACAGTTATGAACTGATTAGAGCTTGAAACCAAGTGGACAATAACATCCTGTTTCCAGAATAACCAAATACAACCCCTATCATTAGAATTGACAAGGCAGGAATGCATACGAAGCTTGACTCTATGTCTCTCAATTTTATCACTCATAGCTTAGGTTCAATAATTGCAACAAAAACCAGCTAGAATTTTCAGATAAGATACTTTAAGCGGTTAATAGACTGAGTATTACCTATCCCCCTGATATTCCAAATGAGGCTCTTCATGAAGGAATCATTGGGAGGCATTCACAGAGGCGCTCCTGCGCAGAGAGGATCTAGTTTTAACACCATCAGCATTTTTAGCTTCAGCATTTTCCGGCCCAACAAAGTTTGAATGGATAGTTGTAAAATCAGTATCCATAGGTAAGGGTTCATAACCTGGTAGGGATATAACATGGTAAACAGGTGCACAGTCTTCCAATTCTTTATGTGGCCTGTCAGAGACAGGAGCTGAGGCACTCGTAGATGCTATGCCCTTAGCGCTGGTCCCATTAATTTCATCACCACACTCAGAAACTCCAGCCTCACCTGGCGATGAACAAACTATAATAGTAGTATTTGAATGCTCAATAGCGTTCATATCAACCACATTTAACACAACATGACCATTTTCAGAAAGAACATGATGGGTCTCAATATCAACAGGCAAAACATCAGATAACATGGCATTAACAGGAATAGCAGCACCAGAGTACCCAACAACCTTATCATTAGGTTCATCCGAAGAACCAGGTTCAGAGATAATCACTGCCAGAGTATCATCTATCAACTTGGACTTACCACAATCATCAGCTCCCTTATCGATAATGACCTGGCGCCATATTTTTTTTGCCGGGGGTGGGGTGCTCTGAAGAACATCATGATCAACCGAGGGCACGGGGCTAACATTGGTATTGGCTTTCTTACAGGTGGAAAGGAGATGACCAAGACGCTTGCATGATTGACAGAATGATGGTGGATTCGGGTATATCACCTGTTGCCACATACCACCCATGCCAACATCAATCCATACATGGTCGGGGAGTTTCTTTGATATATCTGTTTGAACACAGACCCTGGCAGCATGTGCACGGGATAAACTTATAGTATCTCTATCGACCTGTAGAACCTGTCCAACACTACCAGCAATAGATCGAAGCATGGATTCATTATAGAAGTTAGCTGGCAACCCCGGCATCTCCAGCCAAACAGGGACTAAAGGAGAATCCTCCTCAGGAGAGAAATTCATTGACCAATGAAAAAACCTGAATAATCTGCCCTTCACAAATAGCGTACCTTTCAACAGGACCTGAAGATAATCACTCTTGTCTTGGAAACAAATAATGAAGTGATGACCATCCATAGCACTAATAACAAAGTCTTTCACAAAATTGAAACGTTGGGTGAAGTGTGTACGAATGTCCTGGAAGGAAGGCCTACCGAGCGGAGTACAAGCGATGATAGAAAACTTGAAAGGCGTACAAGATATCTGTACCTCATCGAGAATGAAGAATACCGCAGGCTCTCAAGAGTCAGTGGTAGCAGGATCATGAACCTTCAACGGGAGGGTCGGGGGTTTAATAGACTCCATTAGAATCTGAGCTAAAGACTTCTGGAGGGGAGTGCTGTCATGTCCCCATGCAGTCGGTCCCGGGAGGCCATTAGCATTAATGGCATGCATGCATGCATCCGACGTAGCACAGCCAAGGTCATGGAGAGGAGCGACAGCTGATAAACCCGAGCCTCCATCTTGATCGCATCTACCTCCTTGATGGCGATATAGAGCAGGAGCCGGTATAGGTCCAGGAGGACGGGACCGGGATCCCCCCTCGGCAGCGGCCATGGGGCCAATGCCCAACGCCCCGGGAGAGGGCCGGCGCGCCGGCGGTGGTGAAACCCTAGCAGAGCGGCGACAGGAACTCCAATGACATGTATCATACAAAAGATTTCTAGCAAAAAATGTTCCCAGGCTTGATATATGCTGAGAATTTCTAAGAGTGGTTACTAGAACATGTAGCTCATACTTTTTACCTGGACCACTTGAGTACATGAACAAATGCAAATCAAACTAGTAAGCACAATGATATATGAAAATGTCATTTATAGCCATTAACCACCAAACGAGACTTTAATAAATTCACTTATATATCATCTATATCCATTAACCACCAAACAAAGTCGAAATCCATGACGTCTTTGTAATATAAAATTTAAAGTCTATATGAAAATGTCCATCTAGCTAGCTAGCTACATAAATGTGTCCAACTCTATGGATGTGGGGGTTGAGAACGTGATGTCCCAGCACGAGACCTGGTCTATTTAATTTACTTTCTACATCAATCAGGTAATGTGCACAAAATATTGTAGCTTCCTTCATAAGATAACCTTCTGCAATCGAACCCTCAGGCCGACTTCTGTTGCGTACATAATTCTTTAGTGTTAGTAAAAATCTCTCTATTGGATACATCCATTCGAACTGCACCGGTCCAGCAAGTTTAGCCTCCGTATCAATATGAACAGTCAAGTGCACCATGACATCGAAAAATGCATGAGGGAAAATCCTCTCTAATTTATAGAGGATTATAGGAATCGACTTTTCAAAATTTTCCATTGTCTTAACATCTATCACTTTAGCACACAACTCTCTAAAAAATATGCAATACTCATTCAATGCCAAAGCAACAGATTTTGAAAGTGCAGTTCTCATGGCTAATGGAAGGAGTTGTTGCATCATTACATGACAATCATGAGTCTTTATTCCCATGATTTTTCATTCTCGTGGTCGTACTTGTTGAGAAATATTTGAAGAAAATCGATCTGGCAGTTTCAAATTTTTCAACACCCCTAAAAACCTTTGCTTCTCCACATTGGTCATATTGTAAGAGGCATGAGGCAAACTAAATTTCCCAGCATATTTCTTTGACGGTCTAACATGTAGAGGCTTCCTGATTTTCAACTTCTTCATATCAAGATGTGCTTTAATGTTATCCTTAATTTTGCCATCACTTTGCAGAATTGTATGCAATATTTTGTCACAAACATTTTTTTCAATATGCATAACATCTAGATTATGTCTAACTAATAAGCTTTTCCAATATGGGATCTCAAAAAAATACTTTTCTTCTTCCAACCCTCTGGCAATTTTTGTGCTCTGTTCTTACTAGCTCGAGGTACATCGTCAGGATCTTTCCCGAATATGACATTATTATAACCTTCCCACTTTCTTAACACATCATCTCCAGACTAATGAATTGAGGGTAGTTCATACTGAACTTTACCATTTAATGTTTGAGTATCTTCTCTCCAATGATGGTCATATGGTAAAAAACGACAGTGCTTCATATATACACACTTACGACTAAAAGGAAGATATATTGATCCATGGTGAACATGACAAATAGGACAACCTTTATATCCATGTGTGCTTCATCCAGACAACATACCATATGTTGGAAAGTCATTAATCATCCATAAAATAGCAACATGCATTTTAAATAGTTGTTTTCTTTCAGCATCATATGTCTCTACTCCATGCTCCCATAATATTTTCAACTCTTCAATCAATGGTTGAAGATAAACATCAACATCATTGCCAGGAGATTTTGGACTATCTATAAGAAGAGACATCATAAAGAATGATTGCTTCATTGCTAACCATGGAGGTAAATTATAAGCTATTAAAATGACAGGCCATGTGCTTCGGCTGCTACCTGTTGCTATCTTAAATGGACTAAAACCATCTCTAGCCAGTCCGAGTCTAATATTACGGGAATCTTTAATGAAAGATGGAAACTTTTCATCAAAATCATTCCAAGCCTTGGAGTCTCTGAGATGACTCATTTTCCCATATTCATCTTGTGGAGTTGTATGATGCCATGTCGTTAAATTTGCAGTCTTCTCTGACATGAACAACCTTTGAAGCCTTGGGATTAAAGGAAAGTGACGAAGAATTTTTGTCACGTCCCAAGAATTACACAGCGGATATTAATAATAATTCGAGACGATAACCCGAGACGTGAACAGTCGGAAAATAAGCCTCTAGCTAGCACGCACTAAATGTATAACAACACACATCATCATAGGGCCTAAATATTGAACTCAACTAATCTTTTATTTAAAACTCAACTTATTGTATTCAAAATGGAACTATTACAACTCTTAGACTATGGAATAACAGGACTAGACTCAATAAAAAGGAAAAGTACATAATACTCCTCACTTCCTACTACATGTTCTAACTCTCATAGCAAATTACTATAACTAGACTCATACTTGGAATGCTCTTCACTCGGACGCATTTCCATCCTCGACTAGCTCCTCCTCTTGAACTTCATAGTCACCTAGATTGGGCAAAAGTAGGGAATGAGCAAACTAGCCCAGTAGGATTTATATCTCAATGTGCGGGCAATGATATAAGTGATTAGCAATTTAGAACTAGGTAAGCACGATGGTTGTCATGATATGCATGTACGAATTATAAATTATGAATAGAATTTGGTGGGGGAGTATAAATGCTAGACATGGATGGTCTGGAATGACATGGCTATCAACATCTTGTAGGGAATTGCAATACTAATTAAATGGAAGACTTTAGTACTAATTACATATTCATTACACTGTAATTCTAAAACTCTTCTAGAGGAAAGAATCTAAAAGAGATGTAAACTGGGGTTCACATGGGTTTCAAGGAAGAATCCCTGGAAAAGCCATCTAGACCACGTGATTTCCCTGCACTGATATAAAAACTGGACTGGAAACCAAAACTCACAGGGCTAGTCTTGATTTAATTTCTGGTTATTGATCCTGGCTTGTTTATACTTGAAAAGGCCATTTTTGACTTGCATCAGCTGGGTTCAGGCTAGTCTTAGGCTGGTATAGACATTGAGAGTCTTAAAAAAATAGAGAAAAAAAGATACATATACCCCCTCATAGGCTTAATGCAGAATTCTGTTTTAAATTTTATCTTCTAAACGTTTTTTATTTTTTTGCCAATTGCCAATCCAAAGGGTAATAAACTAAAAATCTTTAATAACATTTGTGTTCTACACTTTATAGCTGTCAAAATGGGTCTCAAAGAGAAAAGACCACACATTGGTATAGGATATGTTAAGGTTTGGACCGAGAAAACCTACCTTCTGGGTTGAAGAAGTCATGTTTTTCCAGAAAACTTGTGTTCAGACCACTTGGAGGAGAACGCTTATTGCTCTGTGTATACTGCATGGAATTTGGGCATTCCACTTGGGTTAGAACGTAGACTTTACCATCTTTCCAGGGGTATAGGCCATGCAAGGTTTGGTTATGGTTTGACTCACCTTTGGTCGATCTGAAGTGGACGGTTTGTACAGGTCGCAGCAGACGAGAAGGGGAAGAAGATGAGCGTCTTGTGGTCGTTCCACAGCTCCCCAGCCATAAAGAGCTCCTCTACACAACCCTAGCAAGTTCTAAAACTCATCCCTAAGGTTTGGTGAAGAGTATTTAAGCAACCATGGTGTTTAGGAATCCTATTATGACAAGGAAAGCCAAGTTGCGGTTTTGACATGTTAGTTTCCTATTTTTGAGGATTTCTTCCTCACTATGAGTGTGTGAGGCTTTAGGAAACCTCCCACCATAGTTAGGAATGAATTTGGGTTGCTAAGAATACATGATTGCATCCCAATTCAACTCAAATTGCCTCTTTCTAATTTCAGTCTATTTAGAGTTACGAATTTCTATGCATTTTCTTGCTTTCATTTGATTTTTGGGCCAAATGATGTCCATTGTCCCAATTATGATATTGGGTCATTAATATATAATGTTAGAAGTCTCTCCAATATTTTTATTTAATTTTCTGACTCCACCGAGTACGTGTGATAATGATTTTTCGACTTATTCATGAATTACGATTATAAGTCGCGAAACAATTTAGACTTGGCTAATCCAATTTTTCATGGCACAAATTTCTTTGTGAAACATTTAGTAATATTATTTGGGACGATTTATAATTTTTACGAAATTTTTCGATGTGTTTTAGCACATACGATAATGATACGTATGTTTAAATACTCTTGTATTATGGAAATTATTTATTTCTTTTTTTTGTATTTGAAATTTCCGGGGTGCTATAGTTTTTACTGGCACAATCTTTTTTCCTCTAGTATTGCTTTTTCTCTCCTTCCATCTAGAAGCATTGCACCTCAGACATCTATCGAGATCTTCATATTCTTTTCTGAATAATACACAATCATTTGGACATGCATGTATCTTCTTACAATACAGACCCAATTGGAACATCATCTTATTAGATTCATACCAAGAACTTGGAAGTGAATAATCAATAGGCAAGGCATTTTTGAATAATGCAAGCATGGCAGAGAAAGATTTATTGCTCCATTTGTGTAGGCACTTGAGTTGAAATAAATGCACAGTGAATGAAAGATTCGAATACTTATTGCAATTTGCATAAGGTGGTTTACTAGCTTCTTTCATGAGCTTTGTAGATGTGTTTGTCTCTTGATTGTGCTCTTCATTTTGGACATCATCATTGACAGGTTGCCACATAAATGCATTATTTAACATCCCAGCCATATCATCCATTGAACCAGCAAGCATAAGATCAGCCACTTGAGACTTTCTATAAGATTCTCCGTGGAATTGCCAAGTAGTGTATCCTTCAGTAAATTCCTCTCTAACAATATGATAATGAACGATATCTTTTTCACGATAAAACTTATTTTCACACTTATAGCACGGGCATCTCATCACTAAAGAAGAATCATTGTTCAAATTTTGTGATGCAAATTGCATGAATTGCTAAACTCCAGACAAAACATTTGTATTAACCCGTTTGTGTTTGGTCTTGTATTTATACATTCAACTCTTATCAATGATATAATTTAACTCCATCTTGTAAAGAAAATAAACATAGTTAGCATGTAAAGTCACACAATAAGCTAACAAAAAAATTAATATATTGAAAGATGTAGTGCTATGATAGAAAAATTGAAAAGTTAATGTTGCAATAGACGAACAAGTAAGTTGTATTTCCATTTGTGTAGTCCCCTGATCTTGCTTCTTTTGTTGGTTAGTCTCATATTTATTCAATATGATCCCTAGCCAAATCTTTGTAACTGCTTATATATAGATTTTTCAGTCTTTGATTTTGATCTCAAATTTTTCATGAATTGAATGTAAGTCTGTCTTTCAAACTAATATGACATTCCCTTGTTCTCTCACGAATGTGGTTAGTCTGGTAAAAATAGAGATACCTACTTAGTGTTTTTTTTTCTTTGGCAATTAAGTTCAAGTTGCTTTTTGTGCACTTGAATCTCTCTTTTCTATACACTACATAAATTTCTTCAAGATTTAGATAGTAGAAGAAGAGGAAGCTTAATTGGTATTAGTTTAATGCATCTGAATTGTGATTCGGCTTAATTTTATTTCTAAAGTCATTGATAATTGATCAATATTGATGGGATGAATCTCTTAAAAAATACTTAGGAACTCAATATCCATGAAGCTTTTTGCAGAATAGTGAATCTTCAAAAATATAGAAAAAAAGATACATATACCCCCTCAGAGGCTTAATGCAGAATTCAATTTTAAAATTTATATTCTAAAGGTGATAACTATAAACTTACTCATACACACCCTTAAAAACAAAGAAATAATTAGAGAAATAGAACATGGCTAATTATAAGTTATGAACAGAATTTGGTGGGGGAGTATAAATGCTAGACATGGATGGTCTGGAATGACATGGCTATCAACATCATGTAGGGAATTGCAATACTAATTAAATGGAAGACTTTAGTACTAATTACACATTCATTACACTGTAATTCTAAAACTCTTCTAGAGGAAAGAATCTAAAAGAGATGTAAACTGGGGTTCACATGGGTTTCAAGGAAGAATCCCTGGAAAAGCCATCTAGACCACGTGATTTCCCTGCATTGATATAAAAACTGGACTGGAAACCAAAACTCACAGAGCTAGTCTTGATTTAATTTCTGGTTATTGATCCTGGCTTGTTTATACTTGAAAAGGCCATTTTTGACTTGCATCAGCTGGGTTCAGGCTAGTCTTAGGCTGGTATAGATATTGATAGTCTTAGAAAAATAGAGAAAAAAAGATACATATACCCCCTCATAGGCTTAATGCAGAATTCTGTTTTAAATTTTATCTTCTAAACGTTTTTTATTTTTTGCCAATTGCCAATCCAAAGGGTAATAACCTAAAAATCTTTAATAACAATTGTGTTCTACACTTTATAGCTGTCAAAATGGGTCTCAAAGAGAAAAGACCACCAAGGCCTAATCCTAACAGTAAAGTATATAATAAAACAAAATGCCTTTGCTCATCTAGTAGACTGCTAAAGTTTACAGATACAATTCAGCTAAAGAACTCTGTAATGACCTTCAAAAATTGGCTTTGCTCATCTTCAGTCAAATTCTATGTTTTTTGCAGTCTACAATGAACATCTAAAATTGTCTTTGCTCTTCTTAAGTCAAACTCTAGGTTTTTCTTACTGCCCTCCTAAAATTATAGTATTAAAGTAGTCTACAATGAACATCATAAATTACCTTTTTTGTGATAGTTTTATGCTCATGGACTGAAGAAAGGGGAAATGGTAGGTCTGAGCTCTGCTTTGCTTTGTTACAATAGTTTGATGGAGCTGCTACTTCTGTATGATATTTTCTAGATGGTTTTTTACACCAACAGTTAAGTGTTGCTTCAGTTTCATATTTTCTAGATGGTTTTTCTTTTTTTTGCACCAACAACTACAGTCTTAGGATTGGCAACTTTGAACTTTGCTTAAAGAAAAGAAAATGGACTTGTTAAAGCAAATATACCCCAAACTGGTAGCGATTAGCAAATGTACCTTTAGTCCACATAGTGTCCAAGGCAAAATCCAATACGGATAACCCTTTTGACTTTTAAGGCACACACACTTAACATGTGAAAATATAATGTTCTGTTAATCTGAAAAGACATATGTTTAAAATTAAATGAGTAATATACAATAATAAAAAAGCATAGACAAGAGAAGATGACAGACATTCACTATATTGGCAGACATAAAAAAACTTGAAGGAAAACTCATGGAGAATCTATTCAGAAATTTCTGGGCATATAATAGTTTTTGGATATGGAGTTCATAACTGGGGATGCTCATTCCTCTTTCTGAAGGCTGCCTCGGGTTCCATCTAGACTCTCAACTGGAGATAAAATAATTAAATGGGCAGAACATCTAAACTCTCAATAAAATTTCAGCTCTAGTGCTACTTCTGAAGCTAATGCAAACATTGAATGCCCTCATGCACCTGGGTTAGATGGGAATTATGTTGATGTGAGTCCAAATCTAGGACAATGTACTTTGGATGTTTTGTTGTTGGAACTGCTGCATATTAACCCCTTGTATGTTTTAATTTTCCTTCTAATTCTTTCTGAACTGTTGTTACTGCTACACAGTTTTATTGTTTAAAAGGGAATGAATATAACGATCTGGCAACCATATATTCTCCTTCTAAGGGGATGAATGTTATTGCTATACTGCTGCATATTTATCCCTTGTACCTTTTGTCCACACTCTCCCTTTTCTTTACTTTTTGAATATAACCCCTATATTAGAACGTTGTTCTAGACAGCTTACATCCAAAATGACATCAATTTTTAGACCATCCGTCCTCCTAAGGAAAATAATAATAAAAGAATAAAGGGTTTGTCTAATCCATCATTGTCCTGATCCAAGTCCCTTCCTGCTCCCCACATTAGTACCCACCCACTTAGATTCTTGCAGTTATGTCTCTGCCCCCCTCTTCAAGAATGTTTCCTCATTTGCTGATCAGCAACATAGGCAACATCTTTCCTCCACACTGGTCAAGAAAACTCTCACACTCATCAAAAAGAATGTTACCGCAGGTGCTCTGGTATGTCATCATAAAAAAGATGAAGCTTTTACAATTGTCATTAAGACAGACTGGTTCATCAATGTGTGGTGCAAAAAGGAAAAAAGCGTTTTGGGTTATGCCAGTTCAGATTATTATTTAACACCCACCAAGGCAAGGGAAAAGATCAAACATGGAATTACAGCAAAGTATCCATGATTTGCCTCTCTCTCATTGTGAGTGTGTCCTATGCGTTTATGCATGAAATAGGAATTGTTCTTCTGTAGATTTTTTAGTCTTTTTCCTTTTTGATACCTTTTTTCTCTGACATGCTTAACATTTTGACCGGCCCTACTTTTTAACCCCAAACCGTTAGAAACCTGTGAATGGGTAGAGCAGCAAGGTGTATGTTTTCCTCTACATCTTTTGGTAGTGCTTTGGGAGCTGGCAGTGACTGTGAGTGGCCTTGAGGGTTCATCAATGTCTGGTTTTGTAGGGTGCTGAATATTGTCTGGAAGATGTGTAATCTTTTTCAGTTCAGACATGGGCCTTAGCTAATGTCACATCTCTTCCTTTGCGCTTTGCAGTCATATTAGATACCAGAATCAAGGTTTCTACAGTAGGTATTGTTAAGCACAGATGTTGTGCATTATGCTCTCTAGGGTGTATTATGCTCTCTAAGGCATTATGTTGAAAGGATATTATACTGCATTAATATGTTGAGGAGGTGCTAAAAGCAGTCTAGATTTTAGTTGATAAGGCATATACTAAATTAAAAGCAAAAAAGTATGAAACCCACAATATACAAACTATACAAACTATATATATATATTAGGAAAATAAACACATTAAATTTCTGAACATTTCAGATTAATTTGAATGCTGATTAATCATGTGCATTTATGGGAATCAATTTTATTATATAGAATGAATAAGGAGTAGACATAAAAAAGAGATGGACAAAAAAATTACCTACTGAGGCAGTGAGTAAGTGAACAAAACCTGACACGCAACCTCCTTTCACTGCACATATGGTTCATACAATATGTTGTGGTACCTTTAAAAATAACTGGATGTTGAAGACTACCAATTTAAAACATGCTGAAATCAATTACGAAAACTGAAATATTATACCAATTAAAGTTTAGTCAAAAATACCACATTGCATTTTTATAGATCTACTCACATATTAATTGATATATGGTAAATAAAGACAGCTCATAGGTTTTATCATTGAGAGACTGCAGATAAGGGGTTGCTCATCAGTAAGAATAAGACAATTTATGTCTTGGATGTCCAAATTGTTTTGGTAATTCAATAAGTACATTTCTCAACCATCTGGGAAAGTTTGCTATTCACAATCATTATACACAATAAAAATCTATCTTGAAATGTTGTCTAGATGATCATCTTGAAATTAGAATGGGGCAAATTAACAACAAAATTTGAAAACAAAAATTTAAAATCTCAAGAATCTACCAATAAATAAGATGTATAGAACTATAGTGTAAGGGAAAAATAATGTAAGGGAAAAATAATATAAACACAATCACATATGAAGATTTTTTTTTATCATTTTCAGATAAGCCAAAAAAAAAATTGCTCAACAGCATGCTAAGGAGGGGGTGTAGATTATGAAGATTTCAGCATCTATGAACACACTTTAATCAAATACAAAAGCCTCATGCAGAAGCAAGCATACCCCATTCTGCTGCCTTCCCAGATGTGTGTCCTGTCTTTTCAGACTTGTACGCATATTAGTATTCTTATTTATGTAAGTGTTGACCCTTTTACTTGAAATGGTGCTCTATTAGTTTTCTTATCTATGTAATTGTTGACCAATGCTATTGTGCTACCCTTCTTGATCCTAAAGGTGTCGTTCAGCCTCTAAGAAAAAATGTGTAAGACTCATTTATACATTATCCAGTTCATGATAAAATGCAAATCATGTAAAATTGTTGATCCTTTTACTTGAAATGTTGCTCTATTAGTTTTCTTATCTAATATTTTAATGTAGTAGCATCTAGTTTGAATGCATATGAACTGTGTTTTGCCTCTACCTCTTCTGCATGCTGGGAGGGGTGAGGCGAGGGCGTTCTGGCACAGGCGAGGTCGTCCGGGCGATGGGGAAAGGGTGCACCTCTGCATCTTCTGTGCGCTGGGAGGGGCGGCTCTTCTACACTCTGGGAGGGGTGAGGCGAGGATGTTCCGACATGGGTGATGGAGAGAGGGCACGCCTCTGCCTCTTCTGCATGCTGGAGGGGTGAGGCGAGGGCGTTCCAACACAGAAGGGTGTCCGGGCGATGGGGAGAGGGCGCGCCTTTGCCTCTTCTGCGCGCTGGGAGGGGCAACTATTCTTCACGCTAGGAGGGGCGAGGCAAGGGCGTTCCGACGCGGGCGAGGGTTTCCGAGCGATGGGGAGAGGGCACGCCTCTACCTCTTCTGCATGCTGGGAGGGACGAGGCGAGGAGTTCCAGCACGGTTTCCCTTCTTTGGCAGGGAAGAGACGTGGGGCGATCCAAATCCAAATTTGGTGGGGGGTTTGAGAATTAAGGAAGTAAGATGGACTTATAACTATTAAACGACGGTTCAAATAGAAGATATATATTAAAAAATAAATTGTATATATTGAACCACGGTTAATGTGTTGTCTATTCTCAAATACAAATTTGACGGTTAAAGACCATTGGCTTTTTGTAGAACCGCCAACGGTTCTTAACTAATGGTCGTCTATTCCATAATTTGTACTAGTGAGTTTTGTATATTAATTATTTATTTATTTTCAAATAATTTTTTATTAATAAATATAAGATCTTATTTGAATTGAATTGGAATCAGTGTTTTACATACAATTTGATGCTCCATTAGATCTGTGATAAGTTTAATCCTACATCAAAATTCATAGAGATGAATTCTACATGAGAATTGTCATGAATTGCTATTGAGCCATCCTCGTACATGTTATAGCTTGGATTTATCACTATCGTTATTGTCATGAGCATTGCATGATAGTATTGCCACTGTTAAAATTTTAATTACGTACAGCATGCCCGCACCATGAGATGTAAATCCTACTGGGTGCTAGTGCGCTCACACCTGCTTTTCTTAATCTTTTCAAGTAATGAATATGAAGAGCTTGAGAATGATGGGACTAGGGATGAGTGATGAGCTGCTTAAGTGTACCAGTCTATTTAGCACATCAGCCACTGATGTTTAGAGTTCATAGAGTCTTTAATAGTTAGGTTATTTTCCTTGACGTCATATGTATTAGAGATACAATATTGGGCCCTGTTATTGGCTCTTATTATGTAAGGTTGTAGTTTGAATCAATGGAAATGAAATAAAGGTTATTTGGCTAGCAATCTTGTTGTCTCATGTCTTGTGTTATATTTAGTTGTTACTCTCAATTACTCTACTGTGATACTTACAATTGTATCGCTCACGCTCTCGACGTTTATTTTATGCAGCTAAATGTCGGGGCGTGACACATGTCAAACCTTATGATATGATTCGCTCAGCTTGTGCTTGTGTCTGATTCGACTGCAACGCGTCTTACCTTTAGTGCGCAAAGATAGTTGTACTGCCTGACATGTGTATGTTTCACCAAAACTCTGCTAGTAAATAAATTTGACGAGACGAACAAGTGTCTTACCCTTGATAGTGTCACACTGATTGCATGTGTCAATATCCTATCATCTTCTCTGTATCATCCATGTCATCTTTTATATGTTTTGAATAGTCTCTAAGTCATCATACAATAAGCTTATTATTGGAAATCATATGGCCATAAACTAAAGGGAATAACAAAAATTATGTGGAGCTACGGTTCATAACCAAATCTCATGCATATAGGGCCTTATATGGTCCTAGGAGGAGCACTCGAAAAACTAATAACCGTGGCAAGTATGGATCTCTTGAGGTGTATGGCATAAAACCTTAATAAAATGCAAATTTGGTTTGGTTAATTCCAACTGTTATTGAATGATTATTTGACATAATTGAATGGTTACATGTGATAATGGCCATTCCCTACTGTACATGTCATTGTCTAATGAGATCTAGTGGAATTCTACTCATACTACCCATCATATATGTTATTGAAGATCATAAACTCTTGATTCGTTATTTCATGCATAAATGATTTCATACTATGGGTCACACCACTTGTCTCTTGTTATATGTTATCTAGCAATGCCCATTGAATCATTTTATAAGACTCTAGGTTTTTGTGCTTGATATGCTTTCTATGTAGTTTTCTACTTTCTGGTTGAACCCCTCTTGATGGCAACAAACAGTGCTGCCAAGATGTGTTGATGGCAACCTACTTTGTCACTAATTTGGGTTAGCCGTAGTAGTCATTATCGTTTACCTTTTTCAGATTTTTTTTGTATTTCTGCTCAAGGCAGGTTGACGGGAAATTTGAATGATGCCAACCTATTGTTTGACGGCATTAGGTATTGTCGTTAACTTACCTGCATGTTTCCAGTTTCCTTTTCGATCCAACTCTAATTTCTTCGTGGATGTACTAGGAAAGTCCTATTTGGTTTCAGGTTCTCCTTCCTAGCTTGAACATGGCCCAAAGTCTTATAAATATAGGTCATTTATGAGAGGGAAGAATCTTTGCTTGGCTAGGGTCTTATTGTGAGTTCTAAGAAGGAGAAAGGACAGACTTTGGGGTGATCGATCTGACGAAACAAATGCTTCTCAGGCATTCATCTTCAAGTGGAAGGCACAACAGAATGTGGGAAAGTTCCCGTTTCATTGGGAAATCACCTACAAAGGCATGGAGGTCAAATCAAGCCGAAGAAGAGTACCTCTTTGGCTTGGCCGAGGAGGGCTTCATTAGCAAAATTCTATCTTGAAGGTGTTTGTTCAGAGGAAAGTAACTTAGGGGTTTCGTTCGTATATCTATCATGTAGGGGTCATGATTTTTATGGAATTTTTCCTTCACGTCCTCGACCCCGAAATTCTATTTTTGCTTGGTTTCAGTATGCAATTTTTTTTAGACAGGAACTTGACGAAAACATATAAAGCCGCCAAGTTCTGTGGTAGACAGTTGACGACACTACCGCCAACCACCTTAATGACAAACCCCATGCTATTAAGCTCTTTTATTTTCTAGAACAATGATGTGATGCATGTGATGTGATTTTTGTAGATTTTATGTATGAGAGAGAGTGAGTGGGTTTTGACATGTTACCTTATAGGTTGTTTGGTTGTATTTTTTTAACAATTTTTTTTCTCTTAAATTTAAAAAAGAAGAAGGAAAGACATGTAAACACGTTTGGTAAGTAATTTTTTATTTTAGAGTAAAAGTTCTATCCTATGTAAATCTCTCTCAAAATAAAAACAAGTACTAACTAATTCTTTTTAAAAATACTACAAACACTGCTCTCTCCTCCCCCTCTCCCTTGTGAACCCCACCCATCTCACCGAAATCCCCCCCTCCCCCCCCAACCTATGTATCCCACCACTGCGACCCAGCCTGGTGCCCCCCCCCCCTCCCTCCCCCCCTACCTGTTGCCCTCCCCCCCCCATGTGACCCCCCCATACCTAGTGCCCTCGCCCCCCAACCTTGGGACCCCATCACCCAAACTGTCGGACCCCCCCTCCCCCCCTTACGACCCCCCCCACCCCCGGCAACCTCGCCATGCGCCCTCCGACCATGCAAAGGACCGCCCCGCCCCGTAGCAACCCCACCGCCCGCCCTGCGTCCTCCCCCCCTTCGACCCCCCCCCCCCGGCGACCCCACCCCTGCCCTACGCCCTCCCCCCCTCTACGAACCCCCGTACCCCCTGGCGATCCTACTCTTCGCCTTGCGCCCATCCCCCCTACGTGCGAACCCCCCCCCCCCCCCCCCCCCCCAAACACACATATTCTCTACCAAACACATTAATAGAAATATTAAAATTTTTAATATTTTTACCAAACAGATAACATCAAATTTTTATAATTTTAAATTTAAAGTTAAAAATTGACACAACATAATTTTTTAGGTAAAAATAACATTAAAAAAAAGTGTTCCCAAACACCATGTTAGTGACTGTAGAGGGTTTTGATAATTTTTGTTATTTTCTAAATTTTTTTATTTATTGGGATAATAAGCATGTTATGATAGATTTGATTTAGAAAAATAGTCATATCATGAGTTCATGTTTTAGTATTTTCTTCTGAATTTAGGGTTACTATAAGCATGTTTAAATGTGGCTAACTTCATCAGATCCTATTTGACTATGTTCTTGAGAACATATTAATAATTGTCTGAAATATTTTTTAAGTTGGATAAATAGTTATATTACTCCAATTTTTTTTGGAAAATTAAACATATGATATATTTCATGTATGTGACCTATGGTTAAAATTTGAGAATATTATGACATCTTAAGTTACTATTATCACCTTGTAAGTCTCTAATGACCATATTAAGCAAGATTAATTTAAAAGTGACAATTCCATATTGTTAGTACCATTTTTAGGTTCTGTTAAGCATGTTTTGTCATTGTTGGATAGTAATGAGCATATCTGTAGAATAAAAGCATGTATCCACGTCATATGCATGAGTGCATCATATTAAGTGCATGTGGAATATGTGTAAATGTTATCAGTTAATGTGATAAAGTGGAATAATGTGCTGATAATGACATTGCTACCATAGAAGGCTATGGGGTCGTATTTTAGTGAAGCCCCTACAGGAAGCTTCAATGTGATATCTTGTGATCATCAGGATGAAATCTTGGAGGTGGACAAATACCACTCGTTACGGTGGAGAGTGTTTATCCCGGTTTTGCATAGTACCAAGATTTGTCACTGTGTTGCCTAGGTGATGGGTATGTGATATGTGTGTGATTGTGTTCTTCTTTATGTTGGTTTGTGCTATGAGTCTCGACAATATGTGAATCAATGTGAATGTGGAAGTGAATACGAATGTTAATGTTCAAGTGTGTGACCATGTGAAAGCAATGTGAATATGTGAATCCAATGTGAAAGATGTGAAAATATGTCTATATGATGTGATTAAGTCAAAACATCAACTAAAGAGTAAATATATGTGATATATTAATGAGTAGAATATATTAAAGTGACATGTGATAAGAAATATGCCATGTAGCATCATGCGTACTCAATTGTTATACTTTGTCCATATGAATATGTGAAAGCATGTTATAGAAATGTGAATAATGTAAAATTGCATGTGCCATTGACAATCCATGTATAGTTAGTAAGAGTTAAGCATGATATTCATATACTTGTTATTTGATCATGTGATAGTTATTTGTCATGTTATACTTATGTAGAAGTGTATGTGGTAAGTATGTGAATGTGGCCAATAAGTTGTTTGTTGAGTCTACAGCATAGACTCATTATTGCTAAATAATATAGGTAAGATAGAAGCTTTGGAGATAGAGGAGGTAGCGAGGAGTGACTTCAAGCGTAAGGAGTGGTTCTTGGAGTGGAGTGCTACCATTTAAGGATCTTGTTTACTTTCTTTTCCTAGTACGTAAGACATTTTTGTACTTTGGACATTATGGACTTGGTTATTGTGGACTATGATATATTTGTTTTATGGCTATATAGACTGTGGGATTTATGTTTGACGAGGGAAAAAGATCTACATTTTTTTCAGTTGTACTTCCTTGTGTCATTTGTGTACATCTCTACTTGCTTTGTAGACTATGACGACACTCTTTAATCGGATGTGGATTGGTATAATCCTACTAGTATGAAGAGGGTTGTTTCACATTTACTTGTCAAATACTTGTCCTAGCACTGAAATTGGTTTACTATGATACCATGAGCATCTTGTATATGAGTACTACATGTTGCATGATAAACGACTATTTTACTTAAAGTATACACACACCACGAGATATAAATCTTACTGAGCATTAGGTCATACTGTTATTTAACCATTTTTCATGTGATGAAGAATTAGAAATTTAAACTAAAGGGGACGGGCTCGAGTGAAGAGAATACCCAATAGTCTATCTTAGAATATGCTTAGGCATCAATGGAGTCTGCAATAGTTTAGTTTGTTTTGATTGAATCAAATGTAATTTTACTTTTCAATGAATATGCTCTATGTTTTGACTCTAAGTTTTAGAGGTTGTAATTTGGGATTGGAAATTTAATGGAATAAATTTGATGGAATAAGAGTTGGAGATTGGCTATGACGGGTTATCTTGTGTTATTTCTTTTAGCTGATCTATATAGCTTATAATATGTGGATTATAAAGTTGATGGAATAAGAGTTGTTTATTGTCTGTTGCATTTACTTTCTCTATTCATGTATATCTTAACCTAATTCTCTCTGTAGGGGTCTTTCCTTCGATAACATCTCCCTCTCGTTTTACGTGGGTTGTTACAAAGATGATATTAGATGTAGCACCACAAAAATTTTATTAATTGAAAATTCAGAAATAATAATTTAATATTCCTGAAATAATAAAAACGTACGTACCAATGTCATGTGTATGTAAGCACATGGAAAATTCCATAAAAATAATAGTTCAAATCTAAACAATACTCCTTAATTACCCATGTAAGAATTCATGCAAAGAAAAAATGGATTAGCTGAGTTTAAAGTATTTTGCGACTTATTATCATAATTAGGGAATAAGTAGGATAATTATTATTACCGACACTAAAGTGAGTCCTAAAATAAAATAAAATAAAAATCATAAATGGACTACCAAAAATAGGTATTGATAACCCAATGGAATAATTGGACCAAAAAAAGTTTTTTGGGCCACAAATTAATTCATGCTAAGAAAATAATCCAAAATTCAGAAATATTCACTAATGGACCATGTTAGGGTAAATCCTCACACATTAGACCTTCATTGGACTTCAAATCAAACCCAAATTCGTGGTTACCACCTAAAGGAGGTTGCCATATTATTTCCATCACGAATTGGGGAGAGAAATCCTACATGGAAGGAAGGATACACCCAAAGGTTTCCTAATTCAAATTAGGCAAGTAAAGGGCTATACTCCTTTAAAAAAGCCCCCTCTCTCCCATGGGAAGAACCCTAGGGTTCCTGAGGCCATGCTTAGAGTTCTTGGAGTCTGCAAAATGCAAGGAGGAAGGCTTGAGAAGAAGCAAGTTTGTGCTCTTCCTCATCTGCGACCTGCATACAAGGTCTCCCAAGATCATCACCAAAGGTGAAACAAACCTCGACCAAACCATGCAAGGCATATACCCGTCGAAAGAGAGTTAAGTCCAGTTTCTAATGGCATAAATTTTCCCAATTTCTATCCAGTAGATCATGAGAATTAGGCATGCTTCTCCAGGCGGTCAGAACTAGGGCTTCCTGGAGAGCGATTCTTATTCAACTCAAAAGGTAGGTCATCTCCATGCCAAACTATAATTAAACTCGATCATGCTTGCATCCATATGTATAGATCATGTTCTTACTATTTTCCCCAATTTTTATCTTGAGAATTTCACGAATTAAATCTTGCATGATCTTACCACTGTACTGTCTTGTTTTAACCTTCATCTGTCTTACGAGTTTCATACCCCACTGTGGAGTGGTTTTTAGACCAAGTGGTCAACATAAAACTTGTTACTTTGTGAGTCTACATTCATTTTGCACAAGTTTCCTCAAATTTCGTTGACCGTACTGAGAGTATTATCCAGAACATGTGTACTGTGTCAGATTCACACAGACAGTCACAATATGTTACCCAGTCAAATAACCTTTGTTTCTTGATTATTTGTTATTATACAAAGTATTGGAAGTACGCTATCTAACATAGGTGGTTTCACCCAATTTGGATCATGCCTCAAAATTTGTTTTGATTTTCAAACCCACAAGTGTAAAACCTAGTTTGAATCATACTAGGAAAACCCCAAAAAAAGCACCCCTGTACTAGAATCAAGTAGACGACAAGTCGACCTATCGCCTTCAGATGGCGACAGGAAGGCTATCTCCTTCTTGAAGTCGACATTGAGTTTGTTGCCTTCTAAACAAAAAGGGCAGATCAGCCTTGTTTGTCCCATTCGACGTCATTTTGGTGCCTCGTTTTCTCCTGTAGAAAGTTAGTTACTGATATCATGCATATATCAACCCATATAAAGATTTAAAACATGTTTACATGAATTTTAACTGATCTTATGTTCATGATCATATATCTCTACTTGTCGATTATCTACTTCATGCCTTGTTATCAAACTTGCTAAAAACACATAGTTACTTGCTAAAATTGGTCATGATTGTTTTAGTACTCATGGTACTTGCTATATATAGAGTTTCCAAAAATGAAGATTCCATAAATGAAGTTTCCCTAACTAGAGTTTCCATAATCGGATTCACACACGCACTCGAGCGAATCTCACGCGTGGCATGCACATACACTCTAGCACGATAGAAAAGCCCCTTCTTGGCTTGTGGTGAACTGTCCATCGGATATTCCTTCTTCCAGACTAGTGACCCCTTGACCAAGGCCTCCATAAGTCTCCTCTGACCATGGATTCCCACATGGCTGACCAGCAGGTTGTACCATTGAAGTACCCAAATGATAGTGTACACATATATCTCTTCTCATGACATTCTTGACGAGATCTTTCTATTCTCATCTTGACTCTGGAGTACACCTCTATTGAACATAAGACCAAAATATTATTAAGTGTTTGGACTAAATTGAAAATACGTCGTTATGCTACCAGATTGAACTCTTGAACTATCACCTCAAATATCGTGACGTTATTGAACTCTTATTACTAGCCAATAATGACTATGGGTATCTACATTTGAAATTAAGTGAGATGCAGATCAGGCACGGCGAGTGTCCAAGGGCTCCAGTCTAGCCCCAATGACAGAGAGTCATAAATATACTGTTAACCATGGGGTATAATGATTACTGGCGTTGCATCTGTGCTCGGAGTACATGCGTGTTCAATGCTAGATACATAAACCACATACACATGTCCTAGTGTGTATTCCAAGGTGGCATAGATCCTTAGTGCACATAAGCGGCTTCGTGCCTAATTATTGTTACTTGTTAAAAATTCTTGCTCGTGTATGCTTGTTTGCTTGCTTGCTAGTGAAATGGCCAATCTTGTTACATGCTATCTTGTTCTTGCTCATAACCATCTTGCTTGATCATTGTATACTATATCTTGAGATCTTGAATACAACCTTCTTGTTAGACTGATCTTTACATCTCTTGATCGTACTATCTTGCATGATACACTGTACATGTGTTACTACCGTCGTTTTAATTGCATTGTACATGTCATGATTCATACCTTCTTACTTTTAAACTGTTAATTACTTATATCATTGCCGGAAGATGTAAATCCTATTGGGTGAGTGCGCTCATTACCTACTTTCCAACGTTTCAAGTGAACATGATATGGAAGACATAGAGAACGAAGACTACACTAGGGATGTGCAAGAGTGAAGAGCATTCCCATCAATGTCTTGATATCTTACTGTCTTAATCTTATAGTCTGAATATGAGAGTACTAGAACATGTAGTAGGAGTGAGGAGAGTATGTACTTTTCCTTTTATTGAGTCATAGTTGTAGTTCTTTTTGAATTGGAATATGTACCAATTCTCATTATTGAAATAAAATAAAGAGTTTGAGTTTTATTATGAGCACAATTAGCTGTGTTATATGTGATGGCTCATTAGATGATTATTTGCCGACTGTTCATGACTCAATGCTTCAATGAAATTCTTCTGTTGCCGTACTTTGGGACATGATAGTTTAGTGGTATCAGAGCCTAGGAAACAATAGTAATATTTAAGTCCTAGGTTAAAGTGACACTAGAACTTACGTCATGGATCATATATATAGTACCTGGTGAGAATGGGTAGAGACGGGGAATATTTTAGAGTAACTAAGCACTCCTACCCATTGACTCTTATGAAGTTTCTAGAGACATTAATTGGTTTCTATCCTTTTCTCAGGAACTTCATAACTCTCTCACTCAACCGCAATGGCTCGCAACCAATGGCAAGCTATGCGACAAAATGTTGCAGAACTCACATAGGCCCTGAAAAATATTGTTCAGGCTGGTAATGAAGCTGCAACCGCTACGAACGGAGCAGGCGATCTCCATCGCAACTTCAGGAGTCTAAATCCTCCTCATTTCTTCGGATCTCTTGTTCCTAACGAAGCTGAAAACTGGCAAGAAGAAATGGAAAAGATTTTCCAAGTCATGCAATGCACCAATAGGGAGAAGGTGTTACTACTTTCCAACTTAGCAAGGACTCTAGGGCTTGGTGGAAGGCCACATCAGCTCACCTACCTAACGTGGTGGAACTGGAATGGGCTGGTTTCCTGGACCTATTCCAGGGAAAGTACTTTTCCGAGAGGGTTAATGAGAAGAAAGCTACGGAGTTTGCCGCACTCAAGCAAAAGAGTATGTATGTGGCTGAATATGAAGCCCAATTTTCCCACCTAGCTATTGAAACGCGCGCATTGTTGATTGTGCAATTTCGTTGTCCAGAGTTCCTTGCACATAGCAACAAGCTCACCTCCTCTAAACTGTCTCACAGATTTAAAATAGCAAAAAGGAACTAGCACAATGGTGAGAACAGGTCATTTCCACGGAGAGCCTGAATAAAGCTTGAATTAAAACTACTTTGACTTGAAATCTCTATTCTATCGACAATGCATTAAAATGAATGTATGAACAACACCGATCAAATCCCTCACCTTTTTGACAGATAAAACTTAATGAAAGAACAAGTGGAATTTAAATGAGAAGAAACTTGATATCACTGTACCCTCACAGCTCGAGGGATGAATACTTAGTAATCGTAACTCTCAAAGATCGAACAGAAACTTGAGAAACAGAAATTTATTGTGACACTAATCAACTAAACACCAACAAATCTTTAATTATCAATGCGTTAAAATTGAACTAAGAACTCTTGATGACATATCGAATTAAACACTCTTTTCATTGAAAATAATATGAACTATGAGAGGTTCAAATCACTGTACCCTCAACTTGAGCGATGAAAAATAGAGAAGACAGTACGATGCCATAAACTTCAGAACAACAAGTACAAACACGGTCATCTCCTTCACCATCTCTTATGCTTAAGTAAGAAAACAATAGAAGAAATCTAAAACCTCAATGCCAAACTCCTTATCTGTCCGGATGGAAGAAGAATAACACCAATGAAGTAGAAAGCTCATAGAAGAAAGAACATAATGAAGAAGTATCAGATTCTCTATCTCTCAGAAGCTTTCTGCTACTTCCAGACGCTGAACAATTCTGAAACTAACCAAATTAACCAAGGAAAGGAAATCCTGATTGCTGTGTACCTTCTCTACTGTAGACAGCATTGGGGTTCTTCATATGCTTCAAATGACAGCCGCCACCAAACAACAATCGTTCTTCTCACAGCACAGAAGAAGAAAACACAGTGAAATAAAAGGGAAACTAATTCCACTGGGTCGGTTCCTTCCAAAGGCCTCACGATCTCCTCTCACACAGCAGCCAAAAGGAAAGCAAGAACAGATGATCTCAGAAAAAAAATTTTACAGAACCAAATGAACAAAGAAAAACTCAGATGAACTGAGATAATCGCCTCGGGATGGAGTTCTTCAACACAGAGAACATGGAAACTAAATGCAGAAGCGAATTTTCATCTAGCACTGGTGAAGAGTAAAACAATAAGAACAAAAATTTCCAGAAAAAAAATCCGAACCTCACCCCTATAAACTATAGAAGAACAGAAAAATATAGAATAAAAGGGAGATTAAAATTCTCAGCCGAACCAGCCTCAAGAACACTCCCTCTCTGCTCTGCTCAAACAGGGAAATTACAGGGAAAATAAGACATGAAAAAAAAAAATTTCCAAGAACTCGAACCCCCAGCCCTCCCTTGCTCTGAAGAACTCTCCTACAGATGCTCAAAACTCTCCAAGCTCTGATCTCAGGAAGAAAACAATAAAACTAAGAAATGCTAAAATTCGAACCCCCTGTTCCCCTGGACCTTGGGGTCCTTTTATAAGCTCCCCCGGAGCTCTGCTTCCATCGCCATTTTCCCGCCTCCTCTCGGCCAGCTCCAGCTCAGCATCTCCAGGCGCCACACACAGCTGGGCCTGGCCGCCACCTCAGCAGTAGGACCGCACCGCGCCCTAGCCTGCTTCGCACCGGACTCCATCCCGCCACCTCAGCATCGCCATCGCACAGATCTGCTGTTGTGCAGATCCACTTCACACACCCAGCCATCGCCGCGCCTTGGTCCGCACCAGCTCCGCCTCCTCTGCAGCCCAATCGCCAGCGCCGCTCGATGGAGACCCAGCCGCGCCAAAGCGTGGTCAGCCCTGATGCGCCAGGCCCTCTCCACAGCCCAATCGCCAGCGCCGCTCGGCCTGCTTCCATCACAGCAGCCTCACACCCCTGAAGCGTACGACAGCTGCACCATGTCCGCCTCCCGAGCTCTGCACCCAGCTCCATGGCCGCTTCACATGCATCACCATCGCACCACCCAGCCGCCTCTGCATCTGCTGCGCATGGCCTCCATCCGCTTCCAGCACAGCTAGGCACCGCCAACCAGCAGGTCCTCAGCATCACCACCCAGCCCAGCCATCCAGCTTTAGGCCCCAAACCGCCATGCCCAAATCATCCTTCGCTGCTCCAGACATCGCCTGGCTTCTGTTCCAAATCGCCCAAGCACAGCCCGCCCCCAGATGCTTCTATCAGCTTCTACACACCGACACCAAGACTTGCACAAATTGATGGAGAAGAAAGGAAAAAGGGTTAGGCAGGGGTATGTGGCCAGTTTTGGTTGGATGAGA
Source organism: Colocasia esculenta (assembly GCA_014218235.1). NCBI lineage: Eukaryota > Viridiplantae > Streptophyta > Magnoliopsida > Alismatales > Araceae > Colocasia > Colocasia esculenta. Next base: position 123,160,279 of record CM024760.1, on the reverse strand, counting down.
GAAAAAGATAAGGGTGTAAGGTGCTGATGGTGGTATAAAAAATATGTTGGCACAATGAACTCATGAGTGGGGGTATGTGGCTTGATGGGATTGGGTGAGGATTGTTTTATCCATTTAAAACTGATTTATTTACATATGAATATTTACAAGGATTTATTGAAAATATTTACGAAAATGATAAGGAGACCAATTATTTATGTACAATGTACCTGAAAAAGAAAACACTTTTATTAGTCAAACTATTCAAAAAATTATTGAATAAAAATCTAACTAGTGTATTCTACCAAAATTATTTAACTAATATGCTCGAAAACCTATTAATGGATGAAAATGAAAATTAAAATCAAATTGCGCATTATTTATGGACAAAGATGTCTAAAATTACTATATGTATAAAATTTAACGCAAAAATTTATGTAGTTATCAGCTATGTATGCCCCACACCTGGTGGGCACTGAAAGATTGAAGGTGAATAGGTTTTAGGATGGGCTTAGGCCCATGTTCATTGAAAAGCTCGGACCTCATAACATCCAAACATACACTGAGATGGGCCACAGAGCCCAGTGAGTGGAAGACACCATGGAAAAGGTGGAAGGCATGAAGGGGAAAGACATAACAAGGCCGATATTTGTAAAGAAAAAAGCGGCCAATACAACAACAAATTTCCGAAATAACAACAACAAAAACACCTATAACAACAACAACAAAAGGCCAAATTCTAGAAGGGACTATGTTATGGACAAGAAAGTCAAAGTGGTAGGGAGACAGTTAACTAAGAACTGTTGATTATGTGACAAGCCGGGGCATAGAGCTGAAGAATACTGGAAGAAGCTCCGGGCATGATTGAGGTGTGGTGGTCGTGACCACAATATACCTGACTGTCCCATGTTGAAGGACCAGCTAGGGAAGGCCAAAACTTATCACGATGTCAGGGACGCCTTAATGTTGTGATAGAAGATGACTTACCCGAGGAAGGGGGCATGGTGGAAGGTATCGTTCTTATTCACTCTCAACCTACTTTTGTTATAATTGATACTGAAGCTGCATATTCTTTTATTTCCACCACATTTGCTGCATCTCTACCTGTTAAACCAGTCCCCATGAAATCCAAGATCGTTGTAGCTTCTCTGCTTGGATCTAAGTCGAAGCTCACACACTACTTGCCAAAATGTGAAACCGTGGTTGGAGGGCAGAATCTCCCAGCCAATCTCATCTGTCTAGATAGGAAGGGGTATGATGCTATATTAGGTGTCGACTGGTTAATTAAGTATGATGCTGATGTTAATTGTCGTCGTAGGAGGGTTACCTTTGCAAAACTGGATCACCCAAAACTATCATTTCTTGGTGTCTGTTACCATACACACCCTGTCATCATCTCCTCCATAGAAGATTCCAAGTTGATTAACCAGGGTTGTTATGCCTTTCTGGTTTTAGTGATGGCGACTGATAAGAAGAAACCCACTCTAGAAGACATTCTCATAGCAAGAAAGTACCCCGATGTCATTCAAGAAGACTTACCAGGAATACCACCTCAGCAGGAGGTAAACTTCACCATCGAGTTACTCCCCGAGGCAGCACCTGTGTCCAAAGCCCCATATCACATGTCCCCTATTGAATTGCTAGAGCTAAAAAGGCAAATTCAGGAACTATTAGATCAAGGTTTTATCAGGCCTAACACATCTCCTTGGGTATCACCTGTAGCGTATTGACTGTTCAGATCATCATATAATAGTTGTGGAGGCAAGTGTGTGGCCAATGTTATGTGTAGCAGGTGTTCAGGCAGGTTTTCGGGGCATAGTGGGCCGACCGGTTGGGCCCAAAGTGCCTACTTGTTCACTATCTGTGAACACGATAGTGAGGAGCATCGCATTCTTAATGTGACGGTTCGGGGTGTGGAGTTCATGGAACCGCTGTTTTGAGTCGTCGTCTGCATGCGCGCTGCATGTCGCACGCTAGGCAGCTTGCTGACATCATGAGTTGGAAGGCGACAGACTCCTACGTCGCGTTCAGGTCACGACGGAGGGCTACGTCGCGTTCCCAACCATGCTGTGTTTTTAAGTAGGTTCTTGCCAAACGAAGCTCTTGCAAGCTCTGCTCGGCCAGGGAAGGATACTTTGTTGTGGTGGAGGGCGATTCGACGATTTGGTGGTGTTTTTGTCGTGTTCTCACCACAAAGACGTTGCGTGGAGCGGGGGAACGCTGTGTGGGTCTCGTTCTTCGCATTCTTTGTGGAGGTAGGGAGATTCCACCTTGTATTGATGCGTGGATTGTGTGTGTGGCATGTTTAATGTGTTATTTGCTTCACAAACCATAGATACCAAGCTAAGGCACACATTAAAACATGAAAAATGGATGAAAACACTGGTTTATAGGGTTTGTGGGGGTGATCCGGCGAGGGGTTCCCGGATTAGGGTTCCCGCCTGTGAAGGCGACGGACCCTCCTTTTGCATTCTGAATGAGACAGGCCGACCCGTCACATTCAGGTTCAAGAATGCGACATATCGGGGTGTTGCGTTCAGAAGGCGACATGGGACCCTATTGCGACAATAGGTCCGAGGGGCTTTATTTCTGTGCATGCTAGCATGGTTTTCCAATTATCATGAATTGTTGTGAATGTCTATGGTAAGTGATGTGTTGGCACCTGTAGTGCTCGGGGAGCATGTTGTGTGTGTGATTGGTGTGGTGTTCACGTGGTTGTCGTGGGATTTCACGTGGTTTGTGCGGTGTGCACATGGTTTGTGTGTGTGTGGCGGGTAGTACGATGACTACCGTGGTTACCTCTTCAGTTGGGAGCCTTAAGTTTTGTGTGAGCCAAGCACGTGTGTGCTCGAGGATTGTCCCGGTACTTGTGTACCGTCGAGGTCTGTATCGTCTTCCTGGACACCCTCACTCTTTTGTAGAGTTGTATGTCCAACTGAGGGAAAGACGGCAGTGGGACAGCGACTTGTGAGAGTTTGTGTTTTGTCGCTTGTAGCGCGCTCGTGGTTGGGGGTTACGGACACCAGTAGATGTACTGGGCCCCCGCTAGTCCTATTTTCTAGTGCCTCACTTTAGGGAGCTCGGGCCGGAGTCCCTAAAGGGTCTAGGCATGGGCCTGCGGCAGTGTGGTCCGTAGGAGTGGTGTTGGTTGGACTCCATAGTTTCTTATCTTGTTCTAGTGGAACGGTAGTTAGACCTTTCGTTCATGGCTGCCAGACTGAGAGGTAGTCATGTGTGGTTTTTCCGGGTCAGTAGCCGATGTCACGAACCAGTCTTCATGGCTCGAGTGTGGCGTTCACCTACTTTAGCGCATACACCTGGTTGTGTTTTGCTGTTCATTTATTAAAGCTGCTTTTACTAATATTATGTGGTAAGTAGAGTTTACAGTTTTAATATCCTGTTTAGATAGTTCTATAAATTGTTAGCGTAGTTTCCTACTGTTGTTATTTCTGAGTTTGGTTTGCTCAGTTTCTAGGGGAGTTTCTCTACTGAGCCAGCGACTTTTGAGGCTCACCCCCTACTCCTTTCAGGTGAGGGAGAGCAAGAGGCTTCTCATCCTTCATCTAGTTCCGAGCCACACCGTAGCGGAGCAGGGTCTGCACCTCCAACATTGTAATCTACTTTCTTTGTGCACCTCGGGGTATGCCCCAGGTTGTTGTTGTAGGTGTGTCTAGCTACAGTTGAGAAAAGGCTATGTACATTCCTTGTAAATTTTTATGAGATGACAATCTGATAATATATTTCAGCACTTTCCTTTATATTTCTACGGACTTGTGAATGGCATCCCTTGCGAGGCTTCGGCCCGTTTGCGGGAGGCGGAGTCGGATCAGGCACGTTATTAGGTTAACGGGTCTGGACAACGAGGACCTCTACAGTTGGTATCAGAGCAAGGTCCGTGTGGATATAAACGAATCGAAAATCTGCATAGCCTATTCTCTACTATAGCCCACTACCGGTAATTAACCCTAGTTTTTTTATTGATTAGTTGTATACATGTGGTTGGAATATTTTTTGTGCAGCATCAGAAATGGCAGACAGAAGCGATTGGGGAGGAGGTGGAGATGAGTCAGGAGAGGATGCTACGCAGTGGATGATAGAGAGGATATGGGAAAGCCTCATAGATATTCGGACGAGGTTAGACCAGAAGACACTGGTACAGCTAGCGGCAGCAGTACCACCAGTTGCAGAGGAGGCAGTGCCAATGGCACCAGTTCCACCACCAGGAGTTAGGCTACCACCGTTTGTACCCATACCCCCAGTAGCACCGACACGGCCAGTTGGTGCAGAGGAGCCCACGGCACTTGTGGAGAGGTTTTTGAGGTTGCAACCCCATACTTTCTTAGGAGGCCCCAACCCCGACATAGCAGAGCACTGGGTGCACAAGATAGAGAGTGTTTGTGATGATGAGGTCTTCGCAGACAGATAGGGTGATTCTTGCCACCTACCAGTTGCGAGGCTTTGCACAAGAATAATGGAGATTGAAGATGCAGATAGTGTTAGCAGGGAGGCCAGAGGATACTATTACTTGGCATGAGTTTTTGACTGTCTTCAACGACACTCTCTTTCTAATCCAGATTGAGCAGGCAAGGAGGGAGCAGTTTCAAACTCTACAGCAGTGGAACTTATCGATGTTAGAATATTAGATGAGATTTATGGCATTGAGCAGATACGCTCCATATGTGGTGACTGATAACACTATGATGGTGGGGTACTTTATTAGAGGCTTGCGAGTAGAGTTGTAGGATGCAATGATTCCACTTATGTGCAGGATGGTGGAGGAGGGAGTGCAGAGAGCAGCGATATTAGGGAGGACAGTTTGGGCCAGTCAGGGACAGTCACAGATAGGTGGATCAGGCAGTTTTCGCCTTCCCCAACAGTCTACTGGCATCAGCAAGGGTAAGGCACCATCAGGAGCTTCATCATCGTCAGGATTTGCAAAGTGGGGTAAACAGATAAAGAAGTTCTTTCAAGGAGGTGGAGGTCGAGGTGGAGGTAGACAGCAAGGCTTCCAATAGGGTGGTTTCCAGCACGGTCGTGGTTACAGGCCGACAGCTCGAGAGGAGTCACAACATAGTATAGTAGGGCAGCTCGCAGCTTTTCCATGTTTTAGCTGCTACACTTGTGGTCAGCCAGGGCACCTAGCTAGAAATTGTCCGTAGTCTCGAGGTTACGGCTACGACAAAGGAACTCAGCAGCAGTAGCCATACCAGAAATGAGCAGAGCAAGGCAGAGGTGCACCGTACCAGAGAGGAGGACGGGGTCGAGTGATGACAATAACCAGACCACAGGCGGGGGCATCCAATCTCATTGAAGGTATATTATTGCTCTTTGATTTTTCTGCTAGAGTGTTGATTGATCCGGGTGCTTCCCATTAGTTTATTTCTGAAGTTTTTCTAGATAGCAAGGTAGACCCTCTAGAAGAGAGGCAGTGTGAGTTGGTAGTAGAGGTTCCCTTAGGTGGTTACATGCTCACTTCTTGTTTCTTAGATGAGGTTCTGATAATGGTTCATAGGAATCAGTTGCCAGTTAGATTGTATGCTCTGTCATTGAAGGATTATGATGTGATATTAGGGATGGATTGGTTGGAAGCTTATGGGGCACTGGTAGACTGTAGGAAGAAGAGGGTCAGGTTTTGCAGGCCCAGTGGAGCAGTCTTTGAATTTCAAGGTATGCCTTTTTAAACTCCTAAGCTTATTATTTCTACACTTAGGGCTAGGAGGTTGATTAATGCAGGGTATGTAGCGTACCTTGCCTCAGTTAGTGTAGTTGAATCTAGTAAGTCTAGCTGAATTCAGTACCAGTGGTTAGAGAGTTTGCAGACGTGTTCCCAGAGGACTTGCCAGGGTTGCTCTACACAGAGAGGTGGACTTCACAGTTGAGTTGCAGCCAGGCAGTATGTTAATATCAAAAGCACCATACAGAATGGCACCAGTTGAGTTGAAGGAATTAAAGAAGCAGTTGCAGGAACTGTTAGAAAAAGGCTTTATCAAACCTAGTCATTCGCCATGGGGAGTGCCAGTATTATTTGTCAGAAAGAAAGATGGCAGTTTGATAATGTGCATTGATTACAGGCAGCTGAACAAAGCCACAATTAAGAAAGAGTATCAACTTCCCAAAATAGATGATTTATTTGATCAGCTCCAGTCAGCTACAGTATTTTCCAAGATTGATTTGAGGTTAGGGTACCACCCCGTTACGGATCATGGAAGAAGACATAGACAACACAGCGTTTAGGACCAGATATGGGCATTAGGAGTTTGTGGTGATGCCATTTGGCTTGACAAATGCCCCAGCAGCCTTCATGAATTTAATGAACAAAATATTCTATCCATATCTGGATCAGTTTATTGTGGTCTTCATTAATGATATCTTGGTGTACTCGATGTCAGAGGAGGAACATGCAACACACTTAAAGATTATTTTACTGGCATTGAGATATCATCAGTTCTATGGTACGTTTAGCAAATGTGAGTGTTGGTTAAAGGAAATTCAGTTTTTGGGTCATGTTATCTCAGCAGGAGGAGTTGCAGTTGATCTAGCCAAAGTTGAAGTGGTAATGAAATGGGAAGAACCAAAGACAGTGTTAGAGATTACAAGCTTTTTAGGCATTGCAGGATATTATAGACGGTTCATCCAAGATTTCTCGAAGATAACAGCTCCCATGACAAGGTTGACAAGGAAAGGGGTACCCTTTGTATGGTCTTCAGATTGCAGGCATTGTTCCGCAAAGTTGAAGAAGAGGTTTACCACAACACCGATACTAGAGATTCCATCAAGTAGTGGAGGATTTGTTCTATACACGGATGCATCAAGAAGAGGTTAGGGATCAATGTTAATGCAGCATGGCAAGGTGGTAGCCTATGTCTCCAAGCAGTTAAAGAAGCATGGAGAAAGTTATCCAACGCATGATTTAGCGTTAACATCAGTTGTTTTTGCATTAAAGATTTGGCAGCATTATTTATATGGTGAGAGATTCGAGATATTCACTGATCATAAAATCTTAAAGTTCATCTTTTCTCATAAAGATCTGAATTTGAGGCAGCACAGGTGGATGGAGTATTTGAAGGATTATGACTTCAGTTTGGCATACCATCCAGGTAAAGCTAATGTGGTAGCAGATGCACTGACTGGAAAGGTAATTATGAATCAACATATGATCAGAGAATGGAAATTGTATGAAAATGTGACAGAAAATTCATTATATGTGCCTAATAGTCAGCGGCGAGCAATATTAGCAAGTAGTTCAATGGAACCTTCCATATACTGGTAGATAGTGGAAGCACAGAGGACGGACGATAGTTTAGCAGATATTGTATGAATGGAAGAAGTGACTCTTGGTGATGACACTGTGGTCAAACTCAAGGATCGATTATATGTACCAACCGATGCTGAGGTCAAGTAGAAAGTGTTAGAGGAGGCTCACAGGTCGAGATACACCATTCATCCAGGCAGTACCAAGATGTATCAGGATATGAAGAGGCATTTTTGGTGGCCCAATATGAAGAAAGAAATTACAGTATTCATAGCAAGATGTGCAGTTTGTCAGCAAGTAAAGGCAGAGTACCAGAGGCTAGAAGGACTGTTACAGCCGTTACTCATACAACAATGGAAATGGGATGATATTGCTATGGATTTCATTGTTGGTTTTCCCAGATCATCAACAGGTCATAATGGTATTTGCATTTTTGTAGACAGATTGACCACGGTTTGCAAGTTATTACCAGTAAGTATGTCATGGTCAGTCGATAGATTAGCCAAATTATATGTGGAATGAATAGTACCATTGTATGGGATTCGAATTACCGTTGTTTCAGATCGAGATCCCAGATTCACATCAGGCTTTTGGAGGAGTTTGCAGACAGTGGTTGGTATAGAATTGAGATATAGTTCGACTTATCATCCTCAGACAGATAAGCAGACAGAAAGAACAATTAAAATAATAGAAGATATGTTAAGGGCTTCCTGTTTAGTTTCGGGAAGTGTATGGAAGCACCACTTGAGCATGGTAGAGTTTGCCTATAATAACAGTCATCATGCAAGTATTGGAATGGCACCTTATGAAGCATTATATGGCAGACCATGCAGGACACCATTAAATTGGCATGAGGTAGGTGAGAGATAGGTTATTGGTCAAGAGTTGATCTAGTAATGTGCAGAGACAATAATGTTTATTAAGGAAAAACTTCAGATAGTAGATACCAGATGTAGGCCTTTGCAGTTTGAAGTCGGAGATTATGGCTTTTTGAAGGTTTCTCCTACTAAAGGTGTGCTCAGGTTCAACAAAAGAGGCAAATTGAGTCCGAGGTATGTTGGTCCATTCCAGATAAAAAAAAAGAATTGGTGAAACAACTTACAGATTGGATTTGCCAGTAGATTTTACAGATGCACATGACGTATTTCATGTCTCAATGCTAAGAAGGTACATTAAAGATCCTACCCAAGTGGTTAGCTATGAAAGAGATGATTTGATGCCAGACATGACTATGCCAGAATATCCAGTGCAGATTACAGGTTGCAGAACCCATAAGCTCATAAATAAAGAATTTGAACTAGTAAAAGTCAGATGGGAAAATCGGAAAGGCGGAGAAGATATGTGGGAACAAGCAGATGAAATGATGAATGCGTATCCATACTTGTTTGAGTAAGCTTTTAATTCTTTTAGGTGATCGTACCCTGCCTGTTTAAATAAAGGTATTATAGTGTTGAGTTTCCATTTTAAATTTTGAGGACGAAATTTCTTTTAGGCGATAGTAATGTAGCATATTGACTGTTCGGATCGTCATATAATAGTTGTGGAGGCCAGTGTCTGGCCAATGTTATGTGTAGCAGATGTTCACGCAGGATTCTGGAGCATAGTGGGCCGACCGGTTGGGCTCAAAGTGCCTACTTGTTCATTGTCTGTGAATGCGACAATGAGGAGCGTCGCGTTCTTAACGCGATGGTTCTGGGTGTCGCGTTCATGGAACCGCTATTTTGAGTTTTCGTCTGCATGTGCGCCGCGTGTCGCACGACGGGCGGCTTGCTGACGTCATGAGTGGGAAGGCGACAGCCTCCTACGTCGCGTTCAGGTCGCGATGGAGGGCTACGTCGCGTTCCCAACTGAGCTGCGTTTTAAAGTAGGTTTTGGCCGAACGAAGCTCTTGCAAGCTTTGCTCGGCCATGGAAGGAGATTTCATCATGGTGGAGGGAGATCTAACGATTTGGTAGTGTTTTTGGCGTGTTCTCGCCGCGAGGACGTTGCATGGAGCGGGGGAAACGCCGTGTGGGTCTCGTTCTTCACGTTCTTCATGGAGGTAGGGAGATTCCACCTTGTATTGATGCGTGGACTGTGTGTGTGGTGTGTTTACCGCATTATTTGCTTTACAAACCATAGATACCATGCTAGGACACTCATTAAAGCATGAAAAATGGATGAAAACAACATTCCGGCGAGAGGTTCCCAGATTAGGGTTCCCGCCTGTGAAGGCGACGGACCCTCCTGTCACGGTCTGAACGCTAGAGGCTGACCCGTCGCATTCAGCTTCATGAACATGACATATCGGGGGTGTCGCGTTCAGAAGGTGGCATGGGACCCTTTCGCGACAACAGGTCCGAGGGGCTTTATTTTTGTGCATGCTAGAGTGGTTATCCGATTATCGTGAATCATTGTGAATGGCTATGGTAAGTGTTGTGTTGGCACCTGTAGCGCTTGGGGAGCCTATTGTGTGTGAGGTTGGCGTGGTGTTCACGCAGTTGTCGTGGGGTTTCACATGGTTTGTGCATTGTGCACGTGGTTTGTGTGTGCGTGGCGGGTAGTACGATGCCTACTGTGGTTACCTCTTCAATTGGGAACCCCAAGTTTTGTGTGAGCCACGCACGTGTGTGCTCGAGGCATATCCCAGTACTTGTGTACCGTTCAGGTCTATGTTGTCTTTCTGGACACCCTCAGTCTTTTGTAGAGTTGTACATCCGGCTGAGGGAAAGACGGCAGTGGGACAAGGACTTGTGAGAGTTTGTGTTTTGTCGCTTGTAGCGCACTCGTGTTTGGGGGTTACGGACACCAGTACACGTACTGGGCCCCAGCTAGTCCTGTTTTCCAATGCCTCACTTTAGGGAGCTCGGGCCGGAGTCCCTAAAGGTGCCAGGCATGGGCCTGTGGCAGTGTGTTCCACAAGAGTGGTGTTGATTGGACTCCATGGTTTCTTGTCTTGTTCTAGCGAAGCGACAGCTGGACCTTTCGTCCGTGGCTGCGAGACTGAGAGGTAGTTCTGTGTGGTTAGTCCGAGTCAGTAGCTGGTGTCGCAAACCAGTCTTCGTGGCTCGAGTGTGGCATTCATCTACTTTAGCGCGTACACCTGGTTGTGTTTTGTTGTTTATTTATTAAAGTTGTTTTATTAATTGTATGTGGTAAGTAGAGTTTACAGCTTTAATATCCTGTTTAGATAGTTCTGTAAATTGTTAGCGTAGTTTCCTACTGTTGTTATTTGTGAGTTTCGTTTGCTCGGTTTCTAGGGGAGTTTCCCTATTTAGCCAGTGACTTGTGAGGCTCACCCCCTACTCCTTTCAGAAGAGGGAGAGCAAGAGGCTTGTCATCCTTCATCTAGTTCTGAGCCACACCGTAGTGGAGCATGGTATGTGTAACATCCCGTTACCTCTAGGGGTTGCTCTCCTGGCTGTGGTCACGACGTAGCGACCCGTCACATTCTAAAGGCGACGTAGGTGACCGTCGCGTTCTGGTTAGGAATGTGCCGGCCGCCCCTGTCGCGACAGGATCCTGACAATAGACTGTCTTCTTATCATCTTACTGTCGGGACAGTTGCTCCACGTGTCGAAGTGCATGCATGAACGCGACATGGTTGGCCGTCGCGATCTTGCTGTCAGTTTTGCATGCAAGTCGATTGGGTGGTGGACTGGCCGACTATTCCAGATCGTGACCTAGGTGGGTGTCGTGTTAGCATTGGTAACACAACGGCCAGGTTTGTCGCATTCTCAATGTCTGTGTTTAAGTGCCCAAGCCAGAGAGCACAACCTCTTTTCACCCTTTTTCCTGTGTTCCATCCCTCTCTCCGGCGATTTTGGTGTTTGGAGATCCGTGGTGAGCTTTGGGAGAAGAATCGTTGTGGATTGCTTGGTATGTATGTATAAGAATTGTAGTGTGGCTTGGATTGATTGTGTTCCTTTTTCTCCTCACTTCTTCTTCCCCTTTTCTCTGTGGCATGCACCTTGTTTCTCTCCATCAGCTTGTGAAGAAGGTTGCACCCGACTTGTGGGTGGATCGTGGAGCATTGGAGCTCGGAGGTGGAGGGGTGCAAGCCTACGAGAAGGCCCATCTAGGATGGTTCGTCAATTTGAGGTAAGGACCCCAAACCTCCACCTAGTTCTTCATGCTAGGTTCTCAACCCTCATTCCAAGCCTAGATATCCTATTTAGAATGTTCTTTGTGCTCCTTGATTCATGTATGATGAATTCATGAGTTGCTTGGATGGTTTCATGCTTGTGAGGGGTTGTTTGAAGTGTGATCCATGTTGCATGTGAGGATAATGAGTGTAGTTGGCTTTCCTTGAAATGCATGGGGTCATTTAAGGGTGGTTTGTTACCTTTTTGAACAGTTTTCATCGTTTGGCATACATCGCTCCACCGTTTGTACCATGTGGTTTAGTTTGGGGAGGCTGAGTGGGCCTGTTTGGGCACTCGGCTGTGGTCGCGATGGGTCTTCCAGTCGCGACCAGGTTGCGACGTATCGACGTGTTGCATTCTCTTGAACGCTCCCCGGACCACCGCGTCTTGCTAAGATGACGGGTACGTGGTCAGTGTTCAGGAGTTCGCGGTCTAGTCGATTGTGGCCTCCATCTCCGTCGCAATCTCATCGCAATCAGAAGACTCAAGGCTTGTTGCGGCGCCCCTAACCATCGCGATCTTATCATGACGGGCTTAAGGGTTGCCTTCGTGTTCTTGTTGGGATGGGTAGAACCGTCGTGTTCTTGTCGCGACAAGTCGATACGTCGCCTCTCTGACAAAGAGCTGACTGTTGACCGACTGTGTTACAGTTTCTGCTGCGACTCTAGTTTCTTGGCACCTGTGTTGTTCCTAGTACAATGCTACTTTAGTCTCTTTGCCCGGTGCTCGGCACTTGATGGCTTGTCCACGAGACAGGTTGCTACTATTACTTGGGACCCCCAGCCCCGCGCGTCTATTAGAGGGAGTTCTTCGGGCGGCGGGCGTGCTCAAGTCACGAACTTGGAGCAGAAGGGGAAAACGGTGGGGACAGTGGCGTAGAGTCATTTGTAGAGCTCTTTTAGCTGGTCTAGTTCTCCGAGCTAGTGTGGTGCTCGTACGGTGTAGACTAGCCAGTCCTTTCTCACTGCCTCACTCTACGTTGTTCTAAAACCATTTAGAGGGGTCAGGTGTGGGACCGTAGACTGGCCATACTACGGCAGTTGTGGTTGTTCTTAGTCCGCATCTCACTCCGACAGGTGGTGCTAGACATAGACTATTGGTCGAGGGTAAGGCGCATGGCGCACTTGACCGGCTGACTAGTATAGTGTGCTGTAGCTAGTGTGCTTATCCAGGTAGTCTCCACTATCTGTGTTTACAGCTAGGTTCTTGTAGTGCCTTGGTTTACACTGGTTTTCTGGTCCCGCTGTGTGTCCTATACCGATGACTATGTAGTTTCTTTCACGCTTCCGCACTTGACGCTATTTAGTAGAATAGACTTTACTGCTTTATTTATTTATTGCACTTAGTTCTGTTCTGCTGTTAGAACCAATGGGAGATTGGTAGTCCCTACTGGGCTGCTTTGTGAAGCTCACTCTCTGTTTTGTAGGTGAGACTTCACAGTAGCTCCCTCCGCGGTGGATTGAGGAGATGAGTCTGCAGTAGTCGGCGTCTCTAGTGGCAGTGTTCCCCCAGCAGTTGTACTTCACCCTCGGGGTATGCCCCTAAGGGACGTGTTCTTTCCCGTTTATTTTAGTACTTGTACTTTGTTTACTTTGGGACTGTACTAGATTGTTATTTATTGTTGGACACTCTTCGTTCACTTATGGTGCACTTTAGTACATTTGTTATTATTTATTTCTATTACAGATCTTGTTATACCGATCCGTTAGCCCTTCCGGGTCACCGGACCCGTGGGCGGCGGTGACAGTGTTTAGATCCTTGGTGAGAATCGGGGATCTGGGGTTCGGAGCCGTTATAGTGGTATCAGAGCAAGGGGTCTATCAAGACTTGTAGTGAAAATAAGTAATGACATAAAGTCCCTTAGAAAGTACAAGTAAATACTGCTAGCTGCTAGAGTTTTATCTGTTAACTGCTTATTGTGTCTGTTTTGCAGAACATGCCTCCATGCACTCGCAGGCAGGTTCATGAGATGGTGGAGCGTCAGGAGTTCGAGTCATAGTGGTCGGTTGCAGCTGAGCACGTGCCGATCGACGCTCAACCCCAGCAGTTCGAGCAGCCTGGGAACCCGTTGCCGCAGGGCATTCTGTTGCGGCATGGAGAGCAGCAGCAACAGCAGCAGCAGCCGCAGTAACAGCAGCAGTGGTTTCTGCCCCAGCCCCCGCTGGCCATCATGGAGCAGTGGTGGAGAGCGATGTTCCAGGGTCCGTGGCAGTACCAGTAGTACCCCCAGTACCCTCAGTACGAGCCATACCAGCAGATGCCAGCTGGAGGACAGCAGTTTGCAGAGATGGCAGCAGAGAAGCAGCCACCACCGACCCCGCAGGTAGCACCTGTTCGGCCAGAGGTACTCCCGTGGTACGGCAGGAGACTCTAGTTGCAGCAGCAGCACCTGAGGACCGCATGACGCTTCTGGAGAGGTTTCTTCGTCTCCGGCCTCCAAGTTTTTCTGGTGATCGTGATCTAGACTGTGTAGAGGGTTGGGTCCATGAGCTCGAGCGCAGCTTCGAGACCATGGACTGTGCAGAGGTGGACTAGGTCAGATTGGGAGTATATCTGATGAAGGGGTCAGCTAACGAGTGGTGGAGAGCTGTGAGGCAGACCAGTTTTCAGGGCAGGAGGCTGGACCAAATCACTTGGGCAGAGTTCCTAGTGGCCTTTCACGGGCGAGTTCTTCTCCGACTATGCTTGCCGTGAGAGGAGGGACTAGTTCCACGAGTTGGTGCAGGGAGACTTGACTGTAGCACAGTACCACTAGAGGTTTGTGCAGCTACTTCGACACGTCCCTCACGTGGCAGCTAGCGAGCAGACTCGTACCAAGCGGTTCATTAGAGGGCTATGCACAGAGTTGAGGTGGGCCATTGCTGGCCACCTCTGTGACACTTTGGGGATGGCAGTGGCGAGAGCCACCACCATGGAGCGGGTGTGTCGATTTCAGCCACAGCAGAGTGGAGGCTCGATGAGGTCTTCTCCGTACCAGCGCCCTTCGGGCAGTCGAGGGAGTGTTTCTTCTTCTTCTTCTTCAGGGATAGGTGGTGCTGGACTGACCTCGAAGTTGAAAAATATGTTCTCTCATGGTGGCAGGCGGTAGTACAGGCAGTAGTAGCAGCGACGTCAGTCGGAGCAGCAGCCAGTGGAGCAATCGGTGCAGCAGGGAGCAGAGCATAGCCAGTAGGACTTGGGTTGTTACCACTATGGGCAGTCGGGTCACTACAGGCGAGAGTGTCTGTTGAGGCATCAGGAGTAGCAGCAGCAGGCACCTCAGGTTTAGTACCTTCCACCCCAGCCAGTGCAGCACCAACAATAATACTAGGGTCAGTGCCAGCAACCGCAGCAGTAGTGCGAACAGCAGCACCAGGGTCAGTACCAGTAGCGCCAACAGTAGCAGCCTCAGTGAGGACGTGGTCATGGTCGGGTGATGAACATTACCAGAGAGGTGGCGGAGGCCTCTAATTTGGTCGTCGGTACGGTTCCCATCCTTGGTGGAGCTGCTAGAGTTTTGATTGATCCGGGTGCCACACACTGTTTTGCTTTTGAGGAGTTCTTTGCTTCCTTGTCTGAGTTTGCTCCGGAGCGGGACTGTGACCTTGTAGTTGAGCTGCCGACGGGTGACTTTGTCCGTACCCTTGGTTACTTGGAGGGTTTCACCGTCGAGGTACCAGGCCACTAGCTAACAGCTAGACTGTTTGCCTTACAGCTCCACGACTTTGTTGTCGTCCTTGGCATGGACTGGTTGTAGGCACACTCTGCACTGGTAGATTGTTAGTGGAAGACCATGAGGTTCAAGATACCTGGAGCACCTGTGCTTTGCTTCCGAGGTACCCAGTCTGTCCACCGACCCGTTGTCTCTTTCTGTAGAGCTCGGCGCCTCATACGAGACAGTTGTGTTGCTTTCTTGGCCTCTGTGTGTGTCTCAGATTCTGGTGATATTTCTGTTTTAGATGTGCCTGTGGTTTGTGAGTTTTCCAACGTGTTTTCGGAAGATCTACCTGGCTTGCCGCCTTAGCAGGAGGTAGACATCTCCATTGAGTTGCTTTTGAGGATGATGCCTGCGTCCAAGGCACCGTACCAAATGGCACCGGCAGAGCTGCGGGAGTTGAAGTGCCAACTAGAGGAGTTGCTTGCGTTGGGCTTCATTCGTCCTAGCCGTTCGCTGTGGGGAGTGCATGTTCTGTTTGTGAGGAAGAAGGATGGCAACCTCAGAATGTGCATTGATTATCGGCACCTGAATCAGGTGACCATGAAGAACAAGTATCCTTTGCCTAAGATCGATGACTTGTTTGACAAGTTGTAGTCAGCTTCAGTGTTCTCGAAAATTGACTTGAGGTCGGGTTACTACCAGTTGCGGATCTGCGAGTCAGACATCGCCAGATCAGCCTTTCGCACCCACTACAGACACTTCGAGTTTGTCGTGCTACCTGTTGGGCTCACGAATGCACCTGTAGCGTTCATGGATCTGATGCATAGTGTTTTCCGAGAGTACCTAGATCGGTTCATTGTGGTGTTCATCGATGACATCCTGGTGTACTCAGCGATGACAGAGGAGCACGAGGTCCACTTGAGGCTGGTGTTGCAGGCTTTGAGGAGTCACCAAATTTACGCCAAATTCACCAAGTGTGAATTTTGGCTAAAGGAGGTGCACATTCTGGGTCACATTGTTTCTGGTGCAGGTGTGGCGGTTGATCCCGCCAAGGTTCAGGCTGTGGTTTCTTGGGGCCAGCCCACTATAGTTGCAGAGGTTCGCAGTTTTCTAGGGCTGGCCGGCTACTACAGGAGGTTTGTGCAAGACTTCACCAGAGTTGTAGAGCCTTTGACCAAGTTGACCAGGCGGGAGACTCGTTTTGTGTGGACAGCAGAGTGTGAGTGCAGTTTTCAGGAGCTGAAGAGCCGACTAACTTCACCTCCGATCCTTGTGGTACCTTATGGAAGCGGCAACATTGTTGTCTACACAAACGCGTCAGGTACTGGTTTGGGTGCTGTGTTGATGCAGCACAGTCGAGTAGTTGCTTATGCTTCTCGTCAGCTGAGGAAGCATGAGCAGCACTACCCGACGCACGACCTGGAGGTTGCAGCGGTCGGGTTCGCCTTGAGGTTGTGGAGACACTACTTGTACGGTGAGGTGTTTGAGGTTTTCACAGATCATCGCAGCTTATCACGTAGAGAGATGTCAACCACGGGCAGCGCAGGTGGCTCGAGTACTTGAAGGACTACAACTTTACCCTTTCCTATCACCCGAGAAAGGCTAATGTCGTAGCAGACACTTTGAGTAGGAGAGCCCACTTGAGTTCCTTGTTGGTTAGACACTGGAGACTTATGGAGGATGCCACTCAGGGTGTCTTCACGCCATCTAGCCTCCGGGAGAGAGCAGTGTTGGCCAACATGACAGTTCGTCCGTTGATATACCAGCAGGTGCTTGAGGTACAGAGTGCAGACGAGGACTTGGCAAACGTGTTGCAGTTGCCTAAGGTAGCACTAGACGAGGACAAGGAGGTTCGGTTCTGGGACAAACTCTACATTCCAGAGGATGTCAGGGAGGAAGTACTTGCTGAGGCGCACCGGTCGCGATACTCTATTCATCCTGGCTCCACCAAGATGTACCATGACTTGAGGGTACTCTTTTGGTGGCCTGGGATGAAGAGAGATATCGCTGAGTTTGTTTCGCGCTGCGTAGGTGAAGGCAGAGCACCAGCGTCCTGGTGGTGAGCTGCAATCGCTTCCCATTCCTATGTGGAAGTGGGAGCACGTCACCATGGACTTTGTTTCTGGCTTACCTCGCACATCTCAGGGGCACGATAGTATTTGGGTCATCGTTGACAGGCTGACGAAGACCGCTCGATTCCTACCAGTCAGAGCAGCATGGTCAGTGGACAAACTGGCTCAGTTGTTTGTGGACAGAGAGGTACCTTTGCACGGGACCCCGGTCTCTATTGTCTCAGATAGAGATCCGAGGTTCACTTCTCGTTTATGGCATAGCTCTTAGCGGGCACTTGGCGCTAAGCTGAGGTTGAGTTTAGCCTAGCACCCACAGACAGACGGGCAGTCGGAGAGGATCATTTAGACCCTCGAGGACTTGTTGAGAGAGTGTTGCCTAGACTGGGGCGGCACATGGGAGTCGCACCTTCCCATGGTGGAGTTTTCGTATAATAATAGCTTTCACTCCAGCATCGGGATGGCGCCCTACAAGGCTCTGTATGGTCGACCGTGCAGGACACCGTTGCACTGGCACGAGGTTGGCGAGAGGCAGTTGCTGGGTCCAGAGTTGGTGCAGCAGTGTGCAGACACGGTGAGGCTGATCAGGTAGAGGTAGCAGATAGCACAGAGCAGGCAGAAGAGCTACACCGACATTCGCAGGAGGCCACTTGAGTTTGAGGTTCGCTATAGGGTGTTTCTTCGGATCTCTCCCACCAAGGGCGTTCTCAGGTTTGGGAAGAGGGGCAAACTCAGCCCGAAGTTTGTTGGCCCCTTTCCTATCTCGGAGCGGGTTGGCAAGGTCGCTTACAGGTTGGCTCTTCCATTTGAGTTGGCAGGTGTCCACGACGTCTTCCACGTGTCGCAGCTGAGGAAGTACATGCCAGATCTGTCACATGTACTCGACTACTCGCAGTTAGAGTTCGCCCCCGACTTGTCCATGCAGGAGTACCTAGTCACCGTGGTGGACCGTAGGGTGCATCAACTTCACAGGAAGCAGATCCCGCTCATCAAGGTGGTTTGGGAGCACCATGCCGGTGGCGAGGCCACTTAGGACCGTGAGGACGAGATGCGGGAGAAGTTTCCCTACTTGTTCGAGTGACAGGTACTTTGTTTACTCTTTCTTTTCCCCTAGTTTCACCCTTAATTTCGAGGACAAAATTATTTTTTTGTTTGTTAGATTGTAACATCCCGTTACCTTTAGAGGTTGCTCTCCCGGCTGTGGTCGCGACGTAGCGACCCGTCGCATTCTGAAGGCGACGTAGGTGACCATCCCGTTCTGGTTAGGAACGCGCCGGCCGCCCCTGTCACGATAGGATCCTGACAGTAGACTGTCTTCTTGTCGTCTTGCTGTCAGAATAGGTGCACCACGTGTCGAAGTGCATGCATGAACACAACATGGTTGGTCGTCGCAATCTTGTTGTCAGTTTTGCATGCACGTCAATTCGGTGGTTGACTGGCTGACTGTTCCAGATTGCGACGCAGGTGGATGTCGCGATAGCGTTGGTAACGCGACGGCCAGATCCATCGCATTCTTAATGTCTATGTTTAAGTGCCCAAGTCTGAGAGCACAACCTCTTTTCGCCCTTTTTCCTGTGTTCCTTCCCTCTCTTCAGCGATTTGGGTATTTGGAGCTCCGTGGTGAGCTTTGGGAGAGGAATCCTTGTGGATTGTTTGGTAAGTATGTATAAGAATTGTAGTGTGGTTTGGATTGATTGTGTTCCTCCTCCTCCTAACTTCTTCTTCCCATTTTCTCTATGGCATGCACCTTGTTTCTCTCCATCGGCTTGTGAAGAAGGTTGCGCCCGACTTGTGGGTGGATCGTGGAGCGTTGGAGATCGGAGGTGGAGGGCTGCAAGCCTACGAGAAGGCCCATCCAGGGTGGTTCTTCAATTTGAGGTAGGGACCCCAAACCTCCACCTAGTTCTTCATGCTAGGTTCTCAACCCTCATTCCAAGCCTAGATATCTTGTTTAGGATGTTCTTAGTGCTCCTTGATTCATGTATGATGAATTCATGAGTTTCTTGGATGGTTTCATGCTTGTGAGGGGTTGTTTGAAGTGTGATCCATGTTGCATATGAGGATAATGAGTGTAGTTGGCTTTCCTTGGCATGCATTGGGTCATTTATGGGTAGTTTGCTACCCTTTTGAACAGTTTTCATTGTGTGGCATACTTCCCTCCCCCGTTTGCACCATGTGGTTTAGTTTGGGGAGGCTGAGTGGCTCTATTTAGGCACTTGGCTGTGGTCGCGACGGGTCTCCCAGTCGTGACCAGGTCGCAACGTATCGACGCGTCACGTTCTCTTGAACACGCCCCGGACCCACCGTGTCTTGCGTTTAGGAGTTCAGGGTCTAGCCGATTGCGGCCTCTATCTCTGTAGCGATGAGATTGTGACGGGGTACGTGTCGCAATCATAAGACTCAAGGCTTGTTGCAGCGCCCCTAACCATCGTGATCTTATCGTGACGGGATTAAAGGTCGCCTTCGTGTTCTTATCATGATAGGTAGAACCGTCATGTTCTGGTCGCGACAGGTCGATACGTCGCCTCTCTGACAGAGAGCTGACTGTTGACCTGTTGTGTTACCATTTCTGCTGTGACTCTAGTTTCTTGGCACTTGTGCTATTCCCACTATAGTGCTACTCTAGTCTCTTCGCCCGGTGCTTGGCACTTGAGGGCTTGTCCACAAGAAGGTTGTTACCATTACTTGGGACCCCCAGCCCCGTGCGTCTGTTAGAGGGAGTTCTTCGGGCTGCGAGCGTGCTCAAGTCACGGACTTGGAGCAGAAGGGGAAAACGGTGGGGACAGTGGCATGGAGTCGTTTGTAGAGCTCTTTTAGCTGGTCTAGTTCTCCAAGGTAGTGTGGTGCTCGTACGGTGCAGACTAGCTAGTCCTTTCTCACTGCCTCACTCTATGTGGTTCCGGAACCATCTAGAGGGGTCAGGCGTGGGACCGTAGACCGGCCAAACTACGGCAGTTGTGGTTGTTCTTAGTCCGCATCTCACTCCAACGGGAGGTGATAGACATGGACTGTTGGTCGAGGGTAAGGCGCATGGCGCACCTGATCGGCTGACTAGTATAGCGTTCTGTAGCTAGTGTGCTTGTCCAGGTAGTGTCCACTAACTGTGTTTACAACTGGGTTCTTGTGGTGCCTTGGTTTACACAGGTTTTCCAGTCCCGTTGTGTGGCCTAGACTGATGACGGTGTAGTTTCTTTCACGCTTCGACACTTGACTCTGTTTAGTAGAATAGACTTTACTGCTTTATTTATTTATTGCACTTAGTTCTATTTTTCTATTAGAACCAGTGGGAGATTTGTAGTCCCTACTGGGCTTCTTCGTGAAGCTCACTCCATGTTTTGTAGGTGAGACTTCACAGTAGCTCCCTCTACGGCGGACAGAGGAGATGGGCCCGCAGTAGTCGGCGTCTCTACTGGCAGTGTTCCCCCAGCAGTTGTACTTCACCCTCAGGGTATGCCCCTAAGGGACATGTTCTTTCCCGTTTATAAATTATGTCCTAGCTTCTCTTCTGGTCTACCTGGCCGCATCCTCTTCACTTCCGGTCAGTATTCAGAACTATATAGATAAATCATGTGCAACATTCTTTTGGAACAGTTTGGACGGCATGAGGCGTCGCCACTGGATTGCATGGCCCACCATCCAGCATCCTAAAACTGAGGGTGGATTAGGGTTTCGCAGTGTCAAGCAGCTTCAAGCCGCTTTAGCTATGAAGACAATTTGGAATATTCAACATGGGTCTTCCTTTTGGGCTTCATATTCTAGGAGTCGCTACAAGTATGACAAGAGCTTTGGCCGCATGGGCATCTCCCCTAAACTCTGGAACATTGCTAATCCGCAAGTCCATAACAACACTAGGTGGGCTCATGAGAATGGAAAGCATATTAACTTCTTGTCGGATACCTAGCTGGGTGATAGGCCCCTACATGATCTTCTGGACTCTCCTTATGAACGGGACAGTATTACTGTCCATGAGGTTATTTCTAATCCTAATCATCATATCAGGTCATGGCTTCCAAATGGCCTCCTCTAGGGGGTTCGGTTTAATGATAGTGATGATAAAAGTGTTTGGATGGCTTCTCAGGATTGAACTTTCTCTGCTATGTCTGCTTAAAATCTGGCTCGCTCTTTGGGTGTTAGGCGCTATGACCTTAACAAAATTTGGCATCATTGCTTTAATAGAAGAGCTTCGTTGTTTTGTTGGTAACTTCTCAATAGAGCGGTCCCCGTGGATCAAAGGATTGTTGAAAGTGGTATTCAAATGGCCTCTGCTTGCTCTTGTTGTACACTTCCTCAACAAGAGGATTACAATCACTTGTTTATCAGTGGTGACCTGGCTTCTACTTTATTGAAATGGTTCTTAACGTTAATTAATCATAATGTCTATCTTCACAGCCATATCACCATGAGTGTTTTGAGTTATCTGTCAGTTAATAACACTACTTCTCCTATGGGGTTTGTTGCTATTCACTGTCTCATTTTAATGCTCTCGGAAATCTGGAAGGCAAGATGTGGGATTTGATTTGAAAAGAGGAGTTTCAATGCCAATGCAGTCATTAATAGCATTAAGAATATGGCTGCTCACTCTATGGCCAATATTTAGTTTAAAGTGGCTCCTACACCTAAAGATTTGCACATTCTACGGTGCTTTAGCTTTTTCCCCAAATGCTCTTCTAAGCAGATTCGCCCCATCCGCTGGATTCCACCTGATATGAAGTTTTGCTTGAATGTGGATGGAGCTAGTAAGGGAAACCCGAGTGACAGTGGGGGCGGTGGTTGTATCAAAGACAAAAGGGGAGATGTTTTGGTAGCTTTTGCTCATTATTATGGCATAGGTAACAGTGTTGTGGTTGAAGCCAGGGCGCTGTGCGATGGTCTCAGATTGGTTGGTTTTCTTGGCCTTCAGATAGACATGGTCAATTCTGATTCTTTAGCTCTTATAAATTCCCTCAAAGCTGGTAAAAGCCCTTCCTGACTGGCCTATCGCTGGTGGCGTGAAGCTCAGAATATGGTGCAGCAGAATAATTCAAGTATGGTCATGTTTATAGGGAGGCCAATCAAGTGGCAGATGGCTTAGCAAACTACGAATGTATATTCAAGAAAAACTCAATTTTTTGGGGGTCTGGCAATTTGCCTCATGTATGTAAGGGTACTTTTGTCTTGGCTAAAGCTGTTCTTTTTCATGTTAGATTAAGATGACTAGCTAGTTCTATTATATCAATCCTTTATGAAATTATCGGCCCAGAGTCTGTTTGGTGGAGTGAGAACATTCTCCCTTGCTGAGGGATGGTGCACTCTCCTCGATTACGTCTCTGAGGACTGCTTTTATTAAAAAAGGAAAAAAAGACTGATATATAGTGTTGTACACTCTTCGTTCAGTTGTGGTGCACTTTAGTACGTTTGTTGTTATTTATTTCTGTTACATATCTTGTTAGACCAATCCGTTAGCCCTTCTGGGTCTTCGGACCCATGGGTGGCAGTCCCGATGTTCGGATCCTTGGTGCGAATCGAGGATCCAGGCTTTGGGGCCATTACAGTCTGCACCTCTAGCAGTGTAATCTACTTTCTTTGTGCACCTCGGGGTATGCCCCAGGTTGTTGTTGTAGGTGTGTCTGGCTACAGTTGAGAAATAGCTATGTAAATTCCTTGTTAATTTTTATGAGATGACAATCTTATAATATATTTCATCACTTTTCTTTATATTTCTATGAACTTGTGAATGATATCCCTTGTGAGGCTTCGTCCCGTTCGCGGTAGGTGGAGTCGAATCAAGCACGTTATTAGGTTAACGGGTCTGGACGACGAGGACCGCTACAACACCTGTACTGTTTGTCAGGAAGAAGGAAAAAGCAATGTGGCTCTGCATTGATTATTGTCATCTAAATTAGTTGACAATAAAGAATAAGTACCCATTGCCCCGCATCGACGAGCTGCTTGATCAGATCTTCGGTGCACAATTCTTCTCCATGATCGATCTGAGATAAGGCTACCATCAACTTAGGATCAAGGAGGAAGATATACACAAGTCAGCATTTCGAAGTAGATATGGTCACTACGAGTTCGTGGCTTTATCTTTTGGCTTAAACGCGCCAACGGCCTTTATGCAACTCATGAACCATATATACAAGCCCTATTTTGTCCAGTTTGTAGTGGTGTTCATTGATGACATCCTCATCTATTCCAAGTCTAAGCAAGAGCATGTAGAACACTTGAAGATTGCTCTGCAAGTGCTTAGAGAGAATCAACTCTATGCAAAATTTAGCAAGCGTGAATTTTGGAAGGAGGAAGTGTCTTTCCTTGGTCACATCATATCCAAGGAAGGAATCTCTGTAGATCCATCTAAAGAAAAAACTGTGAAGAATTGGGAAAGGCCGACGACTATGTTAGAAATTGGAAGCTTTCTGGGTCTAGCTAGTTACTATCATCGCTTTATTAAAGACTTTTAAAAGATAGCTGTACCATTGAACAGACTTACCGGGAAGCAAAATTCATTCACATAGACTATCGAGTGTGAAGAAAGTTTCATGGCATTAAAGGAGCACCTAACTTCAGCACCTGTACTGACACTACCTGTAATAGGAGGAAGCTTCGAAGTATATATAGATGCATCTAGGATCGGCCTAGGCTGTGTGCTCATGCAAAATGAGAAGGTGATATGGTATGCCTCCAGACAACTGAAGAAGCATGAAGACAACTACCCTGTGCATGATCTGGAGCTAGTTCCAGTAGTCTTTGCCTTGATGATATGGCGTCATTACCTATATGGTGAGAAGTTCATTGTATTTTATGACCATAAAAGTTTGAAATATCTATTTTCTTAGAAGGAGATGAACATGAGACAACAGAGGTGGTTGGAGTATCTCAAAGACATCGATTTCGCTACCCAGTATCATCTAGGGAAAGCAAATGTTGTGGTAGATACTCTTAGCAGGAAGCCAATGGCTACGTTATCAAGTCTCATGGTTGGTGAAAGGAGGTTATTAGAGGACTTTGCAAAGCTGGGTATATATGCCGACACTAAGAGGAAAGGATGTCTGATTGCTAGTGTTAGAGCACAACCTGCTATACTTGAAGACATCATAGCACTTCAAGACAATGATCCCATGCTCGTAGAAATTAAGGTTAATATGGACCAGAGGCCGGATTTTTCTTTAATAGAAGATGGAAGATTATTGTTTCTTGCAGAGTCTGTGTACCCGACCATGTGGAGATGAAGAAAACCATCATTGATGAAGCACATAAGACCAGGTATACTATTCATCTTGGAACTACTACAATGTACCAAGACTTGAAAAGAAGTTTTTGGTGGCCAAACATGAAGAGGGAGGTGGCAGAATATGCCGCAAGATGCCTAACCTGCCATTAAATCAAAGCAAAACACTTGCGACCTATAGGTAAACTTAAACCCTTAGAAATCCCGACATGGAAATGGGATGGTGTAGAGGTGGACTTCATTTTTGGACTGCCTAAATCTAGAAGGGGATTCGACAGAATATGGGTGATTGTCGACTGCTTAACTAAGTCCACTCATTTCTTTCCAATTAAGAACAAGTGGACAGTTGATGTTCTGGCTGCCTTTTATGTGAAGGAAATTGTTAGACTACATGGAGTGCCTGTCTCAATTGTGTCCGATAGAGAACCTAGATTTACATCCCATTTTTGGAAAGGACTACACTATTCCTTGGGATCTAAACTAAATTTCAGTACAGCTTTCCATCCACAAACTGATGGTCAGATAGAGAGGACAAATGAGGTAATTGAACATATGCTTAAAGCCTGTGTGCTAGACTTTGGAGGTAGTTGGCATGAACATTTACCTCTTGTGGAATTCGCCTACAACAATAGCTATCAGGCCAATATTCAAATGGCACCATTTGAAGAACTTTATGGTAGGAGTTGTCGATGTCCAATCTGCTAGTATGAGGTAGGTGAAAGACTATTGCTAGGACCAGAGATGATAAGGGAACATACAGAGAAGGTAAAGCTTGTCGAAGAAAGGATGGCTGTGGCGCAGCAAAGGCAAAAAGCATATGCAGACACCAAAAGGAGGGATCTAGAATTTCAATTTCGCGACCATGTGTTTCTTAAAGTGTCTCCAAGCCATGGGATTAGGAGGTTTGGAATCAAAGGCAAGTTGTCGCCAAGATTCGTCAGACCTTTCGAAATCCTTGAAAGATTAGGTGAAGTTGCATACCATCTGGCATTACCACCACAACTAGATGGAATATACAATGTATTCCACATATCCATGCTGAAGAAGTATGTACGCGATCCTTATCACATCATAGAATATGAACTTTTGGAGTTTAACAAAGATGGGACTTACAAGGAAATGCCAATTGAGATCATAGACCATAAATTGTGCCAATTGAGGAATGAGGTTATCCCCTTGGTGAGGGTTTGATGGAATCAACGCATGGAAGAAGACGATACATGGGAAACATAAGAATCTATGTGCAAGAGATATCCGGAATTGTTCACAAGTAAGTACACCTCACTTATACTATAAATCATATCTATGAATTTGATGACCAAATTCTCTTAAGTGGGGGAGGGTGTAGCACCCTGGACATTTTATTAATTGAAAATTCAGAAATAATAATTTAATATTCCTAAAATAGTAAAAACACACGTACCATTGTCATGTGTACGTAAACACATAGGAAAATTCCATAAAAATAATAGTTCAACTCTAAACAATACTCCTCAATGACCCACTAAGGAACTCGTGCAAAGAAAAACTAGATTATCAAAGTTTAAAGTGTTTTGCTACTTATTATCATAATTAGGGAATAAGTCGGATAATTACTATTACCGGCACTAAAGTGAGTCCCAAAATAAAATACAAATCATAAATGGACTTCCAATAATAGGTATTGATAATCCAAAGGAATAATTGGACTAAAAGAAGTCTTTTGGGTGACAAATTAATTCATGCTAAGAAAATAACCTAAAATTTAGAAATATTCACCAATGGACCATGTTAGGGTAAATGCTCACCCAATAGACCATCATTGGACATAAAATCAACCGAAAATTCGTGGTTACCACCTAAAGGAGGTTGCCATATTCTTTCCATCATGAATTGGGGAGAGAAATCCTCCATGGAAGGAAGGATACACCCAATTTCGCACCCAAAGGTTTCCTAATTCAAATTAGGCAAGTAAATGGCTATACTCCTTTAAAAAAGCCCCCTCTTTCCCATGGGACGAACCCTAGGGTTGCTGAGGTCATGCTTGGAGTTCTTGGAGGAAACACAAGGAGGAAGGCTTGAGAAGAAGTATGTTCATGCTCTTCTTCATCTGCGACCTGCACACAAGGTCTCCCAAGATCATCACCAAAGGTGAGTCAAACCTCGACCAACCCATGCAAGGCATATACCTGTGGAAAGAGGGTTGAGTGTAGTTTCTAATGGCACCATTTTGCCAAATTTCTATCCAGTAGACCATGAGTATTAGGCGTGCTTCTCCAGGCCGGAAGAACTAGGTCTTTCTGTAAAGCGATTCTTATTCAACTCAAAAGGTAGGTCATCTCCATGCCAAACTCTAATTAAACTCATTCATGCTTGCATCCATATGTATAGATCATGTTCTTAATGTTTTCCCTAATTTTTATCTTTAGAATTTCACGAATTAAATCTTGCATGATCTTACCGCTGTACTGTCCTATTTTAACCCTGATCTATCTTACGAGTTTTATACCCGTTTGTGGAGTCTTTTTTAGACCAAGTGTTCAACAAAGAACTTGTTACTTTGTGAGTCTACTTTCATTTCGCACTAGTTTCCTAAAAGTTTGTTGACCGTACTGAGAGTAATATCTAGAACATGTGCACTATGTCAGATTCACATAGACAGTCACAATACATCTTATTACCCAATCAAATGACCTTTGTTTCTCAATTATTTCTTCCTGTACAAAGTATTGGAAGTACTCTAACTAACATGGGTGGTTTCACCCGATTTGGATCACCCTAGTATTTGTTTTGATTTTTCAAACCCACAAGTGTCAAACCTAGTGTGAATCGGACTTGGAAAACCCCAAATAATGCACCCCTGCACTAGAATCAGGAAGACGACATGTTCATCTATCACTTTCGGAAGGCGACAGTGAGCTTGTCGCCTTCTAAACACAGAGGGTAGTTCAGCCCTGTTTGTCCCGTTTGACGTCATTTTCGTGCCTCGTTTTCTCTTGTACGAAGTTAGTTACTGATATCATGCATATATCAGCCCATAAAAAGATTTAAAACATGTTGACATGAATTTTAACTGATCTTAAGTTCATGATCATATATCTCTACTTGCTGATTATCTACTTCTTGCCTTATTATCAAACTTGCTAAAAATGCATATTTACTTGCTAAAGTCGGCCATGCATGTTTTAGTACTCATGATACTTGCCATATATAGAGTTTTCAAAAATGAAGTTTCCATAAACGAAGTTTCCATAATCGGATTCACACATGCACTCGAGTGATTCTCACACGCGGCATGCGCATACACTCTAGCATGATAGGAAAGCACCTTCTTGGCTTGTGGTGAACTCTCCGTCGAATATTCCTTTGGCCGGACTGGAGACCCCTTGACCAAGGTTTCTATAAGTCTTCTCTGACCATAGATTCCCACATGGCAGATGAGCAGGTTCTACCATTGAAGTACCCGGATGTTAGTGTGCATGTGTATCTCTTCTCTTGACATTCTTGACAAGATCTTTCTCATCTCATCCTGACTCGACTCTGGAGTACATCTCTATTGAATATGAGACCAAAATATTATTAAGTGTTTGGCCTAAATTGAAAATACTCTGTTATGTTACCATATTGAACTCATGAACTATCACCTCAAATATCGTGACATTATTGAACTCTTGTTACTGGCCATGAATGACTGTGGGTATCTACATTTGAAATTAAGTGAGATGCGGATCGGGCACAGCGAGTGTCCAAGGGCTCCAGTCTGGCCCCAATGATAGAGAGTCATAAATATACTGTTAACCATGGGGTATAATGATTACTGGCATTGCATCTGTGCTGGGAGTACTTACGTGTTGAATGCTAGATGCATAAACCACATACACGTGTCCTTGTGTGCATTCCAAAGTGGCATAGATCCTTAGTGCACATTAGTGGCTTCATGTCGTATTACTATTACATGTTATGTGTTGGCTGCACTTTATGTCAAAGAATTTGTTAGATTACATGGATTTCCATCCACCATAATATCCGATCGGGACCCTAGATTCACCTCACACTTCTGGAAGAGCATACAGGCAGCACTGGGCACCAAACTTAACTTTAGCACTGCCTTTCATCCTTAGACGAATGAACAAACTGAAAAGACCAATCAGATAGTGGAAGACATGCTCCATGCCCTTGTGCTTGATTTTAGGGGATGCTGGGATGACTAGTTGTATCTAATGGAGTTTTCATATAACAATAGCTATTAGGCAAGTTTGAAAATGGCACCATTTGAAGCATTATATGGAAGGAGTTGTAGTTCACCTCTTTGTTGGGAAGAGGTTGGAGAAAACCAATGGGTTGGACCTGACTTAGTCGAGGCGACTGTCAGAAAGGTTCAAATTGTTAGAGAACATCTAAAGATAGCACAATCAAGGCAGAAAAGTTATGCAGACAAGAGGAGAAGATAGCTGGAATTCGAAGTTGGTGACCATGTTTTCTCGAAGGTCTCACCTTCAAGGGGAATTCAAAGGTTTGGGATCAAGGGAAAGTTGAGTCCCAGATTTATCGGACCTTTTGAAATTTTAGAATGGGTTGGTCAGGTAGTTTACAGAGTTGCACTACTTCCACAACTGGCAAACATGCACAATGTATTCCACATATCCATGCTGAGAAAATATCTGTTCAATTCCGACCATGTAATTATCCATACGGACTTGGAGATTCGAGAAGACCTAACTTATGAAGAGAAACCGATCAAGCTATTCGATCGGAGGTTACAACGACTCAGGAATCGTACCATACCTATGGTGAAGGTCCAGTGGAGTCGAGAAGGAGTTACAAATGCTACCTAGGAAACAGAAGAAAGAATGAAGAAAAACCACTAGGAATTATTCTCAGGTATGATGCTATATCATCATGTATAAATTTGGGGACCAAATTTTCTTAAGTGGGGGAGGATGTAATGCCCCATAAATTTAAATGATTTAAAATATAGAAAAATAGCAATAAATAAAAATGATGAATTCAAATAAATAAAAGTCATGGTTAAACTCCCCAAAAAGTGAAATCAACTATTTAAATTATTTTGGGCCAAGACAACTATATTTGGGACAAAGAACAAAGCCCAATGATATTTAACCCCAAAATTCGTAACCATAATTGTGGAGAAAATAAGAAAGTGCAAATTAGGGTTAAAACATAGGTGATTAGCCATGGATGGCAACCAAATTCATACCCAGCCATGTTAAGAGTTTTCCTAATGGTATTCCTACCTAAACGGGAGGAGAATCCCCAAAACTTAGAAGGGGCCAAGCCAAAACAGAAACCCTCTTTCCTAGTCTCTTTAAGACTTGAAATTAATCCTAAATATATAAAGAATCATGATAAGACTAGTTGGGAGGTTTACCATTGTGTTCGGGTTGTGTGGAGGCGTGCTAGGGCACCAGAGGAGGAGGAGAAGGCCAAGAACCGGAGCTTCTTCCCCAACCATCCTCTGCTGTGACCTGTGCATTGACCACTCTTAGATCTACACAAAGCTAGGTGATCTCGGGCATAACCTAAACGTTACACATACCAATGGAAAGAGCATCGAGTCTAGTTTCATTTGCATGTATTTTCCCCAATTCTCAAGGACCATGTGAGTCGTATTAAGTGTTTTCCAAGAGTCGGGCAAAGATAGGGCTTTATGTGTTCTTACTATTTTTCACATAAATTGAGGCCGAATTGCAAACCAAAATGATGGTTGTCTTCTACTTGATGTCCTCGAAACTTTTCATGTTCAGAGTTTTGTCTAATGATCACTAGATTTCAAGTTGTAAGTCTATCATGAAGGATTGTATTGTTTTTTCTGGGTTTCGGGCAACATCCAAGAATGCGATGACTCCAGACGTCGCGTTTCACCCTACATGAACACGAGATACATGTACGTCACAAATTTGATAAAAGCGATAGACCATCCCATCATGATTTGATGTTTGACCGGTCAACCCTGACGCATGAAACTGTGCGCCGCATGGGTTTCAGCGCCCCTCTTAAATGCGACAAATATGCCGTCGCGATTTGGACTTTTTCCCGCCCAAGAATTTTGTCTATTTTTATCTTCGAATTTTAAAGTTTATTCTTGAACGTGACGGGTAGAACCGTCGCAGTTTCAATGCGACGGGTATGGTCATCGCGATTTAGAATTTGATACAGAGTCCTATTTTGTCTTGGTGCAGTCTGTTAAAGTGCGACGACTATGTCCATCGCGATTTAAAGGTCGACCCGAGACTATTTTATTGAGATTTTCAGTCAACCATGTGCATGCCCTATTGTCATATCATGTCATATAGTTATGCAATGGCCTAAAAGTGATCAACCTATACGAAAACTATAAGAATATGTCCATCTATTCTAAGTGTTAATGATTGATTGATTTCATCAACCATGTGATTGATAAGAGCTATGATTATACTCTATCTTGTTCATAATTGGAAGTGTTATGTGCTAAAATTACAGCAACCATGTGATAGATTGAATTGCATACACGTCATGCATGTTTGTTATAAGCTTTCTATCTTGTTTTAAACCAATGGATTGTGGATTGAGACACGTTCTGTGCGACACTTTGCACATATAGGCCACCCTTTCTTGAGGGATTGGAAACTCACGGACGGTCATTGTATCGGCAGTCTAGTGACCTTTCTCTTGAGGCCTACGTAAATCTCTATACTCCATGGATTCCCTCATGGACACCGAGTTGGTTGTACCAATGAAGTACCCGGAAGATAGATTGCACTTCTATTCTTATCTACTTCTCGTGAGAGTGATTTGATAACATTGGAACCAAGCCATTAAATGTAAAGATTGAACTAATGAGATTAAGCTATTATGCTGCCGAAATTAATCTGGATCATGTCCCCTTGCCTTGTTCTCTATCATCATTGACATGGTCTTTAGTTCATAATTGTCCATTGCTTGGAAAGTCATTTTGGCCATAAATCAATGAATGGAATTACCAGAAACTATTGGAACCTCGGTTCACAACTATGCCTATGCAAAAAGGGCACAATCTGGTCCTGGGAGGAACACCCGAACTACTTATAAATGCGAGAGTATATGATCCATTGAGGTGTCTGGAAATCACCTAATTGACTGCAAGATTGGTCTAGGTAATTTCCACACTGTTATTGCATGATTGAATGATTGATTGATTGGACTGTTATATGTGAAATGGCCAAATCTGTTGTACATGTCATCGTTATTGAAAACAATATGTCATTGTCCATTGGAATTCTATGGAATTCAACATAAGATATCCATTGTATACGTTATTGAATCCCTTCTACAGGTCAAGTGGTCGTATTGTCATCATTATCATTGATAATTGTTCCTTCCTACAGGAGAATTGTCATGAATTGTTACTGAACCATCCTCATACATGTTATAGCTTGAAACAGTTTCCATCGTTATTGACATGAGTATTGCATGCTAGTATTGCCACTGTTAACATGTTAATTATGTAAAGCATGCTCGCACCATGAGATATAAATCCTACTAGGTGCTAGTGCGCTCACACCTACTTTCCTTAATATTTTCAGGTGATGATTATGAGGAATTGGAGAATGATGCGAATGGGGACGAGTGATGAGCTGCTCAATTGTACATGCTGTTGTAGCTAGTCAGCCAAGATGATTAGAGATGAAAGAGTCTGTAATAGATAGGTTTATTTCCTTGAATGTCATATGTACTTTGAAATACAATATTGGGTCCTATGTTTGGCTTGATGATGTAAGGTTCTAAATAAGTTGAATGAAAATGAAATAACGAGTATTTCGGTGGCAATATTATTGTCTCAAGTTTGTTGTTATACTTAGTTGTTACTCTGAATACTCGACTTTGTTACTCTGAATAACTCGACTGTGATACTCATACTTGTATTGTTCACGCACCCCGATATTTATTTCCGCTACTAAATGTCGGGGCATGACATGTTAAAAGTTCTTGCTCATGCGTGCTTGCTTGCTAGCGAAATGGTCAATCTTGTTACATGCTATCTTGTTCTTGCTCCTAACCTTCTGCTAGATCATTGTATACTCTATCTTGAGATCTTGAATACAACCTTCTTATTAGACTAATCTTTACATCTCTTGATCGTACTATCTTGCATGATACACTGTACACGTGTTACTATCGTCGTTTTAATTACATTGTACATGTCATGATTCATACCTTCTACCTTTAAGCTGTTATTACTTATATCATTGTTGGAAGATGTAAATCTTACTGGCGAGTGCACTCATTACCTACTTTCCTACCTTTCAGGTGAAGAAGATATGGAAGACGTAGAGAACCAAGACTACCTGGGGATGAACAACTGTGAAGAGTGTTCCCATCAAAGTCTTGATATCTTAGTGTCTTAAGGTTGTAGTCTGATATGAGAGTACTAGAACATGTAGTAGGAGTTGAGGATAGTATGTACTTTTCCTTTTTATTGAGTTAGAGTTGTAGTTCTATTTGAATTGGAATATGTACCAATTCTCATTATTGAAATGAAATAAGTGTTTCAGTTTTATTATGAGCACAATTAGTTATGTTATATGTGATTGCTTGCTAGAGGCTTATTTACCGATTCTTCATGTATCAACGCTTCATCAAATTCCTCTGTTGTCGTGCTTTGGACATGACACAATGCTACGATGTTGAGATTAGACAAGAATAGCTATCAACTTGATTCACGTCTGCAAATCTTTATAGTGATAGCCAGATTCATGAATAACTAAGATAGCACTAGAAAGTGATAAGATAGTATATGATGAATATACTAGTTTAGTAATGAATGAAGCCTGACTGAATGTTTGTTTTTATAAGAAATGGCTAGTAAAGGACTCGTCGTTCAAATGTACTTGCGCAAGATGAAGAGCCAAGAGCGCTAGCAAGTTGAGTGTGATCAGCACCTCCCCCATCAACACCAGCCGACTTTGTCGTGCTCATGCAAGGACTTGTGCAATTGATGCAGACCCAGCTCATATAGAGGCAACTATCTAGGTGCAGCTTCAAGCTTATTTTTCAGCTCAATAGGAGCATGGCTTACGAGGGGTGTCGATCATGGAAAGGTTTAAGAGGATGGCTCAGCCTTCTTTTTTGCCGAGAGTTGGTTATGGGAGATTGAGAAGTTCTTCTAGGATATTAAGTGTGCGAAGGAGGATAAGGTTAGTTTGGCTACCTACATGTGGCAAAGAGAGGTGTTGATGTCTAGTGAGACATCCATTTTACACACACAGTTCTAGGGTAGAGAGCGGGACTTAACATGGGCTGAGGTTTATAAGATTGTTCAACTCCAAATTCATTCCAGAGCACATACATGACTAGATGGAGCAACATTGTTTGTCGCTGACGCAAGGTTCAAGAGTAGTGTTAGAGTATGAAGCTAGATTTGGAGAGTTGTTTAAGTATGCACCCCATATAGTGGCGAATGGGTGTAGGAAGTTTGTGATGGGGCTGAGGGTGTCGCTTAGGACTTGGTTAGTTGCAGTTGACCATAGTAGAATGTAGGCAGCACTTAGCACGGCATGTCGACAAGAGGGTTAGATGGAAATGTACTTGGAGAGAAGAGGGCAGCATTGAAGAGGTCGCTTGAGCCAATATATGGTCCTAGGTTTTTAGAATATCGCTTGTGTGGTCTATTGTTTTTACTATTTAACTGTTATGGTCCGGTCTCTATTGAGTTATGGTATGTGAATAACGATAATAATTGTTTTGATGATGATTAGCTTGATCTATTTTGATGTGGACAATCATGGTTCATCATGTTGACATCATAAAATCATTGGTTTGTTGATGAACTTAAGTGCTTTCATGTTGCATTTTATTTGACTCATGTTTGCAATTTATAGATGACTGGCTACATTGAATTCTTGCTTATATGAACATCGGATGTTAACTTTTTGTCGTAGACAGTCGAAGCACAAACATCAAATGTATAGTTTTGGTCACAGTCAGTCGAAGCAGAACATCATCATATATGAAGTTGTAGTTCGGATAAGACAAAGTGTGACTTCATCATATACGAAGCTAGACTTCGTATATGACGAAGTCACTTCGACCGATCAAGACACATTCGTCACTGTGACTTTGGATGCACTCATTTGTTCTTTGTCAGACGAAGTATAACTTTGTCATGTAGAAGCTAGACTTCAAATATGACAAAGTGGAACTTCGTCATGTACGAAGCTAAGCTTCGGATATAATGAATTCACTTCAATCGATCAAGACTAATTTCGACCAACACTTTGGATGTTCACATTTAAACCTTTCCAGTCAAAGCACTCTGACTTCGGATGTCACGATTTAGTCATTGTCGGTCGAAGTCCTCACTTCAACCGTTCATGTGTATTTATTGATATTCAAATTTCTATATTGTTTTAAATTGTTAATTTCATCATTTGTTGCTCAATGAAATATGGCACATATTTGTATCAAATGTCTAGATACACTTCTGTCATACATTTTGATGTAGTTAAATTGCTTCATTTAAATGACTTTTCATAAATGCTCTACTAATTTGGGTTTCTTTGTGTGCAGGACAAATGGCGCACTTGACTACTGAAAGGGTGTACGAACAACCCTAAAGTGCATGCTCACGCACTCCTAGGTGCAAGATCACATGATTAGGGCTATAAATATGTCGTTGTCCTTTGTGAAAAACATATCCATAGGTGCGGCAAAGAAAGAGGAGTGTAAAAAGAGGGGCAAAAAGTGGAGAGCCCAGAAGAGAAGAAGAGGTGTGCCGCAAGGAGAACTAGAGCAACAAAGAGCACCAAATGCGAGTAGAAGTAGAAGAAGAAGAAGAAGAAATTAGAGCAGATGATGCTACAGTGATGGAAGTAGAAGCAGAGCTTCAAGCAACGACAATAGTATTTCGGAAGAAAGATTGAGAAGACTTTTCTTCCTTCTTCCACATCACTCTTTTCATATATTTTTTGTATGTGTTGCGATCTGTGCAATTGTTATGTGCAGATCAATGCACTTGTGAATATGGTTGTGTGAGTTAGATCAAAGCTAGCAGATCTGATTTCTGGTGAACTTGTTCTAGCAGGTTTCTACATCCGTCGTGTTCCAAAGTTTGGTTGAGCCTGGGCCTAGGTGTTTGAGCCGTCGTGCTCAGGTTCTCTAAGCTGTCGTGCTTAGGGTTTTGGGAAGAGCTGTTGTGCTCTTGCCTAGCAGAGTGAGTCTTCAATGCTCATCTCCGATTGGTGCTTATAAGTCATCATACTCACAAATGGTTTCTAGAGTAGATCGTTGTGCTTGTCTCCAGGTTGTTCTTGTGAGTCGCCGTGCTTACAAGAGATTGTGCTTTGAGCCGTCTTGCTCAAAGGTTCGTCTAAGCCATTGTGCTCTAGTGTATGTCATACATCCTGCTCATTGTACTCAAGTTGAGTAGTGTGTTCCTACGTCGTGGGAGGTGGACATTGGAGACATAGTTTGTGTTCTCCGAACCACCTTCAAATCCCTTGTGCCTATGGTTTGATTTGTGGTTTGAATTTGCTACGCTACATGATTGCATAGGGAATTTGCTTCACACCACCTGCCATTTAATCACACACTCTACATTACATCTTTGGGTTTAATTGATAGAACTGTTAACTTTTAAGTACTTTTTAATTACTTTAGTTCCCGTTGAAATCTATTCAACCCCCTTCTGGATTTTTCCATCACCACATATTCGATCCTACAATTGGTATCAGAGCAAGGTACTCTATTCATCAGTGTGATTTGGTAGGTCTATTTTAGCCTCATTGTTAAACTTTTTGTGTGCTTAATATCTCTGATCCTACAATTGGTATCAGAGGAGGTTAAACACTTTGATTATTAGATCTAAATTCCTATTATACTGATTCACTGTGTTTAGGTCTAATAGTCTTTTGAGTTGATCTAGTGTAATGTCAAATCTCTTTAACTTGCATGAATTTCCAGGTAGAATTTTAGAGAAATCCCCAAGCTCAATGTCATCTTCTAAACTGCAGAATTCTTCACTAAAGTCTGGAAGGAAATAATAGAAAATTTCTGATCGATGTTTGATGGTCAAGGAAAGCTCCAATATTCAAGAAAATTATCAGTCCAAAAGTTGTTAGCATTCACAGCACATTCAATGAGCTCAGAGCATCCTTCATCTACTTCGGAATCCAAGAAATCAAATGGGTCTACAAGTCAAGTTAATCAATTTCAAACGCATTTAAGAAATCAAAATTCAATTCTGATTTAGATGAGTCATGTCGTATGGTGATTTGGTTGAATTTTGTAAGAAGGTACAAAGTCTTAATGAAAAGCTGATCACTAGAAATAAAAATTTGAAAAAGACTTAAGAAATTGTCAAGAGGAAATTGAAAATATGAAGTCTAAAAATAAAGAAAATCAAATGGAAATTGATGTGCTTGATGAGGATCATAATTCAATAGAAACTGAATTCCTTACAATGAAAAATGAGCAAGAAAACTTAGAGAAACAGATTCAAAAACTTGCTTAAGAGAAAGATCAATTGTAAGATCATGTATCTAATATGGCTCAAGATTCTAAAATCTATGACAAATGCAAACAACTTGTTGAAGAAAGTCGTCATCTGAAAAAAAAAGATTGAATGCATGTTGCATGACAGATCATTGAACAGTGATTGTAGCAATTTAAGTAACAAAATTGCTGATTTGGAAAAACAAACTGCACAATTTGAAAATGGAAAGAATAAGATGAAAATTGGTTTGGATGTCATACTAAACAAACATCAAATTTTAGAATGTAAGTTGTTGCATTAAAAGCTGAAAACATAAGCTTCAAAATGAACTCAAGATTGTTGCAAACATAAGTCTTGTTTTTGTGAAAAGTGAAGAAATGGTATGAAAACCAAATATTATTTGTTAAAGCTACTGCGAACAAGAACTCTACCATCTTTAATGAAAAACTAGTGAAAGTGCTTGTTCAGAAAATATTTTTAAAAATTAGAAAAAGGATAAAAATGTTGTTATGAAAAAGAATCATATTTATGTGAGAAACTAGAAAATGAAAATAGAAAAAAAAAAAAACATTTGTAGAGGATACCTCCATATTCTCCACAAACTAGGAAGCTCCAAGTCAAGCTCTAACTCCACATCATGCTAGGAGCTATCGAAAGGTAAAGCCTTCTCTAAGAAAAGGAGGTTCCAGCAAACATACTCCTACCAAGGTAAGTACAAGGTAAGAATTCTCTTATTTGCTTTAATTACAATAAATCTGGCCATCTTGTCAAACATTGCTAGTTTAGAAATTAGAATTTCTATAAACATGTCAAATCAATCCAATGTTTCACATGCCATAAATTTGGTCATATTTCTAGAAACTGTTGGCGTAGAACTGATTATTTTGTGCATGCTCCAAGCCCCATACTCATCTACATAGGAATAAAATCACGTTCATATTGAAAATACTCAAAAATTTTATATACATAACAATAGAACTGTTGCACAAAATAAGTCTTCTGATTTTCATGTTAAAAATTTTAAAAAATGGAAAACCTCATGAAACATAGATGCACTGAACAAGACTAAGAAAAAGTCTGGAACTAATGCTACTAAGAGTTCCTTTAATTATAAAAATGCATCTATACCAAAAATAAAATCCTTTGGGATTTATAAATCATTCTTACATTATACATTGATTTCATTACAGGACTCAAGAAAATGTGGGTCTCAATGCTTGCGTCATCAGTAAGTTAATGAGCCTTGTACCATACCTGTCTATCTGGAATCAAGACAATGGCTATGCAAGCAAGAAAAATTGAAGACCACAGGTGAAATTTTGAAAAAGAAATAAAGATTGTTGAAGCAAACTCTCTTATCTTTTCACAACTGTGTTGATTGTGTAAGAGCATACTCTTACAGTTTTATCTAAGAAATAAATGAAAAATAAAAAATTGTCATGTTTGCTATGCTGCTGCCCCAAAATGACAATTTACCTAAAAAATTGGAATCTTGTTGTGTCATCATGCTTGCATAATTGTGCCCATGATTTCTATGCATAATCATATTTGAATTGTTTGCAAACTTTTTCATTTCATACACATGCTACGGAGGATTAAATTTAAAAATAACATAAAATGTCTTTTAAAAGGCTACTAATTAAAGTCAAAACTTATTGGAACTGAGAAACACACAAAATTTTGACTTAGATCATCATTAGGTCGACACACATCTGATCATGTGTCGACACCAGTTGCCTTTGATCATAACCAGGTCGACACACATCTGATCATGTGTCAACACTAGTTGCCTTTGATCATAACTAGGTCGACACACATATGATCATGTGTCGACACCAGATGCTTTTGATCATCATCAGGTCGACACACAT
Source organism: Colocasia esculenta (assembly GCA_014218235.1). Classification (NCBI taxonomy): domain Eukaryota; kingdom Viridiplantae; phylum Streptophyta; class Magnoliopsida; order Alismatales; family Araceae; genus Colocasia; species Colocasia esculenta. The sequence continues at coordinate 123,121,692 of CM024760.1, read as the reverse complement.
CTACTTATGTGTCGACAGTAGTGGTGTTTTCCTATCTTCTATTTGTGAGTTCATGCTCATGTGTCGACACATTGAAACTTTTGTGTCGACACAACATCATCTAATTTTTGAAAAACTTCATATTGTTCAAGGGGAGTTGATATCTTTTTGAATCATCATGATAACATTCACTCAAACTTATGCTTGAAAAATTAGTTTCCATTAATTTCCAGTCTTGTATTACGATAAATGAGTCTTTATGATATTCTTCTATAAGATATTTCATACATAAGACTAAAATAGATATGCACTCAGTTAAGTCTTAAAGATACAATCTAAAAATAAGTTTATTCATATGTTTAATGCTGAACTCATTTAAACTAAGTTGCAAAACACTTGAAGGCACATGAGTAGCTTTAGTGTTTAACATGTACATGTTTTCAAGCTTTATCTCTAACACATGTTAGGAATAATATTTCTACACTCATGATCATGCCTATTCTAATCAATGTAAATTTGTTCCTACAATATTTGAAACATAAATTCAAATGATAAATAGAGAGATACAAATAAAGCAATAAAACATTATTTTATCACTGAGTAACCGTGTTCATTTTACCTAATCAAGTGTTTTAGCTCACTTCAAAAGGTGATAAACAAGTTATTTCAACTATGTATAAGAGAATGAAGATTATACCACTATGTAATCAGGGGGTATTGCATTGGGTAAATGTAACCTCTTGTACTAAAAGATGTGATGTGACCATTTTTTTTTGTATTCTTCTCACAAAATAAAATAAAAAAATTGAAAGTATAAAAAGAAAAACATATGCATTGACCTAGATGAAGTTCATGACCACACGGTTTAGAGTTATTATTCTACATTGTGTTAAATGTTTAGCTACTAAACTCATGAGATAAACACTTTTGTCAACTCATATAGCTCACCTTCAATCACATTTGCTTCATCTGTTTAAATGCATTCAGATTATTAAAACTTTGACATATAATGTGATTGAGTGTGTCTTTGTTATTAAACATTGTTGCACAATCACAAGACATACTAATTTCTCTCTCATATTTTAATTCTAATATCTTATAAATTCTGATCATTTCTGATATATCCATCTCCTAATTCAACTCCTTGTTTTCATGTTACTCATACTTTGATCTCCACTTATTGATGCTCTTCGATATCACGTGTGTGCACTCATTTTCATCTTACACCAATGGTACCATCATAGGCGAAGAGTGTTTTGCCATTGGGGTGACTAAACTTTTCCTTGATTAAGGGGGAGGAATTATCTTTTTGTTGTTGTCAAAAAGGGTGAGAAATTTAGGATATTTGGGATTGGTTGAGAATGTTTTGTCATCATCAAAAAAGGAGGTGAATGTTGAGTTATGGTTATGTGAATAACCATAATCATTGTTTTGATGATGATTCATTTGATCTGTTTTGATGCTGCCATAATCATGGTTCATCTTGTTGACGTCACAATATCATTAGTTTGTTGATGAACATAAGTGCTTTCAAGTTTCATTTTATTTGATGCATGTTTGCAATTCATAGATTGACTTGCTACATTAAATTCCTACTTATATGAACATCAGATGTTCACTTTTGGTCGTAGTCAGCCGAAGCACAGACATCAGATGTATAAGTTTGGTCACAGTTAGTTGAAGCAGAACTTAGTCATATACAAAGCTGGACTTTGGAAATGATGAAGTGTAATAGCATCATATACAAAGCTAAGCTTCAGATATGACAAAGTCACTTCTACCGATCAAGGCACACTGTGACATTGAATGTACTGATTTGTTCTTTGTCAGAGAAAGTGTAACATCATCATATACGACGCTAGACCTCGGATATGATGAAATGGAACTTCATCATATATGAAGCTAAGCTTTGGATATGACAAAGTCACTTCGACCGATCAAGATTTATTTCGACCAACACTTTGGATGTTCATGTTTGAACCTTTCCAGTCGAAGCATTCTGACATCGGATGTCCAGATTTAGTCATTGTCGGTCAAAGTGCTCACTTCGACCATTCATGTGTATTTGTTGACATTCGAAGTTCTATATTGTTTTAAATTGTTAATTTCTTCATTTGTTGCTCAATGAAAATATGACACACGTTTGTATTAAATGTTTGGATACATTTCTGTCATACATTTTGATGAAGTTAAATTGCTTCATTTAAATGACTTTTCATAAATGCTCTACTAATTGGGTTTCTCTATCATGTGCATGTCAAATGGAGCATGTGACAACTTAAGGGGTGTACGAACAACCCTAAAGTGTGTGCTCACTCACACCTGGATGCAAGGTCAAATGATTAGGGCTATAAATATGCCCTTATCCTTTGTGAAAAAGGTATCCAGCAGTTGCGGTGAACAAAGAGGAGTGCATAAAGAGTCCAAAAAGAGGAGAGCCCATAAGCGAAGAAGAGGAGCGCCACAAGGAGAAGCAAAGCAGAAGAAGAGCAGCATACGCGAGAAGAAGAATAAGAAGTTAAGCAGATGATGCTGCAGTGAAGGAAGTAGAAGTAGAGCTTCAAGCAACAACAACAGTATTTCGGAAGAAATCCTAAGAAGACTTTTCTTCCTTCTTCCACATCACTTTTTTTATATAATGTTTATGTGTGTTGCGATCAGTGTAGATCAAAGCACTAATCAAAGCTAGAGTATCTGATTTCTTGTGAACTTGTTCTAGCAGGTTTCTGGATCCATCATGTTCCACAGTTTGGTTGAGCCTATGGGCTTAGGTGTTGGAGCCGTTGTGCTCAGGTTCTCTAAGCCGTCATGCTCTTGCCTAGTGGAGTGTGTTGTCATGCTCATCTTCGATTGGTGATTCTGAGTCGTCGTGCTCACAAGTGGTGTTTGCAGTAGGTCGTCATGCCTATGTCCATGTTGTTCTTGTAAGTTGTCGTGCTCCCAAGAAATTGTGCATTGAGCCGTCGTGCTCAAAGGTGTGTCGGAGCCCTCATGCTCATTGTACTCAAGTTGAGTAGTGGGTTCCTCCGTCGCGGGGAGGTGGACATAGGAGACACAGTTTGTGTTTCTCCAGACCACCTTAAAAATGGCTAGTTCACTATGGTTTGATTTATGATTTGAATTTGCCACATTAGATGATTGCATAAAGATTCGCTTCACACTATTTGTCAATTTAATCACACACTTTGCATTAGATCTTTGGGGTTTAATTGAATAGAACTTTTAATTTCAAAGTAATTTTTAATTATTTTAGTGTCTACTGCAAACTGATTCAACCGCCCTTGTAGATTTTGCCATCACCACATATTGATCCTACAGCCCCCTTGGTGGCAACATAGAGTACCGTTATGAAGGGTTAACAGTAGTAAACTTTGCCATTAACACTAGGTCAGCAGTAATGTTTTCTACTATTTACGTATGTGGTTTTATGAGGTTTTTGAAACTTTTGAAGTTAATGGCATAATTGAATGTCGTTTACTTCCATATTGACGATAATCAACCTTGTCGTCAATATATTGTGTTCTAGTTTCCTAATGTGATTGACTCCAATTTCTTCTCAAGAATAACTAGGAGAGTTTGGGTTACAATAGGGGTTGTTTCCTCTCTTGAACACAACCCAAATCCCTATATATATGTGTTACTTTTGTGAGAGGAGGACATTTTCTTGGCTAGGGTTTGAGAGACAACTTTGAGAGATGGAGAGACGTCTTAGGGCTTAATCAGACGAGGTGGAGGCTTCTTCAATGTTCTACTACGAGAGGAAGGTATTGTTGGATGAGGAAAACCTCTTTAGCTTGGTTGAGGAGGGTTTCATCAATGAAATTTGATCTTCAAGGAGTTTTTATGAGACAAATAACCTAGGGGTTCTATTCATGTTCCTATCATCTAAGAGCCCCATCGAAGTAAAGCACCCACGAAGGTTCACCATCAATAATGGCTCATAACTCTTCATCGGGAAAGCTTTCATCAACGAGAGAGCATGAAGGTAAGGGGTGGTGGGCCAAATGCTTGGCAATAGCATGCACCTTGATTGACTTTTTGTAAGACCCTCGAATTCCGTCGTATTTTTCGTATTTATGTGTGTATATTGTGTTGAGTATGTATGTACGTATATACGTGGATATTAAAATAGTATAAATACGTGTACATGTGTTTATATTAAACGTAAATGTATGTATTGCATGATGATAGTGTGAATATAATACCATGTACATATTGCATGTATAGAAGCTTGGTATGCATGGTTTTCTGCATAAATTAGGGTTCTGGCCGAAGACCCTATTGGCGTCAACCCTTGGCCGCTAAGGTGGTGTCAGCGTCCATCCCTGGACGCCAACACTCACTCCGGCGTCCAGAGATATGGACGTCAACTTCTCTGGCCTGCATGCGCAGCAGAGCTGCTATCTTCTGAAACAAGGCATGGCAACCATTGGGGGATGTCCCCCAACGGCTCTGAGGGTGTCCCATCACCCTAGTGAGTGGGGGAAAGACCCTCTTTAGGTCTGAACCCGAATTGGCTCACCCCATTCTTCCCCTTCACCCTTGCAAGAGGAGAGAGGTGAGAAAGAAAAACCCTAGAGCTATCTGTGAGAAAAACCCAGTTTGAACCCCTAAAATCCGACCCCTTGAAGCTGGTTTGGAGATCTTCTGCATCAAGGAGGGAGCTGAAGCAAAGGGGAAGGCTTCCCCATCATCCCCTCGGCGTGGAGATCAACCAGGAGCTCGGAGAAGGCGATCTTGGAGGTGCTTCTGCAACTTCTTGGAACTGCCCAAGGAGGTCTTCTTCGAGCTATAAATTTCTTGGAGGATTTTTAGAGAGGCAAGTGACCTATCTATGGGTCCCCGTATGAGTCTAGGAGGTTTTTATGATTTTTATGGAATTTTCCTCGAGTCCTAGACCCTCCATTTCACCCAATGTTCAGAGCTCGGGTCTGTGTTTCTGCACAGACCTGAGTAAACGGCAAGGTCTCTGGACGCCTGTGATGATCTTGGCGTCCATCGACCATGCCGCTGACTCTGAGTCAGCGGCCAGAGACCGCCGTCTAGTTCTTCAGGACAGAACAGTGAGCTGTTCTGTCCCTCTTATACGTTAATTTCGTTATGATTTCCGTGATGAGGATATATGGTATTCCTATAAGCTATGTATTTTGTGCATTGTGGTTGTGAATGAATGTGGTGTGTTGGTGAATGTGGAAAATTGGTGTCTTTAAACTTGTGGGCATAACTTGTAGATAATTCTTGCAAATTAATGTTCCATGATTAGGATTAGTTAAATGTCTTGTTTTCAGTCTATTCATGAAGAATTGTGGGACATGTATGTATGTTCTGAATTTTGTAATTCATGCATACTTGTGGAATTGCTAGAAAGTTCGATTCGGTAAAATGAAAGCATGTAAAAAAAAAATGGTTGTGGTAACGGATTTATAGATGTATGAATTAGGATGATGTTGTATCCTGAAATCATGCATAGTGTTTTCTGTGCAAAACAGTAAGTGGGTAAATTTCAAATGTGTTAGACCCATGTTAGCATAAGTTGTGAATAATATGCTAATTAGGTGTTTGATTTTCTGTAAATCCTATTTAGCTCAGAAAAATCTGAAAAATTGAGGGTATGATTTTGAACCTGAAAACAGCATGTGGTTAAAATTTCAGGTTATTTGGAACAGTAAATAAAAAGTTATGTGTTTTCATGTGAATTGTGAATAATTCGTACATATGATCGTAATGTGATTTTATTTTGTTTAAACAGCATGATGGTGTGTTTACTATGTGTTAAATCTTGAAAACTCTGTAGTACCATGTTAGGAAAACAGAGGTGTTCATGTGAGTAAGAAAGTGAACGAAATGAAGAGTGCCAAGTGTAAAACCATGTGTAAAACGTTAAATGTGTAAAAGTGTAAACTGTGCCAATGTGATACTGCTTCCGAGAAGGCAGTGGAGCTGTATCAGGAAAAGTCCCCCTGAGAAAGTTCATTGTGTTAAGTGACCCTAAGGGCATTAGGGGGAAATCCTGGAGGTGGACAAGTACCACTGGTTAGGGTGGAGACTTGTTCTCCCGGTCTGCGCAGTCCAAGAGTCACCATTGCATTGCCTAGATGGTGCCTATGTGTTATGTGATGTGAATGTGTCCTTCTTTGGTGGTTTGGACTATGTGTCACGGCACTAAAATATGTGTAAAGTGTAATGTGTAAAGTGTATGTGACCATGTGTAAATGTGTAAGTGATATGTGAATGTGTATGTGTAAAGTGTAACCATGTGAAAAGAGGAAATTGTGAAAAAGGAAAATGTGAAAATCTAGATGTGCAATGTGTTATTGAAACCATGTGAGGCTAAATCTGAAACCATGTGAATTCAGAAAATGCATGTTATCCTTCTTGTGTTTATGTGTGCAAAGTGTTTAGAACCCATGATAGGGACAACAAATGAATATGTGTGCAAGATGGCATGATGGATTGTTCATAGATTATGTTTTAAGCAACGTTGTAGCTCTCATGTGTTGAATTATAGCCTTTGGACCATGTGAAATCAGCAACCTAAAGCATGTGAAAAAGTTATGTATGTACTTAAGAACATGTAGAATCCATGCTAATTATGTTCTCCGTTTATGTATGTAAGTTGTCCATGTTGATAACTCTCATGTTTGGTTCTTGATAAGGTTAAAGTTCATAAGTGAACGGATTAGAGACCATGTGATAGGTGAATGTTATATTTTTGAAATCTGAAAGCATGCGTTATGTATAAAATTGTAGAACTTTCATGATAGGTTGAAACCTTAATGACTAGCATGCTATGTGTTGCTAATTCATGTGCATGTAGAAACCACTAGGACTTGTACGTGTATATCATGCATAGTGTTACTTGCTGAGTCTCTGGACTCACTCCTTGCTTCGGCGTACAGGTGTAGTTGGTGACACGACACCGTTGGAGGAGACGGTGGAGACGGACTCCGAGCGTGGAGACTAGCCAGCTTTTGAGATCCTTGTGATTGTGTGTACTTCTTAGTATGTACTTGGACGTTGTATTAGAACTATCATTAAAAGAATGTAATATGTGGACATTTTGTATCTCTATTTCAGCAATTTAAATCATGTGAATTTTAGTTCCTTTTTGCAAATTGTAAACTGCATGTATGTTTAATGTGGATGATGAATGAATGGAGATAGTTCTCTTTTACTTCCGCTACTCTGTTATATATATTCGCGTGTATCTCAGCTGTTTGTATCGTTGGGTAAATGTCCCACTGTGAGGACTCTCGCTATACCGACGTGGGTTGGTATAACCGTACCGGTGTAACGAGGGCCGTCACAGAGATTGGTATCAGAGCGACCGGTTGAGATTACACATGAATATAACTAAGTCATCATCCCCATTGCATGCTAAGTATGTCCACATGTGTAGAAAACACTAATAAGAAGTGAAAAATAGATAAGAAAATGGTTAGAAAACTTAGTAACCTAGCTCTAATGGTGGCTGAAATTTTATTACAGCCATGGCTTCCCGTGGACGACGTGGAGGTGCGCCAGCTCGCGACGACGAGCAGAGGCGTGAGGAGCGGGCGGAGCAGCAGGCCCCAGCCCCACAGGGTCCTGTGCTTCCCCCACCACCACCAGTGGATTATGGAGTGTTCATGCAAGGTCTGGTGCAAGCCATGCAGACCCAGGCACACACTCAGGCAGCACTCCAGGCCCAGTTGGAGGCCCAGGTAAAATAATAAAACAACTAAGTAGTCTGCTATTTGAATTGTATGATATTGTGTTTATTGTATATTGCTTGTTGTTTAATGTAGCAGGCTCAGGCCCCAGCTCAGGACCATGGTGGACCTTCCATCATGGAGCGATTCAAGAGGATGACCCCACCCTCTTTTAAGGGGGAGAGTGATCCGCTTTGGCAGAAAGCTGGATGAGGGAGATCGAGAAAATCTTCCGAGCTATCAGGTGTCCTGACGAGGACAAGGTGACCTTAGCCACCTACATGCTACAGGTATGCTTTCGTTTATGCTTGAATGTTGGTTGTTATTTGTTAGTTAGAGCTTATGAAGGTGTGTTGCAGGAGAGAGCTGATGTATGGTGGTCCTCCCTACTGCGTACGCGCTTTGAGGACGGAGCAGTAGATGTGGCGTGGGACGCGTTCGTGAGGCTCTTCCGAGCCAAGTTCGTCCCAGAGCACGTCCAGGACAAGATGGAGCAAGAATTCCTTTCCCTGACGCAAGGATCAATGACCGTCCTGGAATACGAGGCAAGGTTTTCTGAACTCTCTAAATATGCACCGCACATAGTAGAGGATGAGCGCAGGAAGACCAAGAAATTCGTGATGGGTCTCAAACCATCACTGAGGACGAGGCTCGTGGCGTTCGACCACCGCACGCTAGACGAGGCCCTCAGCGCAGCCTGCAGACAGGAGGGAGAAATGGAGCAGTATCTAGAGGAGAAGAAGGCTTCGCAGAAGAGGCCGGCAGCGACTTTCCAGCGGCAAGACAAGAGGAAGACGGTGTACCAGACACCGCAGAAACAAGTGGCAGTCAGCAACTATCAGGTACCCTCTGTACGTTCCCCCGGTGCGAAGAAGGAGTGTCCCCATTGTGGGAAGACCCATGGAGGTTCGGAGTGTTGGTTAATAGCGGGTAGATGCCTAAAGTGTGGGAGCAGCGACCACAAGATCAAGGATTGCCCGAGGCTTCAGCAGGAAGCTCAGCGAGGAGCGCCAGTACCAGCAGTAGCGGCAGCCGCGCCAGCTACAGGACGACCAGGAAGGCCTCGAGCCCCAGCTCGAGTGTTTGCTTTAGCTCGTGAGGACGCCGAGCAGGCGGAGCATGTCACCGAAGGTACAGTTTTACTTTTCGGTGTGCACGCTCGGGTTTTGTTTGATACGGGTGCTACTCACTCGTTCATTTCCGAGCGGTTCGCTAGGCAGTTAGCCCTAGAGTCAGGCATAGAGTCTGAGGAGTTAGAGGTCCCTTTGTCTGTGCACACCCCTGCGGGCACGGTATCGACTAGGAAGTGCATTCCGTCGTTACCTGTGTGCATTGAGGATAGATTCCTAGATGGGTGTTTCTTCTTGCTAAAGATGAAGGACTATGATTGTATCTTTGGTCTGGATTGGCTAGAGGAGCACTATGCGTTAGTGGATTGTCGTAGGAAGAAGATTGTTTTCCGCATTCCTGGTGAGGATGAGTTCTCTCATCCCTTGCCAAAGAACTTAGCGGGAAAGTTAGTCATCTCTGCCATGAAGGCGATGCGTATGGTGAACAAGGGTTGTGACGCATTTCTTGCCAGCGTTATGCTAGTACCCGATGCTGGTTCGTCACTGACTCTTGCAGAGATCGATGTGGTGCAGGACTTTCCAGATGTCTTTCCCGATGACTTGTCTGGATTGCCACCGGATAGGGAGATAGAGTTCACTATAGAGTTGCTTCCAGGCACCTCTCCTATCTCGAAGGCCCCATATCGGATGGCCCCTGCAGAATTAGCCGAGTTGAGGAAGCAATTGCAGAATTGCTCGATAAGGGATTTATTCGCCCCAGTGTTTCCCCTTGGGGCGCGCCTGTATTATTCGTCAAGAAGAAAGACGGGTCACTTCGGTTGTGCATTGATTATAGGAAGCTAAACCAGGTGACTGTGAAGAACAGGTATCCCTTACCTCGGATTGATGATCTGTTTGACCAGTTGCGAGAGGCATCAGTCTTTTCCAAGATTGACTTGCGATCTGGTTATCATCAGTTGAAGATTAAGAGTGAGGATGTGTCCAAGACGGCATTTAGAACCCGTTATGGACATTATGAGTTTTTGGTTCTTCCTTTCGGATTGACCAACGCCCCTGCAGCGTTCATGGATCTCATGAACCGGGTGTTTAGTCCGTATTTAGATAGCTTTGTGTTGTGTTTATTGATGACGTGTTGGTCTATTCTCCGGATGAGGCCACACATCGTCAGCATTTGAGGTTAGTCTTAGAGGTTCTCCGTGAGCACAACTGTATGCAAAGTACAGCAAGTGCGAGTTCTGGTTGCGCGAGGTTCACTTTCTCGGGCATGTTATCTCCGGCGCTGGTGTAGCTGTTGATCCAGCAAAGATCCAGGCAGTTATGGATTGGGATGTTCCCAAGACTCCTTCGGAGATTCGTAGTTTCCTTGGGTTAGCTGGTTACTATCGGCGATTCATTGAGGGTTTCTCATCCATCGCCGCCCCTATGACAAAGCTGACCAGAAAGGGTGAGAAGTTTGTATGGTCTGAGGCATGTGAGCGCAGCTTTCAGCTATTGAAGGCTAAGCTTACTTCTGCTCCGGTATTGGTATTGCCCAGTGGTCTAGAAGGCTTTGCCATTTATACGGATGCATCTCGGATTGGTTTAGGCTGTGTGCTCATGCAGCAAGAGAGGGTAGTAGCTTATGCTTCTCGTCAGTTGAAGGAGCATGAGAGGAACTATCCGACTCATGATTTAGAGCTAGCAGCTGTGGTTCATGCACTAAAGATCTGGAGGCACTATCTTTATGGTGTCAGATTTGAGGTGTTTACCGACCACAAGAGCTTGAGGTATCTTTTCTCCCAAAAGGAATTAAACCTGAGGCAGAGAAGATGGATTGAGTTCTTGAAGGACTATGACTTCGACCTTCAGTATCATCCTGGAAAGGCGAACGTCCTAGCGGATGCTCTTAGTAGGAAGAGGTCTTCGCTCCAGCAGGATTGGAAGATGTGGAGGATGCAGCGTGCTCTATGACCGAGTTAGAGCCATCGCTGTGTCAGGCTTTTGTAGCTCAGCTATCCCTTAGATCCTCAGTCTTGGATGAGGTGATTGAGCAGCAGAAAGCCGATCCTAGATTGTTAGAGTTAGTGGGTAAGGCGGGCATTGCTCGTGATGAGGACGATGTGATTAGATTTCAGCACCGCGTTTGTGTCCCCGATGTAGTAGATGTCCGTGAGCATGTGTTGGCGGAGGCTCATAGATCGCGATTCTCTATTCATCCGGGTAACACTAAGATGTATCAAGACTTGAAGAGATCATTTTGGTGGCCCGGCATGAAGAAGGACGTTGCGGATTATGTGTCTAGATGTCTAGTATGTCAGCAGGTGAAAGCCGAGCGGCAGCGACCATCCGGCCTTATGCAGAGGATGGATATCCCCGTATGGAAGTGGGAAGCTGTCACTATGGATTTCGTATCGGGTTTGCCTCGATCTAGAAGGGGCAATGACTCGATTTGGGTAGTTGTAGATAGATTCTCGAAGACTGCTCATTTCTTACCTATGAAGAAGAAGCAGTCAGTAGAGCTTAGCTAGATTGTATGTTAGCGGTATCGTTAGATTGCATGGTGTGCCGAAGTCGATCATTTCGGATCGAGATCCGAGATTCACTTCGAGATTGTGGAAGGGTCTTCAGGATGCGTTAGGTTCGGAGCTTAAGCTCAGTTCGGCGTTTCATCCCCAGACCGATGGACAGTCCGAGAGGACTATCCAGACGCTCGAGGATATGTTGAGAGCGTGTGTTCTGGATTGGAAAGATGATTGGGAGCGTCATTTACCTCTTGTGGAGTTCGCATACAACAACAGCTTTCATGCTAGTATTGGAATGGCTCCATTCGAGGCGTTGTATGGTAGGCCCTGCAGATCTCCTTTATGTTGGGAGGAGACTGGTGATAGGCAGTTGATCGGACCGGAGTTGGTTCAGGAAACTTCGGATAAGATTCAGCTTATCAGAAAAGGCTTGTTGCGGCACAGGATAGGCAGAAGAGTTATGCCGACAACAGGAGAAAGGATTTGGAGTTCGAGGTTGGCGATCATGTCTTCTTGAAGATATCGCCTACTCGTGGAGTTGTCAGATTTGGCAGGCATAGCAAGCTAAGCCCTAGGTTCATTGGCCCATATGAGATTCTCAGACGTTTGGGCAACGTGGCGTACGAGCTAGCTTTACCCCCAGCTTTGGCTAGCGTTCACCCGGTATTCCACGTATCTATGCTCAGGAAGTATGTCCGAGATCCGTCTCATGTGATTAGTCATGAGCCAGTGGAGATCCAGCCAGATCTTTCGTATGTCGAGCAGCCAGTAGCCATTCTTGACCGGAAGGTTCAGCATCTCCGGAACAAGAGTATCGCGTCGGTGAAAGTTCTATGGCGGAACTTCTCGCGTGAGGAGGCTACGTGGGAGCTTGAGGATGCGATGAAGAAGAAGTATCCCCTTTTGTTTGAGTAGTGTCATTCTAACTTCGAGGACGAAGTTTCTTTAAGGGGGAGAGGGTGTAAGACCCTCGAATTCCGTCGTATTTTCGTATTTATGTGTGTATATTGTGTTGAGTATGTATGTACGTATTTATGTGGATATTAAAATAGTATAAATACGTGTACATGTGTTATATTAAACGTCAATAATGTATGTATTGCATGATGATAGTGAGAATATAATACCATGTACATATTGCATGTATAGAAGCTTGGTATGCATGGTTTCTGCATAAATTAGGGTTCTGGCCGAAGACCCTATTGGCGTGGAGATCAACCAGAGCTGAGCAAAGGGAAGGCTTCCCCATCGTCCCCTTGCGTGGAGATCAACCAGGAGCTCGGAAGAAGGCGATCTTGGAGGTGCTTCTGCAACTTCTTGGAACTGCCCAAGGAGGTCTTCTTCGAGCTATAATTTCTTGGAGGATTTTTAGAGAGGCAAGTGACCTATCTATGGTGTCCCTGTATGAGTCTAGGAGGTTTTATGATTTTTGTAAAATTTTCCTCGAGTCCTAGACCCTCCATTTCACCCAATGTTCAGAGCTCGGGTCTGTGTTTCTGCACAGACCTGAGTAAACGGCAAGGTCCCTGGACGCCTGTGATGATCTTGGCGTCCATCGACCATGCCGCTGACTCTGAGTCAGCGGCCAGAGACCGCCGTCTAGTTCTTCAGGACAGAATAGTGAGCTGTTCTGTCCCTCTTATACGTTAATTTCGTTATGATTTCCGTGATGAGGATATATGGTATTCCTATAAGCTATGTATTTTGTGCATTGTGGTTGTGAATGAATGTGGTGTGTTGGTGAATGTGGAAAATTGGTGTCTTTAAACTTGTGGGCATAACTTGTAGATAATTCTTGCAAATTAATGTTCCATGATTAGGATTAGTTAAATGTCTTGTTTTCAGTCTATCCATGAAGAATTGTGGGACATGTATGTATGTTCTTAATTTTTGTAATTCATGCATACTTGTGGAATTGCTAGAATGTTCGATTCGGTAAAATGAAAGCATGTAAAAAAAAAATGGTTGTGGTAACGGATTTATAGATGTATGAATTAGGATGATGTTGTATCCTGAAATCATGCATTAGTGTTTTCTGTGCAAAACAGTAAGTGGGTAAATTTCAAATGTGTTAGACCCATGTTAGCATAAGTTGTGAATAATATGCTAATTAGGTGTTTGATTTTCTGTAAATCCTATTTAGCTTAGAAAAATCTGAAAAATTGAGGTATGATTTTGAACCTGAAAACAGCATGTGGTTAAAATTTCAGGTTATTTGGAACAGTAAATAAAAAGTTATGTGTTTTCATGTGAATTGTGAATAATTCGTACATATGATCGTAATGTGATTTTATTTTGTTTAAAACAGCATGATGGGTGTGTTTACTATGTGTTAAATCTTGAAAACTCTATAGTACCATGTTAGGAAAAACAGAGGTGTTCATGTGAGTAAGAAAGTGAACGAAATGAAGAGTGCCAAGTGTAAAACCATGTGTAAAACGTTAAATGTGTAAACTGTGCCAATGTGATACTGCTTCCGAGAAGGCAGTGGAGCTGTATCAGGGAAAAGTCCCCCTGAGAAAGTTCATTGTGTTAAGTGACCCTAAGGGCATTAGGGGGAAATCCTGGAGGTGGACAAGTACCACTGGTTAGGGTGGAGACTTGTTCTCCCGGTCTGCGCAGTCTAAGAGTCACCATTGCATTGCCTAGATGGTGCCTATGTGTTATGTGATGTGAATGTGTCCTTCTTTGGTGGTTTGGACTATGTGTCACGACACTAAAATATGTGTAAGTGTAATGTGTAAAGTGTATGTGACCATGTGTAAATGTGTAAGTGATATGTGAATGTGTATGTGTAAAGTGTAACCATGTGAAAAGAGGAAATTGTGAAAAAGGAAAATGTGAAAATGTAGATGTGCAATGTGTTATTGAAACCATGTGAGGCTAAATCTGAAACCATGTGAATTCAGAAAATGCATGTTATCCTTCTTGTGTTTATGTGTGCAAAGTGTTTAGAACCCATGATAGGGACAACAAATGAATATGTGTGCAAGATGGCATGATGGATTGTTCATAGATTATGTTTTAAGCAACGTTGTAGCTCTCATGTGTTGAATTATAGCCTTTGGACCATGTGAAATCAGCAACCTAAAGCATGTTAAAAGGTTATGTATGTACTTAAGAACATGTAGAATCCATGCTAATTTTGTTCTCCGTTTATGTATGTAAGTTGTCCATGTTGATAACTCTCATGTTTGGTTCTTGATAAGGTTAAAGTTCATAAGTGAACGGATTAGAGACCATGTGATAGGTGAATGATATATTTTTTAAATCTGAAAGCATGCGTTATGTATAAAATTGTAGAACTTTCATGATAGGTTGAAACCTTGAATGAACTAGCATGCTATGTGTTGCTAATTCTATGTGCATGTAGAAACCACTAGGACTTGTACGTGTATATCATGCATAGTGTTACTTGCTGAGTCTCTGGACTCACTCCTTGCTTCGGCGTACAGGTGTAGTTGGTGACACGACACCGTTGGAGGAGACGGTGGAGACGGACTCCGAGCGTGGAGACTAGCCAACTTTTGAGATCCTTGTGATTGTGTGTACTTCTTAGTATGTACTTGGACGTTGTATTAGAACTATCATTAAAGAATGTAATATGTGGACATTTTGTATCTCTATTTCAGCAATTTAAATCATGTGAATTTTAGTTCCTTTTTGCAAATTGTAAACTGCATGTATGTTTAATGTGGACGATGAATGAATGGAGATAGTTCTCTTTTACTTCCGCTACTCTGTTATATATATTCGCGTGTATCTCAGCTGTTTGTATCGTTGGGTAAATGTCCCACTGTGAGGACTCTCGCTATACCGACATGGGTTGGTATAACCGTACCGGTGTAACGAGGGCCGTCACACTTTTGGTTAACGTAGGTGATATAAAATTGATTGAGGAAACTTTGCCACCTCATCAACCGATCAGTTAGGACAGGCTTCTCAAGCAAGTACCGAACAGGGTCCATACGCGCCAGAAGTTTCACTTCATGAGCCAAGAAATAGTGCTTCAACTTCTGGGCAACCCAGACGACGGCCACGCACGTTCTTTCCATGGCGGTGTACTTCTTTTCAGCCTCATTGAATAACTTGGATAAATAGTACACCGCTCTCTCCTTCTTCTCGTCGTCGTATTTGGCCAAAACCGCTCCAGTTGAATCTTCTGTGGTTGACACATAGAGCAGTAAAGGCTGACCCGGGACCGGAGGAGCGAGAACAGGGGGATTAAAAGATAGCTCTTCATTCATCAAAGGCCTTCTGACATTTATCGTCCCAATTAAACTTCGCCTCTCCTCTAAGCATCTCGCAGAAGGGCTTACAGCGGATTGAATGCTGGGAGATGAATCTCCTAATAAACTAGAGTCTGCCATTAGCCCTCTGACTTCTCTGATATTCCTAGGAGGAGGCATGTCAATTATTGCTTTGGCCTTGTTAGGATCAATTTCAATTCCCTGCTAACTTACTATGAACTCGAGCAATTTCCCCGAAGAGACACCAAAGACGCACTTCTTGGGGTTCATCTTAAGATTGTGCTCTCTAGACCTTTGGAGAACTGCCCGGAGGACCTCAGCATGGCCATGTTGAGTCTTTGATTTTGCCAAGACATCGTCCACATAGACCTCCATGTGCACATGCATCATGTCATGAAATATCGCCATCATAGCCCTTTGATAGGTTGCTCCCGCATTCTTTAATCCGAAGGGCATGACGACATAACAATAAGTCCCCCAGGGCGTTGTAAATGAAGTTTTCTCCTGGACTTCCTCTGCCAAGCGAATCTGGTTGTACCCAAAGAAACCATCCATAAACGACAAAAGCTCGAAGCCGGCAGTATTGTCCACTAGAACATCTATGTGTGGGAGAGGGAAATCGTCCTTCGGGCAAGCACGATTAAGGTCACGGAAATCTATACAGATCCTAACCTTACCGTCCTTCTTCATTACAGGGATGATATTAGCTACCCACTGTGGATATAGCACAACCCTAATAAATTTGGCTTTGTGCAACTTGTCAACCTCCTCTTTGATCTTAAGTGCAAGCTTAGGATGTAGCCTTCTCAACTTTTACTTGACGGCCTTTGCGTCGGCTTTTAGGACCAAACGATGCTCGACCAAAGAGGTATCGAGTCCTGGCATGTCCTCATAAGACCAATCAAATCCGTCGAAAAATTCTTTGAGAATGGCTACCAGAGCTTCTTCTTCTTCAACACTCAAGTTGGCACTAATCAAAACTGTCTTCGGGGATTCTTCAGTGCCAAGGTTGACTTCTTTAGTGGGCTCGTCTGCAGCCATGGTTGGCTCGTCGAACCTTTTTGTGCCATCCACATAAGAGCTCACTGGGTCCTCTTCTCCTGACCCAGGATCTCCCGACTCATGCTCCTCTTCAAAATCTAACAGATAAACTCCTAAACCGTCATCTACGGAGTCACCTTCCTCAAAGTCAGACTCGACGAGAGTAGGATCCTCAAGAAATTCTGGCACCTGACTTAACTTACCACACTTCTCCGCCAAGGCCATGACAAAATGGGCAGGAACTTGCCTACCCTTCTCCTTGCGCACGCATGGCTGAGAGGAACTAGACTCTCCTAAACTTAAACCAGACCCTAGACTAGCCTCTAGACCTGACTCTAAACTAGAATCTAGACCATATTTACATGACTGCTATGTACAAAACTATGTACAAGGGAAGTTCCCCTAGAGGGGCAAGAGGAAGAGGAACTTAGGCCGGAAAGCGTCGGCCCCTGGCCGAGCTGAAGAGGTTCCAGGGAGGAAGGGTGCTCAATGGAGATCTCGTATTCCCAATTTTCAAAATTGGCGTTTTTTTTTTTTTTTGGAGTCAAGGCTAAGAACCATGAGTTGCTGACTCAAGGTAGCCTCGACTGGCGAGATGAGGGATGGAGAGAGGACAGAAGGAGAAAGAAGGGGATTAGAGGTGGATGGAGGAACTGAATTGTGCGGTGGGCACACAGAAGTAGAGGAAGATAGAGATGATGGTGGTGAAGATGGTGAAGAAGGGAGATTAGAGCCAAAGAGGGAGAGGAGGCCAAAATCGTCAGAAATGTCCTCTATTTGGGCATCATCTTCTTCTTCTTCATCCCCACTCCCAGAGTAAGGTATTTCTTCAATTAAGGGCTCCCTGGTCCCCAACTATGTTGGCCCCTGAACAAAATACTCCTTTAAAGTCCAGGTAAGGGGTTGATACGGTATAAATGGGTCCGGATGGATAGGGCCTGGGTGGAAACCTAGACCGGCCTTGGGTAACAACCTCCTAATTGCCTGGACGCTCTGGATCTCTCCCTTTTCATCCGTGCCCAACCCGCGGCCATGAACATAGCCGATGTTGGCCATCACTTCCCAACCCTTTCCCGGGGGACATGGAATATGGAGTTCTACAATAGGCCGGGGAGGTTGGCCGAGCTCACAGGGTGTGGGGAAGTCAAAAAGAGACATAACTGGCTTCTTCCCCTTATCCGGAATGAACAAGTGCGGCATCTGCTCTGTGGTAACCGCATTGAGTGTCTCCAAGATGGGAATGCTCTTAATTTTGATTACCCGCCCATTAAACGGAAATTTGAAGCACTGGTGGGCGGTGGAAGGGACCCCTAAAGTCTATTCTAGCCAGGGACGACCGAGGATGGCCTTGTAGGCCGAGTCGACATCAAGGACTAGGAACTCGGTGGACATGGTGACAGGTCCGATTCCTAACTTAAGAGCAATTTTGCCTTTGCCAACCCTTTTGAAGTTGTCGTAGGCGCGATGGTGGAGCAGCTTTTCTCCAGATTCTCTTCGCCTAAACCCAACTGCTTAAGGGTCTTCATTGAGAGACATTAATGGATGCCCCGGTGTCGATGAGAGTGGAGTCCACCGAAACCCCATTGAGGTTGATGGTGAGACAAAGAGGAAGCGAACGACACTCAGGGAGGCAAGATCCTTGTCCAGAAAGAAACTGAGGGTCCTTGGGTGAGAGAATGAATGGCATTGGTGACCCGCTAGGACGGAGGTCATCATTACCATGATTATCTGAAGAAAGTGGAGGAGAGTGGATTGATGCGACGGCGACCTCTGAATCAATTCTAAAATGGACACCCTCGCGGGTGTCTTATCCAAATGTTGGAGAATGTCATATTCGGTGCCAGCCGGAGGTGGAGGCCCATTATCCTCCTCATCTTGGGATGGCCGCAGAGGCAGAGGAATGATCCGGTTTCGGAGCGTGACATGTACGGCCTCCTGAGACTGAGGGCGGATGAGCTAGAGGGGTCTGGAGGATGACTCAATGGCAGGGGAAGTGAGGATTGTGGGGTAGGCATCCTGTGGAGGTCGGATGAGCATTAAGGGTCTTTCCTCTAGGATGGCATCTACCGACGTGGAAGGCTCCTGAGACTCGGCCGTGGGACACAGGTACCATTCTTCGAAACCTTCTACCCCCCACTGTTGCTCTCTCCTCACAACCCGAGGTCCTAGGTGTGACGACCCTCATTATATCGGTACGGTTATACCAACCCACGTCGGTATAGTAAAGGTTATCACAGTGGGACATTTACCCAAACACTATCACATGATTGAGATATACACAAATATAGACACAGAGTCGCGGAAGTAAAGGACTAACTGTCATCACATTTCATCATCCACATTTCTCATACATGATCCATATAGCAAATTAAAGACTAAACTTTCATAATTGAAATTAAACCAAACTACATTGTCCACAAGATTAAGTTCTACATTTAATACATAATTTGTCCGCAATTACATAAATGATAACTCTAATACAAACTACAATTTACATACTGTGAAACAAAAAGGGACACAATGTCAACTCCACAAGCTACTCTCCACGCTCGGAGTCGCTCTCCACGGTCTCCTCCAATAGTGTGTCACCAACTAAACCTGTACGCCGAAGCAAGGAGTGAGTCTAAAAGACTCAGCAAGTAACTCCATACACATCATTCATGCATACATCATAGTAGGTTCTACTATTTCAATTTGCACGGCAATAATACAGCATGCTTGAACATCAATAAGAGACAACCTATCATGGTATTTCTACAAAGTCAAAACACATGGTACATGGTTTAAGATGTTTCACATAACACTTCCTATCACATGCTTTCTACTCATTTAATCACATGAAAACTACACTTCCAATTTGACTATAACATGATGGCAATTTACATGGAATTAGAAATATCATAGCATGAATTATCGTCTCATACTCTAACACATTCACTTCACATGATTACACATTCCCATATTTCACATGGTTCATTTTTCAAACATTTCACATGTACACAATGTTCACATTCTAACATAAATAGTTCACATGATTTCACATTTCACATCCACATGTTCACATATACACATTTTACACATGCTCACATTCACATTTCACAATTTATTTGCCGTGACACATGGTCCAAACCACCACTAGAAGGACACATCACATACACATAACACATAGCACATCACCTAGGCAATACAGTGATGACTCTTGGCACTGCGCAGACCGGGAGAACACGTCTCCACCCTAACCAGTGGTACTTGTCCACCTCCAGGATTTCATCCTAATGCCCTTAGGATATCTTAACACATTGAACCTTCTCATGGGGACCTTTCCATGATACAGTTCCACAGCCCTCTATGGAAGCAGTGTCACACACGGCACATTTTACACATTACACATTCCGATTAACACACGTTTTACATATGATATTCACACTTTCTTGTTTATGCACATGGTTCTGTTCTTCCCTAGCATGGTGCTACTAATAACAGAAATCAAACATTTATTAGCTCTCATGGATTAATTGGAATGCACATCATTCAACCTAAATCATGGTACATGTATTTGTAGCTCATTTTCACATGGAAATCTCATAGTGTAGGCTAATGTTATCAAATTTTCCTGAAAATTTAACCACATGCTGTTTTCAGTTATAAGAACACACATACAAATTTTCAGATTTTTTTGAAATCACATGTATTTATAGAAATTAAAACATTTGGTTTCATGCCATTCATAAATTAAGTTAACATAGAACATAGCATGGATTTCAGATTTAATCATGCACAGTCATGAACCACACATACATATTGGCACAAGAAAATTTTCCCAATTTAACTCCCAACACACGATTTACTAGAATTTTTGCAAGGTCTACACATGTTTTCTATTTATCATTTTAGAAATTATAAAAATTCGCATGAGTATGGGAAAATTTCCAAGTTTGCAGGGCATGGACTAATACATATAAACATGGTCCATAAAATTTCACAGCCTTTAATTCCTCAGAATTCATGGGAACAAAATTAAACATGCGTAACCTCTTTCCTACACATGCCTTTTAATAATTCTAATAATTAATTCCATCCACACAAAAATACAGGAAATTTCACACACATCACATTATCTATTTTACATAACATATAAAATTTACATTATATCCTCTTGCGCAGAAATCCGGAATTTTAAGATATAGGGCAGAACAGTTCACTGTTCTATCAAGAAGAACTCAACGGCATACTATGGACGTTTACAATAGTTGGCGGCAACATCGTTGGCCGCTGACTCAAGATCTCAACGACAATAGATCTTGCCGTCAAGTTTGGACCTGTGTAAAAACATAGTCCGAGCTCTAAAGAATGGTGAATGTAGGGGATCCAGGACATGAGGAAAATCCATAAAAATGATAGAAACCTCCTAGACACATACATGGACAAAGTGAAAGGGTTACTTGCCTCTGGAAAAACACCTAAAGGGATCAAAATGGTTGGAGAAGCTCTCCTTGGGCAGTCCCAAGAAGCCTCCAAGATGTCTCCACTCCGGCCTCTGTGATGCTCCCCTCTGCAATCCAGGGTCGGGGATGTGTAGCCGGATGTGTTGTCTCCCTCCTTGTCGAAGTAGATCTCCAGAAGAGGCCTTGGATCGCCGGATCAAAGCCTCCAAACTCCAAGTTTTCTCACAGCTCACTAGGGTTTTCGCTTATCTCTTTGCAAAGAGCCAAGAGAGCTCTAGAGGTTGCAACAAGGGCTCTCTTAAGAGAGGACCCTCTCACCCCACGCAAGAGGTCGGTTGGAAGGCCAAGGAGCCGTTGGGGAGTGGTTGGTGTCTCCCATCAAGGCATGGCACACCATGCTGCTGCAGACTGGTCTGTCAGGATATAGATGTCCACCGATATGGCCGTCGACTGAATAATCGACGTCCACCTATATGGACGTTAACAATAAGTGAACGTCCATTCATGTTGACGTCGACTAATCCTTTGGCCAGAACCCAAAACCATGCAAAACCCTAATTTCTCCTAAGTTGATGCATGCAATACATAGGGTGTAATGCACACACTCACTATGTCACGAAATCAACCAATATATACATACAACTAAGTTTATACATACATTCATAAGTACACCAAGATAATGTATATATAATACTTACACGATAATGCATATACATACACAAGCATAAAATTGCACACAATAAAATAATAAGGAAAAATTCGAGGGCCTTACACCCTCTCCCCCTTAAAGAAACTTCGTCCTCGAAGTTAGGACAACACTACTCAAACAAAAGGGGATACTTCTTCTTCATCGCATCCTCAAGCTCCCAAGTAGCCTCCTCCCGCGAGAAGTTACGCCATAGAACTTTTACCGACGCAATACTCTTGTTCCGGAGGTGCTGAACCTTCCGGTCAAGAATAGCTACTGGTTGCTCCACATATGACAGATCTGGCTGGATCTCCACTGGCTCATGACTAATAACATGAGATGGATCTCGGACATATTTCCTGAGCATAGATACGTGGAAAACGGGGTGAACACTAGCCAAAGCTGGGGGTAAAGCTAGCTCATAAGCCACGTTGCCCAATCGTTTGAGAATCTCATACGTGCCAATGAATCTAGGGCTCAACTTACTATGCCTGCCAAACCTGACGACACCACGCGTAGGCGATATCTTTAAGAAGACATGATCACCTACCTCGAACTCTAGATCCTTCCTCCTGTTGTCGGCATAGCTCTTCTGTCTATCCTGTGCTGCAACAAGCCTCCTCCTAATCAACTGGATCTTATCTGAAGTCTCCTGAACTAACTCCGGACCAATCAGCTGTCTATCACCAGTCTCCTCCCAACACAAAGGAGATCTGCAGGGCCTACCATACACGCCTCGAATGGAGCCATACCGATACTAGCATGAAAGCTGTTGTTGTATGCGAAGTCCACAAGAGGTAAATGACGCTCCCAATCATCCTTCCAATCCAGCACACACGCTCTCAACATATCCTCGAGCGTTTGGATAGTCCTCTCGGACTGTCCATCGGTCTGGGGATGAAACGCCGAACTGAGCTTAAGCTCCGAACCTAACGCATCCTGAAGACCCTTCCACAGTCTCGAAGTAATCTCGGATCTCGATCCGAAATGATCGACTTCGGCACACCATGCAATCTAACGATACTGCTAACATACAATCTAGCTAAACTCTCTACTGACTGCTTCTTCTTCATAGGCAAGAAATGAGCAGTCTTCGAGAATCTATCTACAACTACCCAAATCGAGTCATTGCCCCTTCTAGATCAAGGCAAACCCGATACGAAATCCATAGTGACAGCTTCCCACTTCCATACGGGGATATCCATCTTCTGCATAAGGCCGGATGGTCGCTGCCGCTCGGCTTTCACCTGCTGACATACTAGACATCTGGACACATAATCCGCAACATCCTTCTTCATGCCGGACCACCAAAATGATCTCTTCAGGTCTTGATACATCTTAGTGTTACCCAGATGAATAGAGAATCGCGATCTATGAGCCTCCGCTAACACATGCTCACGGACATCTACCATATCGGGGACACAAACACGGTGCTGAAATCTAATCACACCATCCTCAAACCGTGTACGTAGTAATGAAGCCCACCACACATCAGCTCTCTCCTGCAACATAACCTTCATAAGCACCGCTAAACAACTTCAACTTAACAGGGAATAGGAAACACATAACTAACACATACCTGTAGCATGTAGGTGGCTAAAGTAACCTTGTCCTCATCCACACACCTGATGGCCCGGAAGATCTTCTCGATCTCCCTCATCCAGCTTTCTGCTAGCAACGGATCGCTCTCCCCCTTGAAAGAGGGTGGCAGCATCCTCTTGAATCTTTCCATGATGGAAGGTCCACCATGGTCCTGAGCTGGGGCCTAGCCTGCTACACCAAACAATAACGATATACAATAAACACAATATCATGCAATTTAAATAGCAAACTACTAGGTTGTTTTATTATTCTACCTAGGCCTCCAACTGGGCCTGGAGTGCTGCCTGGGTGTGGGCCTGCGTTTGCATGGCTTGCACCAGACCTTGCATAAATACTCCATAGTCCACTACCGGTGGTGGGAGAAGCACAGGACCCTGTGGGGCCGGGGCCTGCTGCTCTGCCCGCTCCGCACGCCTCTGCTCGTCGTCGCGAGCTGGCACACCTCCACGTCGTCCACGGGAAGCCATGGTTGTAATAAATTTTAGCCACCAATTAGAGCTAGGTTACTAAGCTTCCTAACCTTTTTCTTATCTTTTTTTTTTTTCCATTCATTATTAGTCGTTTCTACCCATGTGGACAAACTATAAAGATTTAGCATGCAATGAGGATGATGATTCATGTATATTCATGTAAGATCTCAATCGGTTGCTCTGATACCAATCTCTGTAACGACCCTCATTATACCGGTACGGTTATACCAACCCACGTCGGTATAGTAAAGGTTATCACAGTGGGACATTTACCCAAACACTATCACATGATTGAGATATACACAAATATAGACACAGAGTCGCGAAAGTAAAGGACTACCTGTCATCACATTTCATCATCCACATTTCTCATACATGATCCATATAGCAAATTAAAGACTAAACTTTCATAATTGAATTTAAACCAAACTACATTGTCCACAAGATTAAAGTTCTACATTTAATACATAATTTGTCCGCATTACATAAATGATAACTCTAATACAAACTACAATTTACATATTGTGAAACAAAAAGGGACACAACGTCAACTCCACAAGCTTCTCTCCACGCTCGGAGTCGCTCTCCACGGTCTCCTCCAAAAGTGTGTCACCAACTAAACCTGTACGACGAAGCAAGAAGTGAGTCTAAAAGACTCAGCAAGTAACTCCATACACATCATTCATGCATACATCATAGTAGGTTCTACTATTTCAATTTGCACGGCAATCATACAACATGCTTGAACATCAATAAGAGACAACCTATCATGGTATTTCTACAAGTCAAAACACATGGTACATGGTTTAAGATGTTTCACATAACACTCCCTATCACATGCTTTCTACTCATTTAATCACATGAAAACTACACTTCCAATTTGACTATAACATGATGGCAATTTACATGGAATTAGAAATATCATAGCATGAATTATCGTCTCATACTCTAACACATTCACTTCACATGATTACACATTCCCATATTTCACATGGTTCATTTTTCAAACATTTCACATGTACACAATGTTCACATTCTAACATAAATAGTTCACATGATTTCACATTTCACATCCACATGTTCACATATACACATGCTCACATTCACATTTCACAATTTATTTGCCGTGACACATGGTCCAAACCACCGCTAGAAGGACACATCACATACACATAACACATAGCACATCACCTAGGCAATACAGTGATGACTCTTGGCACTGCGCAGACCGGAGAACACGTCTCCACCCTAACCAGTGGTACTTGTCCACCTCCAGGATTTCATCCTAATGCCCTTAGGATATCTTAACACATTGAACCTTCTCATGGGGACCTTTCCATGATATAGTTCCACAGCCCTCTATGGAACAGTGTCACACACGGCACATTTTACACATTACACATTCCGATTAACACACGTTTTACATATGATATTCACACTTTCTTGTTTATGCACATGGTTCTGTTCTTCCCTAGCATGGTGCTACTAATAACAGAAATCAAACATTTATTAGCTCTCATGGATTAATTGGAATGCACATCATTCAACCTAAATCATGGTACATGTATTTGTAGCTCATTTTCACATGGAAATCTCATAGTGTAGGCTAATGTTATCAAATTTTCCTAAAAATTTAACCACATGCTGTTTTCCGTTAAAAGAACACACATACAAATTTTCAGATTTTTCTGAATGCACATGTATTTATAGAAATTAAAACATTTGGTTTCATGCCATTCATAAATTAAGTTAACATAGAACATAGCATGGATTTCAGATTTAATTATGCACAGTCATGAACCACACATACATATTGGCACAAGAAATTTTTCCCAATTTAATTCCAACACACGATTTACTAGAATTTTCGCAAGGTCTACACATGTTTTCTATTTCTTATTGTAGAAATTATAAAAATTCGCATGATATGGGAAAATTTCCAAGTTTGCAGGGCATGGACTGATACATATAAACATGGTCAATAAAATTTCACAGCCTTTAATTCCTCAGAATTCATGGGAACAAAATTAAACATGCGTAACCTCTTTCCTACACATGCCTTTTAATAATTCTAATAATTAATTCCATCCACACAAAAATACAAGAAATTTCACACACATCACATTATCTATTTTACATAACATATAAATTTACATTATATCCTCATGCGCAGAAATCCGGAATTTAAAGATATAGGGCAGAACAGTTCATGTTCTGTCAAGAAGAACTCAACGGCATACTATGGACGTTTACAATAGTTGGCGGCAACATCGTTGGCTGCTGACTCAAGATCTCAACGAATAGATCTTGCCGTCAAGTTCGGACCTGTGTAAAAACTCAGTCCGAGCTCTAAAGAATGGTGAATGTAGGGGATCTAGGACACGAGGAAAATCCATAAAAATGATAGAAACCTCCTAGACACATACATGGACAAGGTGAAAGGGTTACTTGTCCCTGGAAAAACTCTTAATGAGATCAAAATGGTTGGAGAAGCTCTCCTTGGGCAGTCCCAAGAAGCCTCCAAGATGTCTCCACTCCGGCCTCTGTGATGCTCCCCTCTGCAATCCAGGGTCGGGGATGTGTAGCCGGATGTGTTGTCTCCCTCCTTGTCGAAGTAGATCTCCAGAAGAGGCCTTGGATCTCCGGATCAAAGCCTCCAAACTCCAAGTTTTCTCACAGCTCACTAGGGTTTTCTCTTATCTCTTTGCAAAGAGCCAAGAGAGCTCTAGAGGTTGCAACAAGGGCTCTCTTAAGAGAGGACCCTCTCACCCCACACAAGAGGTCAGTTGGAAGGCCAAGGAGCCGTTGGGGAGTGGTTGGTATCTCCCATCAAGGCATGGCACACTATGCTGCTGCAGACTGGTCTGTCAGGATATAGATGTCCACCGATATGGCCGTCGACTGAATAATCGACGTCCACCTATATGGACGTTAACAATAAGTGAACGTCCATTCATGTTGACGTCGACTAATCCTTCGGCCAGAACCCAAAACCATGCAAAACCCTATTTCTCCTAAGTTCATGCATGCAATACATAGGGTGTAATGCACACACTCACTATGTCACGAATCAACCGATATATACATACAACTAAGTTTATACATACATTCATAAGTACACCAAGATAATGTATACATAATACTTACACGATAATGCATATACATACACAAGCATAAAATTGCACACAATAAATAATAAGGACAAAATTCGAGGGCCTTACACTAGGTGTACCATGGTATGCACGCTCTCATGGGTTTTAGAGGAGGAGCGATTGTTGCTTTGGTGGTTGGGGAGAGGGTTACTGAAAATGCCAAGGTCCTTTTTGGTGTACCTAGACTTTGCTATGGCCACCTTGACATCATCCCAGTTGATTCTACCTTGGTCATTCATATCATAGACCTAGTCACGGAAGGTAAAGCAATTGTTGATGAAGTGACCATGGGCCCTATGATATGGGCAGTACTTGGAGGTGTCGACCCTCGGATTGATGTTCTCCCTTTGTGGGGGGGGTTGAATCGCATCGCAGGACGTGAGAGCGAAGAACACGTCCTCGAGAGTCTCAGGGAGAGGAGGGTAGTGCGACCTTTTGAGGCCAGGTCTGGTGTATCCAGAAGGAGGGGGAACGGCAGAGTAAAGCTTGGAGGAATGAGATGGGAATTGGTGAGGGTTGGAAGAAGGGTTGGAAGGAGGGTGGGAGGATTTGTTGGGAGGCCTCAAAGGCTGGCTGCAGGCACTAACCGACTCATTGATGATCACCCCCTCGGTGGTGGGTGCCGCGGGAGGCTTACATCCCTTGGGCTTCCCTTCGAAGAAATGTGGGAGTGAGGAGTCCTTGATCTGATTTTGGACCACCCTCGCTCGGTTGTAAAGATGCGTGAAGGAGGGGAACTCACTAAGCATCAGGATAGATCGGAGCAGGGGGTGGTGTTGGTGACTAGCATGGTTATGGCTTTGGACTCCGGGATGGGTATGTCGGCCCTTGATGCCATAGATCTCCATCGGTTGGCAAAAGTGACAAAGTCTTCGTCCGCCTTCATCTTTTCTGCCACCAAGTCGGGAAGTGTAGGGACTTGAGTGGCCATGTCGGAGAAATGGGAGATGAAGCGTTCGGAGACTATGTCAAAGTTAACAAGATCCGATGCGAGCAAAGAGGTAAACCACCTCAAAGCCTCCCCTTCTAACGATTGTTGGAAGAGGTGGACTAAGAGGACCCGATTGTACAGCCACCGATGGGAATCCACAGTGAAGCCAGCAAGATGGAATTGGGGGTCAGAGGTCCCATCATACATGCGGTACTTTGGGGCCTTGAAACCCAGAGGGAAGTAAGCGTTGGGGAGCTTACAGTAGTTTTGGAGTGAATGAGGCTTGGAAAGGGACAAACATTCAGCCAAGAGTTTCCTAATAAGACCATCCGTCTCAGACCGGGACATGGATTCGGATTGAGCGGGAGGAGTGGTTTGGACATAGGATGGATGGATGGGTGGGGGAATTGGGGTAGAAGTAGGTAAAGGAGTGGGAGGAATAGGGGTGGAGATAGGGATAGGGGATACAGGAATTCGGGAAGGGGTGAGAGGCCTAGGAGCGGGCCTAGATGAGGAAGCATGGAAGGGAGCA
The DNA here is from genome assembly GCA_014218235.1 of Colocasia esculenta. Taxonomy (NCBI): domain Eukaryota; kingdom Viridiplantae; phylum Streptophyta; class Magnoliopsida; order Alismatales; family Araceae; genus Colocasia; species Colocasia esculenta. Next base: position 123,093,340 of record CM024760.1, on the reverse strand, counting down.
TGGGATAGAGGGGAAGGAGAAGCCGCTGCCCGAATGGTATGTTTGCAAAGCATAGAAATGATCACTACAAGAAAAATCGGAAATAGAGACCGAAATATTCGGTCTCTATTCGGTCCCTAAACAACTCAGAGACCGAATAGTGACCGAATTTGTCAGTCAAGAACTTCTGGTCACAAATCTGTGACCGACTAAATTCGGTCCCTATTCGGTCACTAAATAGGGACCGAATCAGGTCGGTCCATATTTAGGGACCGAACTGAGTTGGTCCCAATTCAGTCCCTAAAAATAGGGACCGAATATTCGGTCCCTATTTAGGGACCAACTAAAATAGGGACTGAATTGGGACCGAATCATTTCGGTCATTAGTAGGGACCAAAATTATTCGGTCCCTACTCGGTCCCTAAAATAGGGACCGAACGTGGACCGAATAAGTTCGGTCCCTAAATAGGGATCGACCTGATTCGGTCCCTATTTTTAGGGACTGAATTGGGACCAACTCAGTTCGGTCCCTAAATAGGGACCGAATAGTGACTGATTATAATCACTCTCTATTTTTTATATATTTTTTTAAAAATATATATTTTAGGAAAATAACCTGCGTAAATAAATAATATCCACAATAATAATTGTCCACAATAAAAATATCTACAACACAAAAATAATAAAAAATATCAACAACAAAATAATAATAAAATGTCAACATCACAATAATAAAAATTTCCACAACACAACAATAATAAAATGTCCACAACATCAGAATAATAAAATGTCCACAATAAGAATAAAAATATCCACAACATCAAAATAATAAAATGCCAACAACAATAATAAAAAAGTCTACAACAATAATAATAATGAAATGAAAATCATGAATCCTCGTCCTCGTGCTCGTCTCCTCCCACTCCACCCGATGAAGGAACCTACAATACATATATAACAATAATAAGTTAAAATTAAATACTATTATAAGTAATAACTTATTTTAGAAGCATAAATTAAATACTATTATAAGCAATAAATTATTTAATTCCATAGATTTTTATTCACACACTTTCGGTCAATATTTTGATCGCACTATATATTTTTGTCACACAAATCGGGAGTCCGAATTGAACTCCGTCAGTTACCACAAGTCACACTCATCGCCCCGACCGTATTGGAACAAACCGGAGGCCAATCGGATGAGTAATTCTAATTTTGGACACATAAACCTAAGTTTTTCATTTCTTAACTAAACTAACTTGTTTATTATGACTTTGAGCATCAAGCTCAAATCGGGAGTCCGAATTGAACTCCGTTAGTTTTCACAAGTCACACTCATCGCCCGGACCGTGCTGGAACAAACCGGAGGCCAACGGATGAGTATTTCTAATTTCGGACCCACAAACCTAAGATTTTCATTTCTTAACTAAATTAACTTGTTTATTGTGACTTTGAGCGTCGAGCTCAAACCGGGAGTCCGAATTGAACTCCGTCAGTTTCCACAAGTCACACTAATCGCCCTGACCGTGCTGGAACAAACCGGAGGCCAATCGGATGAGTATTTCTAATTTTGGACCCACAAACATAAGTTTTTCATTTCTTAACTAAACTAACTTGTTTATTATGACTTTGAGCGCCGAGCTGAAACTGGGAGTCCGAATTGAACTCCGTCGATTTTCACAAGTCACACTCATCGCCCCGACCGTGCTGGAACAAACCGGAGGCCAATCGGATGAGTATTTCTAATTTCGGACCCACAAACCTAAGTTTTTCATTTCTTAACTAAACTAACTTGTTTATTTGACTTTGAGCGTCGAGCTCAAACCGGGAGTCCGAATTGAACTCCATTGGTTTCCACAAGTCACACTCATCGCCCCGACCGTGCTGGAACAAACCGGAGTCCAATTGGATGAGTATTTTTAATTTTAGACCCACAAACCTAAGTTTTTCATTTCTTAACTAAACTAACTTGTTTATTGTGACTTTGAGCGTCGAGCTCAAACCAGGAGTGTGATTGTAAAGTCCAATACTCCTATTGACGGGAGATTTTGTTTTTGAATGGTCCTATTGATAGGAGATTGTCCAGAATATACACCATGAATCAATTTTTCCTTTAAATGATATGAAAACCTAGTTGACACCAAAAGGGAAATTCACATAAAACCTGGTGTACACCAAGGCTGAGAATGTTAAACCTTCAGTTGCCATTGGAATTTGATGTAATCATTAATTGCCATCAACAGCCAGAAGGCCAGATTGAATGGGAGAAACCATACATGTATAAGTGGCATGATGATCATGCAGTCTCTCCTTGGGAATCAAGATATATTACACATCATGACTAGAATAAGATTTCAATCCAGAGTTTGTTTCCTCATTCAAACTGAATATTGAATGTTATCATGGTGTATAAGAAGATGTTCTATTGCACTTCCAACCTACTCAACCAAGAATCCTCTTTTGCCCACTTAATCCCTTGCCTAAGCACCTTGGTTTATCTCTTTAGTGTTTAAGCAATTAAAGGCTTTCATCTCTATGGGAAACACACTACATAACTGCAATACAACCTGTTTGTATCATCATCTATAAGCACATGCATGCCCTTATAGCAAATTTTGACAAGTAAATTTTGACTTGACTTCCATTTAAAGAAGCAATCTTATTACTTGTAACATGACGAACTAGCGTTTGGCTTGTTGAATATCATACTTTTAGAAATGCATCTTCAAACTAATGATCAAGTCATTGTCTTGTAATCAAAGACAAACCCAAATGATTTATAAACTGAAACATAGACCATATCTATTAGCTGGAAGATTCAATGCATCTGTGTAAAACCCACTATTTCTGAATGCACTGCATACCACACTTTTACAAATGCATCTGTAACCTAATGACCAAGCCACTATCTTGTGATAAAAGACAAATGCATATGTGAAATTGCTAATGGAGGGCCTTTTTCGACATACCAAGTCCTGTGAACGGGGCCACTAAAACAAAAGTTCCTTTGTTGACTCTTGTTCCTTATTGGTTTCTTACTCTTTGTATACGTTAACACTGTCAATGTTCAAAGTAAAAAAGAAATAAAACAGAGATACGGAAATGTATGCCCGATACCCGTAAAATACCATTGTATGACCACACTAGGCTTGAGACGGGGCAACATAAAATCACGATCTCAAGAAAAGGCATATTTAGCCTACTAATATATTTGTTGTTTTATGTGACTAGACAGCCCAAACAACGCATAGAAGGAACATGAATGCGTACTTCTACCGCCAGAAGAAGGAGTATTGGGCAGCCCATAAACCTGAAGTCTCATCTTGATCACATCCAAGGGGCACACAAACGTGGCAGCAATGGCACCTGCAGCAGTAAGCTGGCTTTACACTCCAGAAAACAAAACGATGGCTTTTGAAGCAAGGACCCCGAAGGGAGAAACAGAAAAAAACCTACAATCTATAAACAACCAGTGGATTACATTAATGAAGAAACAAAAATTCAACAAAGTCAATTCAGTGGAATAAACGCACGAAAAAAATGGATAACAAGGAATAGGCATGAGGTACCTACCCATTTACCTAAATAACAAGAACAAATAGGAAAAACAGTTAAAATGAGATAACAATAACGACACGATACAATGTTCTAAATCCCAGCAGGAGGGCTGAGAGAACTCACCAGAAGCAGCACCGGCAGCGGCATGGCAGAGGAGATCCCTGGCGGAGGGGCCGTCCGATGCATCCGCCACCATCCCGACACCCTTTGCCTCCGCAACACCAGACTTGGAATCTGAATTCCGAAACCTTCAGCAACAAAACAACGGTATAGATTCCGCTCCTGCTGCTAATGTCGACGCTAATATAGAATGATCAACAGGAGTATGATCCACCCTCCCCCCGTGCCCTAGCAACCCTTGATAACGCAAGAGACGGAGAAGAAGAAGAAGAAGAAGAAGAAGAAGGCGAGGCAGAGCCGCGGAGCCATGGTGGGTCTGGTATGGAGAGCGTCGTCGCAGACCCGGGTTCGGCGACCTTCACGAGCGCCCACGTGAGCAGCTCCCTGCTCTGCCATCCATCCTCACCTCGACCACCACCGTCCTCCCACTCTCGACGCTCTCTCCCGCGTCCCCGACGGCACAGCAGGAGTCTCCGCCCCTCGCCGACCTACCCCACTCAGCTGCCTTCCCCTCGCTCTTCCCGGCGTCTCCACCTCTGCCCGCTTCCCTTCCGATCGGCTAGGTGTTGGAGACGATTTGCTTTCCCACTGTTGCTAGTGTTGGTGGAGGGGTGGTGCGTAGGGAGGGAGGGTCCGGGGTGGGGGGTGTTGGCGGTGGAGGGGTTGGTGGCGTGGTGCGCAGGGAGGGAGGGGTGTCCAGGATGGGGGTGGGCGCAGTAGAGGGAGTCGAGATGGGGGTGTTGGCGCGGCGGAGGGGGCCGGGGTGGGGATGTTGGTGGGGGAAGGGGGAAAATTTTTTGGGGATTTGGCGCCTAAGGGAGGGGGATTAGTTTGGAAATGTAGGGGTTTTAGATTTAGTATTTAAAATATGTTTTAAGTAAATATATTATTAATATTATTTATAATATTAAGATATATTATTAGTTAAATATTATATTTATATTATTCACATTTAAAATATTAAGATGTTAATTATTACATTTAAAATATTAATTAAAATGATAGATAAATTAAAATAAATATATATTATAAATTATAGATATATTAATTTAAACTAATAAACAATGCATCTGAGACCGAATATTATTCGGTCACAATTCGGTCTCAGATTAGTGACCGAAATATTCGGTCACAAATCGGTCACAAATCTTAGACCGAATTGTGACCGAATAATATTCGATCTAAACAATCTAAATCAAAATCGGTCTCTATCTGCGCATGCATGCATGTATTAAGTAGTTATAGTAGTTGTTGACCTAAGTTAGATAAAATCTAATACCAAATTTAAGTATATATTTTTAAATATCAATATATAACTATCAATTTTTTATAATATCTTTTAGATGAATGAAATATATATTGAGCATGTTTTAAGTTTAAATTACATACTAATATAGTTAATTTTTTATTTCTATAGTATTTTAATTATTATTGAAATATAAACGTGCATGTTTAAAAGTAAATAAAAATTATGCCACATACAAGTGCATGTGCCGATAATATTGATTTGGTATCATGATATTACCAACGTCTGACAACATCAAAGATAAACTTTCGGAGATGGGAAACAAATCATGTGCATCTAGCTAGATTGGATAGATAATCAAATTGCATGAAAAAGTGGTGACGTAGCAGTGCGCATAGAAGGAAAACTTCCTACCACAAGTGGATCGAAAGTTAGGCCGCTTCGTCGGTTCTTATCGCCAAAAAATGGAACATCTTGAACCATGTGTCGCAAATATGTCACTGTGATGATGTTAGACATGTATTGTCAAGTAAAGGGTAAAATCAGAAATAAGAAAAGTCAAGTAAACAAATTTATACAGGTGAGTTCTCAGGAAGTGAGAATTTCTCATGTATATATTGAACACTTAGATATTGAGTTTCAAATATTCACATGTACACTATGTGAAACCAGATGTCTATAAATTTTTAACATGTACTTTAGGTGCAATGCCACACCAAACTATTCACACTCCCATGGGCACAAATACTTTTGGTTGCTCCTCCCAAGACCAGGTCAGGGCCCTTTTATTGGGTCATTCTAGCATCGTAAATTCATGAGAGATCTAGAGATCCCAAGTTCTAGACATTACAAGTGAATTTTCAAGAACATGAGACAAGCAAATTGACTCATTACATGAATACATTATAAATCACTTTTCGGAAGAAGGAGTAGCTAATAATAATTTCAAGTAAATATGGAATTAATTAGCATATAATAGTTCATGTAAAAGTTATTTCAAGAAAGAATTATAATTAACATGGTGTGTCGACCTGGAACATGGGTGTGCCGACCTAAGTCACTGGAAACAGGAGTTTGGTTGACTTGAATACATGGTGTGTCAACCTGAATAGCTAGAAGAGAGTGTTGACACTTTGAAGGATAGTGTCAACTCTCTGCAAGGTATAGGTCGATAATATGAAGGGATAGGTCGACAATATGAAGGGAAAGGTCAACGTCACTATAAGGCATAATTAAATAGGTCAACGTAGTGTTGACACTACTAGATAGATTGATAGTGTTTGACACTACTGGGCAGATAGCTAGGTCAACACTAGTGGACATATAGTGTTGACACTACTGGACAGATAGATTAACACTACTGGATAGATAGTGTTGACACTACTGGACAGATCATAGATTAATACTACTGGATAGATAGTGTTGACACTACTAGACAGATAGGTCAACACTACTGGACAGATAGTGCTGACACTGCTGGACAGATAGTGTTGACACTACAACTACTTCCAGAACACAGTCAGAAGAAAAAGAAGAAGAAGAAGGAGAAGAATCCTTCACAAAAACACTTGCCTAATATATGAGTGTTAGCTAAGACACGTACACAACAGACCAAAAGTATACCTAATGATCTTTATGGCACGCAAATCAAGGGATAAATATGATAGATACTCATATTCAATATCATAACAAAGATGGAGACACGAAGGAAAGGAGATACAGAAATCTTATACGATGATCACGCAATTCCAAAAATCATATAGTAGCCTTTAAAAATGAAACTTCAGCTGGAACATTTGTTTTTTATTTATATTAACTGAAGTTCTTGACTTATAAACTAGATTAAGGATCAAGAAAAAAAATTATTATCTTAAAGGTAATGTGAAAGTACCTATCTTATGCACTTATTTTCTTCTTCATTATTTCCAGAAAATCAAGTTAGCCATTTTTCCTTCTGCGAAAACTCCTCTCTTCTGGTGTTTCTTCCTCTCGCAATACTTCCGCCGCCAACGCCTTTATATATGTACTCTTATATATGTATACATGCACATGCATATAAGCACTTCCACACTCTCCCACGTAGCTATCTATCTTCCTTCTAACACCTCACACACTCCCATGTGACACTAACAAGCACAAACTGACACGTATATATGTGCATGTAGGAAGTTTATCCATTTCTTTAACATTATAATTTTATCATTTCTTTTATTACACACACACACATATATATATATATATACTAATAAATATATACACTTTTACACATACCTATCACTACCTACACATGTTCACATTTAGATGAATGTTAAACCTTGCGTAAATAAATTATAGAAAATAGAGACCACTTTAGAGACCGATTATATTCGGTCCCTATTCAGTCCCAAAATAGGGACCGAATAGAGACCGAATTTAATCGGTCTCAATGTCTTGAGACGAAATTTTCGTCCCTATTCGGTCACTATTTTGGGACCGAATAGGGACCGAATATAATCGGTCTCTATATTAGAGACCGATTATATTCAGTCCCTATTCGGTCCCAAAATGGGGACCGAATAGAGACCGAACTTAATCAGTCTCAATATTTTGAGACCGAAATTTTCAGTCCCTATTCGTCACTATTTTGGGACCGAATAGGGACCGAATTATCGGTCCTATATTAGAGACCGATTTATTCGGCCTATTCGGTCCCAAAATAGTGACCGAATAGAGACCGAATTTAATCAGTCTGAATATTCTGAGACCGAAATTTTCAGTCCCTATTCGGTCACTATTTGGGACCGAATAGGGACCAAATATAATCGGTCCATATTCGGTCCCAAAATAGTGACCAAATAGGGACTGAAAATTTCAGTCACTATTCAGTCTCTATTTTGGGACCGATTAGAGACCGAAAATTTCGGTCCCTATTTTGGGACCGAATAGGGACCGAAATGTTCGGTCTCTAATATTTGAGACCGATTATTTTGGTCCCTATTCGGTTCCAAAATGGGGACCGAATAGGGACCGAAATTTTCGGTCTCTAAATCGGTCTCTATAAGCGTTTTTCTTGTAGTGATATCGTCGGGCGAATAGCGGGACATGAGTTTGGAAAACACGGGGTCTTCTTGGGCATTCTGGGCGTGAGTGGGGTTGACCCTCAAGCTAACTTCCTCATTGTCGGCTTGGGAAGATGATTGAACCGACTCCTCAGGCTGAACATCAATGTTAATCATATCGACAATCTCATCGTTGATGTTATCATCATATTCAAATGCCGGTTTATTAGACATGTCAACAGGGTCCAACCAAGTGTCCATTAGCACACAACCTATGGATTTTAAAATGGTTTAAGTTGAAGTGATTACACTGTTTTCAGAAGAAGTATGGATTTCTACCAATCAATATTATCAAACAACGCCCCCAAAAGTTTTAAGATTAAGGTCGTGTATTACTTTGTCTTGACTTGGTGGTTCTCTCAAATCTTACTCAAACCCGGGTGAGTAGGTGAACTAAACTGGAAGGTGCAAGGTCCTCCTGCCCCGTACCGTGAGGGAATCCACGAAATTTAGGGACTTACAGAGTTTTCTTTGGAACCAACCCGATTTACCCGAGAGGGAATCCCCGAGTAAAAGGTTGTAGACCAAAGAATGGCTGTCCTAAAATGTGAGGGAGGCTAGAACAGATGAGAGGAAGGAACCCCCCGTGACTGAAGACTGTTAGAAACAAACAGGAAGCAAACAGAAAGCAAAAAATCAGATCAAAATAGCTGAAACAGAAGTTTCTGTGAAGTAAACGGCATGAATATGGACGCTCATTCATCAGAGACATCTTGACGACATGATCGACAGACGCTAAGAAAAGTAAACGACTACCTATGTGGACGTTGAAACAGACTCAACGACAGGAAATGTGGACGCTTACCTGGATAGGCGGCAAGATCGCTTGCCATCTACCTGGATGCACAGAAACCAGCAGCAGCACAACTTGTCCCACCGTGATCGCCAGAAAAGAGGCTGTGGATGATCCGTTTCGCCGCCGCGGTGTCCCCGTGTCGACTGTGGGTGTTATCCGGAGGCTCGCGGACGTCGCTGGTCTCTCGTTGGCGATGATGGGTTACTGGTTGACCTCGTTGACTCCCCGGTTGACTAGGTTGACTGAGGAGGAAACAAAGAAAACCAGAGATGAAAGGGGAGGTTTGTGATCGCCGGGGCCTTACCTATACCCAAGGGAGTGTTTTGACCACGTTGTTGTAGCAGCCGCGCGCAGCGGACGAAGATGGGGCTTCAACTTCTCCTCCTTCGGCCGGTCAAAGGAAGAGAGCTCCACAGTCACGTTCACAGTGTTCCTGCCACAAACAAAGCTCTATTAGACTCAAATACAGTGTAGTAAATGTTCAAAACGAAGAGAGGAAAGCCCAAAAGGCGAGTCCCGTACCGGTTGCAGACTTGAGAAGAGGGGTGGCCAAATGTTATGACCACCATTCTTCCCTCCGTTTTTGGTTGGGAAACCCTTTCTAGGTGTGTAGGAAGGTGCCCTACGTGCCTAGAGGTGTGGGAAAGTGTGTGTGACATGCAAGATATTAAAGTAAGAGGAAAGGAAAGAGAGGAAGAGGAAGGAATTGATCCTCGTTGTTGGCATTGTTGGCTCCTTGCAGGGCTCCTCCAGCTCCAAAAGAACCATTCTAGACATCCCAAATGAGGAGAGAAAGGAGAGGATGAATGGTGGAAGGTAGGGTGCAAGTTTCTCTCTCTTCTCTCAAAGTGGCATCATATGGACATCTAGCCTCCCTCTACTTGCTTAGAGGGGCCAAGGGACTGTTATATAGACAGTGAGCTCGCAGCTAGAGTGCCTAGGATGCTAAGTGTGAACAAACACACTTGCACACTTGGCAATCCATGCATTAAAGGTCCAACCAATGGGGAGAGGCCAAGTAGGATTTTTACTGGGTCAATGGGGTGCCTAGGTGGCCCATATGCCCGTTGGGAACGGTCCCATGCGGTGCATGGGCGAGAGAAAGGTGCAAGTGGGCTGGAATCTCGGGGTAGTTGCGCAGACCAGGTAAACGACATTGACGTCCAGGGATCAGGCCGCCAACCGCATGCAGACGTCCATGGCGGTGGACGCCAACTTGGGTCAACGTCCAGGGGGCTTGCCACCAACCAGTAGTCGGCGGCCATCGTTGCTGCCGTCTACATAGTATCTGAGGCTGGTCAACAAAAGGTCAAATGAGGCTTAATGGGCCAAAAGAGCCTTGCGGGAGATGGGCCAAATCGCGCGTCTACAGTCATTTCTAGAATAGTGCATGTAAGAGGAATACTTCTGTAATAATATTAGCAACAATAAATGGCCATAATAATGAAAATAACAGTAGTAATGGCAATGGCTCCAACAATTAAATTTGTGCAGCCAAACAGAAGTTGTGCCTAACACAAGCATTTAACATACCATAAAGACAAGTGAATCAATTTTGTGTGAAACCTAAAAGATTGCATGATTTTTCAAAAAAATTTGGAACAAAAAGTCCGTACTACTGTATAGTTTATCACTGGACAATTAAATGGCAAAGCACCAGAACATTTTGAGGCTTTATGTCCCTGTGGCAATGTCCTCACCAACAATCAATCCCAATAGCATTTGTCACCTTGACTGGAGCACAAAGTTCTAATACTGACCTCCATCAACCAAACAATGGCACAGTGAGACGGGAAAACCCTTATTTCTTTTTTAAGATAGAGACTGCAAAAAACTTCACTTAATGACTTATTATTCACCCAAGATTCCCTCCAGAACTGTCTTCCCACCATCCTAATATGAATTTCTGATGAACAGTTGTAGAAATAAATTGTTATTTATAATACTTTTTCTTCATAGAAGACATATGATTCAGCCGTACCCCCTAGAAAACATGGTTTCTCTCATCCATCTGGTATTTCTGAGTCACAATACTCTTCCAAATTGCAGATCTTCTACTGCCCTCCAAATGCGTATGAGAAATAGAGCTTCATAATAGTCTCAATAGGTATAAGAGCAGCTTTTCCTTCCTCCTCAGACCTGCAAACAAATTTCCAAGTCCAAGCCTACCAGAATGATGCATAGATGTAAGATTGGTTAATTTTTGGCATCCAGTAGATGTAAACATGGCCAATTCAGTCTGCAGCCACCACACATACCTAAAGCAGCTTCAAAGATCTTTGCATCTGGCTTTTCATATCCAATATTTGAAGATATTATGATGGCATCAAACCTAACTGGGACCAAATAAAACACATTATTATTTGGGATGAAGAATGATTTCAAAAGTAATAAAAGGATATCATACCTATACCAGAATACTACCTGTTGGCATTAGCAATTCTGTAAATATGAAATTAGAAACATACAAATCTTATGTTGTACTCAAATAAACAATATCTATGGCACGTTGCTTGCCTTTTCAGATAACATAGGTAAGATGCTAACAAAAATTAAATTCATGGAAAGTTGTGGTAAGACATCACCTGACATGTCATTTGAGTGGCATTCTACACAAGAAGACATATACAAATCTATCTAAGTAGAGCTAACCCTGCAGTTCACAGTTTTCATATTTTCTTGAAACCATTCTTGGCCTACAACAAAGTGGAACAATTGTCATAAACATATTTATGTTGGAAACTTTATGTAAAAAACAATGGAAATATGCAAAACTGAAACAAAAATAAAGGAAACTGAAACAAAAACAAACTTAAATATGCAAAACTGAAATATGCTTCCAGAAGGATTTCAAAAGGATAGGCCATGAGCTTCCCCTTCTTGCAAGCAGACAAACCATGGAATATGGTCCATGGAACTGCCTGTGCACAGACTTCCCAATCTGTTCACTGTTCAACATATAACAATGGCAACAACAACTGTGTAGGATAGGAATACCCTGCAAACAATGTGCATGAACTGCTGCTACTAGGGATAACATTTTAGGCAAAGACTCCATCTTTGATTGCATTTACCTTCTTGTTTTGTTTATTTTCGGAAGTCCAAGTGCAAATTCTGGCATTATGAACTGAGGTGGATTTGATGGGAGTGTACATGATGAGCTGCTGGTTGGGTCTCACTTCTCTGTAGAGACTGTACCACTGGTCATCTCCTCCCAGGTGGTGACATGGATGTGTAACCAACCCAGATATTTATGTAAAAATAAATAAATTATACCCTTAAAGTTTGTCTAAAAAATCCTATCAAATTCTTCAAAGTTAAACAAAAGCAACTGAAATATGTAAAACTGAAATAAAAACAAAGGAAACTGAAACAAAAACAAACTGAAATATGTAAAACTGAAATATGCTCCAATTTCAGGGAGACAAATCCTAAAGACTCCACTCCTTGCCTATCCTCCAAGTTTAAAACAATGATCACTTAACTCATAGACTAACAGGGCAAGTTTAGTGCTTTTTTTTTCAACATATTTATGTAAAAAAAAACAATGGTCACTTAACTCAAATTCAAATTCATCAAAGGAAACCTGGGATCCCATTTCATGTTTAAAATGTCCATACTCACAAAGCGTGAAATAGTCATATATACCTGGGATCCGCTAATCATACTCTCCATCTTTGCAAATTTCTCAGCCATGGTTGTCTCCAACTCCTCCATCCTTTGCATCAAGAGTCTATTCTCAGTCCTTAAAGCTTCTTTGGACTCATTCCCCCACATAGAAGTTGGAGTGGGACCTGTGCCCACACCACTAACATGGCTAGGTCTATCCGGGCCTAAGACCTGGGTATAGGTATCATTCCTTGCAGCCACGTAATGTGGTGTGGAGTCATCGCTCGGTGGTTATGCACCTTTCAAAGATTTCAGCTTTTCCTATAAACAAAGACAGAGAACATGTTAATTTTCAGAATACATATCAATGGCGCATCATATTCATAGGCTTACAATGACATGTTTTGCAGCTTCATTGGTAGGCTTCCATCCTTTCGTGTATGTCTCTTATGAACAAATCACTATGGTCCAAATCCAAGTGCCCTTTCACACCTGTGAACAAGTAATTTTAGTTAGCTTGTAAAAATTCAACAATGATCAGATTGAACAATGAATTAAAGTTATAAACCTCCTCTTCATGTATGTCCGCCACAGATCGAGTCCCAGCACAATGGAACCACTTTTGTTTACCCTTTTGCTTCCTATTTGTTTCGCTTGACCGCTGCCAGAAGTCCAAAATATAATTAAAAAAATGTGAAGGAAAATACAGTGAGCATTGTTCTCTTAAAATACCTTCCACTCCAAGGTTGTCCATTGTTGAACTGCTTCTTTCCATTGATCCACATCAAGCCGTGGTACATTTGGTTGTGTTTGCTGCTTTGCTTTTCCATTTAACTTGAAGTATATCTTGCGGTTGACATATTTCCAAGAGCGCCATTTATTATTCAAATCTTGGAACACCCATTTCCTCCTTGCATCTGAGATATCATATTTCTCTGATCATAACATGAAAATATAATACTTAGAGCCCAAGCAACATGAGTGTAAGAATATAGAAATTAGCCATGAAAATAGAAATGAATCACATATGCAAATAAGAAGTCATGTTTGGTGTGAGCCTATGATGTACTCCTGATATAATAACTTTAAGTTCTTCTGCTACTACTGATAACACAGACTGTGGAGCATGGGCAGGGCATAATCAATAACAAAACAACAATAGATGTGTTTCATGCGAACCAGCTCACAACAAGCACCTCAAGCATTCTATATTCATGTTAAGAATATAGATAAAATAAAATAAAAATAAAACTATGCAAACAGTCTTTCCCATAACTTGGAGAATGACAGAAGATTGGAAGATGATCACATCGGAGCTCCATGAAAGAGGAAATGTTGTCATTGAGTAAAATAACAAAAATATAGGAGGGACATCTTGCATGCTATTTCCAGAGTGGATTTATTGGCTTGCATGCTATTAATATGACCATTGGGAGTGTATTAGTAAATGGGGAGCATGCTGGGTTTGAAAAAAAAATAGACTGATAAAAAAATAGAGCAAACAAATTAAATTGAATCACATATGCGAAATATCAAAGCAGAGAAGAAGAGTTTCTTTTAAGCAATTACCTGAACATCCTACCCTGCAAGTCTTTGAAAGGCCACTAATTAAAACCTTGCAAGTCTGACTGTTTGGAATTGCACCAAACCTGAGCATCCTACCCTGCAGCCGGAACGATTTTATTTCATCTCCTTCATCACAGTATGCCTGGATCAGAGCATTATAAGTGTTGCTATCATGGATCTGAAGCTTCTCAGCCAACTCATACAAAAATGTTTAGCGTTGTCATAATTTCTTTCTTGCAGAAACCTTTCACCAAGGCCAGATAAACTGTGGAGTCCGGAGTCGACCCAGAACTAATCATTTTCCAACAGGCATTCAGCTTCCATAATTTTGCCTAATCGGCTATCATGGATCTGAAGCTTCTCAGCCAACTCATACAAAAATGATTTAGCGTTGTCATAATTTCTTTCTTGCAGAAACCTTTCACCAAGGCCAGATAAACTATGGAGTCCGGAGTCGACCCAGAACTAACATTTCCACATCAGGCATTCAGCTCCATAATTTTGCCTAATCGGATAAGAAATATATAAGTACAAGGTACATAGCTGAATCGGGAGCAAGGCCATGGGCAGTCATGTCACCCTTCAATTCAAATGCCTCATTTATGTAATTACATTTGCAAAAACCTTCGACCAATAGATTGTACATTTCGAGCATTTGGTCTCTTATCATCACAAAGAGCAGCAATCAAGGACCTATAAATCTCAAAAGATATTGAAGCCCCTAGACGACGTACATGTAAGTTGGATAATCCACTTTAACCAACGTTAATGGATATAATGAACCACAGGAGCTAAGATTTTGGTCTCTTTAACATTATCGGATTTCGTTAAACAACAAAAAATTATAAAAAAAAACAAAATAATGCTTTACATTTCTCTTTCTTAAGCTATATATTACATTATTCGAAAGTGACCCTTCGGTTGGGATGTTCCTATGATCCTATTTTATCAATGCCTATTTTATGCATTGAAATATATTTATTTTCTAATATATGTCTATGTTTGAGAAATATTCACTTTGGGACTATTTCTTCCGAGGAACTCAAGAATAGAAACCATATTTTTTTATAAAAAAATTAGCTATTGAGGCAAAAATGAAAAGTCGGATGAAATGAAAGGGTCTGGCTTCAGGGTTCTGATAGAAAAAGAGAAATATTTTTAAATGAAAAGAGTTGGAACATAGCATTCACATGGTGAAAGCGCCTCTTGCCTTGCAACAGGAGCCATCACTCACCCTTTCAAAGATCAATGTGAAAATCGAACTTACCTAATGGGGAAAACAGTGAAGGATGAAGCACAGTAGCAAGCAACCTACGATATTTTAATGGGTAAGTGGAAGAAGGAACAATGCCCTGGAATAGGGAAATGTTCTCCCAGTTCGTGCGAGGATAGAAATGTGGGTCTGCGATGGGGTGTTGGCGGGTCGTACCTTGGATGAAGGAGCAGAGACGGCGATGACGACCCACGTTTCTCCTCGAGCTTGGAAGCATGGGATAGAATGGGCACAGAAGAGAGCTTCGGGCGTCTTGCTTGGACGACGACGAT
This sequence comes from Colocasia esculenta, assembly GCA_014218235.1. Classification (NCBI taxonomy): domain Eukaryota; kingdom Viridiplantae; phylum Streptophyta; class Magnoliopsida; order Alismatales; family Araceae; genus Colocasia; species Colocasia esculenta. Next base: position 123,077,820 of record CM024760.1, on the reverse strand, counting down.
GGTGGCCGAGGGCGCGGTCGGGGTCCGGCTTCGACGACGACGAGGGTGACCGAGGGCGCGGTCGGCGTTCGACTTAGACGATGACGATGGTGGCCGAGGGCGTGCTAGGGCGTGATGATCATGGTCGGCGTCCTGCTTGGACGACGATGGTGGTGGGCCTGGTGGCCGAGGGCGCGGTCGGCGTCGGGCTTGGAAGGCGACGATGGTGGCCAGAGGCACAGTCGCTTCAGGAGGAGGTATCCGCCGAAACCGTAATATTCCAGTCTTTTTATTTCCCGCGCAAGGGAAGTATTGGCGCCGAACCCTACACTCACGGTTCCTATTTTTTTAGGATATTATGAATAGATCAATACCTATATTTAAGAGCTATTCGTACGTGTATCGAACTTTTTGTTACTTTTATTAATAAACTATGGCTAAAATAAATATATTTGCTCACGCTTTTGTACAAACCATAACTATATATTCGTATCTACATATGACTTAAAAAAGCATTTGCATAACCTTGCAATGGACGGATGTAACATTTATAATTGTGGTATATACCTACGTATTACCCTACTGTAGGTAAATTCTGTCGGTATAGCCCCAATTTGTTGTAGTGGCTCCTGGCTTTATGGAGGATTGGTGGAATTCTGACCCTGGGCAGTATAGGGTTGGCGGTTTTGACTTTGGCCGGCAGGGTTGAATGCACTCACCTGCTAATTTACCTGGACACCCTCGGTGAATGGCCCTGAGGTTTCTCTGGAAGCGGGACTTCTGGGGTTTGAACATGGAATGAATGGGGGAGTCCTTGAGCTGAGTCTGGATGAAGCAGGCATGGCTGTAAAGCTGGTGCATAGTGGTGATATCATTGATGCAGGATGTTTTTATAGGCGGGGGTTGCATTAGCAATTATGATCTTGACCTTTTCCCTCCGGAAGGTACCCTGGGACTCTGGTGGCCATCTGCCTCCATCTATCGGCGTATATGGCAAAGTCTTCATCCGACTTCATCCGTTCGGACATGAGATCCGTAAGAGAATATTCCAGTCCAACTCTATCTTGGAATTGTTCAAGGAATTTGCCTTTCACTATGGAGAAGTCTTTCGCATCCTCAGGTAGCAGAGAATAGAACCAATCTAGGGCAGGCCCATCCAGTGACCGACGCAATAGATATGCCTTCAAGCGGCGATCATGATGGTAAGGTGCAGACTCATAGATGAAAATTTTGATGTGAATGTATGGATTGCCAGAGCCATTGTACTTGCGGTACTTTGGCAGCTCAGATGGGGAGGGGACCATAGGCCATTGAAGTTAGGCATGTGGACATCATGGTGTTGCCTAGGGTCGACATGCTTTCGAAGCTCTTGGAGCTCCTTCTTAATGGATGTCCACTCGGACATTATGTCGGGAGCAGTGGATGGTTGAGCATATAAGGAGGAGGCACGAGACGTCGGCCTGGCGTGTGGCTCAAGAGGATGAGGCGAGTAGCAAGGATGATATGGGGGAGATTGGGTCCTCGACTCACGTGGATGGTGATGCTCAGATTCAAAGGGAGTGAATCGAATGGTCCACGACCGGAAGGGAGTATTGTCGGCTTGTCCCATGATGATACGGGGCCGAAGGTAGATGCCATTGGGCGTGAGGTGCTCGCTCTGGGTGAGGGTGATGAGACGTCTTTCCTTTGAGGACCGTCATGAGTTGTGGATTTGAGATTGATCAAGCTGAGGAATTAGGCCTAGACGGACACTAGTTTCCTAAAGATGGGCAGACAATCCTATGTAACCCAAGGGCAAAAGAAAGAGAAAATGTCTCACCCAAACCGGTTTCAAGGACAGTTGGCCATGATGATGGTTTCTTTTATTGGGTTCAAGTTTGCCTTTTAATGAGTTTGATTTTAAGCAAGTTCTGTCAAAAGGGAAGGTTTCCTAAAGGGATAAGGCTTCCAACTTCGGGCATGACTAGGGTTTCTCAAACTACTAAATGAATGAATCCTAGATCTAGGTGGCAACAGGTACAACCAACCCGGTGGCCGTGTGGGAATCCATGGTCAGTGGGAACTTATGGAGGCCCTCAAGCGAGTGCTCTAGTCGGACACAAGGAATATGTGGCCGAGAGAACAGGCATCGCCGAGGAGGACAACCGAAACTACAAATATGGAAATATGTATGCAAATCCTATGTGCACTGGAGTGCATGCAAATTCTAACCTATGATTAACAAAACAAAAACGAGACCGACCTGCTCTCAGAAGTAGAATGCGACAGGTAACCTGTCGCGACCAAGATCGCGACAGGAAGCCGATCGCGTCCCTCTTCACAGTGGACAAGGAGAAAGATGGGCCTGGTTATGCACAAAAACAAAAACAATCCTATATCATGGAGGACTGACAGACTCTCAGAAGCATGGAACATGCATCAGATGGCTCAAAATATGGATGGAGTACTTGAAGTAAGCCCAAAACATAGAGAGAGATTGAATCAAAAGCACCAACCTTATCGCGACGATCAAATTGTCACCTTCAAGATGGCGACTCTGGCAGCATCGCCTTTTATCCAGCACATAGGACTTTCAAAATAATATGAACGAATGAATGGGCAGACAGCACATAACGGATTGCGACGCTTTCACGGTCAACTTCTTTATTGCTATTCCTTCAACGCCGCCTGCTGGACCAGCACAGCAGAACACAAAATAGCATAAAAAACAAATGGTGATGTACTGACCTAATCGCGACGCTTACCTTGTCGCCACCTTTATCACGACCCTTACAACGTCGCCTTCTCACCCAGAGCAGCAAAACTCAAAACAGCGGTAAAAGTGAATGAAAAAATGCAAAATTCATGAAACAACCACACAGATGGACGACTAGGAAAGACAGGGGAAGACAGAAACAAGCATGATTGGCATTAGAGGTCCCACCGTGATCGCCAAAAGGTGTAATCACAGGATTTGGTCCCCAAAAAGATGATGAAAAGATAGGAAAACTGACCGTGATCGCCACCAAAGCAGTTGCCAAGAGAAATAGACGGATGAATAAGGCTAACTACTTCAGAAAAGGAAGAGAAGAAAGAAGATGTACCTGATCCCTATGAACGCGACAAGGTTAGGGCCGCTTTCTATTTAACGGAACGTGACGGGCCTCTTGTGGTCTTCTGGATCGCGACAGCAGGATGGTCGCCTTCTTCTTCAAGGGGTGAAGACTGTGGGTTTCTCTCTTCCTGCTCCTCAGCCGGCCAAGGGGCAAGAGCCTCGTGCTTGTAATGTCTTCGAACACCTGCCAAGAACATCAAAACGATAAACAACCCATTAGAGAAGTCGTTTGTGATGAATCTACTCAAAAAATATGAAGAAACATGAAACAACTTGGAGGGCACTCACGTGGGGTGGGTTTTTAACCCCTTTGGGTGTTTAAAGACAGTGTGTGTGGAGTGTTTTAATGAAGATCTATGAAGAAAACTACTCTATGCATGCATGACTGAAGAGAAAATTGAAAGAAAAGGAGTGAGAGAGAAATCATAGTCGACGAGAAATCGCCCTGGAGGGCACTTCCTGGTCGTCTAGAGGAAGAGCACCCTTCTAAGAAGTTGGAGCTCTCTTGGAAGCGAAGAAGCAGATGCCAATCCTTTTCAAAAGACGTTGTATGGAGAGACTTATAGGTGATTATTCTTGGAAGTTCTGATTAGGGAATAATGGGCAATAGTCCTGGTTTAGGCCAGCATGTCCGTGCAAGGGCTATTGGATCTCGGAAAGGATGCATAAAGAAGATCTCCTCAAATTTTGGTAGGGTTTGGACGCGTCTAGGCCAATCAAAAGATGGAATATCCCTCAACAGCAAGTGTCCAAATCATCTTCGAAAAGGGTAAGCTGTATGGAGTCTAGAACGCGATGGCCTCATGGTCGCGACCAGATAGCGATGCCTCGATACGTCGCCTTCCTTTTAAGGAAGGTTTTTTAGTATTTTCTGGCATTTTTTCAAGGAATAAAAAGGCCAATTTATGAACGCGATGTATCGAGGTTTCGCCTTCTGAAGGAAATTGATTTTGACATGAAGAATCGTTACAAGGCCGGATAGCGATAGGAGGGGTGTCGCCTTAAGAATGAGAAAACGATAGAGGAGCTATAGCCTTCAGGGACTCTTCAGCTTATGGCCATACAAAGTGTCCAACCTCATTGCACAGGCATCAGTTTGACGTATGGTTTGATGTGACGGACTCCTAACCCAAGGGGATACGAAATGAAGAATATGATAGGGTTGTTTTGACCAGGAAGAACCCACCAGGGCGATGATCTAATGAAAATGATATCATGATCGGAGAAAGCCAGCTTGGCGATGATGAGCCAACGTGGGGCATCAATGATATGACAAGGAATTTGACTCAACTTATGGGCCAAAAATAGGTGTCTACAGCGGGCATGTGATATGTGTGTCCTTCTTTATGGTGGTTTGGGCTATATGTCTCGGCTTTACGAAACTAAAATGAATGTGATGAACAATGTGACCATGTGCAAGTGAATGTGAACATGTGGAAGTGATGTAAATATGTGAAATCATGTGAAAATGTGTAAATATGTGAATATGATGTGAATGTGCAAGAAATATCACGGTAAAGTTATTTATGTATGTGAAATGGATGAGGAAAGCATGACTAAATGTTATGTATAGTAAGATATGTTCCATTTTAGAATCATGTATGGGCAAGTGCTATGCTATGGTCATATTATGTGATAAATTGTTAATATGATACATGTTAAGAGTACCATGTGTCTATTATTAACCATGTGTAGATAGCTAAAGTATGTTCATGTGATAGATATGATTAATCGCTAGTTTAGCCATGTTTAGTGAATTGTTTTTTGTGTTTCTGCCATGTTAGATTGTGAATGATAAGTGTGTGGATATGGCCATTAAGTTCATTCCTGAGTCTACTGCATGTACATAAATAGCAATAAGTATATGATAAATATACCAAATTTAGTAATGAATGAAGCGTCGAGGCTAGTAGAAGGACTTACCGTTCAATTATACCAATCCAAGAAGAAGAGTCGAGTGCGCAAGCATCTCGAGGGCCACCAACACCGCCCCCGCCATCACCAATCGACTTTAGCGAGTTCATGCAAGGGCTTCTGCAAGCGATGCTGACCCAGGCTCATACATAGCCAGCTATCTATGCTCAACTTCAAGCACATTTTCTGGCTTAGTAGGAGCATGGCTTTGGAGGGGCGTCGATCATGGAGAGGTTCAGGAGGATGGTTCTACTTCCATTTATTGGGGAGAGCCAATTGTTGGTTGTGGGAGATTGATATGATTTTCCAAGCTATTAGTGTTGGATCAAGATGGAGCTTTAGATGTCTTATAGGGGGGTGACTTGGACTTCTTGCACTTTAAAAATTTATCTAAAAATAGATAACACTAGATAGTATCATTAGTACTTAGTGTAGTGTATGTGAAACAAGTGAAATGCATGGCGGAAAAAATCACGCAAAGTACACAGATATTTATCCTGGTTCAGCCCTTCCAAATGAAAATCCTACGTCAAGTCCCCAATCACCCCTTGGGATTTTTCACTAACTACCAAGAACAATTGGCCTTCTCTCTCCAGAGAGGTATTACAACTAACTTGCTCCCACGCAAGTCTTCCTTCATTCATTGACGGGTATTACAACAATCTACAACAGTAGGTCTTTCCTCAAAGAGGGTTACTTTGACTACTCAGACAAACCCAGAAAAAGATTATAAAAAGGATTGAAAGCTCCAACTCTTTTTGACGTGGACTAAGAAGATCTAGAATACATAATGCCACGCAATAACTTCTGAAAGCAAGAAGTCGAAGTTTGAACAGTTGGTTCTCTTGTGATCTTGTGAACTTCTTCTTTTTCTTTTGAGTGTGGAGACTTCTCTCTTGTTTTCTATTTCTCAAGCTTGCACTTCATGCCTTGGTTCTCTTGCGACTTTCAAACTTCAGCTTCTTATATGAACTTTAGTCTTCAGATTCCTGAGATGTCCATCATCACATCATCAGACTTTGAGTCTCAATGGTTTCTAGGCTATATTGGTAGCTGCATGACTCTTATTCAGATATCTGAAAACACCATACCATGTTTGTTCTCTTTCTCGAGGTTAGACTTGTCAAAGATAAAATAATAAAAGAAGGCAAGGGACATGTCATTTGCAAGAGATAACTATCAATTTAAGATAAACAGTCTGTTCTTTGAATAGTACAAAGTTAGGTGAGCAATCAAAGAGGAATGGACACCTGCTTGGCGTGCAATACATCTACAAAGAAGCTTTTCCTTAAAATCTATAAACTAGTCATTCTAAAGGATGCTAACACATGTCTTTGAATGACACGTAGCTATCTTGAATTGATAAACTATGAAAGTGATCTTCAGAAATATTTATGTCACAAATATTTAATAAAATGAATAGAGAAATGCAATGAACATTGGATAAATTATCATACAGATGACAACGAGAATGTCACAATGTAGATCATATGTTCATTACATAATTCCCTAAAAATTTAAAAAATAATTGCACTAATAATAATATCTTGATAGTTTCACAAATATAATAATAGTCAATAAGGAATTAAGTATATTTGACAAAAGTCAAAACCTAACTTTGACTCTCCAAGAGATGGAGTTGGTCAGCAATCATTACAATCAACAATCGATATGAATCATATAAGCAATCGATGTTCAGAAAAAGACAATCAATATTCATAACAACACTCGATATTTAAGTGTAAGAGCAATCGATGTTATAAAACAATTGGTATGAAATAACATTAAAAAATAACAATACTTCAGATATGTTCTAAAAAAAAATGTTACACTGAAATGCAGAAAATAGTAAGGTACCATGTGTACCGCTACTGGAGTTTCAAAAGGTATATTAAAGAAAGCTTCTTTGATTAGAGAAACCTTTGCAAGAATCGAAGTGAAGGATTAAGAGTTAAGATATTAAGTTCAAATATATTCAAAAGATTATTAACATAATTTTATTTGTTTAAAAATTGATATTCAGAACTTAACGACAATCGATATTTATATAGACATCAATCGATATAAAAGTAGTCATCAATCAATCAATAAATAGTCATTAATCTATGTAGACTTCAACTGGACAAGAAAACAATGTAGTCGGCTAAAGTTAAGCTTTGGATTTGATGAAGTTAACTTCAGATATGACGAAGTGTAGCTTCAGATGAAGTAAAGATAATGTTGTCGATCGAAGTTGAAACACACAGTCGATCAAAGTGAGCTTCGTACAGAACTTCAGATATGACGAAGTTATCTTTTATATGACGAAGTTAGACTTCGACTGAACCTGACCAAAAGCATTCATGATGAAGTGTAACTATGTATATGACGAAGTGGACTTCGGATATGACGAAGTGTAGCTTTGGATATGATGAAGCTAGCTTCACCTGAATATGATCAAACATGCATGACGAAGTTGAATTTCAAATGTCTAAGTAACAGATTACTGTAAATCTTCATAAAGTGATGGAAAATACAATAATCATGAGATAAATAATGATATTGAGTTTTATTAAGGATGGTAAGGATAAACATGAGTGTTGCTGTCACCAAAATAAAAGGATAATATATAAGAGTGGTTCAACAATCTCCCCCTTTTTTGTGATGACAAAAATCATGAGAAATGTATAACATTATCTTAGAAAAGTAAGCATTAAGTATAAAATTCATAATACTCTCCCGTTTTTTGTCAATAGCCAAAATGGAAGAATCTTACCATTTGTATGCTCATTGTTAATGGTAGCGACTTCTTACCATAACTGGCTATGAGGTGAGAGAGAGAGGTTCAATAATAATAGTCATGAATTACCATCTCTCATGCTTATTTGCTCCCCCTTAATGTGAGGCTCCCCCTCAGTTGATGCTTGTCAGATCTTTAAGGGTTCTTCTAATCTATAATGGTTCCATTGTGTACCAACCTGTCTTCAATCTGTCGACATCTACTATTGCATTTCCACTTGCTATTTTGTTTGGAGGTCTTCAGGAAGACTTTTTGCATTTGTTCATAAAAAGATACTTGCATGAAATTTGTTAGTAGTATGTTAATGGACAGTTAAGAATTTAAACACATCTGTGACTACTTCCACTTCAGGGATGTCCTCAAGAAATCATATCGATATGATGATATATATGCAGAGTAAGTATGTATTTAAGAGTATTTCTCCCCCCTTTCTGTCAATGACCGAAAGGAATGTCTATGAAATAGGAATGAGAAAATCAAAATGGAAGGTATGAGGAAAGATTAATGAAGTCTCCCCCTTAGTGCAAGGCTCCCCCTTAGCTCAAACCAATGTAAAGAGATAAATGAGTAAAATGTAGAGAAGAAGGAGTAGACTAGGAAATTTACCCTTACAAAGAATAGTGAGAGTGGTAGTTAAAGATTGGATCAATGTAGAGACTGAGATTATAAAGTTCAACCGAATGTATGAAAGTGTCGATTGAGCATGAAGGATGTGTCGACCTGAGTGAAGAATGTGTCGACACAATCATGAGGTACTAGAGATTTTCATCAATGATTAGAAGCCATGCATTTTCGAGGTACTCTCAAAGATTATTGTCTTCTGTTATTGCAAAAATACATCCTTTACAAATTACACATGCCCATCTCATCAGAGAGAGGTGAATCTCTCTTCAGGAAGAGCTTTTATAAAGATTTCTGCCAATTGATTTTCAGTATCTACAAATGAAATGCTAATATTACCGTTTCCTACGTGATCTCTAATGAAATGATACTTAACATCAATATGTTTTGTTCTTGAATGTTGTATTGGATTCTTTGTGAGATTGATTGCACTGGTGTTGTCACATAGCATGGGTACAAAATTTATGTTTAGTCCATAATCCTTAAGTTGGTCTTTGATCCACAGTAGTTAAGTGCAGCAACTCCCAGCGGCAACATATTCATCTTCAGTTGTTTACAGAGCCACGGAGTTCTGCTTTCTTGAGGATTAGGAGATCAAACACTCTATAAGAAACTGACAAGAACCACTGGTGTTTTTTCTATCTACTTTGCATTCAACATAATTAGCATCAGTATATCCAATTAAGCTCATCTTACATTATCTTGGATACCATAGACATAATTCACATGTATGTGCTAAATATCTAAAAATACTTTTGACCAAAATTAAATGGGATTCTTTAGGATCTACTTGGTACCAAGCATACATGTAACACTAAATAAAATATCTGGTCTAGTAGCAGTTAAGTATAGTGGACAACCAATCATACTTCTATAAGATTTTTGATATACTTTTTATCTTGAGGATCACTGTCTAACCTAGTGGAAGTGCTCATATGAGTGGTTAGATACTTTGCTTGTTCAAAACCAAACTTCTTTAGCAAATCCTTGATGTACTTGGTCTGATTAATGCGGGCTCCTTTCTAGTCTTGTTTGATTTGGAGTCCAAGAAAGTAAGTATGTTCTCCCATCGAACTCATCTCAAATTCCCCCTGTATTAATTCTTCAAAATACTTGCAAAGAGATTCATCAGTGGCTTCGAAAATGATGTCATGAACATAAATTTGCACAATTGATGTGTTATGAGAGCATGATTTAATGAACAATGTACTATCTACTTTTCCCCTTACAAAATCATGTTTTAAGAGAAATGCAGTTAGTCTTTCATACCAACCTCTAGGTGCTTGTTTTAGACCATATAGTGCCTTATGCGATTTGAAAATAAGATTAGGATGTTCTATGTCTTCATAACTAGGAGGTTGTTCAACATAGACTTCCTCTTATATAAAACCATTTAAAAATGCAAGTTGCACATCCATTTGAAACAATTTTAAATCACATGAAGACGCATAGCTAATAAAATCCGAATAGCCTATCTACTGGTGCATAGGATTCATCAAAATCTATGCCTTCCTCTTCGGAATAGCCTTGAGCTACTAGTCTAGCCTTGTTTCTACTAATGACACCAACTTCATCCATCTTGTTTCTGAACACCCATTTGGTGCCAATAACAGGATAATCTGATGGCCTAGGCACAAGAGACCAAACTTGGTTTCTCTTGAACTGAAATTGTTCATTTTGCATGGTTAAAATCAAAGATTCATCTATCAGTGCTTCATTGATTGTCCTAGGCTCAATCTGAGATACAAATGCAATGTAGGCGCATGGAATTGACATACCTCTAGTTCTTACCCTATCATGAGAATCACCTATGATATTTTCTTTTGGATGATCTTTGTGATACCTCAATTCTGTAGGAAGTTCTTCATGTGTTTCTTCCTATTGTTGTAGTTCTTCTATGGAAGGATCTTCCTTGTCTTCACCTTTTTCTTCAGGTGAAGCTTGTTCCAGATTCCTGCACAAATCCTCAATAACATCTTCTTCTGCTTATTATATTATCTTAATAAAAAGGTTAGTTTCATCAAATAAAATATGAACTGACTATTTAGTAGTTAAAGTTTTCAGTTAAATACTTTATATCCTCTAGGTTTTGAAATACATCCTAATAGAAATCCTTCATCACTTTTAGCATCTAATTTTCCTAAATTATCTTTACCATTATTCAAAATGAAATACTTATAACCAAAAGGTCGAAGATGACTGATATTTAACTTTTTCTCGTTGTATAGCTCATAAGGTGTCTTCTTTAAAATTGGTATGATCATGCACCTGTTGATGATGTAGCAGGCTGTGTAGACTACTTCTACCTAGAAGTATCTTAGTAGATTGTATTCTATAAGCATTATTCTGGCCATGTCTAGCAGTGTTCTATCTTTATTTCTGCTACTCCATTCGATTGCAGTGTTCTTGCTGCAGAGAAATTGTGTTCTATGCCATTTTCTTCATAGAATTTGACAAACTCTGTATTCTTGAATTCTCCACCATGATCAGATGTGATACTGATTATTTGATTTTTTGAGTCTTTTGTACTATTTATTGAACTTCAGAAAGGCTAAAAAAGTCTCCAATTTGGCTTCCAAAAATGATACCCAAGTGTATCTTAAATAATCATCCACAATTACATAGCCATAAACCTTTCCCCGAAGACTTACTATTCTTATAGGTCCACATATATCCATGTGAATGAGTTCCAATGGTTTGGAGGTTGTCACTGATGTCTTGGATTGAAAAGATATCTTTGTTTGCTTTCCTTTTGCACAAGCTGTACATATTTCAGATTTCTTCAATTTCAGCTTTGGAAGACCTTCAACTAGATCATGCTTGATTAATTTTTTGATAACTGAGGCGTTAGCATGTCCTCGTCTTCTATGCCATAAATCAGTCTCTTCATTTTTTGTAGTTGCAAGGCACAAGTTGACTTCTTTTAGTTTCTCTAGTTGAAAGGTGTAGAAATGCTTTGCTCTTTGAGCTTCAAAAATTACTTTCATATCCTTTAAGATGATACATTTGTCATTCTGAAATTTAACTGAGTGACCTTTATCATATAATTGACTGATACTAATCAGGTTATGTTTTAATCCCTCCACACACATAACATCTTCTATTAGATCCTTTTCTTTTGTTCCTATGGTTCCACATCCTATCACTTTTCCTTTTCCATTATCACCATATGTGACTTGACCATTTTCATTTCTGAAACTTGTAAATAGTTTTCTGTCTCTTGTCATATGCCTTGAGCACCCACTATCCAAATACCATTTGGATGCTCTCAGGCGTTCCTGATCTAGTCCTGCTATGAGGGCTAGATTTACTTGTTCTTGTTCTGATTTTGAGCTTGATGAGTCTGAACTTGTCACTTCCTCATTATCCCAAGCTATTGCCATTGATTTATTCTTGTATCCTTTGTATTTCTTTACTTTCTCCTTCTTTTTCTCATGCTTGTTAGCCTAATATTTTCTTTTGAGCTTTGGACTTTCAGTTTTGAAATGTCCTGGATGCTTGCATTTGTAACATGTTGGTTCTTTGCTTTTCTTGTCCTTCTTGAAGTATCTTTTGGATCCATACTTCTTCTTCATAGCAAGATTCCTCTCTAGAGTCTTCAGAAGATGAGCAGAAGGAATCTGCAACTTTCAAACCATTTGGCATTTTCTTTTTCGAAGAGCTTTCTGAAAATATTTCCATGTTAATCTCATAAGCCCTAAGAGAGACAATTGGTTTATCGATAGAAAGTTCAATAAGGTCATGTGCTTCTTCAATCCCAGTTACTTTGGGAGTCCAAGAATGAGTTAGTGATTTATGAATTTTTCTAATTGTTTCTTCAATAGTATGGTTCTTACCTAGTGAAGTTAAATCAATTGTTATATTAGTAAATCTATTATACATTTGAGTGATATTTTAATTAGGTAGCATTTTGAACTGTTCATATTGAGAGACAAGAATATCTATTATAGGTTGTTTAACTTTATCTGTTCCTTCATATGTTACATGTAGTTTATCCGACATTTCTTTGACAGTTATGCATGCGGATAACCTATTAAAGTCTCTTCAGATAATGCACAACAAAAATAATTTTAAGCTTTATAATTTAGAGACATATTTCTTTTATCAGCTATCAATAGAGTAGAGGTACCATCAAGAAGTATAGTATAATCACCTTGCTCTATTACCTGCCCCAGATCAAAGTTTGTGCCTCCGATGAAGCATTCCATTCTCATCTTCTAGTATTTATAATCTTCACCATCAAAGAATGGTGGTGATATTACGAACTATCCTTCATAGTTGTGAGCTTTTGCTGCCATCTCTTCTCAAATCTTTCGATTCCTCTGAGAAGACCTTGCTTTCATACAACTTGTTTGATCGAGACGGAGCTTTAGATTTCCTACAGGGGGATGAATAGGACTTCTTGCACTATAAAATTTTATCTAAAAATAGATAACACTAGATAGAATCGTTAGTACATACGGTAGCGTGTGTGAAACAAGTGAAATGCTTAGTGGAAACAATCACACAAAGTGCATAAATATTTATCGGGGTTCGGCCCTTCCATATGAAAGTCCTACGTCCCATCCCCAAGCACCCCTTGGGATTTTTCAATAACTACCAAGAACAGTTGGTCTTCTCTCACCAGAGAGATATTACAACCCACTTGCTCCCACGCAATTCTTCATTTCACAGAGGGGTATTACAACCACCTACAATAGTAGGTCTTCCCTTCATAGAGGGGCACTACAGGTAACAAACCCCTGGCTAGGTTCTACACAGAGATGAACACAGTGTGTCTGCTTAGAAAAATGAGCAAACACAGAAGATTAGAAAGAGATGACAAAAATGATTGAAAGCTCTAACTCTTTCTAACTCTAAGAGGGTGGATTGAGAAGATCTAAAATACAGAATGCCATCCAAGAACTTCTGAAAGCAGGAGAGTAGGAAGTCAAAGTTTGAACAGTTGGCTCTCTTGTCATCTTGTGAACTTCTTCTCTTTCTTTCGTGAGTGTGGAGACTTCCCTCTTGGTTTCTATCTCTCAAGCTTGCACTTCACGCCTTGGTCCTCTTTTGACTTTCAAACTTCAGCTTCTTATATGAACTTCAATCATCAGCTCCCCGTTTGAAAGTAATGTTTGAATTTGAACGTTGTGTATTGCGACTTGAGGCTTCTTGAGATGTCCATCATCAGATCATCAAACTTTGAGTCTTTGAGTCTCAATAGCTTCCAGGCTCTATTGGTAGTTGCATGGCTCTTATTCAGATATCTGCAAACACCATACCATGTCTTTTCTCTTTCTTGGGGTTAGACTTGTGAGAGATAAAATAATAAAAGAAGGTAAGGGACAAGTCCTTTGCAAGACATAACTATCTGTTCCAGATAGACAGTGTCATGCCCCTAAACGGAATATCGGAACATGAGGTAGTTGCAAGTAAACAGGTACAGAGCAAGTACTCAAACCATTGAACAAAGATAAATACTAAAGCAAATTCTTCTCATTAATAACTTTCCAAGTGTCTAGTTACAACCTCTAATATCAGAGCCATTCTATAGGGCCCAATTACATTGAAATAAAAGTAAAAGACTAAACTAACACTCTAATCATAATACTAAGACACTAGGGTACTCATTACATCACTCTTGGTCATTCCTGTCCTCTTGAGTGTATGTGTCATTCTCGGTCTCACATGAGAACACAATGACAAATAACACAGGGTGAACGATAACGCCCAGTATAACTTAAATCACAATAGTCAAGCAGACTTTAAATGATTAATGCATTAAAAGGCAGAGTAACTAATGATAAAGTGAGAGAGTCAAGTAAAAGATAGTAGAATAGCGCATGATGGAAATAGCACAAGCTTTCAAAGTATAGCACAAGTGTCGAGTATAGCATAAATAGCAAGATGGCCATAGAACAAATAGCACAAAGTATAGCAATAGCACAACGGGTATAGTATAGCACTTTTGTCAATAGACAACGAGAGAACATAGCACTTTTGCTTGTCATTTAGATAGTCGAGATAGATAGCACTCGAGTGTAATGCCAAACACTCTGATCATTTAACTCCTATGGGCACTAGAACTTTCGGGCGCACATCCCAGGACCAGATCGGGCCCTTTATATATTGCCAGGCAATGGTTATATTGATTATCTTTAGACAATCAGTCAATGGCCAATATAGAGTACCAAGAAATAGATGAGAGTACTAGATGAATAGACGAGATAGTAGAGTGAACGTGAATAGATGAGCGAGTAGATTATAGATGAGAGCTAGTTGACATTGCATGTAACACGTCGAGTAAACTTGCGATAGTAACAGTTGCACAACACGCGCACTTGGTGTTGGCAGTTAGGTGGAACTCACGACCCTGCCACTGGCCATGTTAAGCACAGGTCCAGAGGTCTGACATGTTTCTAGAAAAGAGCAAACTTCTAATAGCCGTTTGGACCATATTGATCCCTAAAGGGTGTAATAGGTGTTAGGGTACAACCGACTCGTCGACCATGTGGGAATCCATGGACAAAGGAGACTTACGGAGGCCTTGAACAAGGATTCACTAGTCCGGATAAAGGAATATCCATCGAAGAGTTCGTCTAAGTCAAGAGAAAGTGTAAATATAGAAACAAGTGCTCGATGTTCTCGAGGAATTCTAGAACAGTGAAGCGTCGGTATCAGTATTCCCAATACATCGCGAGAAAATATAGACAAGCCTATTTAAAATATGGCAATTTAATTACATAAATTATCAGATGTATTATGAGTTAATTACATGCCAAGTTATAATTGGATGGTTCAAGTGTGTGCATGTGTCATGAAATTGTAGATAGAAAAAGATCATGTGCATGTATTTAAATCACATATAAATGTTTAATTTATGACAAGTGTATTTTCTGTGTGTATGACTGTTAACCAAGTGTATAAGCACTATAGAGAGTCAGAGCATCGAAAATTGGGGGTTTCCATACAAAAATCTAACATCGCGACGCACCACAATAAGGGTCATGACGGGGTGAACTGGGAACGCGACATGGCCTTGTACAGATCGCGACGGCCTTGTCAGTTCGGGCAGGCAGATCGCGACGGGGTATCCTGTCCCGATCAGATCGTGATGGGAGATGCTGTCGTGACAGCCCTGAGAACGCGGCCTATCGGGCCGTCATGTTCTCAGGTCCTGTGCCTGAGTCCGACAGGGAAAAGACAAGCCATGGATTGTGGACCAACATACCCTATTTTGACACAGGGTAGTTCAAAAAATCATAACTAATCGTGTAGTCGATGAAAAATCATGAAACCAGTTTCAAATTGATCTAGACTCATAAAGGTACTTACAGTAATCTGGAATTTGAAAACGAACAGGGTTTAGACATGCTTTAATCACGGGCATTCATGGTGAACATGAAGCAATACATAGTTGAGATCAACAATTTAATTCGCAAGATAGGATGGATGAAAATTAGGGATTTTAGGGGCAAAGAACCCTAACTATCATCAGTATTTCTCATAAAAATTTCGTAGAATGGGGTTTAGTATAAATGGAGATCAAGAATTAAAATGAGGGTTCTGGGTCATGGTGTTTACAGAACTTCAAAAATTAAGAACAAAATATTTGCTCAATGGAAAAATATGAGACAATATGGCTTTGAATCTTGAGGTTTAGATCAACCAGCAGACGAAATTGATTTAGTTTTCCTCGTGAGAATGCCTATCTTTGATCGTTTTCCTCTTCTAGGGCTAGAACTTGATGAACAGGGTTGAGAGCTTTGAGAAGTTTTTCTCCCTATGAATTCTTCTCTTCCTTGGCCTCTCCTCCTGGTCCAGAAACCCTTGGCAACAAGCTAGGGCCGGCCATGGAGCTTTAAGAGAGTATTTATTTCTCTGAGTTTCTATTTCCTAATAGGACTCTAATTACTATTAAATTTCGGGATTTCCTATTTCTCTCACCCTTTCCAAGCTTGAGAACTTCTAATTGGGTTAGGATGAGAGCTAAATTTGTGGCCAAGCTACTATGGTGGGTTTAGGAATCCAAATCCAACTCAAACTTCTTATTTAATGCATTAAATACATCTTTTCTATTTAACTAATAATTAAGTTACTAATTTACGGTATTTTTCTATTATTCCCCTTTTAAAAATCCCTATTTTGGCCCACAAATTTAATGGGTCCATTTAACGAAGCCCATTACTTCTTTTCATTTAATGGGTTTTATTTAATTATCTTTTATTTGATTTTCTAATTGCTTTTATTTTTTTATTATTAAATTTTTATTTTTAAAAAAATCCAGGTTGCTACATCCTACCCCTCTTAAAAATAATTTGGTCCCCAAATTCATATGATCATAATGGAGGGAATGTCTTACCCAAAAGATCGGGGTAGTTCCGTCTGATGGTTCCTTCCGATACCGATGTTGCTTCTTCCACTCCGCAGTTATTCCATAAGACTTTAACCACGTGAATGGGACAGTTCCTGAGTTGTTGCACCTTCCCTTCTAATATCTTGACTGGCTTTTCTTCATATGTCGTGTCCCTATTCAACAACAACTTTTCGTGACGAATGATGTGTGTAGGATCTTAAACATATTTTTTGAGCATGGAGACATGGAACCCATTGCCTACACATGCCAGATCGGTGGCAACGCCAGTCGGTATGCAACCTAACCAATCCTTTTGAGTACTTTAAAAGGACCAATAAATCTAGGATTGAGCTTTCCTTTCACACCAAATCTTTGGATGCAACGAGTAGGTGATACCTTTAAGAATACATGATCACCGACTTGAAATTCTAAGTCCCGCCTTCTCTTGTCAGCATAGCTCTTTTGTTTGGACTGAGCAGTCTTAAGCCGGTCTCTAATCAGCTGAATGTCCCGGGTTGTATTTTGCACCATGTTTGGGCCTAGCCATGGCTCTTCTCCCACCTCATTCCAGCATGTAGGAGATCTACAATTCCTTCCGTAGAGTGCTTCGAACAGTGCCATCTTAATACTCTCCTAGTAACTGTTGTTATAGGCGAACTCAATAAGGGGTAGGTGCTCGTTCCAATATCCTTGGAAGTCTGTAGTGTAAACTCTCAACATGTCTTCCACTATTTGGTTGGTTCTTTCAGTTTGCCCATCAGTTTGTGGGTGGATGGTGGTGCTAAAGTTGAGTTTAGTACCCAGTGCACCTTGCAGTCCTTTCCAAAAATGAGATGTTAATCTTGGATCTCGATCTGAGACTATGGATGATGGAACTCCATGTAGTCTTACAATCTCTTTGACATATAAGGCAGCTAGTACTTCTACCGACCACTTACTCTTTATGGCTAGGAAGTGGGCAGATTTGGTTAGTCGGTCGACAATGACCCATATGGCGTCGAGTCCACCACGAGTCTTGGGTAAACCCATGATGAAGTCCATGCCAATGCTTTCCCATTTCCATTCCGGAATATCTAGCAGACTGAGTACACCAGTAGGGCGCAACTGTTCCACTTTTAATTGTTGGCAAGTAAGGTAGTGTGCAGTGTGTTCATCTACCTCTCCCTTCATGTTCGGCCACCAAAACGTTATTTTCAAGTCTTGATACATTTTGGTACCTCCCTGGTGGATAGTGTACTTTGTCTTTGAGCTTCATCCATTAGCTTCCTCTTCAGTTCTTCATTATCGGGAACACATGTCCTCCCTTAGAACACCAGTCTTCGATCCCTAGTCATAGCAAAGTCCTGTCTTTCAGTTAAGGTTTCCTTGATGCGAACTAAGAATGGATCATTATCTTGTTGGGTTTTAATCTCTTCCATCAAGTCGGATTGAATCTTGATATTGACAATCAAGACTCGATCATCTCTATGTTCAATAGTTAAGTCTAACCTTGCGAATTGTTCAAGTAGTTGCATCTCGCCAAGGACTAGACTTGGAACAGAGGCCATTGGCTTCCTACTAAGAGCATCAACCATGATATTACCCTTGCCTAGATGGTATTTGATGTTGAAGTCAAAATCATTCAGATATTCTAACAATCTTCTCTGTCTCCTGTTGAGTTCATTCTGGGAGAATAAGTACTTCAGACTTTTATGGTCTGAGTAGACAGTAAATTTCTCACCATACAAGTAATGTCTCCAGATCTTCAAGGCGAAGACCATGGCAGCCTACTCTAGATCATGCACAGGGTAGTTAACTTCATACGTCTTCAGTTGTCTTGAAGAATAAGCAATAACCTTCTCCTTTTGCATCAATACACAACCTAGCCCAATCCATGAGGCATTGGTGTAGACAGAGAATGTAGCACCACGGAAATTTTAATTACATAAGGATTTAATTAAATGGAAATAAATAATTTCCATAATAATGGATTATTTAAATATACGTACCATTATCGTATGTGCTAAAACACAACAGAAAATTCCTAAAAAACTATAAATCAACCCCACACATTATTCTTAAGCGTTCCACACATAAAT
Organism: Colocasia esculenta; assembly: GCA_014218235.1. Lineage (NCBI taxonomy): Eukaryota > Viridiplantae > Streptophyta > Magnoliopsida > Alismatales > Araceae > Colocasia > Colocasia esculenta. The sequence continues at coordinate 123,059,017 of CM024760.1, read as the reverse complement.
TTATGCCAAGAAAAATCGGATTAGCGAAGTTTAAACTATTTCGCGACTTATTATCGTAATTCATGAATAAGTCGAAAAATCATTATCACACGTACTTGGATGAGTCGGAAAATTAAATAAAAATCATATATGAGCTTCAAATAATATCCTCTAATGACCCATCAAGAAATTTGGGTCATGAAAAATCGTTTGGGTAGGTTTAAGAATTATTGTGACCAATTATCCAAATTAGGAAACAAATCGAAAAATCATTAACACAAAAACACAACGCAACTATAAATTCAATAAAAAGGTTGGGGAGACTTCCAACATTATATATTGATGGCCCATTATCATAATTGGGCCATTGGACCTCTTATGACCCAAAAATCAAATGAAACAAGAAAATACATGGAAATTCGTAACCATAAATAAGTTGAAATTAGAAAGTGGTAATTAGGGTTTAATTGAGATGCAATCATGCATTCTTGACAACCCAAATTCGTGCCTACCCACCCATGGAGGTTGCTTGATGGCCAAGACTCTCTAATGGAGGGAGAGATCTTCAAATTATGGAAAGACACAAGCCAATCCCGCAACCCTTCTTTCATTGTTGGATTAGGACTCCTAAAACCCATAGATGCTTAAATACTCTTCACCCAAACCTAGGGACGAGTTTATAACATGCTGGGGTTGTGTGGAGGAGCTCTTGGTGGCTAGGGAGCTATGGATCATCCACAAGAAGCTAATCTTCTTCCCCCGTTCTTCTGCTACGACCTGCACAAACCGTCCACTTGAAGTTGATCAAGGCTAGGCCAAACCTAAACCAAACATTGCAAGGCTTATACCCTTGGAAAGAGGGTCAAGTCTACATTCTATCCCAAGTGGAATGCCCAATTTCCATGCAGTATACATGGAGCAGTAAGCATTCTTCTCCAAGTGGTCTGAACTCGGATTTTCTGAAAAAATGAGACTTCTTCAACCCAGAAGGTAGGTTTTTCCCGTTCTTTATTTGTTGCATGTGACTTGAGACCGAATTAGAGCAAACCGCCAACATGAAAGTTTTCCGACTAGTTGTTCTCGTCATGTCTTGTGTTGAACATTTTGTCTAAAGGTCAATAGTTAGGGAGTTATAAGCATGGTAAGAGGGTTGCTGCATGAAACTTCGTTTTCAGATTTGCACTTGGTTTTTACGTTTGTGTTTGTTGTGATTAAAGCCTATCGAAACCATCCTTGTTTTCTAATTCCTATTTACTGTAAGAACCCTATCATGTCTAGGTTAGTTTAAAACTAGTTTCGTTATTTTTCATGCATGGTGCGATTTGTTCTCTATTTTTGAAGGACCATGTGTCAATATAAGGCAGTTCTGGACCGCAATCCAATGCCCTGACCTTTTCCCTTGTTGTACTCTAGCACGGACCTTGTGAACACGACGGCCCAATAGGCTGCGTTCACAAGGCCGTCGCGACAGAGATCACTATCGCGATCTAATCGCGACAGGACATGTCGTCACGATCTGCTCCAAAACCTGTCGCGTTCCCTTCATACCCTTGTCGCGATCTGCCTGTCGCGACCTGTACAAGGCACTGTCGCGTTCCATTCCCGACCCGTCGCGACCCTTACCAGGATCCGTCGCGACCTCAGTTTTTCGCATGAAACCGCACTTATTTTGTTTGTAAATCTTACTGCTATACCCAAGGTCTGTTTAATATGATTTTAATGAGTAAATTATATGTCTTGGGTCTGATCATTGCATGATGTCTATTTAACAGCTTAAAAGTGTTTAACCCATTTAAAAAGCCTTAAATACATGAATATTACTCTAAATTCTTTCTTAATGATATGATCATTCATGAAACTTGTGATTGACTCTTGTTACCATTCTAGCTTGATTAAATGATGATTATTATCTTGAAATCTGGCAAACCCATGTATAGTTAAATACATTGTCATTCACATGTCATCATGTTAAATGTTTTTCCACGAGTTTGAGACCGATTGATTGAGAATTGAGACGTGTATGTCACTACACACTTGCACATCTAGGCAGCCGTTTCTTGGGGATTCAGAAACTCTCGACTGGTCATTCTGAATCGGTAGACTGGTGACCTTTTCTCTAAGGCCTCCGTAAATCTCCTATGACCATGGATTCCCACATGGCCGACGAGTTGGTTGTACCAATGAAGTTCCTTGGAGATAGCATGCACTTCCTCTCTCATCTTGTTCTCGTGAGTGTGATTTACAATATAGACTAAAGTGATTAATGTAAAGAGTGAACCAAAGTATGAATTGTACCATTATGCTGCCAAATTTATCTCTTGACCATTATTATCATGAAATCATGTTCAATTTACTTATTGTTGGTTCTCATCATTATCATGAACATGATATCACACATGCTTACATCTTGAAAACTCTCATTGGCCATCATTAATAACTGTGGGTATCTACATTTAAAAATTTTAGTGAGATGCTGACAGGGCACGACGTGTGTCCAAGGGCTCCAGTCTAGCCCCAATGACGGCGAGTCATATATATGCTATTAACCATGGGGTATAATGATTACTGGCGTTGCATCTGCGCTGGGAGTCGTGCGTGTCGTGTTGAGTGATAGATACAATAACCACATACACGTGTCCTGGTGTACATTCTTGGTGTACATTAGTGTCTATGTGCCTGATTAGTGTTACATTATCGTGCTCGTCTGTGCTTGCTTGCTTGCGTGATATGGCCATCCTACATTTAATGCAATTAGTGATATCTTGCGTTCTTGACATCAAGTGAAATCTTGCGTGCTTGTACAAAGTGATCTACTGCTAGTTCTATCCTGTCATCTTGTTCAAAAAAATATTGTTCTATCGTGATCACTCTATCTACCTTGTCCATGTATCATGTTTTCATGAGTTTTATTCGCACATGCATATCATGACATTCCTCGTGCTTACCTAGTTCTAAAATGTTAATCACTTATATCATTGCCCGCACATTGAGATATAAATCCTATTGGGCTAGTTTGCTCATCCCCTACTTTTATCCAATCTAGGTGACTATGAAGTCCAAGAGGAAGAGCAAGTCGAGGATGGGAATGCGTCCGAGTGATGAGCGTTCCAACTATGTGTCTAGGTATAGTTAGATTGCTTTGAGCGTTAGATTCATGTAGTAGGAAGTGTGGAATAAAATGTACTTTTCCTTTTTATTGAGTCTTAGTCCTGTATTAGTTTCTATTTGGAATACAATGAGTTGATATTTGAATACAAGATTAGTTGAGTCCAATATTTGGGCCCTATGATGAGGTATGTTGTTATACATTTAGTGCATGCTAGCTAGAGGCTTATTTTCCAACTGTTCACGTCTCGGGATATCGACTCTAATTATTATTCTGAATTATTAATTAATATCCACTGCGTAATTCTCGGGACGTGACAGTTTAGTGGTATCAGAGCCTAGGAACACCAAATAGGATGTATATCTTAAGAATAGGAGATACCTATGGAACCTAGGTCATGGAAATTAAATACAGTACCTAGTGAGAAGGGGTAGAGACTGGGAACATGTTAGCAAGAATTAAACACTCCTACCTATTGACTCTGATAATGTATCTAGAGACATTAATTGGTTTCCATTCTTTTCTCAGGAACCCTCATAACTCTTACACTCAACTATAATGGCTCGCAACCAATGGCAAGCTATGTAACAAACAGTAGCTGGATTGACTCAGGCCCTGCAAAATGTGGTTCAGGCTGGAAATCAGGCTGCTGCAGTCAGAAATGGAGCCGGTGATCTGCACCATAATTTTAGGAGTTTGAACTCTCCTCGTTTCTCTAGATCCCCTGATCCGGACGAAGCAGAGAACTGGCAGGAGGAGATAGAAAGGATTTTCCAAGTCATGCAATGCACTAATAGGGAATAAGTGGTGCTGGCCACTTTTCAATTCACTAAGGATGCTCGAGCATAGTGGAAGGCCACATCGGCCCACCTGCCTAATGTTGGCGAACTGGAGTGGGTCGGATTCCTAGAGATATCCGGGGAAAGTATTTCTCTGAGAGAGTCAAGGAGAAGAAGGCAGCGGAGTTTTCCGCACTAAAACAGAAAGGGATGTCCGTGGCTGAGTATGAGGCTCAGTTCGCGTGTCTTGCTGTGTATGCCCCACACCTGGTGGGAACTGAAAGACTTAAGGCAAATCGGTTCATGGATGGGCTCCGGCCCATGTTCATTGAAAGGCTTGGACCACACAACATTCAAACTTACACTAAGATGGTCCAAAGAGCTCAGCTGGTAGAAGACACCATGGCCAAAGTAGAGGGCATGAGGGGCAAGGACAACTCCAAGCCGGTCTTCATCAAGAAGGGACCACCCAATATTGCTATAACTTTTCGTAACAACAACGTCAACAACAACAACAAGAGGCCGAATACCGGAAGAGATGTTGCCGGAGACAAGGGAGTCAAAGTGGAAGGTAGGCAGTTGGCTGAAAACTGCAAATTCTGTGATAAACCGGGGCACCGAGCTGAAGAATGCTGGAAGAAGATCGGGGCATGCTTGAAATGCGGAGGTCGTGACCACCGTATTCCTGATTGTCTTATGCTGAAGGATCAGACACGTAGAGCTCAGAATGCACCACGACGTCAGGGACACGTTAATGCTGTTATAGAAGCTGACCTACCCCAGGAAGGGGGTATGGTGGAAGGTACCATTTTCATACACTTGCAACCTGCATTCGTGCTTATTGATACTGGAGCTACATATTCATTTATTTCCACCACATTTGTAGGAACTCTACCTATCCAACCTGTACCCTTAAAATCCAAGATCACTGTAGCCTCCCCACTTGGCTCAGAATCTATACTTACCCACTACTTGCCAAAATGTGAAACTATAATTGGAGGACACAATCTCCCTGCAGACCTTATCTGTTTAGATATGAAGGGTTATGATGTCATTTTGGGGGTCGATTGGCTAATCAAATATGATGCTGATGTAAACTGTCACCATAGGAGGGTCACTTTCCAAGGACCAAACCTCCCAACTCTATCACTACTTGGCACCCGTTATAACAAACACCCTATCTTGATATCCTCCTTAAAGGCTTCTAAGCTGATCAACCAGGGTTGTGATGCTTTCCTAGTTTCAGTCTTGGCAACTAAAAAGAAGAAACCATCCCTAGAAGACATTCCAATAGCCAGGGACTATCCTGATGTATTTTCAGAGAAATTACCTGGTATACCACCGGATCGGGAGGTAAACTTCACCATTGAGTTACTCACTGGGGCAGCCCCTGTTTCAAGAGCTCCGTATCGCATGTCCCCTGTGGAATTGCAGGAGTTGAAGAGACAAATCCAAGAATTGCTAGATGAGGGTTTTATCAGGCCTAGCACATCCCAGTGGGGAGTGCCAGTGCTATTTGTAATGAAGAAGGACGGGACAATGAGGTTATGCATTGATTACCATCAGTTAAAACAGTTGACAATAAAGAATAAGTATCCACTGCCCCGTATCAATGAGCTATTTGACCAGATCTCTGGTGCACAATACTTCTCCAAGATAGATCTAAGATTAGGCTACCATCAACTGAGAATAAAGGAAGAAGATATTCACAAGTCTACATTTCAGAGCAGATATGGTCACTATGAGTTCATGGTCATGGCATTCGGTTTAACAAATGCTCCAGCGGCTTTCATGCAACCTATGAACAATATTTATAGGCCATACTTGGACCAGTTTATAGTGGTGTTCATTGATGACATTCTTATTTACTCCAAATCTAAAGAAGAACATGAGGAACACTTGAAAGTTGCTCTACAAGTGCTCAGAGATAATCAACTCTATGCTAAACTTAGTAAGTGTGAATTCTGGATGGAGGAAGTGTCTTTTCTTGGTCACATTATATCCAAGGAGGGAATCTCTATGGACCCATCCAAGGTGGAGGCGGTAAATAACTGGCAAAGGCTGACAATTGTGTCAGAGATTAGGAGTTTTCTGGATTTAGCCGGTTATTATCGTCGCTTCATCAAAGATTTCTCACAGATAACTGTAGCATTGACCAGGCTTACCAGGAAGGAGAATCCATTTTCATGGATTGATGAATGTGAAGAAAGTTTCAAGGCATTGAAAGGGCACCTTACCTTGGCACCCGTACTGACACTGCCAGTTGATGGGGGCAGTTTTGAATTATACACCGATGCATCCAGGATCAGCCTTGGCTGTGTGCTGATGCAAAATGGGAAAGTTATATGCTACGCGTCCAGACAATTGAAGAAGCACGAGGATAATTATCCTGTACATGATCTGGAGCTCGCTGCTGTAGTCCTCGTCTTGAAGATATGGCATCATTATCTATATGGTGAGAAATTCATTGTGTTTTCTAACCATAAAAACTTGAAGTATTTGTTTTCTCAGCAGGACTTGAATATGAGACAGCGGAGGTGGTTGGAATATCTCAAAGACTTCGACTTCACGATTCAATATCATCCAGGAAAAGCGAATGTTGTGGCAGATGCTCTAAGTAGGGAGCCAATGATCACATAGTCATGTTTAATGGTGGACGAATGGAAGTTATTAGAAGACTTCGCCAAGTTAAATATTGATGCTGACATCAAAGAGAAGGGATGCCTTATTGCTAGTATTAGGGCACAACCTACACTATTGGAGGACATCACAACACTCCAAGACAATGACCCCGTACTTGTGGAGATTAAGGCTAATCTAGACCAGAGGCTGTATTTCTCATTAACTGAAGATGGAAGACTATTGTTCCGGGATCGAGTCTGTGTACCCGACCATTTGGAGACAAAGAAAATGATTATGGATGAGGCTCATAAGACCAGGTATACAATTCATCCTGAATCTACCAAAATGTATCAAGATTTGAAAAGAAGCTTTTGGTGTCCTAATATGAAGAGAGAGGTGGCGGAGTATGTCGCCCGATGCTTAACATGTCAAAAAGTCAAGGCGGAACACTTGCGACCCGCAGGTAAACTCAAACCCCTAGAAATCCCGGCATGGAAATGGGAAGGTATAGGGATGGACTTTGTTTTCGGACTACCCAAATCTAGAGGTGGATTCGATGGTATCTGGGTTATTTTCGACCGCTTAACTAAGTCGGCTCACTTCTTGCCAGTGAAAAATAATTGATCAGTAGATGTTCTGGCTACATTGTATGTGAAGGAAATAGTCCGATTACATGGAGTACCGGTGTATATCATGTCTGATAGAGACCCTAGGTTTACATCCCAGTTTTGGAAAGGACTGCACTACTCCTTGGGATCTAAAATAAACATTAGCACAGCTTTCCATCCACAGACAGATGGTCAGACGGAGAGAACCAACCAAGTGATTGAAGATATGCTTAGAGCATGTGTCCTAGATTTTGGAGGTAGCTGGCATGAACACTTACCTCTTGTGGAGTTCGCCTACAATAATAGCTATCAAGCTAGCATTCAAATGGCACCATTTGAAGCACTCTATGGCAGGAGTTGCCGATCTCCAATATGCTGGTATGAAGTTGACGAAAAACAAATGCTAGGAACAAAGATGATAAGGGAAACAACAGAGAAGGTAAAGCTTATTAAAGAAAGAACGGTGGCGCAGCAAAGACAAAAGGCATATGTGGATAATAGAAGAAGAGACCTGGAGTTTCAGGTTGGTGAACATGTATTCTTGAAAGTGTCCCCGGGCCGTGGGATCAGGTGTTTTGGTATTAAAGGCAAGTTGTCACCAAGGTTCGTCGGGCCTTTAGAAATCCTTGAAAGAGTCGGCGAGGTGGCTTACCGTCTCGCATTACCACCACAAATGGAGGGAATACACAATGTGTTTCACATATCCATGTTGAAAAAGTATGTAAGAGACCCGTGGCATGTCATAGAATATGAGCTCTTGGAGTTCAACAAAGATGGAACGTATCAAGAGAAGCCAATTAAGATCGTGGACCGGGAACTGCGCCAACTAAGGAACAAGGTCATCCCACTAGTAAAGGTTGCATGGAATCAACGCATGGATGAAGACGACACGTGGGAAACCGAGGAAGCAATGCGCAAAAGATACCCGGAGCTATTCATAAGTAAGTACACCTCACTTATACAATAACTTTCTAGACATGAATTTGGGGAGCAAAATCTCTTAAGTGGGGAGGGTGTAGCACCCCAAAAATTTTAATTACATAAGGATTTAATTAAATGGAAATAAATAATTTTCCATAATAATGGATTATTTAAACATACGTACCATTATCGTATGAGCTAAAATACAATGAAAAATTCCGTAAAAATTATAAATCAACCCCACACATTATTCCTTAATGTTTCACAAAGAAATTTATGCCAAGAAAAATCAGATTAGCAAAGTTTAAAGTGTTTCGCGACTTATTATCGTAATTCATGAATAATTCGAAAAATCATTGTCACACGTACTTGGATGAGTCGTAAAATTAATTAAAAATCATATACGGGCTTCAAATAATATCCTCTAATGACACATCAAGAAATTTGGGTCAAGAAAAATCGTTTGGGCTAGGTTTAAGAATTATTGTGACCAATTATCTAAATTAGGAAACAAATCAGAAAATCGTTAACACGAAAACACGATGCAACTATAAATTCAATAAAAAGGTTGGGGAGACTTCCAAAATTATATATTGATGACCCATTATCATAATTGGGCCATTGGACCTCTTATGACCCAAAAATCAAATGAAGCAAAAAAATTCATGGAAATTCGTAACTATAAATAAGTTGAAATTAGAAAGTGGTAATTAGGGTTTAATTGGGATGCAATCATGCATTCTTGGCAACCCAAATTCGTGCCTACCACCCATGGAGGTTGCCTGATGGCCAAGACTCTTTAATGGGGGGAGAGATCTTCAAATTATGGAAAGACACAAGCCAATCCCGCAACGCTTCTTTCCTTGCTGCATTAGGACTCCTAAAACCCATAGATGCTTAAATACTCTTCACCCAAACCCTAGGGACAAGTTTAGAACTTGCTGGGGTCATGTGGAGGAGCTCTTGGTTGCTGGGGAGCTTTGGATCATCCACAAGAAGCTAATCTTCTTCCCCCGTTCTTCTGCTACGACCTGCACAAACCGTCCACTTGAAGTCGATCAAAGGTAGGCCAAACCTAAACCAACCTAAACCAAACATTGCAAGGCTTATACCCCTAGAAACAGGGTCAAGTCTACGTTCTAACCCAAGTGGAATGCCCAAATTCCATGCAGTATACATGGAGCAGTAAGCGTTCTCTTCCAAGTTGTCTGAACTCGGGTTTTCTGGAAAAATGAGACTTCTTCAACCTAGAAGGTAGGTTCTAACATATTCTATACCAATGTGTAGAGCATCAAGATAACTTTCATTTCCCAATGGTTTCATCGTATTTCATTGAGTAGATTTTGAACTATAAGCGTTTTCCCAAAGTCGCGCACTATTAGGGTTTTTCCCATTCTTTATTTGTTGCATGCAACTTGAGACCGAATTAGAGCAAACCCCCAACATGAAAGTTTTCCTACTAGTTGTCCTCGTGATATCTTTTGTTGAACATTTTCTCTAAAGGTCAATAGTTAGGGAGTTATAAGCATGGTAAGAGGGTTGCTGCATGAAACTTCGTTTTCAGATTTGCACTTGGTTTTTACGTTTTTGTTTGACATGATTAAAGCCTGTCGAAACCATCCTTGTTTTCTAATTCCTATTTACTGTAAGAACCCTAGCATGTCTAGGTTAGTTTAAAACTTGTTTCGTTATTTTTCATGCATGGTGCAATTTGTTCTCTATTTTTGAAGCACCCTGTGTCAATATAAGGCAGTTCTGGACCGCAATCCAATGCCCTGACCTTTTCCCCTGTTGTACTCTGGCACAGACCCTGTGAACTCGACGGCCCGATAGGCCACGTTCACAGGGCCGTCGCGATAGAGCGCACTGTTGTGATCTGATCGCAACAAGACATGTCGTCGTGATCTACTCTAGAACCTGTCGCGTTCCCTTCATACCCTTATCGCGATCTGCCTGCGTGATCTGTCATGCCTATCGCGACCTGTACAAGACACTGTCGCGTTCTGTTCCCGACCCATCGCGACCCTTACCAGGATCCGTCGCGACCTTAGTTTTTCACATGAAACCCCACTTATTTTTTTTGTAAATCTTACTGCTATACCCAAGGTCTGTTTAATATGATTTTAATGTGTAAATTGTATGTCTTGGGTCTGGTCATTGCATGATGTCTATTTAACGGCTTAAAAGTATTTAACCCATTTAAAAAGCCTTAAATACATGAATATTATTCTACATTCTTTCTTAATGATATGATCATTCATGAAGCTTGTGATTGACTCTTGTTACCATTCTAGCTTGATTAAATTATGATTATTATCTTGAAATCTGGCAAACCCATGTATAGTTAAATACATTGTCATTCGCATGTCATCATGTTAAATGTTTTTCCATGAGTTTGAGACCAATGGATTGAGAATTGAGACGTGTATGTCATTACACACTTGCACATCTAGGCAGCCCTTTCTTGGGGATTTGGAAACTCTCTACCGGTCATTCCGAATCGGTAGACTAGTGCCCTTTTCTCTTAGGCCTCCGTAAATATCCTTTGACCATGGATTCCCACATGGCCGACGAGTTGGTTGTACCATTGAAGTTCCTTGGAGATAGGTTGCACTTCCTCTCTCAACTTGTTCTCGTGAGTGTGATTTACAATATAGACTAAAGTCATTAATGTAAAGATTGAACCAAAGTATGAATCGTACCGTTATGCTGCCAAATTTATCTCTTGACCATTATTATCATGAAATCATGTTCAATTTACTTATTGTTGGTTATCATCATTATCATGAACATGATATCACACATGCTTACATCTTGAAAACTCTCATTGGCCATCATTAATGACTGTGGGTATCTACATTTAAAAATTTAAGTGAGATGCTGACAGGGCACGGCGTGTGTCCAAGGGCTCCTATCTAGCCCCAATGACGGCGAGTCATAAATATACTGTTAACCATGGGTATAATTATTACTGGCGTTGCATCTGCGCTGGGAGTCGTGCGTGTCGTGTAGAGTGATAGATACAATAACCACATACACGTGTCCTGGTGTACATTCTTGATGGATCTTTTCTTGGTGTACATTATTGTCTACGTGCCTAATTAGTGTTACATTATCGTGCTCGTGCGTGCTTGCTTGCTTGCGTGATATGACCATCCTGCATTTAATGCAATTAGTGATATCTTGCATTCTTGACATCAAGTGAAATCTTGCGTGCTTATACAAAGTGATCTACTGCTAGTTCTATCCTGTCATCTTGTTCAAAAAAATCTTGTTCTATCGTGATCACTCTATCTACCTTGTCCATGTATCAGGTTTTCATGAGTTTTATTCGCACATGCATATCATGACATTCGTCATGCTTATCTAGTTCTAAAATGTTAATCACTTATATCATTGCCCACACATTGAGATATAAATCCTACTGGGCTAGTTTGCTCATCCCCTACTTTTATCCAATCTAGGTGACTATGAAGTCCAAGAGGAAGAGCAAGTCGAGGATGGGAATGCGTCCGAGTGATGAGCGTTCCAACTATGTGTCTAGGTATAGTTAGATTGCTTTGAGCGTTACATTCATGTAGTAGGAAGTGAGGAATAAAATGTACTTTTCCTTTTTATTGAGTCTTAGTCCTGTATTAGTTTCTATTTGGAATACAATGAGTTGAGATTTGAATACAAGATTAGTTGAGTTCAATATTCGGGCCATATGATGAGGTATGTTGTTATACATTTAGTGCGTGCTTTCTAGAGGCTTATTTGCCGACTGTTCACGTCTCAGGATATCGACTCGAATTATTATTCCGAATTATTAATTAATATCTGCTACGTAATTCTCAAGACGTGATAGAGAAACCTTCTCCCTCTATTGGCAGAGCGAGAACAGGTGCTGAGGTAAGACAATATTTAAGAGTTTTGAAAATTTTCTCACACTCATTACTCCAGAAGTATGGATTCTCCTTTCGTGTTAGTCGTGTGACAGGAACGGCGATCTTGGAGAAGTCCTTAATGAACTGCTTGTAGTAGCCAGCTAGTCCTAAGAAGCTTTTGATTTCTGTGACATTGGTTGGTCTCTCCCAATTGAGTACAGCTTCGACTTTGGAGGGATCAACTGAGATGCCGTCCTTTGAGATGACATGGCCCAAGAAGGACACTTCTTCGAGCCAGAATTCACACTTGGTCAGCTTTGTGTACAGTTTGTTGTCTCGCAAGACTTGCAGTGCAATCTTCAGGTGTTCTTCATACTCTTCCTTAGTCTTTAAATAAATGAGGATGTCATCAATGAAGACGACCACAAACTTGTCACGGTATGGCCAATATATGTTGTTCATGAGTTGCATGAAGGCTACAGGAGCATTGGTTAGACCAAAAGGCATAACGACGAATTCATAGTGTCCATACTTGGTCCGGAAAGCCGTTTTGAAGATATCATCATCCTTGATCCTCATTTGGTGATAGCCAGATCGAAGATCGATCTTGGAGAAATACTAAGCTCCAGATATTTGGTCGAATAGTTCATCGACCCTGGGCAATGGGTATTTGTTCTTGATGGTCAGCTGATTAAGTTGACGATAGTGGATTCATAGACCTCATCGATCCATCTTTCTTCTTGACAAATAGCACATGTGCTCCCCATGGGGAAGTACTCAGTCTAATGAACCCCTTCTCTAATAGCTCCATCAGTTGTGTCTTCAATTCCTTTAGCTCGGAAGGTGACATCTGGTACGGTTTTCGTGATACTGAGGCAGCTCTAGGGGTCAACTCTATGGCGAAGTTGACATCTCGTTCTGGGGGAATCCCTGGCAAATCATCAGGAAACACATCAGGGAAATCCTAGACTATGTGGATGTCTTCTATCTTAGAACCCTTCTTTTCAATTACTACGACTACAATGAAAGCAAAACAACCTTTCCTTATCATGTTATGGGATTTTATGGCGAAGATTAGAGACATCTATCTCTTATGTCTAATCCCAGTGAATGCCAATTTAGGAAAGTCACTAAATGTCACCCTTCCTTTCTTACAATCGACACTTGCCCCATAAGTGGACAACCAGTCGGCTCCCAAAATTACATCATAGCCTTCCATGGGCATACACACCAGGTCGGCTTTTAGGTTATGGTCTCCGATCATTACATCGATAGAGGGAAAGTTTTTGTTTAATTTATCCTTTTCTCTTGGTGGTGTTGTGACAAAGAACTCACAACCCATGGATATAGGTTTTGTAGTCAGGGTGTCAGCAAAGAGTTGAGATATAAATATGAATGAGTTGCTCTAGTATCAAATAAAGCAAATGCTGATAAGGAGAAAACTTGTAGAGTACCTTCTACCACGCCACCTTCCTCAGTGGGCTCTCCATTATGCAGGGCTTGTAGTCGGCCCTATTTCTTAGGTGCATTAGGGTGCCTCTCATGTTCTTTCAGTAGCAGGCACTTGGGGATGCGGTGCTCGTGGCTTCCACAGTGCAAACATGCGCCAGCCTTCCTCCAGCACTCGTCAGCGGTGTGACCTGGCTTGTCACAGTGCTTGCAGTTACATTTTTTTTTAGTGTTGGGGACAATAGCTTTAGGTTTCCTTTCTTGGCTGGGCCCCTCCGTGATGTTGAAGGGACACTTCTTGCCATTGTTTGGTTTTACAGATGATTGCCCTGAGGTCATTTCCTTCTTCACGAACTTCCCTTTGATACGGTCGGTGAAGTCCATAGCATCTTCTAGTAGTTGGGCCTTCTTTACCATCTCGGCATAGGTCTGGATGTTGAGATGGGCCAGTTGAGTGATATATTGTGGCTTAAGGCTGTTGAGAAAGTGCTAAGCCTTCATTCTTTCCGTATTCACCAGGTGTGCAACATATCGTGCTAGTCTTGGAAACTGGGCTTCGTATTCGGCCACAGTCAAGCTCCGCTATTTCAGAGCAGCGAATTCTGTAGCCTTCCTTTCTTAGACACGCTTCGAGAAGTATTTGGAATTAAAAGCTTTTTTGAATTCGGCCCAAGTGAACTGCCCATTCGCTCGGGTCGCTTCCACAGACTACCACCAAGCGCAGGCGTCCTTTTCAAGTTGAAATGTGGCTAGTAGTAGCTTATCCCCCTTTGCACATTGCATAACATGGAAAATCCATTCTGTTTCCTTTAGCCAGTATTCGACTTCATCCGGATCCGTGGATCCACTGAACCTAGGTGGGTTCAGAGTCCTGAAGTTACGATGCAGGTCACCTGCACCACCATGATTACCACCTCCTTGGGTAGCTTGCATGAATGCGCGTGTCAATTCTTGAATTGTCTGTTGTATGCCCCTCATTCGACCATGTTCAGAAGTCATCTTGATGGCTTAGTTCCTACAAAAAAACTTATTGTCATGATATTGATGTGGAATTTAATTTGTGCGTGTGTGAGTTCATTTTTGGCTATTTACCATTGGCTCTAACCACAACTCACATAGGTAGGATAATTGACTCTAGTCGAGGTATATTAACCTAGATCATCCTATACTTAAGAATAACCTAGGCACGGATACCACAAAACTGTCACGCCCCGACATGGAATATCGGAACGTGAGCTAGTTGCAAGTAAACGGGTACAAAGAAAGTACTAGACATCAAACCATTAAACAATGATAAATACTAAAGAAAATTCTTCTCATTAATAACTTTCCAAGTGCCTAGTTACAACCTCTAATATCAGAGCCATTCTATAGGGCCCAATTACATTGAAATAAAAGTAAAAGTCTAAACTAACACTCTAATCATAATACAAAGACACGAGGGTACTCATGACTTCACTCCTAGTCGTTCTCGCCCTCTTGAGCGTATGTGTCATCCTCGGTCTCACCTAAGAACACAACGACAAATAACGTAGGGTGAGCAATAATGCCCAGTAGGACTTAAATGTCAATAGTCAAGCAGGCTTTAAATGATTAATGTATTAAAAGGCAGACTAACTAATGATAGAGCGAGAGAGTCAAGTAAAAGATAGCAAAATAGCAAATGATGGAAATAGCACAAGCTTTCTAAGTATAGCATAAGTGTCGAGTATAGCACAAATAGTAAGATGGCCATAGCATAAATAGCACAAAGTATAGCAATAGCACAATGGGAATAGTATAGCACTTTTGCCAATAGACAACGAGAGAACATAGCACTTTTGATTGTCATTTACATAGTCAAGATAGATATCACTCGAGTGTAATGCCAAACACTCTGATCATTTAACTCCCATGCGCACTAGAACTTTTGGGCGCACATCCCAAGACAAGATCAGGCTCTTTATATATTACTAGGCATTGATTATATTGTTTATCTTTAGACAATCAGTCAATGGCCAATATAGAGTACCAAGAAATAGATGAGAGTATTAGATGAATAGACGAGATAGTAGAGTGAACGTGAATAGATGAGCGAGTAGAGTATAAATGAGAGCTAGTTGACATTGCACGTAACACGCCGAGTAAACAGGCGATAGTAACAGTTGCACAACACGCGCACTTGGTGTTGGCAGTCAGGTGGAACACACGACCCTTCCACTGCCCATGTTAAGCATAGGTCCAGAGGTCCAGCGTGATTCAAGAGGAGAGTGAATTTGTAATAGCCGTTTGGACCATGATGATCCCTAAAGGGTGTAATAGGTGTTAGGGTACTATCAGCTCGTCGACCATGTGGGAATCCATGGACAGAGGAGACTTACGGAGGCCTTGAACAAGGATTCACTGGTCCGGCAGAAGGAATATCCGTCGAAAAGTTCATCCAAGTCAAGAGAATGTGCAAATATAAAAACAAGTGTTCGACGTTCTAGAGGAATTCTAGAACAGTGGAGCATTGGTATTGGTATTCCTAAAACATCGCGAGAAAATGTAGACAAGTCTATTTAAAATATTGCAATTTAATTACATAAATTACTAGATGTATTATGAGTTAATTACATGCCAAGTTAAGCCATAATTAGATGGTTCAAGTGTGTGCATGTGTCATGAAATTGGGGGTTTCCATGCAAAAATCTGAGATCACGATGCACCCCTGTAAGGGTCACGACGGGGTGAATTGGGAACGCGACATGGCCTTGTACAGATCGCGACGGCCTTGTGAGTTCGGGCAGGCAAATCGCGATGGGGTCGCTTGAGGGTCGCGATGGGCTCATCAAACCAGGCAGGCAGATCACGACGGTGTATCTTGTCGTGATCAGATCATGACGGGAGATGCTGCCGTGACAGCCCTGACAACGCGTCCTATCGGGCCGTCACGTTCTCACGTCCTGCGCTTGAGTCCGACAGGGAAAAGACATGCCTTGGATTGCTGACCAACTTGCCCTATTTTGACATAGGGTCGTTCAGAAAATCATAACTAGTCGTGTAGTCAATGAAAAATCATGAAACCAGTTGCAAATTGATCTAGACTCACATAGGTACTAACAGTAATATGGAATTTGAAAACGGACATGGTTTACATATGCTTTAATCATGGGCATTCATGGTGAACATGAAATAGTACATAGTTGAGATCAACAATTTAATTCGCAAGATAAGGTGGATGAAAATTAGAGCTTTTAGGGGCAAAAGAAGCCTAACTCTCATCAATATTTCCCATAAAAAATTCGTAGCATGGGATTTAGTAAACATGGAGATCAAGAATTAAAAAGAGGGTTCGGGGTCATGGTGTTTACAGAACTTCAAAAATTAAGAACAAAAGATTTGCTTAATGGAAAAATATGAGACAAGAGGGCTTTGAATCCTGAGGTTTAGATCAACCTACAAACAAAATTGATTTAGTTTTGCTCATGAGAATACCTATCTTTGATCGTTTTCCTCATCTAGGGCTAGAACTTGAAGAACGGGGAGGAGAGCTTTGAGAAGTTCTCCTCCCCATGAATTATCCTCTTCCTTGGCCTCTCCTCCTAGTCTAGAAACCATTGGCAATGAGCTAGGGCCAGCCATGGAGCTTTAAGAGAGTATTTATGTCTCTTGGGTTTCTATTTCCTAATAGGACTCTAATTACTATTAAATTTCGGGATTTCTTATTTCTCTCACCCTTTCCAAGGTTGAGAACTTCTAATTGGGTTAGGATGGGAGCTAACTTCGTGGCCAAGCTACTATGGTAGGTTTAGGAATCCAAATCCAACTCAAACTTCTTATTTAATGCATTAAATACCTCTTTTCTATTTAAGTAATTATTAAGTTACGAATTTAGGAGATTTTTCTATTATTCCCCTTTTAAAAATCCCTATTTTGGCCCACAAATTTCTAAAGGGTCCATTTAACAAAGCACATTACTTCTTTTCATTTAATGGGTTTTTTTTAATTCTCTTTTATTTAATTTTCTAATTACTATTATTTTTAAATTAAATTTGTTTTCTTTCGAAAAATCCAGGTTGCTACAGACAGTCTTTCATTTAAATAGTAAAAAGTTATGTAAGCATTCAAGGAGAAATGGACACCTGCGTGGCACGCGGTACATCTGCAAAGGAGCTTTTCCTTAAAATCTGGAAACTGACTATTCTGAAAATTTCTAACACATGTCTTTGAAAGACACATAGCTGCCTTGAAAAGATAAACTGTGAAATTGATCTTCAAAAATTTTTTTGTCTTAAATATTAAACAACAAGAATAGAGAAGTACACTGCACATTGCATAAATTATCATACAGATAACGAAGAGAATGCCCTAATGTAGATCACGTGTTCATTTGATGTTCATTAAATAATTCCATAAAAATTGAAACATTAATCAAACTAATAATAATACCTTAATATTTTTTCAAATATAACAATAGTCATTAAGAAGTTAACTATATTTGATAGAAGTCAAAACCTAACTTTGACCCTCTAAAAGACGGAGTAGGTCAACAATCATTACAATCATTAATCGATATGAATCATATAAGCAATCAATGTTCAGAAAAAGAGAATCGATATTCATAACAACAATTAATGTTTAAGTGTAAGAGCAATCAATGTTATAAAACAATTGGTATGAAATAACATTCTAAAATAACAGTATTTCATACATGTTCTCAAAAAAATTGTTACACTGATATACAGAGAATAGTTAGGTACCATGTGTACTGCTACTGAAGTTTCAAAAAGTATATTACAGAAAGTTTCTTTTATTAGAGAAACCTTTCCAAGAATCAAAGTGAACGATTAAGAGTTAAAATATTTAGTTTAAAGATATTCAAATGATTATTAACATATTATGATTTGTTCAATAAACGATATTCAAAACTTAAAATCAATCAATATTTATATATTCATCCAAATAGACATCAATCGATATACAAGTAGTCATCAAGCGATATACACATAGTCATCAATCGATATACACTTCAACTGGATAAGAAAACAACGTAGTCGGCCGAAGTTAAGCTTTGGATATGACGAAGTGAACTTTGTATATGACGAAGTGAACTTCGGATATGATGAAGTGTAGCTTTGGATGAACAAAAAATAACGTTGTCGGTAGAAGCTGAAACACGAAGTCGATCGAAGTGAGCTTCATATACAACTTCGGATATGACAAAGTTAGCTTCATATATGACGAAGTTAGGCTTCGATTGAACATGAGGAAAAGCATGCATGATGAAGTGTAACTTCGTATATGACGAAGTGGATGTCGGATATGATGAACTGTAGATTTAGATATGATGAAGCTAGCTTCGACTGAATATAATCAAAACATGCATGACGAAGTTGAATTTCAAATGTATAAGTAACAGATCAATGTAAATCTTCATGAAGCGATGGAAAATACAATAATCATGAGATAAAGAATGATATTGAATTATATTAAGGATGATTATGATAAACATGAGTATTGTTATCACTAAAATAAAAGGATAATATATAACAGTGGTTCAACAATTAGGTGTGCGGAGGAGGATAAGGTCAGTTTTGCTACCTACATGTTGTAAGAGAGGGCCAATGTGTGGTGGACGTCAGTTTAATGCACGCAATTCAATGGTAGAGAGCGGGACCTAACATGGGCTGAGCTTACCAAATTGTTCAATTCCATGTTTGTTCCAGAGGTCATACAAGACAAGATGGAGTAATAGTTTTTGTCACTGACTCATTGTTCGAGGTTGGTGTTGGAGTGAGGATAGATTTTTGGAGTTGTCTAACTATGCACCCCATATAGTGGTGGATGTGTGTAGGAAGGTAAGGAAGTTTGTGATGGGATTGAGGCCGTAGCTTAAGACTTGATTGGTCAATCTTGACCACAGGAGCATAGCGGCAGCACTTAGAGTGACATGTCGATAAGAGGGTGAGATGGAAATGTACTTAGAAGAGATGAGGTCGTTAGAGCCTTTTCAAGGGTAGGTCAAATAGAACACTAAAACAGTACAACAACCAACATTAGTACCTTCAGAGATAGCGCCCATACAGGAGGGTCCATGGTCAGCAACAAGCCAGAGCACAAGCACTGCGGCAAGTGGCATGGAGGAGACATGTAACATAGCGCATTTTTCGGATCTTCGTGGATCGTCGTTTAGTGGTCGTTCGGATCTGCGTTTACTGGTTTTGGTTTGGTGCTCATGACTAATGTCGGGTCATTGGGCCTTCGTCATGGTTTCTGAGCATTGTGTGGGGCTAAGTGGGCTGGCAGGTTAGGCCTATAGTACCCATTGGTTCATTGGATGTGAACGCGACGGGGGTTTGGGTCGTGTTCTGAATGCGACGGCCTTGGTGGTCGCGTTCTGGTTACCGCCACTGGGGTTGACGTCTGCATGCGCGCCGCGTGTCGTGCACGGGGCGGGGCTTGCTGACGTCGGGAATGGGAAGGCGACGGTCACCTAGGTCGCGATCAGGTCGCGACGCGGTCCTACATCACGTTCTTAACCGCTGGGTGTTTTTAAGTTGGTTTTGGCCGGACAGAGTAGGGGAAGCTATGCTCGGACAAGGGAGGTTGTTGTGGCGGATTTCGGGGCGATTCAGCGTACTGGCATGGTTTTCAACGCACTCTCCACGCTAGGACGTCGCATGGAGTGGGGGAGACATCGTGCCGTAGCTAGTTTGCGTGTTCATCATGAAGGTAGGGAGATTCCACCTTGATTGATTGCGTGGATTGCATGCAATGCGTATTCGATTGGTTTAATGCTTTAAGAACAATAGATAGCATGCTAGGTTATACATTAAAGCATGAAAAATGGATATTAATGGTGGTTCGCATGGATTGTGAGGGAGATCCGGTGAAGGGTTCTTGGATTACAATTTGCCTGTGAAGGCGACAGACTCGGCTGTCGCGACAGGATTTCCTATCGTGCCATGTCGGGGCGCCGCGATCAGAAGGCGACATTGTCCTCTATCGCGACCATAACCGAGTGAGCTTGTGGTGGTTGTTTCATCCGGTTATTGTTTATGTATTGTGCATGGCAATGCTAGTAAAGCATTGGCACATGTAGTACTTATGAAGTGTGTCATTTATGTGTTATTTATGTGATAAAGATGGTGCTCATGAAGTGAGCATGTTTTTACATGGTTGATGCATTGTGCACACTATGAGTGTGTTGTGCATGTGGTATTCACCAGGATTGAGTGTCGTGCATGAGTGTGCATGGCTAGTGGTTTGACGTTATGATTATTGTATTATGATTTGTATAGTTAGTTATAGGTGATTGGGCAGTGAAGGTCATGTGTGGACCTAGCCCTAGTCTATTGTTGTCTTTTAAAGAGTATGTGTTAAGTAGTGTGTGTTGCGATAGAGGTCACAGAGTGACCAATGACAGGCAAGGTTGTGTTGTACTGTTGTGATATAAGTGTGTACTAGTGTGAGATTGTTTGGAGGTCACATGGTGATCGATGACAACCTAGCTATGTTTAGTATATTTTAATATACGTTACACCGAGGTATTAAGTGACTGACGTGGTTTGTATGTTAGCCGAGTGTGGTGGTCCGGTGCCTATTCCGGAATACCTCTTCAGTTGGGTGCCCTAGGTTCCTAGGAGAGCCAGGCACGTGTGTTGTGCTCGGGGCTTGTCTTGGTAAAGTCGTATCATCCAAGTCTTATCGTCTTCCTAGACACCCTCGCTCTCGGGGAGAGTTGTCGTCCAGCTGAGGGAAAGACGACAGAGGGCAGCGACTTGTGAGTGTTAGTTGTTTAGTCGCTTGTACCGTGCTCGTAGCTTGGGGGTTACGGACACCAGTAGACGTACTGGGCACCGGCTAGTCCTAGTTTCTAGTGCCTCACTTTAGAGGGCTCAGGCCAGAGTCTCTAAAGTTGCCAGGCATGGGCCTGCAGGGTGTGTGACCTGTAGGTTGTGGTGGTTTGGATGGTCTCCACAGTTCTTTGGCTTTACTTGTGGTTGTGGAGTTGCAGTTGGACCTTACGCCCGTGGCTGCGAGACTGAGAGGTAGTTCTTGTGCTGTGTTGTCTGGGTTAGATACTGGCGTCAGGAACCAGTAGTCTGTCCTGTGTAGTGCCGTCATTCTTTGCCACTGGTTGTGGCTCGTGTGTGTGTGACTCGCTGGTTGAGGTTTTACTCATTGAGGTGTGCCCTGGTGTTGGCACAATTAAGGCTATGGTTTGTCTTGCCGTGGTGTGCCTGGTTGTCGCACAAGCTTACTTATTGTTTCAGTGGTGGTACCTCGTGGTAGTAGGTACATGTACCCAGTGTGGGTAGTGGTTTGTAGTGGTACATTATGTACCAGCCTTTTCAGGTGGTGTAGTGGAGTTGTGCTCTATGAAGGTCGTGCAGTGAGACCTTCCACTTGCTGTGTTTTACCCTTCCTTAGGTAAACTCTGAATAAGATTTTAATGTGTGATGGATTGGCATCGTGGTAGCCAGTCCTGTTACCTAAGTGAGTCATTCGATATATCATGCTTTGGAGTATAAAGGACTAGCTCTTGGTTAGCAGTCCTGTTACCCATGTGTTTGAGGTTCGCTAGTGAATCTTGTAGCCTGGGCAGTGGTTTGCCTATGTGGCTTGCAGCTTAGGCGACTAGTTGTTGTGGTGGTGTGCCTGTGAGGCTTGTTGCCTAGGCATTTCCATAGTTGTGCGGACTAGTTGTGCTATGCTAGTCCTGTGGTTTCTCTTTCTTTCCGAGGAATGTTTATTGGATTATGAATTACTGTTTAAGTTGTTTCATATTATAAATGTTGTGAGCATAATATGGTTTGGCTATCGGTGTTGCCAATGAGACCCACTGGAGTTTAGGTTCTTCTGTATTTTGTGTGGTGTCGGGTGGTCCCCTACTGAGCCTGTGACTTGTTGAGGCTCACTCCCCTACAGTTGTTTTCAGGGTTTACCGTTGGTATGGATTGTGAAGACGTTATGGCAGACTTATACCACCAGGAGTAGTGTTACTAGAGTTGTGTGAGCTTGTGCTCCCTCGGGGTATGCCCCAGGTAGTTGTAATCTTTTTAATTTGGACATGTAATAATGTAATGGGACAGTTGTAAATTGTTATATGCAGATATGAGCACATGTACATTCTTGTGTCTTATACTGTGTAGATGTCTTTTATATTCTTACTGGACACGTGTACGAGCTATCTCTTGCGAGACTTTGGTACGTTCGCTGGAGGCAGATCTGGATATGGAGCTTTATTGGGTATAAGTATGCAAGGCCGTCACAATTGGTATCAGAGCAATGGTCTGAAGAGTTATGCGGAAATACACAATACGGTAATCTAGAAGGGGGGGGTTGAATAGATTACGACAATTTTAAACTATTGATGGCTTCTTTTCGATGCTACAGCGATCATAATGAAATTTGATTCAAATTCGATTAAGTGTGAGACCGCTTGAGTTGATCTAAAAGAGAACAGGGAATCAAACGTGCGTATGAACACCGTGCCTACCAATCATCTATCGCAAAACGCGAACAAACCACAGAACACGATGATTTAAGGTGGTTCGGAGTACACAACTCGTGTATCCTACATCCACCGTCCACACACACACGCAGAAACGACTGCTTATGAGCGAGTTTAACACTACAACTCAACCACACACACGTTGTCTGATGAAGCACGATCAGAACAACCACAAATACGTGAATCAAGCACAAGGGATGCTCGAAACACAACCACACACACACACGATGGAATGGAAATTATGAAATGGAGAAGAATTAGGAATTAGGGAACAAATCCGGTTGGAATTCTTCTCGTGGATCGTCCAAACGCTCTTCAAACTTCGATTGGATGTAGATTGATCGATGTAGAAGGTTGAATTGATGACGATCCGGCTTCAGCTCCGCATAGATGGTGATTCCACGACGATCTGGGCGGAAAGTTGAAGCAGAGCAGCAATTTGGGGCTTTTCCTCTTGGTCCCTTGGAGGCTCTTGGATGGGAGGCTGCTCTCTGCGAATTTGGCTCCAAAAGGATGCTTATATAGTGTTAGGTAAAGGTGGGGGTCG
Source organism: Colocasia esculenta (assembly GCA_014218235.1). Lineage (NCBI taxonomy): Eukaryota > Viridiplantae > Streptophyta > Magnoliopsida > Alismatales > Araceae > Colocasia > Colocasia esculenta. The sequence continues at coordinate 123,035,662 of CM024760.1, read as the reverse complement.
TGGAGGAAGGAAACACCCAAGTGGGGCCGGATTTGGAAACACAAAATCTCATGTTTCCGTCGTCTGTCGACAGGTGCACTTGCATCTGTCGACAGGCGCACTCAGGCTGAGAACTGGGTTTCAGGAAATTGAGTTTCTGAGTGTATCTGTCGACAGGCAGTTTGCATCTGTCGACAGATGCACTCAGGAATAGAAAACCTGAGCTCTGTCCTGGGTTGACTGTGTGTATCTGTCGACAGGTACATTTCATCTGTCGACAGATGCACTCAGAGATGCAAACCTGAGCTCTGTCTTGGAATGACTGTGTGAATCTGTCGACAGGTACATTGCATCTGTCGACAGATACACCTCTTTGACAGATATTTGTGCTTTTTGCTCATTTCTTCAATGCCTCTTCAATGCTCCATGTTTCATGCTTGTGCACCTACATGCAAATACATTGTTAGTGATATACATTGTATGATTTAGCAATGTTTAACTCAATCACTTTCATGGTGTTTTTCATGTTAGTTAGCACATCAATTTTGCATTAAATCAATGTTCAAGGATGTTAATGTGATCATCAAAAACATGATATATGAAAAACCCAACAATCTCCCCCTTTTTGATGATGACAAAAACATTCAATTGATGCATATATTGATGTTCTCCCCCTTTTTGACAACATGCAAAAGTCAAGTCATGCACATTTAGAGACAAATAAACATGAACTGAGTTTTCATTGATTGATCATTGAAATTTCACAGTACATTTGATAATCATTACATGACTCTCAAGAAAGGGAAATAACATGAACAAGCAAAAGATGACAAGACAAGTGAGACTAATTCCCATCTAAGACTCTTAGTGACCTCTAATGACCCTGAGACCCTCTATTCATCGTCACGTCCAGCAGGAGGAGGGTGACGGGATTCATCTCTCTCGGAGTAGAGGTGGTCAAGACGGTCATCTAAAGTGTTGAGGCGAGCGTCCACTTGATCAAATCTTGACGTCATGTGAGCAAATCCTGAGATCATTTCTTGATGGATTTGTGCCAAGTAATCACGAATGGATTGTTGTGGAGGCACAGGTACATCATCAAACTCTTGAGCTTGGTCAGGCATTTGCTCATCCTGAGGGTCTTCATCACTGCCTTCATTTGCTTCATCATCTTCATTGTCTTCTTCACCAGTTGACACTTCAGCTCCTTGTGGTTCCTTTCCCTTGAGAGTCCTTGTGACGACACCGTCTACAATCTTGTAGCCCATGCGGTTGGCGGCAGTGAGGTCAAAGGCACTTCGGGATTTTAGTGAGATGAGCTCACTTGGAGGGATAGGAATGCCAAGGAAAATAAGAAGAGAAGTGATGGGGCAAGCATATGGCATTGATCTTTTGGTGTTAGAGAAACACCGACGGATGAGGCTTATCATGAGTTCAGGAAGATTGATTTCTTGACACTTGAGGAAAAATATGAATAGGGATTTATGGACCTCGGTGACTAACTCTCGACTTCCATCCTTCGGGACGATCAAGGTAGTGAAGATGTGATGGATCATCCGGATCAAGGGAGGAAAGGAGTTGGCGTTGAGACGAGCAATCTCCTTGGTAGTGTCATAAGGTTCCAACGTGAGAAGCTCATAGTACTCAGAAGCAGAGGGATTGTAGTTGAAGATTTCAACTCCTGAGTTTGGAATTTCAAGGGCTGTGGAGAGAAGATTTGCGGTGAGGCGAAAACGAGTGCCTTTCACCGAAGAGTAGATATCTCCCTGATCGGAAAGCCCTAAGTTATTGTAGAACTCGGATACGGCAGTTGGAGAGTATTGCAAGTGGGAGTATAAGAAGGATGTCCACCCTTGAGTGTCAAAATAGGGTAGGAGTGAGGGGAACATCGGTGCTAAGGACTCGAAGTCCACATACCGGGATTGGACAATCTTCTTGAAGGTGCCGTTGGGTCGGATAAGACGGAGACCTTGAGGAACGATGAGTTCCGGCAACCGATCCTCACGATGCTTGCTGCGGCGTTCGGAAGGAGCCCTGGAGTTTTCTCCGGCGTCCGTCGGAGCGCGACGACGGCGAGCGAGAAGCTTCGATTTGGGTGCCATCGCAGGAGGAAGGATGAGAATGGTGTGAAGGGAGAGTGGAGGGATCCCAGACGAGGAGCAGGATCGTCGGAGACGGAGCCCTGAAGGGGGAAAGAGAGGGGGTTTGGAGAGGAGGAGGAGGGAACAAGAGAGGAAGGGTGAGAATGGGTCGTGGGTGGCCTTAGAATGGGTTTAGAGGGTTTTAAAAGAGAGGCCCCACGAAAAGGATGTGAACCGGCGCGAGGGTTTGGTTCAAAAACGGATCTGGCCATCGTCTGTCGACAGATGACAGTCTATCTGTCGACAGATAGCTCCTTTTTGGTGAAAACTTGATTTTTGTCAAAATTTTTCAAAGGGACAAGTGTTCATTTGTTGTTTTAAGGCAAAATGGGTGTATGTGCAAGACAAAAATTCATATCCATTAAGATGAAGACATGACACAAATCTAAAATGATTTTGAATTAAAACGATAAGTTCTTTAATTAGATCATGAGGAACACATTTCACAAAAGCCAGTGAAAATTAAATAACTCTTTTGATTAAGGCCGTTGAAGAAAAACATGCATCTTAATAGAGATGATAGTCAGATGACAATTGAATTAAATGGCCACAAGAACGTCTTACCGAAGAAACACATTGGACTTGACATAAAAATTTTCGGAGGCTTCACTCTATTTCTGGTATGATTTTAGAATCTTTAAACAACGAAGATGGAAAAGAGTGGCAATGAGGAGCACTTTCACTTTTTCATGTGAAGGTAGACATTTGTGATGCCAATACCCCCAGTTACTCAATGTGAGTGTCCGTCAAGCCATTGTATAGAGATAATGAAATAACCTTTTGACGCGAAGACTGACATTGGTGATGCCCATGTCCCCGGTTACTTAGTGATTTTCATCATTGCTCTACCTCCATCCCACAAATGAAAAACAAAGTTGTTGATTGAACCGAAGAAATAGGTAGCTTTTCTCCCCTTTTTTTTATTATTTTTTTGCTTTTTGTCAAGTACATGAGATTTCTTTAGGCAAGTTGTAATGTAGAACATTAAATTCAAGAGCTTTCTGATTTTTCAAATCATTTTGGATTCATGTTTAACGACAAGGGAGTTATTCAACAGAGATGTTTAAAAATCATTTGGTTTGCTCATTGTGTTCAAAATGATCTAAAAAGACCTCGATCAAGTATTGCATCAAAGAACATTTAGACTTGGTTCACGACTTTGACATGAAGTGGATATGAAAAGGTTATATTGCACACAACCAAACCAATGGTTTACCTTTAAATCAAGTAAGGAACACTTTTCTTGAAAAGTATGAAGAAGGAATTGAAAAATAAGGAAGAATGTGTGTATCTGTCGACAGAAGGAATCTGTCTGTCGACAGATGCACACAGACTGAAGAATTGAAGTTTCTGCCAGAACAAGACTGAGTGTATCTGTCGACAGATGGAATGTGTCTGTCGACAGATATGAACAGAGTGGATTTTTCTGGTTTCAGATTGATTGCTCATTGAGTTCAAGGAAGTGAGAATTCCACAAGTAGATATTGGAAGAGTTTCCTCAAGAAAATACTCAACAATCCTTAACTTACTCCCCCATAGTGTGTGCACGTGTTGACACAACATCTAAGCAAGGATTCACACAAGCACTTGATACAAGACAAACATGTTCATGAAAGGAAGGTCATACACAAGCACATGGTCACAGAAAAAACATTGTTTCATGGAGTTAACATGATAAAATGTAAGGAAACTAAAAATCCTATGTGAAGTACAGGGCCTTTATATGGAATGGGACTATTGATACTTGGCGGAGAATATTTCTCACGCATGATGATAGTTTCCAAACAAGCCGAACTTGTTCTTCCACAGTTCACCATTTGATATACCACATAGTCATTCACACATAAAGAGCATGTACTCCAATATGGATAGCCAGTTTCATTGCATTTTACACAAACCCAATTCTCTTCTTAAGGATGTGAATCTATCTTCAGACAAGGGTTTGGTGAAAATATCAGCCAATTGTTTTTCTGTGGGAATGAAAATAAGTTCCAAGGTTTTATTGGCAACTTCATCTCTCAAGAAATGATGACGGATTTCTATGTGTTTAGTCCGTGAGTGTTGGACAGGGTTTTTTGAAAGGTTGATAGCACTTGTGTTGTCACATAGGATAGGTGTGCATCCAATTTGAACATTATAGTCAGCTAACTGACTTTTGATCCACAACACTTGAGCTGCACAACTTCCTGCAGCGACATATTCTGCCTCTGCAGTGGAGAGTGCAACCGAGTGTTGTTTCTTGGATGCCCACGAAACCATGCAACCGCCAAGGAATTGGCAATATCCACTAGTGCTTTTTCTATCAATTTTACATCCAGCATAGTCAGCATCAGAATATGAAATCAAATCAAAGCTACTGCCTGCTGGGTACCAAAAACCCAAATTGCATGTGCCTGAGAGATATCGGAAAATTCTCTTGACTGCAATTAAATGGCTTTCCTTTGGACTAGATTGATATCTAGCACAAAGGCAAACACTGAATTGAATATCCGGTCTACTTGCAGTAAGATAAAGGAGTGAGCCAATCATACCTCGGAAGTGCTTTGCATCTACCGGTTTACCTTTCTCATCATTTTCCAATTTGATGCTTGTGCTCATTGGGGTGGAGGCCGGTTTAGCTTGCTCAAATTGAAATCGTTTGAGAAGCTCTTTGACATACTTTTCTTGATTTATGAAGAATCCGTCTTTATGTTGTTTCACCTGCAAACCAAGAAAGAATTGAAGCTCCCCCATTAGACTCATCTCAAATTCACTGTGCATGTGTTTAGAAAATTCTTCACACAGTGAAGGGTTAGTAGAACCAAATATTATATCGTCCACATAAACTTGAACAACAATTATGTGATTGCGAACCTTCTTAGTGAAGAGTGTTTGGTCTACTTTACCTCTTGAGTAGTTCTTGCTTACCAGAAAATTGCTTAGTCTATCATACCAAGCTCGAGGTGCCTGTTTCAAACCATAAAGAGCTTTGTGCAATTTATACACATGGTTAGGCATTTCAGAATTTTCAAAACCTGGTGGTTGAGAGACATAGACTTCTTCTTTGATATAGCCATTTAAGAAAGCAGTTTTAACATCCATTTGATAGAGTTTGAACTTATGGGAGCATGCATATGCCAATAAAATTCTGACTGCTTCTAACCTGGCTACAGGAGCAAAGGACTCTTCAAAGTCTACACCAAATTCTTGACTATATCCTTTTGCTACGAGTCTTGCTTTATTTCTGATCACTTTTCCTTCTTCATTAAGTTTATTCCTAAACACCCATCTAGTTCCTATGATAGAGATTTCAGGGGTTTAGGAACTAAACTCCATACATTGTTTCTTTGAAATTGACCAAGTTCCTCATGCATAGCATCAATCCATGAGTTGTCTTTTAAGGCTTCTTCAACATTTTTGGGTTCCACTTGAGAAACAAAAGCAAAAAGATCATGTTCAATTATTTTTCTTACTTGAGACCGTGTTTGAACAGAATCATTTAAACTACCTATCACATCATCAAGTGGGTGATCTTTGGAATACCTCACATTTGTGATTGTTGAAGGGCCGGGAGTATCTTGTCCTTGAGGAATTTGATCTTGTGAGTGTCGATCTTCAGGAGGTTCACTTTCTGGTGGATTCTCTTCAAGTGTTTCATCTGGTTTTCTGAATGCTATTTCATCATCTTCATCGTAGTCCCTGTGAAGATATCCACCTTTGGTCTTGGAATCTTCTTCAGATTTGTCTTTTGCTTTGACTTGAAGATCCTTAAGTGATGTTCCTTCATCCTCTTTTTCAGTCCTGTTAATATTCAAACAGTTAGATTTGGCATAAGTCTCATCAAAGATGACATGTGGAGTTTCTTCCACAGTGCGTGTTTTATTGTTAAACACCCTATATGCCCTAGAGTGTTCTGAGTAGCCTAGAAAAACACCTTGATCACTTTTGGCTTCAAATTTATCTAAATCAGATTTATCATTGTTATGAATAAATACCTTTGAGCCAAAAACTCGGAAGTACCCAAGGTTGGGTTTCTTACCTTTCAACAACTGGTAGGGGGTTTTCTTTATCACAGGTCTTACCATGGCTCTGTTTAGAATGTAGCACGAAGTGTTCACTGCTTCTGCCCAAAATCTTTTGGAGAGTTGGCCTTCAACCAGAAGAGTGCGAGCCATTTCCACCAATGTTCTGTTTTTCCTCTCCACTACTCCATTTTGTTCTGGAGTCCTTGGGGAAGAGAACAGATGTTCAATCCCTTGGTGCCTGCAAAAATCAGAAAATGCATTGTTATCAAATTCTCCCCCGTGATCGGTGCGGATTGAGCATATTTTATTCACATTGCCATGCTCAATCTTGTTAAAGAATTCTTGGAAGATTGAAAGTGTTTCACTTTTGTGTGCCAAGAATTTGACCCATGTGAACCTAGAAAAATCATCTACAATGACAAAACCAAAACGTTTGCCATTGAGACTTAGAGTTCTAGTTGGTCCAAAAAGGTCCATGTGCAACAGTTCAAATGGTTTAGATGTGCTTACCGGTGCTTTAGATTTGAAAGACTTCCGGGTCTGTTTTCCCTGTGCACATGCATCACAAAAACTTTCATTGTTGCTAAAAGAAATGTCAGGAAGTCCACTTACCAATTTGAGCTTCATGATCTTGTGCAACACGTTGTAGCTCGCATGGCCAAGCCTACGATGCCACAAGGTCAATTCATCCTGTCTATTTGCAACAAGACACAAGTTGTCATTCTCTGGATCATCTAAGTCAACTAAGTAAATGTTATTCACTCTTTTTCCCAAAAAATTCACACTTCCTGTTTCTTTATCAACAATTTGACATGAATTTGATTCAAAAATGACGTTGTGACCTCTATCACATGATTGACTTATGCTAAGCAAATTGTGATTAAGGCCATCAACCAACAATACATTTTCAATTGAATTGGAGGTACACTTACCAACATTACCTGTGCCAATGATTTGGCCTTTGTTATTACCTCCAAAAATGACTTGTCCTCCGTCTTTCTCCACTAGGAAACAGAATTTACCTTTGTCGCCCGTCATGTGCCTCGAACAGCCGCTATCCAAGTACCATTTGTTTTGATGTTGGGCTGCTAGGCATTCCTGCAAATGTGATCAGACAAGAGGTTTTGGTACCCAAATTACTTTGGGTCCCAAAATTTCATTCATGCAACAAAGTAGATGTTTAGGAATCCAAACTTGTTTGACTTTTTGTTTCTTTGGATTATTCCAACATTGTTTTTCATCATGACCAATCTTTTTACACACATTGCATGAAGGAATTTTCTTTTCAATTTTCTGTTGCTTGATAGACTGTTTATTCATTGAAACTGTTCTTGTCTGTCGACAGGCACCATTGTATCTGTCGACAGGTGGCTTTTTCTTTTGTTTGTTGGGAACATTTTGTTTGTGTAGTATTGGCTTGGTCTGAGACTTTCTTGAATTATGCTTTGTGGGAGCATGCTTGGTTGTGCTTGGGCTAGGATCAACAAATGAAGTTATCAATGACTCTCCTATTTTCTTTTGTTTGACAGGTTGATATCCTAATCCATGCTTGGTTACATGTATTTTGGCGCCCAAAACCGCATCTAGATTTTGCTTCCCTTTTACAAATTTCATTAAGTCCTCAGATTTTTCTTTCAATTCCTTTTCAGTTTGTTCCAACTTTTTCTTGGTTTCCAATTGTTCTTCTTGAAGGAATTCAATGGAATGGCTTAAACAGTCTTTTTCTTTTTGTATTTCTTGCAATTTCATTTTCAAGCAATCCATTTCTTCATTATGAGTCTTTTCATCAACTTTCATCATTTCTAATTCTTTTGTCAGGAATGCAATTCGTTCATCATTGTTCTTATCATGCACAAGGGAGTTGCATTTCTTTTTTAATGCTCTATTCTCAGATCTATATTCACGAAATTTTTCAAATAAAGTAGTGTATGCTTCCTCCCATTCACTTGCAGTGAAATCATCAAATGAGAAATTTACCTCGCTGGAGTCATCACTCCTGGCCATCAAGCATTTCACTTCTTCATCATCGATGTTTCTTGTGCATCTTCATCTTCATCTTCATCACTCCAGGTGGCCAACATTGCTTTGGCCTTCTTGGAGGTGAATTTTTCTTTCTTCAGCTTCTTCTTGAGTTCCGGGCATTCTCCTCTCATATGCCCCTGTTTCTTGCATTCATAACAAACAATGTCAGATTTTTTGTTGGACTCATATTTCTGTGAAAAATTTTTCTTAGGAAAGGGTTTGGAGTTACCTGTGTCTCTCCTCTTGAACTTGAGAAATTTCTTGAATTGTCTAGTGAGCATTGCCATTTCATCATCATCACTCTCACTAGACGTTTCTTGCTCATCACTATCTTGTTGAATGGATTTCTTGGAACTTGTTGATGTTTTATTGGATGCTTTTAGAGCAATTGACTTCCTAGGATTTTCTTCTAATTCTTTTCTTTTGATGTTGATTTCATATGTCATTAGAGAGCCAATTAGTTCATCCAATTTCATTTTGGAAAGGTCTTTGGAATCCTCAATGACAGTGGCCTTAGTATTCCAAGATGAAGTAAGAGAACGAAGGATCTTTCTTACTAAGTCACTTTCAGAGTATTCCTTCTTAAGACCTTTTAGCCCGTTAACTATTAGCATGAATCTTGCAAACATGTCTGATACGGTTTCATCAGTTTTCATCTTGAACATTTCATATTCAGACACTAACATGCTAACTTTAGTTTCCCTTACCTCGGACGTACCTTCGTAAATGAGTTCAAGCTTGTCCCACATCTCTTTTGCTGTTGAGCATGTGGAGACTCTTGAGAACTCCTTTGGATGCACCGCACATTGCATCATGTTTAGTGCGCTCCAGTTGAGAGTTCCTTTAGCTATTTGGTCTTTCGTCCAGGTGTCTTCGTCCTCGGGCAACACGTATGGTCCCTTGCTGACTATCTTCCACAGCTCGTAATTTTGAGCTCTCAAAAATACCTGCATACGGTTTTTCCAATAAGGATAGTCAGTGCCATCAAAATAGGGTGGCCTGGTTACTGAATGTCCCTCGGCCATATACCCTTTGCTAGAATCCATAAGATCGAAAATCTCCTGATCGCTAGATCAAATGACGAACAACAGTAAATCGGAGAAACCCGCTCTGATACCAATTGAAGAGTTATGCGGAAATACACAATACGGTAATCTAGAAGGGGGGGTTGAATAGATTACGGCAATTTTAAACTATTGATGGCTTCTTTTCGATGCTACAGCGATCTTAATGAAATTTGATTCAAATTCGATTAAGTGTGAGACCGCTTGAGTTGATCTAAAAGAGAACAGGGAATCAAACGTGCGTATGAACACCGTGCCTACCAATCATCTATCGCAAAACGCGAACAAACCACAGAACACGATGATTTAAGGTGGTTCGGAGTACACAACTCGTGTATCCTACATCCACCGTCCACACACACACGCAGAAACGACTGCTTATGAGCGAGTTTAACACTACAACTCAACCACACACACGTTGTCTGATGAAGCACGATCAGAACAACCACAAATACGTGAATCAAGCACAAGGGATGCTCGAAACACAACCACACACACACACGATGGAATGGAAATTATGAAATGGAGAAGAATTAGGAATTAGGGAACAAATCCGGTTGGAATTCTTCTCGTGGATCGTCCAAACGCTCTTCAAACTTCGATTGGATGTAGATTGATCGATGTAGAAGGTTGAATTGATGACGATCCGGCTTCAGCTCCGCATAGATGGTGATTCCACGACGATCTGGGCGGAAAGTTGAAGCAGAGCAGCAATTTGGGGCTTTTCCTCTTGGTCCCTTGGAGGCTCTTGGATGGGAGGCTGCTCTCTGCGAATTTGGCTCCAAAAGGATGCTTATATAGTGTTAGGTAAAGGTGGGGGTCGTGGAGGAAGGAAACACCCAAGTGGGGCCGGATTTGGAAACACAAAATCTCATGTTTCCGTCGTCTGTCGACAGGCGCACTCAGGCTGAGAACTGGGTTTCAGGAAATTGAGTTTCTGAGTGTATCTGTCGACAGGCAGTTTGCATCTGTCGACAGATGCACTCAGGAATAGAAAACCTGAGCTCTGTCCTGGGTTGACTGTGTGTATCTGTCGACAGGTACATTTCATCTGTCGACAGATGCACTCAGAGATGCAAACCTGAGCTCTGTCTTGGAATGACTGTGTGAATCTGTCGACAGGTACATTGCATCTGTCGACAGATACACCTCTTTGACAGATATTTGTGCTTTTTGCTCATTTCTTCAATGCCTCTTCAATGCTCCATGTTTCATGCTTGTGCACCTACATGCAAATACATTGTTAGTGATATACATTGTATGATTTAGCAATGTTTAACTCAATCACTTTCATGGTGTTTTTCATGTTAGTTAGCACATCAATTTTGCATTAAATCAATGTTCAAGGATGTTAATGTGATCATCAAAAACATGATATATGAAAAACCCAACATGGTCCAGTTAGGATATGAAAAGACATTATGGTTACAATGTCCCAATACATGATTTAATGTCCACTGCTGGTAGTAAGTCTATGGTTTCTTGTGCTTTTTAGTACAGTTTTCACGTGATTTTGGGTGTGTGAATTGTGTGTATAGCTGGTTAGATTAGCAGCTGTGGGTAATGGCAGAGAAATGGTATGGTTGGTGATGCAATGTGAGTGGTTATTGGGGTGTTAGTCGCGGTTAAGGTATAGTTGATTAAAGGTTCTCTGTTATAGAAATTCAAAGAATTAGTGAATTTAATTATGAAATTGAGTAAAAAGTGATTTAATGAGGTTCAGACTTAGTAGAGACAAGTATAAGGTAGTGATGTAATGGAATAGTAGAGAAAAAAGTGTTATGATAAGGAATAGAGCTGAGTGATTAGGGCTGTTAAATGTGTGATTGTGGTTGAGAATTGTAGTAGAGGCAGTCATTATGTTTAAGATTTTCATTGATAAAGTATTAAAGAGCTTGGATAATAGCATGATTTAGTGGTGTTTCAGGCTTGAAATAAGTATGTAAAATAGTGATTAAGATGATTATTAAGTGTGATTTGTGATTAGAAATAGTACAGTAAAGAGTTTAAGGGTAGTGCTATTATGAATAATGAAGATAATAGGAACCTTGATATAGAAACCCATGTAAGTGTGTGTAGAGGTGACCAGTTGGTTAAAGAGATAGTAAAAGAGCAATGGGAAGTCAGATTTTTCCAAGAATTTCATAAGAGAGAGATGTCTGTTAAGTAAGAGGTAGTGGATAAAGATTTCACAGAGAGATTTGTATAAGGTTGCTGTGTTAAAGATAAGAGTAGTAGTGCCAGCATTTATGTGTAGATTGTGGGAGCAGAGAAGGAAAATTGGTGTCAGAGGCCGATTGAAGTTAAACCTAAATAATTAAAACAAGTTGAAGCTATGCAAGTCAGAATAGAAAATATTAGGTTCATTGAGAAGCAATGGGGAATAGCAAAGTGGATTATGAATGGATATTTTTGAATGAGCAGTAGTAGTGAAAACGTTTATATTTGGCAGTAAATTAGCAATGTGGAATAATGGAATCAAGTAGAATAAATCATTGTGTTTAAATGAAATTATTTTAGTTTATAGTTATGGTTGAGAGTAAGAAGGATTATAGCTTAGATGGCACCTTGCAATTGATCAGTTAATAGAATAGTTAAGAGAAATATTTTACAGAAATGGTATTATACCATTGGTAATAAAGATAAAGTTTAGTATTAATGATCAGGTGAGGAAAAAGAATGTGGTAGATTATAGAATAGTGATAATTAAATGATTCAGGAAGTGTGCAATAAGAATTTGTGCAATGGTATGCAGTAAGGTGGTTCAGATGAATAAATGAATTTTGTTATAAGAATATTTTTGGAATTTGAAGTAAAGTTATAATAACTCAATTAAAGAATAGTGAGCAGATTAAGGTATATCAAATGGGAACAGAAAAAGTGAGGAGCAATATGATCAGCTTAGTGGTAAAGAAATTTTGAAATTTGATATCATATAAATGAGCAAGGATTGGGGTAAAGGTAAAGGCAAATCATTGGGTATGTGTAGTAGTGTGACTAGAAATTGTTATAAGATATGAGTTAGGTTTGTTAAATCAGTTAGAGAATATTGTTTGAAGCAATGAAAATATATAAAGGGGAAAGTATATCAATAGAAATATATCAAGATTCAGAATTCAGTATGGCACAGATATAGTCGAAGATAGAATATGAGTTGAGTCAATCAAGTGGTGTTAATATATGATAAGAGAATGGTAAAGTTAGCTGGACAGTATGATTTAAAGCAAGATAAGTTATTAATGGATTGAGGGAATCCAGAATTCATGAAATATTTGGTGAAATGTTTAGTATGATCAGAGTGGCGCAGCGGAAGCGTGGAAGAGTTTAATATTCATAGGTTATGCGAAGTTTAAGTAATTAAAAGAAAGTATAAGATTTATGCGCAGTTGAGCAAAGAAGCAAGGGTTCTTAGTTGAATATGAGTTGAAGCAGTTTGTGTAGAATGATTAGAAGAGGCATGAAACTTAAAGATGATAATGCAAATTTAGCAAGAAATAAACAATTGAGGATGTGAATATAAATAAAGCAAAGTAATCGCTAGCGGTAATAAATAGATAATGGGATGGCACCAAGGAATCAGGAAAATTTAAGTAGGGTCTAGTGCGATAGAATATCTAAAGATAGTAGTGTAAAGTGAGAGAATTTGAGCAAGAAAGAAATGTTGCAAACACAACTAGGAAAATGTGGAAGTAGGTTGAGTCCAAAGAGATAAAGCGCCAATAGCAGGGTAGAATCGCCTATAGTTGAAAGGTAAGGAATGGCAGAATGGATCCAGAGAATAAAGTAGTTGTAGGATAAATTAAACAAGAAAAGGAAGGCAGAGCAAGCATGGAAATGAGCAGATGGTTTGAAAGGAAGATGTAGAGGAAGCGTATCCTACTTGTTCTGTATATGGATTTGTTTCCTTTTAGGTGATAGTTTGGTTTATTGTGGATCGTTTTGAATGTCGAGGATGACATTCCTTTTTAGGTGATAGTAATGTAACGTAGCGCGTTTTTCGGATCTTCGTGGATCGTCGTTTAGTGGTCGTTCTAATCTGCGTTTACTGGTTTTGGTATCGTGCTCATGAGTAATGTTAGGTCATTGGGCCTTGGTCATGGTTTCCGAGCATTGTGCGGGGCTTAGTGGGCCAACAGGTTAGGCCTAGAGTACCCGTTGGTTCACTGGATGTGAACGCGACGGGGCATGGGTCGCGTTCTGAACGCGACGGCCTTGGTGGCTATGTTTGTAGGTTATGTTTTTCGCTCCTTTTCAAGGGGACAAAGAACAATAGGCCCACAAAGAAGGGTGGAAAATGAAAAGTGGTGGAAAATACGGAAAAGTAAAGAAACGTGATAGCCAAGCACAGAAGGGTGCCGAATGGAGACGCACGGCGAAGGGCGCGGGTCGAAGAAGTGATCGCGTTGTGTACCTTTTTGTAGCAGGGAGATTGTGCGGAGATGATGTGGGACCTCTCTTCCTCTACGAGCACGGCCAGCCGTGGCAGAGGGCGTTTTCCATGTTCATTACCCTGACAAAGAAAAAAGACAATAAAATGAAGAGGGGATTAGCCACGGTCGTGTAGTATACAATTCCAAAAAAAAGAATAAAATGACATAAATAAAGAATGGGAGAACTCACCGCGTGGTGGCTTTTAAACCCCTAAAATGTAGGGGTGTGTGTGTATGTGTGAAAAGTAATGAAGGGCCACGTGTGGCCCAGAGGAGACAAAAAGAAAGACGGAAGGGAGAAAGGGGAGGGAGTGCTTCCTCGAAAGTGGATGGCACAGCGGCGTTGCCAGAATTGACGGAGGAAGTGGAGGAAGACCGTGCTCCTCTCGCCTCGCTCCGAGATGTGGAATGGTAGTCGGCTGTTCGAACTTTGAGGGCGTTGAGTCGCCGGTCTGGCAGGGCTTCGCCGTGGGGAAGTCGCGGGAAGAATCCGGCAGGGCTCTGCCAGGGTGTAGGGGATTACTGAATAGTTACCCACGGGGGTCTATTTATAGGCATCAGATTCTAAAAATCGCGTCCACACAAGAAGCCGTGATTATGAATTGAATAGCGTCCGGGCGGCAGGCCACGGTTAAGAAAGTCAAACTGATGTGATAGACGCATCATGACCATAGCTGCAGCTATGCTTTGGAATCGCGTCGAGCCAGGCCACCGCGACTTGAATCGCGTCCGCCTTGTCCACCGCGATTAAAACTTGCATGGTTTCGAGGCAATCGGCTTATGAATGCACGGTCTGCTGACGCAGGATTGCGGATTTGACATTCCAAATCGCGTCGACTGACAAGGCTGCGATTCAGGGATTTTGTCATGATCACACGACGTGGCAACCTTAGGTGCGACGACTTTGGGGGCATAGCCTTTTTGACTTTAAATCGCATCCAACGAAGTGGACGCCAATTTATACATGTGCTCATAAAACTCGTCTGCCATGCACGACGCCTTCATGCCAAAAGCATGGTCGCGTCCTGCATTGCCAACGCGACAAGGTTGCGGCCTTTGGAGCCGTCACAACAAGATTCCTGAATCGCGTCCACCAATCTGGATGCCTTTCAATGAAGTTGTTTATATGCCTCTGTGAACCAAATTTAGCTTCCGGGGGCGTTGCCCTCGAAGACCCCCACCGGGGTGCTGCCCCTGGACCCCCGCGACCTAACCACGCAGGTCGATCCGTGACCGAACCACATTTGAAATGAAGGGGAAGCACTGAGAAATAATGGGTGAGATCAAAAATTATTGGGAAACTACTCTTGCAAGGCAAGAGGAGGCCCATTTGTGGCATTATGGCGCAACTGAAATTTGCCCGCGGTGGAGCCAAATTCGCATATCTAGCGCTGCCATGCCTTGACGTGTAACGACCCTCCTCATACCGGTACGATTATACCAATCCCCATTGGTATAAAGAGCGTCATTACAGTGGCATAAAACCCAACACTAGCCGATAGGTTGAAAAGTACGTAGATAGCAATTGATTTCAGCGGAATAAATACAAAAATTTAACTTAGTCCATCACCATCCCATATTCCACAATCTATATAGTGCAAAAATAGAACGACAATGTCCACATTATTACATGATGAAAGAGCTACATTGTCCAAATAACATTTTTATTCAACTATGAAAGGAAAAATACAACTACTACTTGCTCCTCAAAAGCCTCTCCTCCAAGATAGCGTCTCTCCCCATAGCACGGGATACCTGTCAACCTGTACGCCGAAGCAAGGGTGAGTCCAAAGACTCAGAAGTAAAACAAAGACTTAATCATAAACATATCACATTCACATTAAGCTATTAAACACTCATGAATACATACTATCATTTAAACTCCCAAACACATGGAACATACTCTTAGCTATCAACACATTTTTAATCACCTAGACATGCCTCATTCTATCATATGTTTATTCTAAATCATGGATACTATTACTATACATTTGTACATATTCTCTTCACTTAACACATAACATGATTCCTTCATTTCCATATTAATTCATTTCATGACATATTTCTACAACTAGAACATAGAATTTGACATAAAGGAATGAACAAACTAATATGATGACTATTCACTTTTCACATGCACTTTTCATATTTAATTTCACATTTTGCTTGCTGTTTTAAATGTACATACATCTCATACACATGGTTTCATATTTTATAACATGAATTGAGAAGTTAAAACATGGTCAAATTGGTTGGCAACAATAAGTACTAAAGCATGAAACTTTGTACTAAGCAAACATCACATCTAGCATGGAACCTAATTAATATTACATACATTTATCACCTTCATAACTACACTTTACTTGCTGTTTTGACATGAATTACATTCAATTACATCGATTTACATTTGTTCATATGCTATCTTATCCATTTCACAATTCTACATTTTCATCTTTCATGTTGCATAAATGACATGGTTACTCATGTTTATTCACATACACTATTACATGAAGAACAATAAACTACATGACATGATGATAAGCATGATATTGCAAATGAGGTAATTAATGCATGAAAACATGAACATTATGCATTACTACATCGGTTTTCACATGCAAGCACACTTTCAATAACATTAACTGTCTCATACATATCTTTTCACATATTCTTCACATCATTTACTCTTTGGTTTTCATTTATCACATATCATATCATTTGCACTCATCATGTGCCACATTCGCATATAATCTTACACTTTATTCATATTCCAATTACTTAAAATGCCATGACACATAGTCCTAACTACCTATTAGAAGACACAAACCAATCTCTCGTACTCATAACTCATCACATCTCATAACACATAACTCATAACACAACTCATATCACATAACTCATATCACATACTCACCACCTAGGCAATGTAGTGGTGAATCTTGGTAACTGTGCAGACCGGGAGAAGCCCTCTCCACCCTATCCAGTGGAACTTGTCCACCTCCGGGTTTTCCCAATGCCTTTAGGACAAACTTTTACAATGTAGAGCCTTCCATAGGGACTTTTCTATGTATAGCTCTCGAAGCCTCTAGGGTAGCAGTGTCATTCCTTGGCCCAATTTTTACACATTCACTCATTCACATTTTCACACACTAGTCACGTATTTTTCATGTACTATTTAATCCATTTTCACACCTTATTTACCATTTGCCTATATCTCATTTGACCTGATCATGATACTATGGTTTTTCAGAAGTAAACAATTCCTATTACAATTCTAAGCATGCAACCAATTACTGAATTATATAAGATTAGTTTTTATCATATCCAATATGAATAATCCGCATAGTTTAACTAATAATTACTATTACTGTCATCAGATTAGTTCCAAATTTTTATCCCAGGTTACTAACAGTAAACATATCACATCTTCAATTTTCTGGATTTTTCGAACAGCAAATATAATTTCTACAATTTAAAATAGATTTCAGTCATATTTATCGAAACATCATTAAACATGGCACATATGATCATGTTTATGTACTAACAGTTTAGAAGTCAGATATTAGTACTCATACTGTCATGTAAAATTTATGCAATCCTAACTTACAGTAATTCCATTTATGCCATATTTAAACATGCTTATGTGATGCACATAATATAGTTATTGAATTTTCATAATTTACATGGTTCACAGAAAATTTAGGCAACATTATGACATGACCTACTAACAGTATACAATTCCTTTAAAAATTTCAGAGTATACCCATATCCAGAAATTATTTAAACAGCAAAAGAAGATCAAAAAGCACACTTTCACGTCCTGAAGAAGTAGACGTCAAGGGATGTTGCCGTCAACTTATTATGAAGAACTTGACTGCAACCTATGTTGCCTTCAACTTGCTCCCAGCAGCACATACATATGACTTTTCATACAACGGTGAATTCGGGGTTCCAGGACGCGAGGAAAAATTCGTAAAAATACCTAGGACATAGGGAACATGTATAGGATTAAGATCTAGGTTTACTTGCCTCTTAAAAAAATCTACAAAGATCAGAATCGTCGGTGAAGCCCTTTTCGGTCCTGTCAAAAAGGTGCTCAGAAACGCCTTAGATCTTCTTCTCCTGTCGATGTAGATGGCTCCTCAGAGTTGGTATCTCTTCCTCTATGTATAGGCTATCCTCCAAATGTTGTAGCCCTTCGGGGAACACCTCCAGTTGACGGATCCGGCCTTCTAAAGTTCAGCTTTTCACCATCTCGGAGCTAGGGTTTTCACCAAATGTTGAAAGCCTTTCCTTCATCCCAGAGTGGGTATTTTATAGGTTCAAGGGTTGGGTACGCATTAGGGTAGGTTACCCAAGGTTTAGGAAGGGTTTCCTAATCTGGAACCAACCAAAACACGGACATTAACAATTCTGGAACCGTTACGCAGAAGGATATTAACGTCAACATCGGTTGTAGTCAACCTGGCAGTTGACGTCAAGGTCTGGCCGCCAGAATGGGGTTGGCATCCAGGGGGTGGCCGCCCACTGGGGGTTGGCGTCCAGGTCTAGCCGCCAACAGTGTCTTGGCGTCCAGTTCCTGGCCGCCAGCAGCACTGTGCAATCGAAACACTGACAGACCTAAAATTTAATGTATAAATGCACTAAAATAATTTAGTATATGCAAAAATAATTTCATATATCATTACCACATAAAATACTTGCATTATGTAATATTTAATTAGTTACAACTTACCCTAATCATAATTAAGAACAATATGCATCAATACATACATATATGTACATATACGTACACATTGCATAATTACATACATTACGCATGAACTTATGATTAAAATGTGTCCATTATTAGTTCAATATTGTATGCATATTATCATCCAAGTACTTTACATACCCTAATTAATTTAACACGCTTAAAGTAGATAAATATTATTTAAACAAGTATAACACATGTATGTATACATACGCACATCCATAACACTAACTACGTGCATTAAAATAATTAAATACAATGGGCAACTCAATAACTAAATAATTCACACACGTTTAAATATATATTTTGCATGCTCAGAAATAAACTCATGATTTTTTACAAAGTGTATGATAATAATTTCTTACTATATGTACAACACGCACCATATGCATGAGATTTACATACATTGATAACTAGATAATGCATGCACAATTATGTATGTTTTATACTTGTATGAAAATAGCATACATATACTTACATGGTCCACAGTAAATTACCTATTACATGCACAATGTTATCTATGTATTATTCATATACTATAGGTGAATTGATGTACGTAGGATTAAATAGATAGATAGCACATACATATATATATATATATATATATATATATATATATATATGTACTTCATATATTTACAACATAATTATATACACTATGCATGAAGTAGATAATTACAACATGCACATCAGAAATTCGATTATCATGCATAATATGACTTTAGTATTATGAGTCTAAGATTTTTAGTATTCACAATATACCTCAATGTAGCTAATTGCCTCTTCTCATGTAAAATATTATATATATATATATATATATATGCATGAGTTCATAAGGAATATAGAAATTATAATACGCGCAATTGAATACATACACTATACACACAACAAATAATCATACATGCACAATATAAAATGAATGAAAATTTCGGGGTATCACACTCTCCCCCCCTTGAAAAAGATCTTCGTCCTCGAAGATCGAATCAAGTACCTGTAATGACGTCGCCGAGATCATTTCCGACTAATCCTTGCTCCTTTATGATTACTGATGAAGCATCTCTTGAGACGAACTTCGTCTTCAGGTTCGAACATTCCTTAAGCCGATGATCTTTGCTGCCACATCTAAGACACCTTCCTTACATTCGCCAACATGCATTCCCGCCATGACGCTTCCCACAATGAGTGCATTCGGGCTTCTCACTGCCTGATGACACAGTTGATTGTTGACCTTCCTTGAGTTTCTTCGTCTTCCTATCTTGACTTTGGAATGGTTTTGGTGCTTCTTCCTTTTGATCTTCATTTTCTCCTTGATATGATTCCACTTTATTCTCTTGCTTGGTCGCCACGCCTAGGACTTCTTCCAAGGTACGGGAATCAAGCTCTAAAAGCCTAGCCCTCACTGATGGTTTGAGTCCTTTCACGAAATTTTTAACTTGCGGTTCTACTCATACCTCCTAGACTGAGCATTTCGCCTACCACGTCCAGCCATAATCTGCAAAATAGTTAATTAGTTAGAATCTAGGTTACTAATCCTAACTATCTTCCTTAACTATGTTCCATTCATTATTAGTAATTTCTATATTTATGGACAATTCCCTATAAAGACTTTGCAATATGGTGGTGATGATGGTCTATCCATGTACAATTTCAACCTTGGGCTCTGATACCAATCTCTGTAACGACCCTCCTCATACCGGTACGATTATACCAATCCCCATTGGTATAAAGAGCGTCATTACAGTGGGATAAAACCCAACACTAGCCGATAGGTTGAAAAGTACGTAGATAGCAATTGATTTCAGCGGAATAAATACAACAATTTAACTTAGTCCATCACCATCCCATATTCCACAATCTATATAGTGCAAAAATAGAACGACAATGTCCACATTATTACATGATGAAAGAGCTACATTGTCCAAATAACATTTTTATTCAACTATGAAAGGAAAAATACAACTACTGCTTGCTCCTCAAAAGCCTCTCCTCCAAGATAGCGTCTCTCCCCCTAGCACGGGATACCTGTCAACCTGTACGCCGAAGCAAGGGTGAGTCCAAAGACTCAGCAAGTAAAACAAAGACTTAATCTTAAACATATCACATTCACATTAAGCTATTAAACACTCATGAATACATACTATCATTTAAACTCCCAAACACATGGAACATACTCTTAGCTATCAACACATTTTTAATCACCTAGACATGCCTCATTCTATCATATGTTTATTCTAAATCATGCATACTATTAATATACATTTGTACATATTCTCTTCACTTAACACATAACATGATTCCTTCATTTCCATATTAATTCATTTCATGACATATTTCTACAACTAGAACATAGAATTTGACATAAATGAATGAACAAACTAATATGATGACTATTCACTTTTCACATGCACTTTTCATATTTAATTTCACATTTGCTTGCTGTTTTAAATGTACATACATCTCATACACATGGTTTCATATTTTATAACATGAATTGAGAAGTTAAAACATGGTCAAATTGGTTGGCAACAATAAGTACTAAAACATGAAACTTTGTACTAAGCAAACATCACATCTAGATGGAACCTAATTAATATTACATACATTTATCACCTTCATAACTACACTTTACTTGCTGTTTTGACATGAATTACATTCAATTACATGGATTTACATTTGTTCATATGCTATCTTATCCAATTCACAATTCTACATTTTCATCTTTCATGTTGCATAAATGACATGGTTACTCATGTTTATTCACATACACTATTACATGAAGAACAATAAACTACATGACATGATGATAAGCATGATATTGCAAATGAGGTAATTAATGCATGAAAACATGAACATTATGCATTACTACATCGGTTTCACATGCAAGCACACTTTCAATAACATTAACTGTCTCTACATATCTTTTCACATATTCTTCACATCATTTACTCTTTGGTTTTCATTTATCACATATCATATCATTTGCACTCATCATGTGCCACATTCGCATATAATCTTACACTTTATTCATATTCCAATTACTTAAAATGCCATGACACATAGTCCTAACTACCTATTAGAGGACACAAACCAATCTCTCGTACTCATAACTCATCACATCTCATAACACATAACTCATAACACAACTCATATCACATAACTCATATCACATACCCACCACCTAGGCAATGAAGCGGTGAATCTTGGTAACTGCGCAGACCGGGAGAAGCCCTCTCCACCCTATCCAATGGAACTTGTCCACCTCCGGGTTTTTCCCAATGCCTTTAGGACAAACTTTTACAATGTAGAGCCTTCCATAGGGACTTTTCTATGTACAACTCTCGAAGCCTCTAGGGTAGCAGTGTCATTCCTTGGCCCAATTATTACACATTCACTCATTCACATTTTCACACACTAGTCACGTATTGTTCATATACTATTTAATCCCTTTTCACACCTTATTTACCATTTGCCTATATCTCATTTGACCTGATCATGATACTATGGTTTTTCAGAAGTAAACAATTCCTATTACAATTCTAAACATGCAGCAAATTACTGAATTACATAAGATTAGTTTTTATCATATCAAATATGAATAATCCGCATAGTTTAACTAATAATTACTATTACTGTCATCAGATTAGTTCCAAATTTTTATCCCAGGTTACTAACAGTAAACATATCACATCTTCAATTTTCTGGATTTTTCGAACAGTAAATATAATTTCTACAATTTAAAATAGATTTCAGTCATATTTATCGAAACATCATTAAACATGTCACATATGATCATGTTTATGTACTAACAGTTTAGAAGTCAGATATTAGTACTCATACTGTCATCTAAAATTTATGCAATCCTAACTTACAGTAATTCCATTTATGCCATATTTAAACATGCTTATGTGATGCACATAATACAGTTATTGAATTTTCATAATTTACATGGTTCACAGAAAATTTAGGCAACATTATGACATGACCTACTAACAGTATACAATTTCCTATAAAAATTTCAGAGTATACCCATATCCAGAAATTATTGAAACAACAAATGAAGATCAAAAAGCACACTTTCAGGTCCTGAAGAAGTAGACGTCAAGGGATGTTGCCGTCAACTTCTTCTGAAGAACTTGACTGCAACCTATGTTGCCCTCAACTTGCTCCGAGCAGCACATACATACGACTTTTCATACAACGGTGAATTCGGGGTTCCAGGACGCGAGGAAAAATCCGTAAAAATACCTAGGACTTAGGGGACATGTATAGGATCAAGATCTAGGTTTACTTGCCTCTTAAAAAAAACTACAAAGATCAGAATCGTCGGTGAAGCCCTTTTCGGCCCTGTCAAAAAGGAGCTCGGAAACGCCTTAGATCTTCTTCTCCTGTCGATGTAGATGGCTCCTCGGTGTTGGGATCTCTTCCTCTATGTATAGGCTATCCTCCAAATGTTGTAGCTCTTCGGGGAACACCTCCAGTTGACGGATCCGGTCTTCTAAAGTTCAGCTTTTCACCATCTCGGAGCTAGGGTTTTCACCAAATGTTGAAAGCCTTTCCTTCGTCCCAGAGTGGGTATTTTATAGGTTCAAGGGTTGGGTACGCATTAGGGTAGGTTACCCAAGGTTTAGGAAGGGTTTCCTAATCTGGAACCAGCCAAAACACGGACATTAACAATTCTGGAACTGTTACGCAGAAGGATATTAACGTTAACATCGGTTGTAGTCAACCTGGCAGTTGACGTCATGGTCTGGCCGCCAGAATGGGGTTGGCGTCCAGGGGGTGGCCGCCCACTGGGGGTTGGCGTCCAGGTCTGGCCGCCAACAGTGTCTTGGCATCTAGGTCCTGGCCGCCAGCAGCACTGTGCAGCCGAAACACTGACAGACCTAAAATTTAATGTATAAATGCACTAAAATATTTTAGTATATGCAAAAATAATTTCATATATCATTACCACATAAAATACTTGCAATATGTAATATTTAATTAATTACAACTTACACTAATCATAATTAAGAACAATATGCATCAATACATACATATATGTACATATACGTACACATTGCATAATTACATACATTACGCATGAACTTATGATTAAAATGTGTCCATTATTAGTTAAATATTTTATGCATATTATCATCCAAGTACTTTACATACCCTAATTAATTTAACACGCTTAAAGTAGATAAATATTATTTAAAGAAGGATAACACATGTATGTATACAACGCACATCCATAACACTAACTACGTGCATTAAAATAATTAAATACAATGGGCACCTCAATAATTAAATAATTCACACACGTTTAAATATATATTTTGCATGCTCAGAAATAAACTCATGATTTTTTACAAAGTGTATGATAATAATTTCTTACTATGTGTACAACACGCACCATATGCATGAGATTTACATACATTGATAACTAGATAATGCATGCACAATTATGTATGTTTTGTACTTGTATGAAAATAGCATACATATACTTACATGGTCCACAGTAAATTACCTATTACATGCACAATGTTATCTATGTATTATTCATATACCATAGATGAATTGATGTACGTAGGATTAAATAGATAGATAGCACATGCATAAAGTAACATACATATGTATATATATATATATATATATATATATATTTACAACATAATTATATACACTATGCATGAAGTAGATAATTACAACATGCACATCAGAAATTCGATTATCATGCATAATATGACTTTAGTATTATGAGTCTAAGATTTTTAGTATTCACAATATACCTCAATGCAGCTAATTGCCTCTTCTCATGTAAAATATTATATATATATACATGCATGAGTTCATAAGGAATATAGAAATTATAATACACGCAATTGAATACACACACTATACACACAACAAATAATCATACATGCACAATATAAAATGAATGAAAATTTCGGGGTATCACATGACGTCTGCTTTGCAGTGGAGCGAAGTGGAAGGACATGAAGTGGAGTGAAATTGAATGAAAATAAATGAGGTGTAGCGTAATGGAGTGAAGCGGGAGCGGACTGAAAAGTAGACGCCAAGGTGAAATATAGACATGCGTCATCACTGGGGACTGCCACCTGATGAGAGTCTTTCACCAACAACCTAGGAAGTCACCACCGTAGAACAAGACCTAAAAAAAACAAATGCTTGGACAAAGGAAAGAAAGGATAGGCACCGCGGGCGCAAAAGGAACGGAAAGATCAACTTCCAGCGTCGGGGAAGTCCCTAAGGACACAATCCGTTAGGTTTCACCATAAAGGGCGTCTGCCACTGCCTCAGGTGGATCTCTGGGAGAGAAGGAGAGATCAACTTCCAATGTCCGGGAAGTACCCAAGGACACAATCCGTTAGGTTGCACCATCGGGGGCGTCTACCACTGCCTCAGGTGGATCTCTGGGAGTAAAGACGAAAAATTAAAGGGATAAGTCCAAACAAAAGGTTCTGAAGGAAATCACCCCAGAGTTGACAACAAAGGGAGTTGGGTATTCGACCCAGATTATTTATTTGATTCTCCAAATTATTCCATTTCTGGAGAAGAGCATTTTGGAGTGGAGTGGGATGCTGCTGGGCAATTGAGGAAGCACATAGGGGTGCCCTTGAATTAATGGACCGTCCCATTGGTTGGTCTGTACGGACCGGAGCACGGGAGTGCGAATGGCCAGGGGGGCGAGGTGTTGGAGAATGTGCAGGGGTATGTGGCGAAGTCGCCAGAATTTACAAAGGTGGGTGCTTGGGGGAACGAGAGGAAGGAGTCACACCCTCAACTAAAGATTGGATCAGAATGAGTTGTTGAGGAGTGAGCTGATCTAGTGCATGAACGACAGTTTGCACTATGGAATCATGGTGGGGGGGAGGCTCGCGCCGGGTTCTGATTGGAGGCATATGTGAGGGGACATCAAATTGGTTAGTGCATGGTGTGAGCACATAACCATAAGAAGTGGAAGGTTGTCCCTCACGGTGGTGAGATGGACCGACATAAGACTAGAAAGACGGGGATGTGACATTATCCTCATAGTCCTCATAATAAAAATCAGCATGATAATATGGGACCATTTTTAACAAAGCAATAAGCAAACAAGGTTGAACAAAGATTAATCAATCAATATGTGGTTCAAACAAGTTGTAATGTTTAATGCTTGTTTTTAAGGATTTTCACAATTATTTAAATGGATTGAAGAATATTGTGTCACTCCAGGTGAGACCTTAGTTGGGTAGAGGATGTATACTTCGGGGTACAACTAAGCTCACCCTCACCATGCAATGGGATAGCTAAACCTGGGTCAACGGAAGGGTACCGCCAGCTCGGTCCACCGTGAGGGAATCCACGGGGTACGGAGTCTTACGGTTTCCGAGAGATGATTCGCCAGTCCAAAGGGATATAATGCCCAATGGAGAGCTAGCCTTCACTGTAAGGGTGTGTGGAGCCTAGGATATGAGGGAAGGAGGTCCCCCGATCAATGGAATATGCCCTGTATGGACAAGATATAGCAAAGAAACAGCAGGACCACGCGTTTCTATCAGCACTGTAAATCGCATCCGGCATAGCGGCCGCGACTCACAAATAGCGTCCAGTCACCTGGACGCGAAACTAAGAGCCTCAAAAGGCTTTCAGCGCCGTGCCTGGTCCCTGTGGATGATGTGCTGATAGAAACGCGTCGGCCTCTGGCGCCGCGATAAAAAACAGTGACACTTGATCTATAGCCACCGTGACGCAGAGGAAAGATGCGTCCGAATAGCCGGCCGCATTCTCAGCACAGAATCGTGTCCGCTGTATTGGACGCGATTCCGAAGGCAACCCGAGGTCAAATAAAAATGTAGAAAACAGGAAAACAAAGCAGGAAATGTTCACATTGAAAAGGGAAAGACAAAAACTAAAAACACAACACACTTTATATATGTATAAAAATAGATAACAGGAGGGAGGGCACGCGAGGGTGCCAAAGAAAGTGCCACGTTGGGCACGAAGGAGGAGGGGTAATCAAATGGAAAAATGCAATAAGAAGTCCCACAGTGATCGCCAATTTGTAGGTTGTCTTTTTCGCTCATTTTCAAGGGGACGAAGAATAGTAGGCCCACAAAGAGGGGTGGAAAATAAAAATTGATAGACGGAAAAAAAAAGAAACGTGATCGCCAAGCACACGAGGGTGCCGAATGGAGACGCACGATGAAGGGTGCGGGTGGAAGAAGTGATCGCATTGTGTACCTATTTGTAGCGGGGAGTTTGCGCAGAGATGATGTGGGTCCTCTCTTCCTCTATGAGCACGGCCGGCCATGGCAGAGGGCGTTTTCCACGCTGATTATCCTGACAAAGAAAAAACACAAAAAAATGAAGAGGGGATTAGCCATGGGTGTGTAGTATACAATTCTAAAAAAATGAATAAAATGACATAAATAAAGAATGGGAGAACTCACCGTGTGGTGGCTTTTAAACCCCTAAAATGTAGGTGTGTGTGTGTATGTGTGAAATGTAAAGAAGGGCCACGTGGGGCCCGGAGGAGACAAAAAGAAAGACAGAAGGGAGAAAGGGGAGGGGGTGCTTCCGTAAAAGTGGATGCGCAGCGGCGTTGCCGGAATTGATGGAGGAAGTGGAGGAAGACCGTGCTCCTCCTGCCTCGCTCTGATACGTGGAATGGTAGACGACGCTTCGAACTCCGAGGCCGTCGAGTCACCGGTCTGGCAGGGCTCCGCTGTGGGGAAGTCGTAGGAAGAATCGGGCAGGGCTCCGCCAGGGTGGAGGGGATTGCTGAATAGTTACCCTCGGGGGTCAATTTATAGGCATCAGATTCTAAAAATCGCGTCCACACAGGAAGCCATGATTATGAATTGAATCACATCCGGGCGGCAGGCCGTGATTAAGAAAGTCAAACCGATGTGACAGGAGCATCATGACCATAGTTGTAGCTACACTTTGGAATTGCATTGGGCCAGGCTGCCGCGACTTGAATCGCGTCCGCCTTGTCCGCCGCGATTAAGACTTACATGGTTTCAAGACAATCGGCTCATGAATGTGATGTTTGCTGATGCAGGATTGCGGATTTGACCTTCTTAATCGCGTTGACTAAGAAGGCTGCGATTCATGGATTTTGTCATGATTACACGACGTGGCAACCTTAGCTGCGACGACTTTGGGGGTGTAGCCTTTTTGACTTTAAATTACGTCCAACGAAGTGGACGCCTTTTATACACGTGCTCATAAAAGGCATCTGCCATGCACGACGCCTTCATGCCAAAAGCATGGTCGCGTCCTGCATGGCCGATGCGACAAGGTTGCACCCTTTGGAGCCGTCGCAACAAGGTTCCTGAATCGCTTCCACCAGTCTGGACGCCATTCAATGAAGTTGTTTATATGTCTCTGTGAACCAAATTTAGCTTCTGGGGGGGCTGCCCCCAGACCCCCGCGACCTGACCGTGCAGGTCGATACGTGACTGACCCACATTTGAAATGAAGGGGAAGCACCGAGAAAGAATGGGTAGGATCCAAAAATATTGTGAAACTACTCTTGTAAGGCAAAAGGAGGGCCATTTGTGGCATTATGGCACAATATGAAATTTGCCCGCGGTGGGGCCAAATTCGCGTGTCTACAGCTGCCACACCTTAACGTCTGCTTTGAAGGGGAGCGAAGAAGGAGGACATGAAGTGGAGTGAAATGGAATGGAAAAAAAATGAAGTGTAGCATAATGGAGTGAAGCGGAGCAGACTGAAAAGTAGACGCCAAGGTGAAAAATAGACACGCGTAATCGTTGGGGAGTGCCACCTTATGAGAGTCTTTCACCAACAACCTAAGAAGTCACCACAAGAGAAGAATACCTAAACAAAACAAATGCTTAGATAAAGGAAAGAAAGGAAAGGCGTCGCGGGCGCAAAAGGAACGAAAAGAACAACTTCCAGCGTCGGGAAAGTACCTAAGGACACAATCCGTTAGGTTTCACCATTGGGGGCGTCTGCCACTGCCTCATGTAGATCTTAGGGAGAGAAGGAGAGATCAACTTCTAGCGTCGGGGAAGTACCTAAGGACACAATCCATTAGGTTGCACTATCTGGGGCGTCTGCCACTGCCTTAGGTGGATCTCTGGGAGTAAAGACAAAAAATGAAAGGGATAAGTCCAAACAAAAGGTTCTGAAAGAAAATCATCCCGGAGGCGACAACAAAGGGAGTTGGGTATTCGACCCAGATTGTTTATTTGATTCTCCAGATTATTCAATTTCTAGAGAAGAGCATTTTGGAGTGGAGTGGGTTGCTGCTGGGCAACTGAGGAAGCACATGAGGGTGGCCTTGAATTAATGGGTCTTCCCAATGGTTGGTCTGTATGGACTGGAGCACGGGAGTGCAAATGGCCAGGGGGCCGAGGTGATGGAGAATCTACAGGGGTATCTGGCGAAGTCGCCGGAATGTACAAAGGCGGGTGCCTGGGGGAAGGAGAGGGAGAAGGAGTCACATCCTCAACTTAAGATTGAATCAGATTGAGTAATTGAGGAGTGAGCTGATCCAGTGCATGCAGGACAGTTTGCACTGTGGAATCATGGTGGGGGGAAGGCTCTCGCCGGGTTCTGATTGGAGGCATATGTGAGGGGACATCAAATTGGTGAGTGTGCGGTATGCGCACACCATAAGAAGTGGAAGGCTGTCCCTCACGTTTGTGAGATGGACTGACATAGGACTGGAAAGACAGGGATGCGACATTACCCTCATAGTCCTCATAATAAAAATCAGCATGATAATATGGGTCCATTTTTAACTAAGCAATAAGCAAACAAGGTTGAATAAAGATTAATCAATCAATATGTGGTTCAAAAAAGTTGTAATGCTTAACACTTATTTTTAAGGAGTTTCACAATTATTAAAATAGATTGAAGAATATTGTGTCACTCCAGGTGAGGTCTTAGTTGGGTAGAAGATGTATACTTCGGGGTACAACTAAGCTCACCCACACCACGCAATGAGATAGCTAAACCTGGGTCAACGGAAGGGTACCACCAGCTCGGTCCGCCGTGAGGGAATCCCCAGGGTACGGAGTCTTACGGGGTTTCGGGAGAAGATTCGTCGGTCCAACGGGACAGAATTCCCAAAGGAGAGCTAGCCTTCACCGGAAGGGTGTGTGGAGCCTAGGATATGAGGGAAGGAGGTCCCCCGACCAATTTCATATGCCCTGTATGCACAAGATATGGCAGAGAAATGGAAGGTTGGCGCGTTCCTGTCAGCACTGTAAATCGCATCCGGCACAGTGGCCGCGACTCACAAATAGCGTATAGTCACCTGGATGCAGAACTGAGAGCCTCAGAAGGCTTTCAGCGCCGCGCCTGGTCCTTGTGGATGGTGTGCTGATAGAAACACGTCGGCTTCTGCCGCCGCGATAAAAAACAGTGACGAGTCGGCTATAGCCGCCGCAACACAGAGAAAAGACGTGTCCGGATAGCCGGCCGCGTTCTCAACATTGAATCGCGTCTACTGTATTGGACACGATTCTGAAGGCAACCTGAGGTAAAATAAAAATGCATAAAAGAAGGAAACAAAGCAGGAAATTTGCACAATGAAAAGGGAAAGAAAAAACTAAACACACAACACGGTTTGTATATGTATAAAAATAGATAAAAGGAGGGAGGGCACGCGAGGGTGCCAAAGAAAGTGCCGCATGGGGCACGAAGGAGGAGGGGTAATCAAAATGAAAAAAATAAGAAGTCCCACCGTAATCGCCAATTTGTAGGTTATGTTTTTCGCTCCTTTTCAAGGGGATGAAGAATAGTAGACCCCCAAAGAGGGGTGGAAAATGAAAAGTGGTGGAAAAGACGGAAAAAAAAATAAACATGATCGCCAGGCACACGAGGGTGCCGAATGGAAATGCACGGCGAAGGGCGCGGGTGGAAGAAGTGATCGCGTTGTGTACCTTTTCGTAGCTGGGAGATTGTGCGGAGATGATGTGTGTCATCTCTTCCTTTACGAGCATGGCCGGTCGTGGCAAAGGGCATTTTCCATGTTGATTACCATGACAAAGAAAAAAGATAAAAGAATGAAGAGGGGATTAGCCACGGGTGTGTAGTATACAATTCCAAAAAAATGAATAAAATGTCATAAATAAAGAATGGGAGAACTCACCGCGTGGTGGATTTTAAACTCCTAAAATGTAGGTGTGTGTGTGTATGCATGCATTTGTGAAAAGTAAAGAAGGACCACGTGGGGCCTGGAGGAGAAGAGAAGAAAGACGGAAGGGTGCATGGAGAGGGGGTGCTTCCCCAAAAGTGGATGGCGCAGCAGTGTTGCCAGAATTGACAGAGGAAGTGGAGGAAGACCGTGCTCATCCCTCCTCACTCCGATACGTGGAATGGTAGACGGCGCTTCGAACTCTGAGGGCGTCGAGTCGCCTGTCCGGCAGGGCTCCTTCGTGGGGATGTCGCGGGAAGAATCCGGCAGGGCTCCGCCAGGGTGGAGGGGATTGTTGAATAGTTACCCTCAGGGGTCTATTTATAAGCATCAGATTCTAAAAATTGCGTCCACACAGAAAGTCGTGATTATGAATTGAATCGTATCTGAGCGGCAGGCCGCGATTAATAAAGTAAAACCGATGTGACAGGCGCATCATGACCATAGCTGCAGCTACGCATTCAAATCACGTCGGGCCAGGCCGCTGCGACTTGAATCGCGTCCGCCTTGTTCGCCGCGATTAAGACTTGCATAGTTTCGAGGCAATCGGCTCATGAATGCACTGTCTACTGATGCGAGATTGCGGATTTGACCTTCGAAATCGCGTCGACTGACAAGGCCACGATTCAGGGATTTTGTCATGATTACACGACGTGGCAACCTTAGGTGCGACGACTTTGGGGGCGTAGCCTTTTTTACGTTAAATAGTGTCCAACGAAGTGGACGCCATTGTATACACGTGCTCATAAAGCGCGTCCGCCTTGCACGACGCCTTCATGCCAAAAGCATGGTCGCGTCCTACATGGCCGACGCAACAAGGTTGCGGCCTTTGGAGCCGTCGCAACAAGGTTCCTGAATCGCTTCCACCAGTGTGGACGCCTTTCAATGAAGTTGTTTATATGTCTCTGAACCAAATTTAGCTTCCGGGGGCGCTGCCCCTGGTGACCCCCGCCGGGGCGCTGCCGCCAGACCCCCGCGACCTGACTGCGCAGGTCGATCCTTGACCGAACCACATTTGAAATGAAGGGGAAGCACCGAGAAAGAATGAGTGAGATCCAAAAATATTGAGAAACTACTCCTGCAAGGCAAAAGATGGCCATTTGTGGCATTATGGCGAAATTTGAAATTTGCCCACAGTGGAGCCAAATTCGTGTGTCTACAGTGTTCTGGTTACCGCTGCTGGGGTCGACATCTGCATGCACGCCGCATGAAGCGCACGGGGCGGGACTTGCTGACGTCGGGACTGGGAAGGCGACGATCACCTTGGTCACAATCAGGTCGCGACACGGTCCTACGTCGCGTTCTTAACCGCTGAGCGTTTTTAGGTTGGTTTTGGCCAAACATAGTAGGGGAAGCTCTGCTCAGCCAGGGGAGGTTGTTGTGGCAGATTTCATGGTGATTCTGCGTACTGGCATTGTTTTCGACGCGCTCTCGACGCGAGGACGTCGCATGGAGCGGGGGAGACGTTCTGTCATAGCCGGTTTGCATGTTCTTCACAAAGGTAGGGAGATTCCACCATGTTTGATTGCGTGGATTGCATGTAGTGCATATTCGATTGGTTTAATGCTTTAAGAACAATAGATAGCTTGCTAGGTTATACATTAAAACATGAAAAATATAAATTAAAGGTGGTTTGCGTGGATTGTGGGGGAGATCCGATGAAGGGTTCTCGGATTAGGGATTCGCCTGTGAAGGCGACATACCCAGCTGTCGTGACCAGGTCGCGACAGGCCGACCCGTCGCGATAGGGTTTCCTATCGCGCCATGTCGGGGCGTCACGATCAGAAGGCGACATTGTCCTCTGTCGCGACCACAGCCGAGTGAGCTTGTGGTGGTTGTTTTCTCCGGTTATTGTTTAAGTATTGTGCATGGCAATGCTAGTAAAGCATTGGCACTTGTAGTACTTATGATGTGTGTCGTTTATTTGTTATTTACGTGATAAAGATGGTGCTCATGAAGTGAGCATGTTTTTACAAGGTTGACGCATTGTGCACACTATGAGTGTGTTGTGCATGTGGTATTCACCGGGTTTTAGTGTCGTGCATGAGTGTGCATGGCTAGTGGTTGGACGTTATGATTATTGTAATATGATTTGTATAGTTAGTTTTAGGTGATTAGGCAATGAAGGTCATGTGTGGACCTAGCCCTAGTCTATTGTTGTCTTTTAAAGATTATTATAATGATTTATGTCTTAAGTAGTGTGTGTTGCTGTTGCCATAGAGGTCACAGATTGACCAATGACAGGCAAGGTTGTGTTGTAATTTTGTGATATAAGTGTGTACTAGTGTGAGATGGTTTGGAGGTCACATGGTGATCGATGACAAGCCAGCTATGTTTAGTATATTTTAATATACGTTACACCGAGGTATTGAGTGATTGACGTGGTTTGTATGTTAGCCGATGTGGTGGTCCGGTGCCTATTCCGTAATACCACTTTAGTTGGGTGCCCCAAGTTCCTAGGAGAGCCAGGCACGTGTGTTGTGCTCGGGGCTTGTCCCGGTACAGTGGTACCGTTGAGGTCTTGTCGTCTTCCTGTACACCCTCGCTCTCGGGGAGAGTTGTCATCCGGCTCAGAGAAAGATGGCAAAGGACAGCGACTTGTGAGAGTTTGTTGTTTGGTCGCTTGTAGCGCACTTGTAGCTAGGGGGTTACAGACACCAGTAGACGTATTGAGCCCCGACTAGTCCTAGTTTTCAGTGCCTGACTTTAGAGGGCTCAGGCTAGAGTCTCTATAGGTGCCAGGCATGGGCCTGCAGGGTGTGTGTCCTGTAGGTTGTGGTGGTTTGGTTGGTCTCCACAGTTCGTTGGCTTTACTTGTGGTTGTGGAGCTACAGCTGGACCTTACGTCCGTGGTTGCGAGACTGAGTGGTAGTTCTTGTGCTGTGTTGTCCTGCTGGCGGCAATCCCCCTGGATGCTGACTACTGTTGGCATCCACCGATGTGGACGCCTGCATGGGGTTGGCGGAAGGATCGTTGGATGTCAATATGGTTTACCTGGTTTGCACAACTACCCGAGATTCCAGCCCACTTGCGTCATTCTCTCGGCCATGCAATGCATATAGTCGTTCCCAACGGATATATGGGACACCTTGGCACCCCATTGACCCAGTAAAAATCTTACTTGGCCTCCCCTCATTGGTCTGAGCTTAAACTCATAGATTGCCAAGTGTGCAAGTGTGTTTCTTCACACATAGCATCCTAGGCACCCTAGCTACGACCCCCACTATCTATATAACTCACCCTCTGGCCTTATAACCTGAGGGGGGAGAGGCTGGATGTCCAGACTATGCCACTTTAAGAGAAGAGAGAGAAAGTGTCTCAAGAAGCTCCCATCCTTGTTCCTTCTCCTCTCTTCCACCTTGTGAGCGTCCTGAAGGCTTCATTCCGAGCTGGAGGAGCCCCACAAGGAGTCAACAACGCCAACAATGAGGATCATCTCCCTCCTCTTTCTCTCTTCCCCTCCTTTCCTTCCTTTAATTTTGCATGTCACACACACACACCCACACACCCTAGGCACGTAGGTCACCTTCCTACACGCCTAGAAAGGGGTTTCCCAACCAAAAAAAAAGAGGAGAAGGGTGGTCATAATAATTGGCCACCCCTCTTCTCAAGTCAGCAACTAGTACGAGACTCTCCTTTTGGGACTGTTTCTTTCTGTCTAGGATGTTTTCTACACTTCATTTAAGTTTAATAGAGTTTCTTTTGTGGCAGGAACGTATCGTAGAAGACCATGGAGCTCTCTTTCCTTGGCCGGCCGAGAAGGAGAAGTTGAAGTCCCACACTCATCTGCTATGCGAGGCAATGTCACCGATGTGGTCACAACATCCCCTTGGGCACAGATAAGGCCCTGGCGATCACAACATCTCGCTTTCCCTTGTGGTTTTCTTTGTTTTCTCCTCAGTCAACTAAGTCAACTGGGGAGTCAATGAGGTCAACCAGCAACCTCGCATCACCAACGAGGGAGCAACGACGTTCGTGAGCCTCTGGAGGACACACCGTCGGTGGGTGACGGCGACCAAAGCGTCCACAAGGTCTCTTCTGGCGATCACGGTGGGACCAGTTTTGCTACTACGGTCTCTGTCTGCATCCAGGTAAACGACAAGATATATGGCTGTTTACCATGGTAAGTGTCTAACATTCCTGTCGTTTATTTATTGTAGCCGTCCATATAGGTTGTCGTTGATTGTTATTTAGCGTCAGTTGATCATGCCGTCAATTGACTTCTGATGAACTGCGCGTCCCTTGTCTTGCCGTTTATTTCACAGAACTCTATTTTTTGTTTGTTTTGATTTGTTTTCTTTTCTGTTTGCTTCCTGCTTGTTCTCTAACAGTCCTCAGTCACGAGGGGGTCTTTCTTCTTCCCTGTTCTAGCCTCCCCACACATTGTAGGATAGCCCCTCCTTGGTTTACAACCTTTTACTCGAGGATTCCCTCTCAGGTAAATCGTGTTGATTCTAAGGGGAACTCTATAAGTCCCTAAATTCTTTGGATTCCCTCACAGTATGGGGTAGGAGAATCTTTACCCTTCCCATTTAGTCCACCCATTCACTCGGCATTGAGTGAGGAGTGAGAGAAATTGGCCTTTTACAAAAGTTATTTAACATACAACTTCAATCTCTAATATTTTGGGACGTTGTTTGATAACATTGTTTGGTAGAGATCCACTTTCATCCTGATAACAGTGTAATTAATCAACTAAACCATCTTAAAATCGGTAGGTTGTTTTGATTAAATGGACTGTTGGTTGAACTCTTGCGATATGACTAACAATCCGGCATTCGAATATGATGATGTTATCGATGATAATTTCAATGGTGAATTTGTCGGAATGGTCAACACTAATATCCAACCCGAAGAATCAGTTCAGTCCTCCTCCTCTCAAGCTGATAATGAGGGGAGTGTGAGTCTAAGGGTCAACCCCACATATGCTCAAGATGCTCAGGAAGACCACGAATTCTTCAAGCTCCTCTCCCGCTATTCGCCCGAGGACATCATATCAATGCTTTCTAAGCATACTGTCTGGGCAGCAGCCTCTCCTTCCCCTCCATCCCCTTCTCCTTTCCATGCTTCTTCATCGAGAGCCGCTCCTAGGCCTGTCACTCCTTCACGCGTTCCCATCTCCCCCGTCCCCATTTCCACTCTGAACCCTTACATTCCTTCACCTACTTCTGTCCCAACTCCTCCTTTCTCCGATCCACCCAATGTTCAGCCCACACCCCCCGCTCAATCTGAATCCATCTCTCGGTCGGAGACGGAGGGTCTTATTAGGAGGCTCTTCGCTGAGTCCCTGTCCCTCTTTAAGCCTCACTCTCTCCTGAAGTACTGCAAGCTCCCCAATGATTACTTCCCTCTGGGTTTCAAGACTCCGAAATACCGCAAGTATGACGGGACCTCTGACCCTCAATTCCACCTTGCTGGCTTTACCATGGATTCCCATCGATGGCTATACGATCGGGTTCTTTTAGTCCACCTCTTCCAGCAATCGTTAGAAGGGGAGGCCTTGAGGTTGTTCACCTCTTTAGCTGCATCGGACCTTATCAATTTTGACATTGTCTCCGAGCGATTCATCTCGCATTTCTCATACATGTCCACTCAAGTCCCTACACTTTCCGACTTGGTGGCAGAAAAGATGAAGCTGGATGAAGACTTTGTTACCTTTACAAACCGATGGAGATCCATGGCTTCAAGAGCCGACATACCCATCCCGGAGTCCCAAGCCATAACCATGCTAGTCACCAACACCACCCATTTGCTCCACTCTGTTTTGATGCTAAGTGAGTTCCCCTCCTTCGCACACCTTTATAATCGAGCTAGGGTGGTTCAGAATCAGATCAAGGACTCCTCTCTCCCACATTTCTTCGAAGGGAAGCCCAAGGGACATAAGGCTCCCATGGCACCTACCACTGACGGGGTGACCGTCAACGAATCCGTCAGTGCTTGCAGTCAGTCGCTGAGGCCTCATAACAAACCCTCCAACCCCCCTTCTAATCCTCACCAATTCCCGTCACACCCCTCCAAGCCTTATTCCACTGTTCCTCCTCCTTCTGGCTACACCCGGCCCAGTCCCAAAAGGTCTCACTACCCTCCTCTCCCTGAGACCCTCGAGGACGTATTCTTCGCCGTCATGTCTTGTGACGCTATCTGACTCCCCCCCACAAAGGGAAAGCGTCAATCCAAGGGCGGAGACCTCAAAATATTGTCCTTATCATAGGGCCCATGGTCATGAACTCCACAACTGCTTCACTTTCCGTGACTGGTTGTATGACATGAACGATCAAGGTAGGATAAACTAGGAGGATGTCCAGGTTGCCATAGCCAAGTCTAGGTACACCAAAAGGGACCTTGCATTGTCCAAAACCTTCTCCCCAACCACCAAAGCAACAATCCCTCCTCCTCTAAGTCCCAAGAAAATGTCCATACCAAGACACATTCTAAACCACGGGTTGTGAGGATAGAACAAAAGTGGGGCATAGAAGGTTTTGACGAATGGCACCCATGTCCCCCTGTAGAGTCTGAAGAGCCCTCCACAGCCGTAGACGTCTTTTTAGAAGAGCGGCCTTTAGTTCTTATCCGACCCGCATGTCAAGAAGCCTACCCTTCCATTCTTGTTTCCCCTGTCTATGAGCCGTCCACCCATTGAACCAGACCTCTCCAACTTATCCTCCCTAAATCCCTGGAGGATGTTCATGTCACAGTTCGGAATCAGATTGTTGCTCCCCCTCCGCGGCCATCTCAAGATGTGGAGGATAGTGGACCACCACCACCTGCCGGCAGCGAATATGACATTCTACAACACTTGGATAAGACTCCCGCAAGGGTGTCTATTTTGGAATTGATTTGGAGATCGCCGTCTCATCAGTCCACCCTCCTCCACTTCCTCCAGAAGATCATGGTTAACGATGACCTTCCTCCCAGTGGGGTCACTAATGCTATTCTCTCCCTCACCCAAGGACCATCAATCTCCTTCTCGGACAAAGATCTTGCCACCCCCGACTGTCGATCTCTTCCTCTCTGTTTTATTGTCACCCTCAACGGGGTTTCGGTAGATTCTAGTCTTATCGACACCGGGGCATCTATCAATGTGTGTTCGGTGAAGACCCTAAAGCAATTAGGTCTCGGAGTGGATAATCTAGAGAAAGTCTGCTCCACAATTGCTGCCTATGACAACTCCAAGAGAGTTGCCAAAGGTAAGATCGCTCTTCAGCTCGAGATAGGACCTGTGACCATGTCTTCTGAGTTTCTAGTCTTAGATGTTGATCCGGCCTACAAGGCCATCCTTGGGCGTGCTTGGCTATAACAAACTCTAGGGGTCCCTTCTACTGCCCACCAATGTTTCAAATTTCCCTTCAATGGGCGGGTTATCAAGATCAAGAGCATTCCTATCTTGGAAACCCTCAATTCCATCACTTCAGAGCAGATGCCACACCTTTTCATTCCAGACAAGGGGAAGAAGCCGGTCATGTCCATCTTTGATCTTCCCTCTCCCCTTGATTTAAACCAACCCCCCATAGTGGATGAAGAATTCGAGCGTATCCCATGTCCCCAAGGGAATTGTTGGGAAGTGATGGCTAAGATCGGCTACATACATGGCCAAGGGTTGTGTAGGAATGAGCAGGGTCCTATCCGTAGTGTGAATAGCATGAGGCTATTAGATAGGGCTGGCTTAGGCTTTCATCCGGATTCGGTTCACCCAGACCCATTCATCCCCTATCAACCTCTTACATGGACCCTGAAGGAGCATTTCGTTCAAGGGCCCCTCCAACCGGGAACTTAGGAACCTGTGGTAGAGGAGATGTCCGACTCCGAGAGGAAAGAAGAAAAAGAAGATGCCGAGTTTGAGGAGATATGTGAAGACTTTGGCCTTCTTTCGCTCTTTGGTTCTGACTCTCCATCTCCCTCCTCATCACCTTCATCTCTTCCATCTCCTTCACAATCTCCCACCATTCAGATGTGTCCGGCACCTCACTCTCCTCCTCTATCCACTTCTTCCTCTCTTCTTTCTCCTCTTGTCCTCCCTCCATTCCTCACCTGGCCAGTCGAGGCTACCTTGAGTCAACAGCTCACGGTTCTGGGCCTTGACTCCAAAAAAAAAATGCCAATTTTCAAAGGTGGGAATGCGAGGTCTCTGTCGAGTACCCTTCCTCTTTGGAGTCTCTTCCGCTCGGCCAGGGGCCGACGCTTTCCAGCCTGAATTCCCACTCCCGCCCATCTGAGGGCACTCTCCCTGTACATAGTAGTCCTGTGCATAGGAGTTAGAGTCTTGTTTAGATTCAGGCTTAGAGTCAAGTCCAGGGTCAGTTTAGGTGTAGAAGAGTCTAGTTCCACTCAGCCATGTGTTCGCAAGGAGAAGGGTAGGAAAGTTCCTGCCCGCTATGTCATGCCCTTGGCTGAGAGGTGTGCTATGTTGAGTCAAGTCCCAGAGTTTCTTAAGGAGCCTGCCCTTGTAGAGGCTAATTTTGAAGAAAGTGATTCAGTAGACGATGGTTTAGGAGTCTATCTGCTAGATTTCGATGAGAAGGGTGAGCCGGGGGATCTTGGGTCGGATGAAGATGACCCAATGAGCTCCTATGTGGATGGCACAAAGAGGTTCGACGAGCCAACCATGGCTGCGGATGAGCCAACTAAGGAGGTCAATCTTGGCACCGATGAATTCCCAAAGGTAGTTTTCATTAGTGCCAACTTGAGTGTAGAAGAAGAAGAAGCCCTTGTAGCTATCCTTAGAGAATTCTCCGACGGTTTTGCTTGGTCCTACGAGGACATGCCGGGACTTGACACCTCTTTGGTCGAACACCGGTTGGTCCTAAAAGCCGATGCAAAGGCCGTCAAACAAAAGCTAAGGAGGCTACATCCCAAGCTTGCACTGAAGATCAGAGAGGAGATTGACAAATTACATAAAGCCAAATTCATTAGGGTTGTGCTTTATCCACAATGGGTAGCTAATATCGTCCCTGTGATGAAGAAGGACGGTAAGGTTAGGATCCGTATAGATTTCCATGACCTTAATCGTGCTTGCCCAAAGGACGATTTCCCTCTTCCACACATAGATGTCCTAGTGGAAAACACTGTCGGCTTTGAGGTGTTGTCGTTCATGGATGGTTTCTATTGGTATAACCAGATCCATCTGGTGAAGGAAGACTAGGAGAATACTTCTTTCACAACACCTTGGGGAACCTATTGTTATGTTGTGATGCCCTTCGGATTGAAGAATGCGGGAGCAACTTATCAAAGGGCAATGATGGCAATTTTTCACGACATGATGCATGTGCACATGGAGGTCTATGTGGACGAAGTCTTGGTTAAATCAAAGACTCGACATGGCCATGCTGAGGTCCTCCGGGCAGTTCTCCAACGATCTAGAGAACATAAGCTCAAAATGAACCCCAATAAGTGTGTCTACGGAGTATCTTCTGTGAAGTTGCTTGGGTTCATAGTTAGCAAGCGGGGAATTGAGATTGACCCCAACAAGGCCAAAGCAATAATCGACATGCCTCCTCCTAGGAATATCAAAAAAGTTAGAGGGCTAAATGGCAGACTTCAGTTTATTAGGAGATTTATCTCTAAGCATTCCATCCATTGCAAACCCTTCTATGAGATGCTTAAAGGAGAGGCTAAGTTTGATTGGAACGATAAATGTCAAAAGGCCTTTGAAGAATTGAAGAGTTGTTTATTCAATCCCCCTGTTCTCGCTCCTCCGATCCCAGGTCAGCCTTTATTGCTCTATGTATCGACCACTGAAGATTCAACTGGAGCAGATTTGACCCAATATGATGACGAGAAGAAGGAGAGAGCAGTGTACTACTTATCAAAGTTGTTCAATAAGGCTGAGAAAAAGTACACTGCCATGGAAAGAACATGCGCGGTCATCATCTGGGTTGCCCAGAAGCTGAAGCACTATTTCCTAGCTCGTGAGGTGAAACTTCTGGCGCGTATGGACCCAATTCGGTATTTGCTTGAAAAGCCTGTCCGGACTGAGCGGTTGATAAGGTGGCAAAGCTTCTCTAATCAATTTGATATCACCTATCTCAACCAAAAGTCAATCAAGGGGCATGCTATTGCCGAGCATTTGGCCCACCACCCCTTACCTTCATATTCTCCTGTCGATGAAAGTTTTCCAAATGATGAGTTAGGAGCCATTATCGATGGTGAACCTTCATGGATAATTTACTTCGATGGGGCTCTTAATTCCAAAGGTTGTGGAATAGGGGTAGTCCTCCTCTCACCGGAAGGGGTAGTCATTCCGCACGCCTACGAATTAACCTTCCGTGGCACGAACAATGTGGCCGAGTATGAGGCACTCCTAGTTGGGCTGAAAATGGCACTGTTGCTCGGAGTCAAGGAGTTAAGGATTATCGGAGATTCGCAATTGATACTCCGGCAGTCTCTCAGTAAGTACCAGACCTGGGATCCCAAGTTGAAACCATACCAAGAATTGGTAGGAAAGGTAGTCCGGCAGTTTAGGAAGCTCACCCTAGTCCACACTCCTAGGGCTCAAAACACCTTAGCAGATTCACTCGCCTCCCTAGCTTCTTCCATCCCTATTCCGTTAGGAAGGTCGTCCAAAACCATCTCGGTTCAAAGGTTAAGAGTCCCTTCTCATGTTGATCCTTGGTTTTCTAAACTCAAGTCTCCTTCCCTTCGAGTCGATGCCCTCTCAAAAGAGCCTGAAATTGACCTCGAAGATGGTCATCTGTGGTATTTTGACATCGAAAACTTTCTCAAAGATGGATTCTTCCCTGATTATGCCACCTCTGCTGATAGACAGGCCATTCTCCGCGTCTTCGAGTGTTACAAGATCATTGGTGGCATTCTTTACAAGAAGTCTCTCAGTGGGGTTTATCTTCCTTGCCTCGATGAAATCGAATCTCAAAGCATTGTTGAGGCATCTCACTCCAGTGAATGTGGTGGCTGAACGCGACTCATTTTGACTGTGTGTTTTTCATTGTGTAGAGTTCATTGCACACGTCAAAATGGCCACATTCTCTAAACTGTCTCACAAACATAAAATAGTAAAGATAAACTCATACAGTGGTGAGAACAGGTCATATCCACGGAGAGGCTGAGTAAAGTTTGAATTAAACTACTTTGACTTGAAACCATTCTAACGGACACTCATTCACCAAAATAATATTGCATTAAATTCAATTGTGTAAACAACACCAATCAAATCCCTCACATTTGACATGTCAACCTTAATAGAATAACAAGCAAAATTGAAATGAAAGAGAATTGATATCAATGTACCCTCTGAATTGAGGGATGAAAAGAACAAAAGAACAAAAGGAACACTAATGGAGCAGAAAACGCAAATTAATAAAAACAAAAGAGGAGCCAAACTTCATGATCTCTCAAGTGCTAATTGCTCTCTGCTACCTCTGGGATGCCAGACAACCCAGAACGAGCCAAGGATAGATTCCCTTGGTCGCTCTGGACCCTCCTCTGCAGCGCACCTGGATCGGACTCAACAGCACAGACGAAGAGATGGAATGATCGCCTCCAATGTATCACAGAACAGAAGAAATGGCAAAAGTTCACACATAAAAAGAAATTGGAAAGAGCTCCCTAGAATCTGATCCTCTTCCCGGCACAGAAGAAACAAAGAAAATCACCCAACAATCGTCTTCTTCATAGCAGTATAATAGCCAAGAATAGAATAATCCATAATATCGAACTAATGCTGAACAGAAGAAATGGAAGAACAAAATTCCATAAAATGCAGTTGCTCTCTGGATCTGATGCAATCTTCACAGACTCCAATCAGCATAATAGCAGCCTCTCGGATCCCTCGCAGAGCAGAGACAAAATGTAAGAACAAAATTCCATAAAATGCAGTCGCTCTCTGAAAGGAAGAATACAGAACAAAATGCCAGAAGGAAACGTCTTTAAAATCTCACTCACGAGCCTCCCATAATTCTGAACTCCGGAATTCTCCAATCTAAAACGAAAAAATTTGCAGAACAACTCTGATCTGAACTGGTGAAGACTGGAGAAGCAGAAGAACAGAAAACTAAAGATCAATCAATCTCCCTCCCTACTCTGTGGAAAAAAAAATTACAGAAGAAATAAAAACTAGAAATCCTTCTAAAAATCGAACCCGCTAACCCTCAACAGCAGAAGAATATAAAGAAACCCTCACAATCCTCACAGCTCTACTGAAAAGAAGAAAATTACAGAAGAAATAAAACCTAGAAATCGTAAAAATTGAACTCGCCCCCCTCCACTGCTCTGCTGAAAGAATGGAAATACAGAAGAAAATTGCAAGAAATAAAATCCTCAAAATTTCTACTGCCCCCCCCCCCCTGGAGAAGAGGACCATGGGGTCCCTTTTATAAGCTCCATCGTCTCTGCTTCCAGGCGCCAACAGCCTCGCACGAGCACCCTAGGTCTGCTTCGCACGAACCCGTCGCCATTTCACACCTGATCTGCTTAGATCCACAGTGCACCGCCTCCATCACGCACACCTCAGCTAGCTTCTGATTGCGCCAGCCACATCAGCATCAGCCGCACGATATCCCACAAGGTCCAAGACCCATCGACTGGGCACCCGAGCTGCTCCATACGCCCAGCACCACACCCCAACAGAGTAGATTCGGCCCCTGGCTCCATCTGCCTGCAGCCACATCTGCTCCCATCAATCGCCATGCCCGCACCGCCTTGCCCAGTGGCACCCACACTGCACACCCGGCCATACCTTCACAGCACATAGCAGCCCAAGCCCTTGGCGCCTTCGCCAGATCCACTTCTTCTTCGCACGGGAGATCCGGCCATCCGCGCCCCTGCAT
Organism: Colocasia esculenta; assembly: GCA_014218235.1. Taxonomy (NCBI): domain Eukaryota; kingdom Viridiplantae; phylum Streptophyta; class Magnoliopsida; order Alismatales; family Araceae; genus Colocasia; species Colocasia esculenta. The sequence goes on along the minus strand of CM024760.1, from coordinate 122,992,330 downwards.
CACCTCAGCCGCCAGGTCTCCATGGTCAGCAACCCCTGGCCCAGCACACACCGCCAGAGCAAACCCCAAATCTGCTTCAGCTGAGGAAGAAAGGGTTTAAATCAGACTTTAAGTGGCCAATTTTTTTGGTTGGATAAAAGGGAAATGGCGAAATGGACTTAGGGGGTATGTGTTCACTTAAGGTGAGATGAGTGAAATAATATGTAATGGATTTATGAGGGGGTGGGGTATGTGTCATGATATGATTGGATATGGTGGAGTATATATTTACAAAAGTAACAAAATTTATTTATATACAAGAATTATTTAAAAATCTTTTATTTCTTAAAATAAACCTAATTAGGTATTCTAAAAGAAATGATTAAATGCAAATCTAACATGTTTTCTAACCCAAAATATCAACTAACATGTTCAAAAAAAAATATTTATGGATGAAATAGAAATTAGTGTCAATGTGCACATTATTTATAGACAATGGTTGCCTAAAATCAACTATATGTATGAAATTTAACACGAAAAATTTAGTAGCTATCACTCCCCCCTACATGAACATTGCTAGTCCCTTAGTAATAAATGTAGGACTAGAAGATGCAAAGTCTCATGTTAAACAACCATCATGTAAAAGATTAATGTAAAGATATGTCTTTCCTAATTGTAAAGGCTTATGGCAAGAAATTAGTGCACGAATGATAGCACACTTAAGAGTTCACATCAGTCCTTCTGAAGCTCCTCTATCTCAGCTAGTATTTGAGATTAGATTGATTCAATGGAGAAGAAAGGAATTGTGGAATAAGATCATTGCTCAGTCAGATTGGGTTGTTTCTCTTAGTTCTATTATGCCCATCTTCCTTGAGGATTATTTTATTCTGAGCTGAGGACTTTGCCTCTTTATTTGCACTTCGTGCACTCAGAATTTTTTTCTTTTTCATCCATAATGCTGCACAACCCATCACTTTTCAAGAGTAGCGAGTCCAACTTTACTCAGATCCGGGGCATTTTTCATGGATAATTTTTTTTCTTTTTCTTTTGCTTTTGCTTTTTGTTTTTATTTTTTTGCTTTTCCATTTCTTTTTCTCTTTACGGAAGGATGAACAGTCAGGATCCTTGATCACATGCCTTCACTTCCTTCGCAATTCACTTAGGGGGAGGGAAGAAGACAAATCACCTCTCTCCTACTAGCCTTAGCAAGTTTGCTTCATTCAGGTTCAGCTAGTCTAAGTGGCTGTGTAGTGTGTGTATGAAACTTCTTTGCCATAAATCCTTACATAAGGTAGACAAGGAGTACATGTAATCCTTTAATAGAGGCTACCTGACATGGATATTTGTAAAGGAGTGTGACAACTACAAAATTTTAATGGTTAAAGATCAGACACAAAGTCTGGGTTATGCAATGTCACGCATTTTTATTCAAAGATGAAACATTGTGAAATTTTTATTTGCATATGTACAAGCTCAAGAAAAAGAAATGAAGCAATGGTTGGGATGAGGACTATGAATGCATGCTTATTCTACCTCTCCCGCCTACTTATTGATAGAAAAAAAAAGTAAGACAGAGAATTATCTGATAAATGAAATCTGTACACTTGGGTTGCCACCCAAGAGCGCTATGTTTATCGTCTTCAGCTGGACGGAATTAGGCTCCATTTGGCTCGGCTAGCTTGGTAGAATCAAATTTCAAGGAATGTGGGCTTTCAAAGAAATGTTTTAACCTCTGCCCATTAACAGTAAATGATTGTCTAGTTTTTGGATCAAGAATAATGACAGCGCCATTGTCATAGACTTTGACAGTAGTGTAAGGACCATCCCATCGGGACTTCAATTTTCCCGGAAATAGAGAAAGCCGAGAATTAAATAACCAGACTTTATCATGCACTTGAAAAGTTTTTCTATGAATGTGTTTATCATGGAATGCTTTGGCCATGGCTTTATAGATCTTGGAACTTTCATAGGCCTCATTCTCTCCTGAAAAGATGTTCTTTGAACTACCAGGGAGTGGTTTAGCTCAACCTTGGGAGGACATCCTAATGGAAATGATGGGTCATTACCGTGAAACATTGAACAAAATTGTCCTTCCTCTCCCTCAAACCCTAGAGTACAGGGTTGGTCTATTACTTCTTCCACACAAGATTCTTCCAAGGAGTCTACCACTAGACAACTCTCTCCTTGATCATGATGCCTAGATGCCTTAAAAATATCGATACTAACCCGCTCATCCCCAAATGATATGTCCATCATCCCGGTAGCACAATTAATGTTTGCCCTAGATGTGGCCAAAAAGGGTCTACCAAGGATGATGGTGGACTAAGTTAATTCTTGAGGAGTGTTCATGTCTAGAATGATGAAATCGGCAGGGAAGTAACAATCATTGATTTTCACAATAACGTCCTCAACTAAGAATTTAGGAGTGGTGACAGAACGGTCGGCTAGTTGAAGGACAATAGAAGTGTGTTTCAATTCTCCTAACTTGAATTTCTCAAAAATAGCATAAGGTAGGAGATTGACACTGGCTCCCAAATCCAAAAGGCTGCTTTCAAAAGTGACTCCACCGATAGTGCAAGGAATTAGTGGAGTGCCTGGATCTTTGAGCTTTTTAGGGAGTTGATTCAAGATAATGGCACTCACAGTTTCTGGAAGACTGATTGTTTCAGTTTTATTTCTCATTTCACGTTTTGGAGTGCACATTTCTTTTAGGAATTTGGCATAGGCAGGCACATGCTTGATGGCATCAAGAAGAGGAATGTTGATGTGAACTTGTTTAAAAAGTTCCAAGAGTTCATCATTACCAGTTGGTTTGTTTTTGGATTTTGGCTTTAAAGCTTTCGGAAAAGGAACTCTTGGAATGTAACAGCTTGGGTCTTCATTCACTTTTATTTTGTCTAGAGGTTCTTCAGTCATTTTCTCTTTTTCTTTAGATCGTTCTTTTTCAACATTTTCTTCAATCTCATCTTCAATTTCAGTTTCAATTTCCTTTTCTAAATCCTCATGCAATGTCGACATGTGTCGGTGAGGATTTATTCTGATTTTTCCACTTCTTAAAGTAGACACAGTTTTAACATTTTCCATTTGGGGGCCCCTAGCTTGTGCAGGAGGATGGTTCTGTTGTATCAGTTGATTATGGTTTTGTGGTGTTGGAATGTTCTAGACAAAAGCTTGTTGTTGGTTTTGTGGTGGAGGGGCATTTGGTCAAGCAGCTGGTCTGTACCCCTGAGCCTGATGGTATTGCTGGTTCTGATAAAATCCGGGAGGGTTGTTCCTTGGGTTTGCTATAGCTTGACGTGGCAACTGACCCAATTCCCTCCTTTGACAAACATCAGCAATTTGGTACTCTATCCTTGTCAAATTTTGTTGAAAATTTTGATTTTGATTTTGATATTGACTTTGTTGTTCTTGCAGAGTTTGGCATAGAGTTGCCATCATGTTTTGGAGTTGATTCATTTTATCATTCCAATTACGCTAAGGAGGTGGTGGTTGATTATATGAAGGATGTTGGAAATTGGTATGAGCAAATTGATTGAGATTTTGATTTCCTTGGACTTGTGGAGGTTTGGAGTAAGAAGATTGGCCAAATCCTGAATTCTGATTGGGATAGGATTGACCGTACATGGTTTACCTAAAGGCAGGTTAAGAAACTTGTTCGAATTGATTATTCCATGAAAAATTCGGGTGATTTCTCCAACCAGGGTTGTATGTGTTAGAATATGGATCATAGGAGGGTTTGTAGAAACCTTGGGCAGCTTGGACTTCTTCTTAAATGAAAGGAGGTAATTGGGCAGGAGTGGGACAAGCATTGGTAGGATGAGATGGGCTAGCACACATAGCACAAGTTTCATGTGGTTGAGAAAATTTAGGTTTGGCTTGCCCAGTTAGAGAAAACAATTGATCGAATTTTTGTTCCAACTTCTGCTCCAATCTCTGATCAAGTTTATCTATCAGATCTTCTACCCTAGAATCTGATTCTCCTCTCTCTCTTAATTCATACATCCCTACCTTCCTTACAGGTCCTAGTGCTCTCTCATAAGAGTGTAGTGAGGCATGATTGATAGAGTTCTCACTCAATGTTTCAAACAGATTATATGCCTCATCCTCGCTCTTAGTCATGAATGCTCCTCCACATGAGGCATCAACCATCTGCCTATTTGATTTAGTCAGTCCTTCATAAAAAGCTTGGACTATTTGCCACCTCGACAAACCATGGTGGGGGCATTTTCTGAGCAACTCCTTTAATCTTTCCCATGATTCATGCATTAATTCTCTCGGGTGTTGGGAGAATCCAGTGATTGCTCTTCTCATTGTGTTAGTACGGCCAATAGGGTAAAATTTCTTCAAAAATTCCTGCTGCATTTCTGGCCATGTCGTGATGGTTCTTCATATGGTTCCTAACCAATGTTTGGCTTTGTCTATTAAGGAGAACGAAAATTGGCTCAATCTTATGGCATTTTCCGTGAAAGTTTGGATCCTAACAGTGGAACAAATTTGTAGGCACTCATCTATATGCCTATAAGGGTCATCATTGGGATTGCCATAAAAAGATGGCAACATCTGAATGGTTCCTGGCTTGATCTCAAAATGATTTGCTGGAATTTCTAGCCTGATGCAAGTAACAGGTTGATAATTAGAAGGAATAAAGTATTCCTTCATCTGTCAGGGTGCAACCTCCTCCATATTTCTAGCAACTTGATTTTGATCTTTGTTGGCCATCCTATAAAAGAATGATTCTATCTCGTCTATAGGTTGAGCCAAATCTAAGTCCAGAGAATGTCTACCAAGCATGCAAAGTTTTCTATTTATGATTTTTGAATATATATTTTTATTATTGATATTTTTTGAATTTTTATGACAAACACAAACAATCAAGCACTTTTAAAACAAATTAGCCTAAACTCTAAGTGTTCCTTGGACTTATGTTATTTTTCTCAAAATCAGATTTATGCTTGCTTAAGTCCAATCCTAACTCTTCTTGTACCGGCCAGGTAAGAGGTGGAGTAGAGGGAGGCCCCCCTTGCTTTCGCAAGGACCCAATTAAATAACCTCTAGCTCACTTAAGCATAAGCTTTTTAACCTCTAATCCTAGACACCAGACTTAAAGAAAAGTTTTGAATTCAAGAAAGGATAAATCTAATTATGAACCCTAAGGCCAAGTCTACTGATTTTTATTAAAAGTTTAGGCAAATGCAAGAATGTGAATTTTTTTGTGATTTTTGGGCAAAGGAAAGGGTGATGAAATCCCTCACCTTATCTTTATAATTTCTAAAGGGTGATGCCCTTAAGCAGTCCCTTTTACAAATGTGAAGTGCAACAAACAAGTTCAAACAGTGGTTTTCTAATGCTAAGGCTAATGCATGAAACAAGGATTAGAAACCTTACCTTTCCCCCGCACTCTTCAATGCAAGAAAAGAAGTGGAAGTCAAATGACAATTAAGATGATGAATGTCCTAAAACACGGGATTCTAATCATGAGAAATGAATTTTTTTTTTTACAAATAAATGGCTAACATGAAAGAGCGAATTGGAAATGTTTAAGATTTAGATTTTTTTAATTTTTATTTGGTTTTTGAATTAACTGAAATAAAATATAACTAAGAAAATATAAGATGATACTATAAGCTAATTCTCAAACCACACAAACCACAAAAAGAGTCCAATTATTACATGCCAACAAGAAAGAAATCTCTGTACATGCACAGAGAGTACATCAAAACCTCACTACAAATTTCACTCATCTCTTCTATCTAAAAGACTGAATTAAAAGCAAATGGGAAAAGAAATCAGCAAGCTCCTCCTCCAATGTGCTTCAAAGGTCAAGTCCAATCTCCAAGTTCCTCTCATTGTGCAAATCTGAAATGAAAGCCCAATAACAAGTCAATATAAGCCCAAAGCAAATGTGATAAAATGAAAGTTGATTAAATCAAACTCTAATGCCTCCCCGACAACGGCACCAAGATGAACGCGACTTTGTTGACTGTGTGTTTTTCGTTGTCTAGAGTTCGTTGCACAAGTCAAAATGCCCACATTCTCTAAACTTTCTCACAAACATAAAATAGTAAATATAAACTCATACAGTGGTGAGAACAGGTCATATCCACGGAGAGGCTGAATAAAGTTTGAATTAAACTACTTTGATTTGAAACCATTCTAACGGACACTCATTCACCAAAACAATATTGCATTAAATTCAATTGTGTAAACAACACCAATCAAATCCCTCACACTTGACATGTCAACCTTAATAGAATAACAAGCAAAATTGAAATGAAAGAGAATTGATATCAGTGTACCCTCTAAATTGAGGGATGAAAAGAACAAAATAACAAAAGGAACACTAAAGAAGTAGAACACTCAAATTAATAAAAACAAAAGAGGAGCCAAACTTCATGTTCTCTCAAGTGCTAATTGCTCTCTGCTACCTCTGGGATGCCAGACAACCCAAACGAGCCAAGGATGGATTCCCTTGGTCGCTCTGGACCCTCCTCTGTAGCGCACCTGGATCGGACTCAATAGCACAGACGAAGAGATGGAATGATCGCCTCCAATGTATCACAGAATAGAAGAAATGGCAAAAGATCACACAGAAAAAGAAATTGGAAAGAGCTCCCTGGAATCTGATCCTCTTCCCGGCACAGAAGAAACAAAGAAAATCACCTAACATTCATCTTCTTCATAGCAGTAGAATAGCCAAGAATAGAATAATCCATAATATCGAACTAATGCTTAACAGAAGAAATGGAAGAACAAAATTCCATAAAATGCAGTTGCTCTATGTATCTGATCCAATCCTCACAGACTCCAATCAACACAATAGCAGCCTCTCGGATCCCTCGTTGAGTAGAGAAGAAATGTATGAACAAAATTCCATAAAATGCAGTCGCTCTCAGAAAGGAAGAATGCAGAACAAAATGCCTGAAGGAAACGTCTCTAAAATCTCACTCACAAACCTCCCAGAATTCTGAACTCCATAATTCTCCAATCTAAAACGAAAAAAATTGTAGAACAACTCTGATCTGAACTGGCGAAGACTGAAAGAACAAAATAACAGAAAACTAAAGATCAACCAATCTCCCTCCCTACTCTGCGGAAAAAATAAATACAGAAGAAATAAAAACTAGAAATCCTTCTAAAAATCAAACCCCCTAACCCTCAACAACAGAAGAACATAAATAAACCCTCACAATCCTCACAGCTCTACTGAAAAGATGAAAATTACAGAAGAAATAAAACCTAGAAATCCTAAGAATTAAACTCGCCCCCCTCCACTGCTCTGCTGAAAGAAAGGAAATACAGAAGAAAACTGCAAGAAATAAAATCCTCAAAATTTCTACTGGCCCCCCCTGGAGAAGAGGACCATGGGGTCCCTTTTATAGGCTCCATCGTCTCTGCTTCCAGGCGCCAACAGCCTCGCACGAGCACCCCAGGTCTGCTTCGCACGGACCCATCGCCATTTCACACCTGATCTGCTCAGATCCACAATGCACCGCCTCCATCACGCACACTTCAACCAGCTTCTGCATGCGCTAGCCACATCAGCATCAGCCGCACGCCATCGCACCAGGTTCAGGACCCATCGCCTGGGCACCCGAGTGCTCCACACGCCCAGCACCACACCCCAGCAGAGCACATCCGGCCCCTGGCTCCATCTGCCTGCCAGCCACATCCGCTTCCATCAATCGCCATGCCCGCAGCGCCTTGCCCAGTGGCACCCACACTACACACCCAGCCATACCTTCACAGCACACAGCAGCCCAAGCCATTGGCGCCTTCGCCAGATCCACTTCTGCTTAGCACGGGAGATCCGGCCACCTGCGCCCCTGTATCACCTCAACCACCAGGTCTCCATGGCCAGCCAACCCCTGGTCCAGCACACACCGCCAGAGCAAATCCCAAATCTGCTTCAGCTGAGGAAGAAAGGGTTTAAATCAGACTTTAAGTGGCTAATTTTTTTGGTTGGATAAAAGGGAAATGGAGAAATGGACTTAAGGGGGTATGTGTTCACTTATGGTGAGATGGGGGAAATAATATGTCATGGATTTATGAGGCGGTGGGCTACGTGTCATGATAGGATTGGATATCGTCGAGTATTTATTTACAAACTCACACTTACTAAAAATATATTTACAAAACTAACAAAATTTATTTATATACAAGAATTATTTAAAAATCTTTTATTTCTTAAAATAAACCTAATTAGTTATTCTGAAGGAAATGATTAAATGCAAATCTAACATGTTTTCTAACCCCAAATATCAACTAACATGTTCAAAAAAAATTATTTATTGATGAAATAGAAATTAAGGTCAATGTGCACAATATTTATAGACAATGGTTGTCTAAAATCAACTATATGTATGAAATTTAACACGGAAAATTTAGTAGCTATCAGTGGCCATGTCAATGGTAGAGCAATTGCCCAAAAGTTTCTAAGACACTATTACTGGCCTACCATGGAAGAAGATTATTGTCACTTTATCCGTCATTGTGCTAAATGCCAATTACACGGTGACAAAATTCATGCTCCTTCCTCTTCTCTTCACCCTCTCATTACTCCATGGCCTTTCGCCATGTGGGCATTCGATGTGGTCGGTCCTCTCGCAAATAGAACCGAAGAAATCCATAAGAAGTCCTTCATTCTGACCACCACCGAATACTTCACAAAGTGGGCTAAAGAGGAAGCATTCATAGAAGTCAAAGCTTCAATAGTTGTCAAATTCATCAAGTGCAACATTCTTGCAAGATTCGGCGTGCCTCGAGACATCGTCACAGACAATGGACCTCAATTCACTTCACAGGAGCTTCGCGACATGTGTGGTAAATATGGCATTAATTTGCATCATTCATCACCATATTATCCACAAGGTAATGGTCAAGCAGATGCCACTAATAAAACTCTCATCAAAATCATATAGAAAACTTGCAAATCTCATAAGAATGCTGACTGGCCAAACCGCTTAGTTGAGGCTCATTGGGCTTATCGCACCTCGGTCCAAACTCCTACGAGGCAAACCCCCTATGCTTTGACATACAGATCAGATGCGATACTCCCATATGAGATCTTCGTCCCTTCACTTCGAGTTCAATTAGATTCTGAGCTTGACCCCGATCAACGTCGGGAGGCCTTGTTAGCACAACTTGAACTCCTATATGAAAGGCGAATGATAGCGGCTAACCATGCGCAAGTTTATCGCCAAAGAGTTGCATGTTTTTATGCCAAAAGAGTGCTTGAGAGAAATTTTGAAGTGGGTGAAATGGTTTTAAAGCGTAAAATCATTAAAGCACCAGGTCCCAGGAGTAAATTGCAAGAAAATTGGGAAGGTCCGTTCGTTGTCAAAAAAGCATTCTCAGGAAATGCTTATAGGTTAGTGGACTTCGAGGGAGTTGATTTGTTGCATCCTTGGAATGTAGTCTACCTCAAGAAGTTCTACCCTTAGTCTGTCGGTCTGTCAATTTTGTCATTCATCACTTGTTAATACCATTGGTTTAAGACTCTACTTTTCACTTGACCATTAATAAGGTAGGGTCTTCTTACGCACCACACGATGTTGGAGTACTGCCCTTTAGCTGGAAAATCATAAGTACACTCGGGCGGTCTAATTTGGTCAAAGTACTTCCCCTCTTCTCTTCTCTTCTCACTCGGTCAAGTCTGGAAGAGGGGCAAACTACGAGTAGGGGACCACCCACTCTCATCTAAAAGGCAAGGTCACCATAAACAGGGAAAATCAAGAAAATACAAGGGGCAAAATGCCAAATCAAGCCTAACGGGGGAAAGAAAAGCCAAAAAGGTCAAAAAGGATAGCAAAAGGTACGTACCAAAAAAAAGGCTAACCAAATCAAGGAGGTAGCAAATAGTACGTACCTCCACCCCAAAAATGAAATGAGATGAAAAATACCCCTAAAAATAATTGTTGACTGAGTCTTTTACTGTGAGATATTTGTTTTGAAACAAAAAGTAGTTTAAACCAAATCCTTACGTGACTTCCTACTCATTTCTTCCAAATTCCTCCCTCTAAGGGCAAATTTGACCTTATAAGACCTTCCACGGTGGAAAATATCAAGAAGGTTGGGGGCAATCTCCAATGTCAAGGCTTTCATGCACGATCCTCCTCATTCATGACCTCTGTGACTAAGAAGATTCCTCGGACCCTATGCCTTGACAGGTGATGAATATGTGTTTTAGAGTCCAAAAATAAAAAAATATATATGAAAATGAAAAATGAGGAAAAGAACAAAAGAGAACCTCTCGATGTGTATATCTCACCATGTACATATTTTTTCTTTTATTTTAATTCAAATAAAAAATCAGAAAATCAAGATCCAAAAAAAATAGTTGTATCATGTACATATACTAACATTTTACTTATTTTCCTATTCAAAATCAAAAGAAAAAAATGCATGTGCATATTTCCCTTCTGTTATTTTATTTTTATTTTTATTCGTGTTCATATTCTTGATTAGAAATTAGCCCCTTGACCAGATCTCAAGAAAGGTATATCTCTTAGGCAAGGGGTTAAAAACAGATCTGCACTAACTTTTTTCCTTTAAGTGTTGTGGATGCAGGAACCAAAGCACAAAGACACACCACTCGAGCACAAAACGTCAAAATCCACAACAAAATCCACTATGAAGGGTAATGTTCTGTGCATATCATACCAGGGGCATACCCCTGGTGTTACAAATCACTCCTCTCTCCTCTCTCCCTCGCTAGGCCTCTGCCTACGCGTGCTGCTCACCTCCACCTCCTCCCTCTCCCGACGCCGGTCAGAGAGAGGAGGCCTCGATGCTGTCGACGCCTCAGGTCGCTGCATCCCTCCTCGAACCAGGGACGGGTCCCCTAACGACACGATGTCATCTAGTGAGGCAATGGATGATGTCGTCCTCCCCTGTGCCTCCTGCTGGGCTGCCCGCTGCAGCTCTCGGCGCTTCTTGAGCACCCGATCCTTCAAAATCTCGTAGTTCTTTGCAATCTCTATCTAGGCTCTTTCTGCCTCCCTCACTCTCTCTCTTTCCTCCCTCTCCCGCTCCCTCTCCTCGAGCAAGCGGTCCTCCACTCTCGTCAACTCTAGCCGCAGACTCTCCATATGTGCCTAGAGGGCTGCCCCCTCTCCCTGCCGCTGTACAAAGGAGCAGCATGTAAGATCAAACAAATCATGTGCAGAAAAAATAAAAGCTCATTGTGTTACCTCAGCCTCCAACTCCGCAACTCACGTCCCCAACACCTGATTGCTCGCCTCAAGCTCCCGGACTCTCGCCTGCACCCTGTCCAGGGCCTTCTACAATCGGACCGCTAGTTCCCCTCTAGCCGGCTGCGCGGATGAGCTCACCCTCGCATCCCGGTCCGCCTGTGCTCGTAATAGCTTGCCCTTCTGCATTCACCATACCTTGGTCAAAAATCAAATCAAATCAATTCAAACCATGATGTGGCTTACCGGTCTCTATCTCCACGGTCTGCTCCGCCAACCTCCCCTCGAGGAGGCGCACCGCCTGTGACTCTGGCAACTGTCATTCATACTTCAAGGTTAGAATCAATCGAGTTAAATGACAAAGGCTTAGAATTTGCAATCCACTTACTGCTTTCCGGTCTAGCATGAGTCGCTCGACGTAGCGTGTCTGGTAGCTCTCCAGGTACGCCGAGCTGTCCTGGAGGTCTGTCTGCCGGAGCACCTGCTCGCCGCCCTCTCGCCAGAAGGCGACCGTTCTCTCGTGCTCCTCACCCCAGTCTCGATCCTCGGCAACGAACCGTCGGCGGGAGTGTCCCTCTCTCCCTAGAGAGGGTACCTATATGGCCGGCTGGTGCCATCCTAGAGTCCGTACCACTAACTCTAGGTAGAGGACCTCGCATGTCCCCAGACATAGAAGATGGAGGTAGCGATCAAAGAGGGGGCGACCTACCGCCACCGCCAGATGAGACGTGGCCGTCTCCCCCTAGTAAGGGGTCTAAACCACCTGTAAAGAAGGAATACTGGTTAGTCACATTAAATGCAAATTGAAAGAAAGAAGGAGTGCTAGTCGAGATTCATACCTGGTCGTAGGGGTAGTGGTCCAATGCTGCCCTCACGTCCTCTGCGCGCCGGTCCGTCACCCTCGGATCTGGCGCCACCTCCCACCTAGCCATGAGGGGCACCATGGCTAGGCTCCCCTCTCTCAGCACCCCAGGTCCCATAGGAAAGCGGGTATATCCCCAGATCTGCAAGAAGAAAGCAATGTCAGTTAGGCAGTTTATTCAATTTAATTCATTGATGAGCATGAAAGAAAATTTGCGTACCTGTAGAAAGGGGGTGAAGCCCCCGGTGCTCTGAGAACGACGTGAGCTACTAGGGAGGAGTGAGAAGAGATGCCCCAGCATCCTGGCGCCCCAAGCATACCGCCCTACCTGCTCCAGGTCCCGGAGAAGAAGGACGAACTTGATGTTCATCTGAGATGACTGCGTCACAAACAGAAGCCGTCTGAACAAGTAGGCTACAAAAATCGGGACCGATCTCACCTCACTCTTGTCTCCCAACTGGATCGACCTCCACACACCGGTGTAGAACTCGTCCAGTGTCTCCAGGGGTCCTCTCCTCCCCCCTCTCAACGCAACTGCCTTTGACAATGATCCAAGCAGGCTGCTCCGGATCGGTCTCCTCCTCCCGGCCACGAACTCTGGCCCCAACAGCTCCACTACTTCATCATAGTAGTCCCTCCTCTCCTGTCCTACTACTGGCGCTCCCTGAACCGGTAGTCCTATCAGATACACAACGTCCTCCAACATCAGTATCATGTGCCCCCAAGGCATAATAAATGCCTTATAATCCTCCTCCCACCTCTCCCGGAGTGCCTCCAGGTACGGCACATCCACGTGGAAGGGCCGTACTGCTAGGAGATGCCCGAACCCCATCCGGGAAATCCGCATCTGTTGGGCCTCCGGTAGCGCCCGGTACCATGCCCAACATAGGTCCCAAGTCACTCGGATCCTCATTCTGCCATTGCCCTACAAAAACACAGAAAAGTCGACGTCAGCATCGATTGTCGTTTAAACATATTGGCATCAAGGGCAAGGTCGTTTACCCAGAGTTAACAACAGGGGTTTGGTCGTTAAGTTTAAAGGTTAATGTCCAGAGTATTGCCGTTAAGTTTATCTGGATGGCAATACCCTAGACGTTAAGAGGAACCCGGCGTCAACCGATGTTGACGTCGAGTGCCTGTCGAACCGAACGGATTTCCCCCTGTTTCCCCTCCTATCCCACTTTTTACAAACACACACACTCACAGGGGTTTAGAGCTTGTTGCACTTACCTTGGGTTGACGGGAGGCCCTTTGGGACGCTTCGTGTTCTATTTCCTCCCCTTCTCCATCCTCATGTTGCGCCAGCTCATTCCCCTCCGGTGCACTTGCGTCGGCCTCCACCACGGTCTCCTCTTCCTCGGCCGTCTCCTCCTCCGCCGAGCCTCGCTCCGTCAGTTCCTCCCCTTCCTCCATCCGACGAGATCGCCCCCGCAAGGAAAGTGTGAGGCGCTTCTCCCTCACCATCGAGCAGTCCGTGAGAGTCTTGAGTAGAGAATTGTAGTTGGATTAGAGGAAGGTTAAGGCAAGTGAGAGTGCGAGACGGTTTGAAGAAGGCGGGGAAGAGATGGAAGAAGGAACCTTCTCCGGTGGTTGGGAAGGTGAAATGGCGCCAGAGAAGCGTCTGTGTGTAAAAAGCTATTTTTTGAAGTTCACATCAAGGGCCTGCCGTTTACCTTTTTGTGACTTCAACCATATGGCCGTTGACGTACTGTCGACGTCACATGGTGGTCGTCTATATCTCGCCCTGAGGTACCCCTATCAGACCTCGAAATCCGGTCAACATCTTTTGTGTGGACGTCTATTTTGAATTCGGCGGCCATTGATCTTGTAACACCCCATATAAGAAAATGTTAAATGGACTAAATCAGTAGACTACCAACAACCTGGACTAGTCATTTTCAGAGCTCGAGCAGGAAAAGAACTCTGAAGTTAAGCGTGCTCAGTTGGGAGTAGTCCTAGGATGGGTGACCTTCCTGGGAAGTCTACCAATTAGTACGGTTGTTTGGCCAGTTTGCTAGTTGGGTCATCACAAATGGTATCAGAGCCTTACCCAGCCGGAAGTGCAGGAACTAAGTGCCACACAGGACAAAGTGCTACGCTATGGGAGCCACCTCTTGAAGCCATAATGGCACAAAGTGCTACATAGTGGGAGCCACCTCTTGAACCTGTGGGGGCCACCTCTAGAATCCTGCCTGCCTGGGGTTTGATTGTGTGCTATATGTGAGCAGCGACGAGGACGTCGTTTATATAAGAGGGGTAGATTGTAACACCCCATATAATAAAATGTTAAATGGACTAGATCAGTAGACTACCAACAACCCGGACTAGTCATTTTCAGAGCTCGAGCAGGAAAGAACTCTGAAGTTAAGCGTGCTCAGTTAGGAGTAGTCCCAGGATGGGTGACCTTCCTGGGAAGTCTACCAATTGGCATAGTTGTTGGGCCAGTTTGCTGGTTGGGTCGTCACAGATCTGGACGTCTACTTTTTGTCTGACGGTAGCGGCCACCATTTGGTCGTGTACCTTTGCTTGTCGTCCATCGATGTGGACACCAACTACTGCGCATTCAGTCTTCCACTAAACACTCAATTCACTCAATTGGAGGCCAATTTAGTACCTTTGGAGTCAAATCAAGCACCATTCCACACGTTCAATCAGTCCAACACAATTGGACACAATACAACTCATTGTTTATTCATTGAAGTTGTGTTACACTTATTGAATTTGGGATGATACATCATTTGGCCCTACGAGCCATAAAGAAAACATAGGAAATTGGGCAAATTGTGTCATTGAATTCTTCATACTTCCGAATGTCTTCCCGATTGTCCTACACTGCCAGTCCCACCTTCTCGCTCACTGTGTATCTCTCCCAGGTCTTCCTTGCCTTCTTTACCAGCTTCTCATTTCTCCTGGTAACAATCATGTCAGTGCAATAGGATGAAGTTGGAATTCCCCGTGGAATTCCAAGCTAACAATGGCACCGATGTGGCCGGTACACCACCATCCGATCAGCCCCGATCAACCATAAGTCTTTGTCCTCCCTGGTTCGAACTCTAAATTCAATGGTCCTCATGAATAGAGGCCTCACTATGAAATCCTCCATTACCAGGTAGGCTAAGTGATCTCGCCAGGCATCCATGCTTTTCAAGTGTGTTGTCACACACCTCATCTCATCTTCTGGCTCATACCATGCCCTACTACAATGCACCGAACTCCAAAGGAAGATTCTGGAGGGGGATGGTTGCTTCTCAACAACATCGATTTTCAAATGAGCTTCCATCCATACCTGTAGCAGGAACAAGCTTCCGCATGTGCCTCCGCCTAGGCTCATCGTAGTGAGTGAGCTATAGAGGTGTCGTCACGTCGTACTCCAGGCACCGCTTCCAACCCAAGAATAGCTCTACCTCCTACAGTAACACGCTCGCTTCGAATCCCTGGAACATGAATGTGTGCGTGTGCGGATGCCACCACTCCACCAGTGCTCCCAGGGCGTCAAAGCCCCACCACATGTCCTTCATGTTCCTTGTCAGCACCACCATGAAATTCAAGTTCCACATCCCGGTGAAGCCTCTCATTTCCAAGGTGATGGCATTCACCAAATTCACTAGCCAGGAGAAGGCCCGTACTTGGCCTTGGCTCGGGAAGGCAGGCACCTCCTGCGCATCCATGGATACCATGAGGTAAGAGTTTTTTTGGGCATTTAATGATCAAACAAGGGAAAAAAGGAGCAGTACTTACCTTCCCATTGGCCAGTCTGGTGCTTAGATGTCCCGGAACCTCTCTCACAATCTTCGGGTTCACACTCGTGGACTTTCCGGTCGACGAAGAGGCCATTTTTGCTACATCAGTCCATCTTTGGGTCCTCTGGTTCGCAGTTGGGAAAGGAAAGGATGGAGGAAGGAGATGATAGAGTCCCCATGGCCTTCCAATACCTATATTTTTGGCCTGATCTACTGGCCAGTAAACGTCCATATCGTTGGATGCAAGTTTACAATTAATGGCAACATCCGTTGACGTTGATTATATATCGGCGGCAATCGGAGTGGACGTTTACTCCCCTGAATCATTAAGGCTTTA
The DNA here is from genome assembly GCA_014218235.1 of Colocasia esculenta. Taxonomy (NCBI): domain Eukaryota; kingdom Viridiplantae; phylum Streptophyta; class Magnoliopsida; order Alismatales; family Araceae; genus Colocasia; species Colocasia esculenta. Next base: position 122,976,223 of record CM024760.1, on the reverse strand, counting down.
ATGTTTATATGGGTATTATTTCTATATCTTGTGCTTCAAGTTGTTTTGCCGATGTTTAAGCACAAGCCGCGCTTCAACTTCAGAACACTCATGTGACCGTGTCACACAAGTATGTCTAACATAGGACCCTACCAGAGGTGAATAACTTGGCGACTGTGAACCCCGAGTTCCCCTTTACCAAAAACAATGACGGGTTTGCGATCTCTCAGTTATTCGTATGGCCTTAGAATTTTCCTCTGGTTCTAACTTGCATTTTAGATAGGAAACCCACACCAGCATGCACTGCTAACCGCTCTCTTGCTAACTCAAAAAAAAAAAAAAATGGAGATGTTCCTCAATTACTCTGTGGCTCTCCAGTTCAGGTGGCCTACCGGGTCAGCACCTCTTTCTTGAATATTTGAGCTGATATTGGGCCTTTGTTGTCCCCCTTCGGGAACTTGTCCCACTGTGCATATCACAAGTAATCAAGCATTCTTGTTGAGTTCATGCGAACCTTCGCCAGTCATGAGCTTAATCCTGGACCTCAAGCTTTCCAAACATTGATTTGACTTAGAATCTTTTGATAGTCCTTTGAGAGATCAACCAATCCCTTGTCTCCACAATCCCCTAACTTTGGACAGACATCCTAATTAGGTCAGCGAGCCCAAACGAGCTCCGATTATGAGACTCTCTCGATTCAACCGTCATATTAAAACTCCTTTGACTCAGACACGCCAGAAACTAGTCAAAGTCCAATACGGCAATGCCAGGGACCCTAACGTTGGGTTGTAGTTGTAGTTACACTGGTAGATCACCATCCCACTTATCCACATTTGTCTCTCAGATGATTCGTCATTTGTTTCTAGCCTAAATCTTTCATATGGCTTGCTAGAATTCCTATCATCGAAGATGGTCCCTTCTATGAAATCTCTGCGTCCTTTGTTTATCGAGACACCAGTCTTTCAGTCCGCTCTGCTCCCTTGCAAGATCGAATGTCTCGGAGGGGCATTTGTAGACGTGAGATTTTGCCCATCTCCGCGTGGTTCCATGGCCCAATAAGGCCCGTTTGATCATTTGTTGACTTGCCTCGATCCCATGTAGATGGCAGCCTCGACTGCCGCGGACTTCATGTTGGCGGCAATCCCCCTGGATGCTGACTACTATTGGCGTCCACCGATGTGGACGCCTGCATGGGATTGGCGGTACGATCATTGGACGTCAATATGGTTTACCTGGTCTGTGCAACTACCCGAGATTCCAGCCCACTTGGCCATTCTCTCGGTCATGCAACGCATATAGCTGTTCCCAACGGGTATATGGGCCACCTTGGCACCCCATTGACCCAGTAAAAATCCTACTTGGCATCCCCTCATTGGTTGGAGCTTAAACTCATAGATTGCCAAGTGTGCAAGTGTGTTTCTTCACACTTAGCATCCTAGGCACCCTAGCTATGACCCCCACTATCTATATAACTCACCCTCTGGCCTTCTAACCTGAGGGCGGAGAGGCTGGACGTCCAGACTATGCCACTTTAAGAGAAGAGTGAGAAAGTGTCTTAAGAAGCTCCCATCCTTGTTCCTTCTCCTATCTTACACCATGTGAGCGTCCAGAAGGCTTCATCCCGAGCTGGAGGAGCCCCACAAGGAGTCAGAAACGCCAACAACGAGGATCATCTCCCTCCTCTTTCTCTCTTCCCCTTCTTTCCTTCCTTTAATTTTCCATGTCACCCACACACGCCCACACGCCCTAGGCACGTAGGTCACCTTCCTACATGCCTATAAAGGGGTTTCCCAACCAAAAATAGAGAGAAGAAAGGTGGTCATAACACTTGGCCACCCCTCTTCTCATGTCCGGAACCGGTACAGGACTCCCCTTTTGGGATTGTTTCTTTCTGTCTAGGACATTTTCTACACTTCATTTAAGTTTTATAGAGTTTCTTTTCTGGCAGGAACACATCGTACAAGACTGTGGAGCTCTCTTTCCTTGGCCGGCCGAAGAAGGAGAAGTTGAAGTCCCACACTCATCCGCTATACGATGCAGCATCACCGACGTGGTCACAACATCCCCTTGGGCACAGGTAAGGCCCCGGTGATCACAACATCTCCCTTTCCCTTGTGGTTTTCTTTGTTTTCTCCTCAGTCAACTCGGTCAACTGGGGAGTCAATGATGTCAACCAACGACCTCGCATCGCCAACGAGGGAGCAGCGACGTTCGTGAGCCTCCGAAGGATAGACTGTTGGCGGGGGATGGTGAACAAAGCGTCCACAACTTGTAGCCTGGGCAGTGGTTTGCCTATGCGGCTTGCAACTTAGTCGACTAGCTGTTGTGGTGGTGTGCCTGTGAGGCTTGTGGCCTAGGCATTTCCATAGTTGTGCAGACTAGTTGTGCTATGCTAGTCCTATGGTTTCTCTTTCTTTTCGAGAAATGTGTATTGGTTTATGAATTACTATTTAAGCTGTTTCATATTATAAATGTTGTGAGAATAATATGGTTTGGCTATCAGTGTTGCCAATGAGACCCACTGGGGTCGAGGTTCTCATGTGTTGTGTGTGGTTTCGGGTGGTCCCCTTCTGAGCCTTTGACTTGTTGAGACTCACTCCCCTATAGTTCTTTTCATGGTTTACCGTTGGTATGGCTTGCGAAGACGTTGTGGCAGACTTATACCACCAGCAGTAGTGTTACTGGAGTTGTGTGAGCTTGTGCTCCATTGGGGTATGCCCCGGGTAGTTGTACTCTTTTTAATTTGGACATGTAATAATGTAATGGGACAGTTGTAAATTGTTATATGCAGATTTGAGCACATGTACTTTTTTGTGTCTTATACTGTGTAGTTGTCTTTTACGAGCTATCCCTTGCGAGACTTCGATCCATTCACGGGAGGCGGATCTGGATATGGAGCTTTATGAAGCATAAGTATCTAGGGCCATCACAAGACATGTGTTGGATGGAAATTGGTAGGTGTCCCAAGTGTGGCGACAAGGGTCACAGAGTTAACGAATTCCCAAAGATGGTGTAGATCACTCAATCAGCAGCATTTAGCAGCTCCAGCAGTAGCACCACTAGCAGAAGGGCCTCGGGCACCGACCTGAGTGCACACTCTTGTGATACGGGATGCTAGGCGAGTGGAGGACGTCACCACAAGTACATAGTTCGATCTTCGAGGATGAAGATATCTTTAAGAGGGAGACTCTGTAATGCCCTACACTTTTGATTTTTTGTTGTGCATGTTGTTTTTGTGGTTTTCTAATTTCTATAGATTTTTCCTCTATTACTTTTCTTTTCTGATTTACTAGTGGTAGGATATTGATGGCAGTCCCTATAGCCATCAATATATTCTTGATAGAAAGATAGACTGCCTTCAGGTACAACATAACGACAAGACATCTTGTTGTTTACCCTTTCTTGACGGTAATCTATATCGCCGTCAAGCTCATGTTCTGTTTTCGATCAGGACTCTATAGTGAGGGTTTGTGGGAGTTGCAGTGTGTTTCATATCTCTCAAAATGTGTTCCTAATAGGACTCCTACACAATAACATTGGTTATCTCTATAAATAGGAGGACTAAGTCTTTGGTTAGAGACCTTTGGCTTGTTTGAGAGTTTCCCCAATAGGAGAGATAGTTGTTGTTTTGGGGGAGATGATCATTGTCTTTGGCCTTGCTCATTGAGATCCATCTTAGGGCTTGTTTACTACAACTCCGGAAGGATTTCCTGTGCAACATAATCAACTAGAAGATCATTCATGGAGGAGATCTCGTGAAGGGTTCACTAGAGCTTGGTGTAGCTTCATCAATTTGATTCATCATAGTTAGAGCATTTTATGGGCAAGTAAATTCAGCTTTAGATATGTGGTCCTATCCTATATATTGTGTGTTTTTAACAGATTTTTATATTGCTTAAAACTTCATGAATTTTTGTTTGGATTACCGGTGTGAAAAAAGGGCTCTCTGTGCATTGGAACTTGACAGCAGAATTGAATGTCGTCAAGCTTCCTCGACAAGACAACTCTATGATGTTAGTACTATCTTGACAACATAGCTTTATGATATCAACATTTCCTGAATGGCATGAGATCCGACTGTTTAGTTCTTGTTCGGACTTTTGGTTTTTACTTATGTTTATGTAAAAAAATTGTGTTTAGATAACAATTAGTCTGTGGATTGTTTTGACATATGAACAAGGTTATTTTGATACATTGTTACCCTATATAATATAGGGTTAGATTTCTGAGTAGTTAAGCCATATTCTATTATTACTCTTTATAAAGAATTATGTTATAAATTAGTTAGAAATTAGAGATAAACTTCGTATCCCACATTCTTCTTGAGTTAAATCTTGAGATTTTGTAGAGTAACTCTTGTCATTCATATTTTAATGTGGTTTTGTTTTGAGGATTTTCTATGCTTAATAAATATTTATCAGAATATTTTTTCCTTGTATGCTAGTAGTCTATAAATCATAGTAAATTATATGTTGGTAAAAGAATTGTGACATTTTTTTTTTCGTTCTACTATATGAGATTTGCATTCTGTCAATTCTCTAGATGTTTTTGAGCGTTGTATATATTCTTACACTATTTAAGTTTCTTATGTATTATGTGTTAAATTATGTTAAATCTATGAAATTATAGTAATTAGCAGCATGATTTAAGTTACTGAAGCATTGGTTTACTATTAATCAGAAAGAGCATGATCCATGATTTTATATTGTACTTGCATGTATAGTAAGTATGGTTATACATACTACATGAGTTATTTATTAAATGCCAAAAAGGACACTACCACCATAGTGTGTTTATTGAAGACATACCATAGTAATGCCTATGTGGGAAAGTTCATACTGTCTATTATCTATTGGCCTCATGGGCAAAGCGGTTTGAAATCATGGAGGTGTTCAGCTCCATGTCTTGCCTAAGTGATTGACTACTGACTCACTGTACTGACCTTCTAGGGGTGGATCTAGGCAATGTGTCTAGCTACTATTACTACTGTCGTCCACTACTGCAACTTATTGTTACTGCCTACTGCATACTACTTATGGCATACAATTTACTATTTTCTGTTTAGAGCTTATTATTTATCTTTTACTTATTGCCTCATGATTGTACATGTTAATAGCATTGTTAATGCATCACATGCTAAATAGTGTTCATTATCATTAAGGAACTAAATTGATTTACATGTTTAAGTGTTAATCATTATCCATGAGAATTGTTAAGTATGAAAATAGAGCTTTATGTATATGATAGCATATTAGTATTATATATATGAGTACCATGTTGTTTTAAAGTTTACTATATTATAGATTGTGGATTTTGATTCCTATTTACATCTTGAGTCTATTACATAAACTCACCCTTATTGACTTTTCAAGAGGTGATAAGGAGTTAGTGAGATCTGATGAGGAGCTTGAGCAGTAACGCGTCCAAGACCTCTAGTTAGTGCTTAGTATGTGGAGTTAGTTCTAGTTTATGAATTGGGCATTGTACTTGGAGATCGGCTATGATGGGTTATGTTGTGTTATTTCTTTTACTTGAACTACATAGATTGTGATATGTGGATTATAAAATTGATGGTGTAAGAATAGTTTACTATTCATTACATTTATTTTCTCTATTTGTGTATATCTCAACCAGACTATCCACTATAGGGGTCTTTCTCCTTGTAGCATCTCCTCTCGTCTGTTGTTGGTTGGTATAATTGTACTAGGCAGAAATGGGTCGTTACATTCCCTCTTTCACAAAACTCTAATAGCAACTCCCAGTTCCATTGAGTTATTCTTCTATGATCACTTCATTAGAAATTCTGTCAATAGGAGGGATTGCACCTTCCACTATTTATAAGGAGAGAAGTACCATTATGTTCATGCATATACAGTCCAAGAAGTTTAGCAAGTTTTGAAGTGGCCTTTCCAACAGCTTATCCATCAACGATCAAGAACTTCCATTTCTCTCCCTTAGGTTAGGTAACTACTATCATTGGGTTGGGCCCCTAGTCTACCTCATTGTGGTTTGAGATGGCATTGTAGTTGCTACATTTTTTGGTTCACTCCCATTTATTTCCTCATAGTATGAATCTAATACCTTATTTAATAGGTGGACTTGGCGTTCAAGCTCTCTATTAGGATCTCTTTGAGTGGATTACAATAGTTCACCATTTCTGATGAAGGATGAAGTAATTCTAAATGAATGAGTTGTGCAATGCCTTCTCTTAGTTAGAAGACCTGAAAATAAGACAACAAATTAATTAACATTTTGTATGAGAGATATAAACAAGATAAATGAAAAAAAAAGAATGATACATACTACAGACTTGGCACTAGCACTGGTCTTTTATTGTCAACTCTCTGAGGTTGAGCAACATTTCAAGAGAAATTACCTTGATCTCATATATTTACAAAAAAATGGAATAACATAGTATATATTGTATGTGCTTTATTGAAAATTTTGTAAACAAGTAGACATGAACTTGGGTGCCCTTTCTAAAATGGGGCAAACATTCATTAACTTAAATGTGCATTGTGCAATTAGTTATTGACATTTCAATGTCTGAAAGTGTAAGACCTATAGAGATTTAAAACTGAATTATGTGCATTCCTAGAACCTAGAACACACAAAAGTTCATGTATACAGCATATGGCCAGCCATAATAACATACTATGTTCCATACCTTCTATTGCAACAAAAAAATTAGAATAATATACACTATAGACATGGAACTAGCTTTCATCTTTTAGGGTCAACTCTTTGAGGTTGAGAAACATTCCAAGAGATATTACATTGACTTGCATTTACAAAAATGGAAAACCATAGTATAAATTGCATATACTTTTCTGAAATTAAAAAGCAAAACAAAAATAGACATATGCATATAATATTAACTCTCTATACATTTAGTTTTATAAAAACACTATAAATCATTTGCATGTGCTTTTCAGAAAATATTTAAAGAAAAAAAGACAAATATAAACCATTGTCTTAATCACCTTTTAAAGTACCAATGTTTGGATCATTATAGACATGTTCTTGTGCTTGACTTTTGTCAAGTCCAACTTGCATCACAAATGACATTATCTTCATCCTATTTTTTGGCAGCATTTTCTGCAAGAAATGACTCAATCATAAGTAATGCTAACCAAGTATTGCAAATAGATTTATATACATAGTAAACATAAAAAACCATCAAATACTTATTTCGACAATTTTACTTATTTCGCACATGCATCATGCATTTCTAATTCATTGATTTGTGTACCTACTCCAATTTCACTCCTCACCCAAAACACATCACTACCAATTGTTATTATATGATGTTCCAAAAGTGTAGGTTCCATGTTCCTTATTATGACCTCATCATCGTTTCCACCATTTTCAATTCGAGTAATTGACATCTCATAAAGTTTCTCTTAGCTTCCATAGACATGCCATACTCTAATTAGTCTTTAAAGAGCCTTTGGAGTGAAAGACTTGAATTGCTTGCAAAGTAAAGATAAACGGCTCATCTTCAAAACATCTTCACAAGGTGTTCCTAGAGGTGAAAATGTACTTATCAAATACAACCCCATATCTATCAATCATATCATACCAAGTATAGTGGAAAGATATATAGCCTGTAAACTTCCAACTGGACTCCTATAGTATTTTTGAAAAGACCGTAATCGATATTATCATGATCACCAATAGTTGTTGTAATGGCCCTGCATATCTATACCGAATAAGGGTCCATATCTAGATCTATCTCCCGCGAACGGACCGAAGTCTCGCAAGGGATAGCTCGTACACGTGTCCAAGAAGAATATAAAAGACAAACCACAACAGTAAGAGACACAAGAAAGTACATGTGCTCATATCTGCATATAACAATTTACAACTGTCCCATTACATTATTACATGTCCAAATTAAAAAGAGTACAACTACCTGGGGCATACCCCGAGGGAGCACAAGCTCACATAACTGTATTAACACTACTGCTGGTGGTACAAGTCTATCACGACACCTTCGCAAGCCACACCAACGGTAACCCCTGAAAAGAACTGTAAGGGAGTGAGCCTCAACAAGTCACTGGCTCAGTAGTGGACCATCTAAAACCACACACAACACGGGAGGACCTCAACCCCAACGGGTCTCACTGACAACACCGGTAGCCAAGCCGTATCATGCTCACGGAGCGCTACAAGTGCCAATGCATCACTAGCATTTTCACGGACAATAATTAAATGATAATTGGGTAAAATAAACATCAGAAGCACCCTCGGCTGTGGTCGCGACAGAGGACAAGGCCGCCTTCTGATCCCGACACCATGACATGGTACGATAGAAAATCTTGTCACGACGGGTCGGTCTGTCGCCTTCTCAGACGAAAACCCTAACCCGAGAACGCTCTCCAGATTTCCATGCAAACCACCTTTAATTTCCATTTTTCATGCTTTAATGTATAACCTATTATGCTATCTATTGTTCTTAAAGCATTAAACCTATCGAATACGCATCACATGCAATCCATGCAATCAAATATTGTGGAATTTTTGTACCTTCACGATGAACGCGCAAACCGGCTACGGCATGACATCTTCGCCGCTACATGCGACGTCCTCACGTCGAGAGCGCATTGAACACCACGCCGGAATGCCAAATCGCCCAGAGAAGCTACAGCAGCTCCCCTCCTGATCGAGTAGAGCTTGTGAAAGCTATGTTCGGCCAAACCTTCTTAAAAACTGTACAGCGGTTGGGATCGCGACGTACCTCCCCGTCACAACCTTGTCATGGCGGACTAGGGCGTAACCTTCCCATTCCCGACGTCAGCAAGTTCCGCCCCCATGCGTCGACCCCAGCAGCGGAAACCAGAATGCGACAACCAAGGCCGTCGTGTTCAGAACGCGACCTACAGCCCCATCACGTTCACATCCAGTGAACCAACAGGCACTATGGGCTTAACTTGCCGGCCAACTAAGCCCCACACAATGCGCGGAAACCACAACCAAGGCCAAGGACCCCATATTGGTCATGAGCACCTTACCAAAACCAGTAAACGCGGATCCAAGCTACGACTAAATGATGACCCACGAAGATCCAAAAAATGTGCTACGTTACATTACTATCACCTAAAAAGGAATGTCGTCCTCGACATTCAAAATGAACCACAGTAAACCACACTATCACCTAAAAAGAAACAAAGCCATATACAGAGCTTCCTCTGCATCTTTCTTTCAAACCAATTATATTAACTGATCCATCTTTCCATTTCTATACTTGCTCCGCCTTTTCTTTCTTTTTAATTTATTCCACACCTACTTTATTTATTTATTTTTAATCCATTCTGCCATTTCTTACCTTTCAACTATAGGCGATTCTACCCTGCTATTGGGGCTTTATCTCCTTGGACTGAACCTACTTCCACATTTTCTTGGTTGTGTTTGCAACATTTCTTTCTGGGCTGCTTTTCTTACTTAAATCCTTTCACTTTACATTGTTATCTTTAGATACTCTGCTATACTAACCCTGCTTAAATTTTCAAATTTCTTGGTGCCATTCCACTATTTACTTATCACCACTAATCATTACTTTGATCAATTGCACACAAACCTTAAACTTTCTTTTAATTACTTAAACTACGGATAACCTATGAATATTAAACTCTTCTACGCTTCTGTTGCGCTACTCTAATGATACTAAACCTTTCACCAAATATTTTCATGAATTCTGGATTTCCCTCAATCCATCAATAATTTATCTTGCTTTAAATCATACTTTCCAACTAACTTTACATTTCTCTTATCATATATCAACACCACTTAATTAACTTAACTCATATTCTATTTTTTGTTATATCTATGTCATACTGAATTCTGAATCTTGACATATTTCTATTGATATACTTTCCCCTTTATACATTTTACTTCCTTTTTCATTATTCTCTAACTGATTTAACAAACCTAATTCATATCTTTTCACATCTTCTATTCTCATTGCTACACATACCTGAAGATTTGCCTTTACCTTTACTCAGGCGTTGCTCAATTATATGATATCAAATCTCAAATTTTCTTTACAATCAAAATGATTATACTACTCCTCACCTTTTCCTATACCTTAATCTGCTCACTATTCCTTAATTGAGTTTTATAATTTCACTTCAAATTTTGGAAATATTCTTATAACAAAATTAATTTATTCATCTGAATCACCTTACTGTATATCATTACACAAATTCTTATTACACATTTCCCGGATCATTTAATTATCACTATTCTATAATCTATCACATACTTTTTCTTCACCTGACCATTAATACTAAACTTTATCTTCACTACCAATGGTATAATATCAATTCTAAAAAATATTTCTCTTAACTATTCTGTTAACTGATTAATCTCAAGATGCCATTTATGCTACAATTCTTCTTACTCTCCACCAAAACTATAAACTAAAATTATTTCTTTTAAACACAATGATTTATTCTATTTGATTCCTTTATTCCACATTACTAATTTATTACCAATCATAAACAATTTCACTGTTACAGCTTATTCACAAATATGCATTCATAATCCACTTTGTTATTCTCATTGCTTCTCAATGGACTTAACTTTGTCTATTCTAACTTACATAATTTCAACTTACTTTAATTATTTAGCTTTAACTTCAATCTTCCTCTGATACCAATTTCCCTTCTCTGCTCCCACTATCTACATATAAATGCTAGCACCACTATTCTTATCATTAACTCTGCAACCTTATACAAATCTTTCTATGAAATCATTATCCACCACCTCTTACTAAACAAGCATCTCTCTCTTATGAAATTCTCGAAATAAATTTGACTTCCCACTACTCTTTTACTCTCTCTTTAACCAACTGATCACCTTTACACATACTTATATGGGTTTCTATATTAAATTTTCTATTATCCTCATTATTCATATCAGCACTGCCTTTAAATTCTTTACTACACAATGACTATCTCTGCTACAATTCTCAGCCACAATTCACCCATTTAACATTCCTAATCACATAGCCCTATTCCTCATCACGATACAATTCCCTCTGTTATTCCATCACATCACTGCCTTATATCTTTCTCTACCAACTCTGATCCTCATTAAAACACTTTTTACTGAACTTTATAACTAAATTCACTAATTCTTTTGATTTCAATAAGAAAGAACTTTAACCACAAGTGACACCCCAATAACCACTCACACTACACCACCAACCATATCATCTCTCTGCTATTACCCATAACTACTAATCTAACCTGCTATACACACAATTCACATACCAAGACTCATGTGAAAACCATACTAAAAAGCACAAGAAACCACAGACTTACTACCAACAGTGGACATTAAATCATGTATTGGGACATTGTAACCTTAATTTATTTACATATTCCAACTGAACCATTGCTCTGATACCAACTGTAATGGCCCTGGATATCTATACACAATAAGGATCCATATCTAAATCCGTCTCCCGCGAACGAACCGATGTCTCGCAAGGGTTATCTCGTACACATGTCCAGGAAGAATATAAAAGCCAAACCACAATAGTAAGAGACACAACAAAGTACATGTTCTCATATTTGCATATAACAATTCACAACTGTCCCATTACATTATTACATGTCTAAATTAAAAAGAGTACAACTACATGGGGCAAACCCCGAGGGAGCACAAGCTCACACAATTGTACTAACACTACTGCTGGTGGTACAAGTATGTCATGACACCTTTGCAAGCCACACAAACGGTAAAGCCTAAAAAGAACTGTAAGAGAGTGAGCCTCAACTAGTCACTAGCTTAGTAGGGGACCACCCAAGACCACACACAACACGAGAGGACCTCAACCCCAATAGGTCTCACTGGCAACACCGGTAGCCAAGCCATATCATGCTCACAGAGCGCTACAAGTGCCAATGCATCACTAGCGTTGCCACGCACAATAATTAAACAATAATTGGATAAAACAAACATCAGAAGCACCCTTGGCTGTGGTCGCGATAGAGGATAAGGCCGCCTTCTGATCGCGATGCCACGACATGGCGCGATAGGAAATCCTGTTGCGACGGGTCGGCCTGTCGCGACCTGGTCGCAACCGCCAGATCTGTCGCCTTCTCAAGCGAAAACCCTAACCCGAGAACCCTCTCCAGATTTCCATGCAAACCACCTTTAATTTCCATTTTTCATGCTTTAATGTATAACCTAGCATGCCATCTATTGTTCTTAAAGCATTAAACCTATCGAATACGCATCACATGCAATCCACACAATCAAACATGGTGCAATCTCCCTGCCTTCATGAATCGCCTAGAGAAGCCGCAGCAGCTCCCCTCCTGGTCGAGCAGAGCTTTTAAAAGCTCTGTTCGGCCAAACCTTCTTCAAAACCGCACAGCAGTTGGGATCGCGACGTACCTCCCCGTCGAGACCTTTTCGCGACGGACTAGGCCGTCGGCTTCCCATTCCCGACGTCGGCAAGCTCTGCCACGTGCGCGACATGCGGCACGCATGCAGACGTCGACCACAACAGTGGTAACCAGAATACGACCACCTAGGCCGTCGCGTTCAGAACGTGATCTACACCCCTGTTGCATTCACATCTAGTGAACCAACGGGCACTTTGGGCTTAACCTACCGCCCCACTAAGCCCCACACAACGCACAGAAACCACAACCAAGGCCCAATGACCCCATATTGGTCATGAGCGCCATACCAAAACTAGGAAACGTGGATCTAAACTACCACTAAATGATGACCCACGAAGATCCGAAAAATGCGCTACGTTACAGTTGCAATGCAACTATTTTGGGTAAATGTGATTTACTAACTAAATGAGTTGCAAATTTACATCCATTTATGAAAAAGTCTTGATATGACATAATGTTGTGCTTTGAGCCTCATATAAGACACATGATTTCCTCTGATACATCCATTTAGCTCCTTAAGTGATCAATCTAAAAGTATAAGATGCATATATAAAGGAAGTTAAAATTACTTCACATTATAAGGTCAACTCGTACACAAAAAAGCCATATTGACATAATCCCTAAACCATCCAACAAATTTTTTATGTTCCTCTAATCATCATTACCTCAATGACAATGTGGAGATTTCACAAGATCATTATGTTTCCCATACATAACCATCAATGGTTTTCCATTAAGGCCAAGTAAAACACATAATACAATGTGTACTAGTTGGATTGATGGTGTATTAAAAAAAAAAAATCGATGTGCTTGGAAAGGATCCTTAGAAGCCAAGGAACTTGTCACCCCTGCTGCATTTGGACCATTTTCAAATCATACTATTTTTTCCACTTATTCTCAGCATCATTTAGATAACATGCACAAAATGTCATGACTTCTTCCAAAAGATACCATTCAGCAAAAGAGTCCTACTGTTTGCTTCTATTACATATGTAGTTCTTTAGTGTTAGCAGATACCTCTCTATTAGTACATACATTGACATTGCATTGGTCTACCGAGTTTAGCCTCTGTTGTAAGATGAATTTTCTAGTGAACCATTGCATCAAAAATTGCAAGAGGGAATATGTCACACCCTGACGAGGAATATCAGAGCCCGAGGCAGTTGCAAGTAAAGGGTATAGAGCGATTACTAGACATCAAACCATTTCGCAATGAATAATCCTAAAGCAAATTCATTCCATTAATACTTTCAAATGCTTAGTTACAACCACTAATATCAGAGCCAATCTATAGGGCCCAATTACAATGAAATTAAGCAAAAGACTAAACTTCACACCTAACTACTACAATGCAAAACATAGCAATAGGACACTAGGGTACTCATGACATCACTCCAGGTCGTTCCCATCCTCTTGAGTGTATGGTTCTTCCTCGGTCTCATCTAAGAACACAACGACAAATAACGCAGGGTGAGCGAACATCATCCAGTAGGACTTAAATCTCAGGCTCAAGCAGGTTTTAAGTTATAATGCATTAAAGGCAGAGTAACTAATGATAGAACGGGAGAGATAAGTCAAGTAAAAATATAGAAGGACAATATGTGAACGAAATAGCAAGACTTCCCAATTATAGACATTCCAAAAATAGCACAAGTGTTGAGAATAGCACAATAATAGCAAGATAGCACAAAGTCAAGTATAGCAAGATGGCCATAGTACAAATGGCACAACGAGTATAGCATAGCACTTTGTTGTCAATGGACAATGAGAGAACATAGCACTTTTGATTGTCATTTAGATAGTCAAGATAGATAGCACTTGAGTGTAATGCCAAACACTCTGATCATTTAACTCCCATGTGCACTAGCACTTTCAGGCGCACATCCCAGGACCAGATCGAGCCTTTATATATTGCCAGGCATTGGTTATATTGTTTATCTTTAGACAATTAGTCAATGGCCAATATAGAGTACCAAGTAGTAGATGAGAGCACTAGATGAATAGACGAGATAGTAGAGTGAACGTGAATAGATGAGCGACTAGAGTATAGATTAGAGTTAGTGGACCTTGCACATGAAACGTCGAGTAACGAGCGATAGTAACAGTTGAACAACACGCGCACATGGTGTTGGCAGTCAGGTGGAACTCACGACCTTACCACTGGCCATGTTAAGCATAGGTCGAGAGGTCCGGCATTATTCAAGACGATAGTGAATTTCTAATAGCCGTTTGGACCATATTGATCCCTAAAGGGTGTAATAGGTGTTAGGGTACAACCGGCTCGTCGACCATGTGGGAATCCATGGACAGAGGAGACTTACGGAGGCCTTGAACAAAAGACTTACTAGTTCGGCAGAAGGAGTGTCCGATGGAGAGTTCGTCAAAGTCAAGAAAGTGTGTATATAGAAATAAGTGCTCAACGTTCTAGATGAGTTCTAGAACAGTGGAGCATCGATATCGGTATTCCCAAAACATCGCGAGAAACAATAGACAAGTATATTTAAAATATGGTAATTTAATTGCATAATTTACCGGATGTATTATGAAATAATTTCATGCCAAATTATGCCATAATTGGATGGTTCAAAGTTTGTGTCAGTGTTATGAAATTGTAGATGGAATGGATCATGTGCATATATTTTAATAATACATAAATGTTTAATTTATAATAAGTGTTGTTTTCTGTATATATGGCTGTTAAACAAGAGTACAAACACTGTAGATAATCAAGCATTGCTGTGATAGGGGGTTTCTTGCAAAAACCCAGATCACGACGTACCCTAATGAGGGTCGCGACAGGGTCAACTGAGATCGCGACGGGGTCTGGTACAGGTCGCGATAGGCCTAGTCAGGTCGGGCAGCAGATCGCGACGACAGGCCATGTCGCAATCAGATCGCGACGGCCCTTGTGAATGCGTCCTACTGGGCCGTCGCGTTCACAGGGTCTGCGCCCGAGTCCGATAGGGAAAGGACTTTACATTGGATTGCGGGCCAAAACATTCCCTATTTGCCATCGGGTGATTCATAAAATTACAACTAACTGTATAGTCAATGAAAAATCATGAAACTAGTTGCAAAACGACCTAGACATGCATGGGTACTTACAATAAATAGGAATTAGAAAACAAACAGGGTTTAGATATGTTTTAAACACGGGCATGCATGATGAACATGAAATAGTACATAGTTGAGATCAATGATTAAATTCGCAAGATAGGATGAATCAAATTTAGGGCTTTTAGGGGCAAAAGATACCTAACATGCATCAGTTCCTACAGTAAAATTCTCGTGGCATGGGGTTGAGTATACAAGGAGATCAAAAATTAAGAAGAGGGTTCGGGGTCATGTAAGTTGCAGAACATGAAAAATCAAGAACGAAAGATATGCTCGATGGAAATTTATGAAACCATAGGGCTTTTGTTCATGATAGACGAGACATCCTACAGAAAAAGTGTCATGGTTTATGCTTGTGAGAATCCCTACCTTTGATCATTTTCCTCTTCCAGGGTTAAGACTTGAATAACTCGGGGAAGAACTTGAGAGATCCTTCCTCTCCACGAATTCTCCTCCTCTTGGCCTCTCCTCCTGGTCCAGGAACCTCTTGGCACGAGCTAGGGCTGGCCATGAGGGTTTAAGAGAAGTATTTACGCTTCTCCCTATTCCCTTTCCTAGTTTAAGCCTAATTCCTATTAAATTCTGAATTTCCTATTTTCCTCTCCCCTTTTTAAGCAAGAGATCTTCTAGTTGGGTTGGGAGAGAGGGAATTTCGTGGCCAATCATTTCGGGTAGGTTTAGGAATCCAATTCTAATTCAAACTAGCTATTTAATGCATTAAATATCTCTTTTCTATTTTAGTAATATTTTAGTTATGAATTTTGGGTATTTCTCTATTATTCCCTTTTTTAAAATCTCTATTTTTGCCCACTAATTTCTAATGGGTCAATATAGCAAAGCCCATTACTCTTTTTCTTTTAATGGGTTTTATTTAATTCTCTCTTATTTGATTTCCTAGTTGATTTAATACATCTTCCTTTTATTTGCTTTTCTAATTATATAATATAAATATTTAAAATTTTTTCCCATGAATTTAGGGTTGCTACAGAATATCCTCTCCATTTTATATAAAAACAATAATTTCTCCAGTTTTATAATGGTTGAAGATTAATCATTTTAGCATGCAGTTCTCTAAAAAAGGTACAACACTCATTCAATACTAGATCGATAGATTTTAGAAGTGAAGTTATCATGGCTAAGGGCAAAAGTTGTTGAACCACTCTTATATGTATCCTTATGTTTTGCTGATAACTAAAACTCATAAATATCATAAAAGCATTTAATAATATTTTTTCACTCTTAAATATCTTTAATATAATTAATAATATTTTTAAAGATATTTTATGTAAAAGAAACAATGATAATTTTGTTTGTTGTAAAAATAAGTGCACTATAAGTCCACATCGATTAGAGTTCAATGTGTATCGATTTGAGACTAAAGCGCTACATTGATTATTGTAGAAGGTTTCTACTAATTAGTGAAGAAAATGCTAACTTCGTCATCATTTGTTCACCAATCGGTATGTGTACTCATCGATTATTGAAGATGCCTTCTATTAATTGGAGAACAAAGTTTACATCGATTGTTGTTTAAGTCTTCTATCAATTGAAGAAGAAACGCTTGTTCCGATTAGAGAATAGATAATTCTATTTATTGATGCTTAAGTTCTCTATCGATTGGTGAACAAAGTGTTCTATTGATTGGAGAACAAATTCGCTTATGTATTGTTGACCAGTTATACGATCTGATTGACTAAGTCATAATTATTCTAATTACTCAAGCTATTTGTATAGTGATTGATGTTATAACTTAGCAATTGGTGAGTAACATTTTGATTAGTGAACTGTAGCTCAATTTTATATCTATTACCTTGTATATCTTATCGATTGGTCTATATATATACATGTTTTGATTGATGTTTCAGTGAGACTCCGACTAGCGAACACTTTATTATGTTGATCATTCCGACATATGAACAAATATTCACTTCTTATTCTCATTGGTATATACGCATTCTGATTGCTGAAGAAAAGTTCAGTCATATTATGATTGATATTATTTAGATTTTGATTAGTGTTAATATGACTTCAAACACATCGATTGGTGAACTAAGTGTCTAGTACTTATATTTTGCATCAATTACTATTGTTTTACACATATTGGTGAACAACCCTTATCTTTTCAATTCGTGTTATGATTGCAACGATTATCTTGTACAGTATGTCGATTATTGAACATATCTTTCAACTACTTTTAAATATTTTGATTAGTGAACATATTGGTTTAAAAAATTTTAGATGCATCGATTACTCAACATATCATTTAGCTTCTTTGGCACACAATAAAATTTCAAATGTCCTTCTTTCCTGACAGACAGACAGCTCCCACCTAACATAGCAGGCTGTCAGCAAGAAATATGGATGAGGTATGGGTTGATTGACATGTTATACCTTCTTTTCTCACTATCTTCTTCCTAGCATTAAATGCATACAAGTCAAAGGAAATATGTGGCATCTATTGGACTCAAGAAGATAGCCATTAGATATAAGTGAGAGCAGAAGAAGAAGTAGAGGAAGAGAAGAAGCAATGAATATAAGGATTTCCTCAATTGTCTTCTTCAAAGGGTTGTGTAAGAAGGTGGAGGGCTTCATGCTGAATAAAAAGTACACACATGACAAGGCAACAACCGATTTGTTCAAGTGTTTCCTTCACTCTTTCCTTCTCTCTCTATGTAACATTGTAAATCGAGAGAGAGTTTTTGTACCTGAGAGTTTTAGCTCCTTTCTTATCCTTTAGCTCTTAGGTTGTTGTCGAGATCGAGAGTGTCAAGTTCTTTTTCTCCTATACTTGGTCTTCATGGCTTGCTCTTTATTTTCTTAAGAAAGGTAGTTTGTTCCTCTTCCTACGAGAAGAGAAGACTAGCTATGTCTTGGGTGGTCCAGTAGAGGGACTGTTCTATCTGTTCCCCTTGTGTGGGAAGACCAGTTGGGGTCTGTACTAGTGGAAATCATGTTGGGATTTGTACCAGTAGGATTGCTTTTGAGCTTGTAAAAGAAGTGGGCTTCCTTCTTGCCTAGGAAATACAAGACGAGCAGGTTCGAGTTGGATGTTGTAAGTTTATTGGGAGGACTATACCCCAGGTCAGTGAATTCTCAAGTTTTCTTGGGGACTGAATGTAGGCCTTCCAGTTGGGAAGGGTCAAACCAGGATAAATTCCTTGTGGTTTTTGTCAATGATTACTATCACTCTCTTAATCTTTATTGTGCATGATTTTATTCACTAACCAAAGTGTAAAGTGTTTTATTTGCATCTAGTTTGTTGCATCAACCTATTCGCCCACCCTCTCGGTGTCTACAACCTTGCTATCGTGGGCCAAAAAAAGTTATTGCATTCAAACATGACAATCATGGCTCATTAATCCGAAAATTTTCTTTCTTGTACTTATATCTATCGGGAGATATTCGAGGAAAACTCATCTAGAAATTTTAATTCATCGAACACTTTTAGGAACCTTGTTTTGTCTTCATTACTCAAATTATAAGAGACATGAGGTAAAATAAATTTTCTTGCACGCTTCCTTGAAGGCTTTGGATGCAAAGGTCTTCTCATTTTCAATTCTACATATCAAGATGTGCTTTGATGTTGTCCATGGTTTTTCCATATTTTTGTAAAATTATATTTAAGATGTTGTAACACACGTTATTTTTATTATCTATAACATTATGATTATGACACGCCAATAGTGTTTTACAATATCGCAATTTTCAAAAGATACTGTTATTTTTCCAAGCCTTTGGTAATTGTTTTTCTAGATTTTTGTCAGAATGACTTGTATTCTCATAAGGCTTATAAAATAAATATGAACTTCCCAACATTTCAAAACAACTTCACCAGATAAGGAAATAGGTGCCTGCTAATACTCAACATTACCATGAAATGTCTTCTCATCATTTTTCTAAGGATGGTTAAGTGGGAAGAAACGTTGATGCCCTATATACACATATTTGTGATTGAAAGGAATATAAACAGACCCATGATGTATATGACGAATAGGACATGCCTTGTACTCTTTTGTACTCTAAATTGATAGCATATCATATGTAGCAAAGGTCATTAATTGTCCATAAAGCAACAACATGCATTTCAAACATTTATTTCTTATCAACATCATATGTTTGTACTCCATACTCCCATGAAATCTTCAATTCATTAATAGGTGACTGGAGATAAACATCAATATCATTGTCAAGTGATTTAGGCCCAATAATGATAAGAGACATCATAAAGAACCATTGCTTTATTGCCAACCAAGGTGGCAAGTTATAAACAACTAAGATCGTGGACCATGTGCTTCGACTGCTACCTACCGCTATCTTGAATGGTCTAAAGCCATCACTTGTAAATTTGATCCTAACATTGTGTGGCTCTATACTAAATGATGGATGCCTATTATCAAAATCATTCTAGGCCATTGAATCTC
Organism: Colocasia esculenta; assembly: GCA_014218235.1. Classification (NCBI taxonomy): domain Eukaryota; kingdom Viridiplantae; phylum Streptophyta; class Magnoliopsida; order Alismatales; family Araceae; genus Colocasia; species Colocasia esculenta. Next base: position 122,956,290 of record CM024760.1, on the reverse strand, counting down.
TAGGATAACACAATTTCCTATCCTTATTTCTTGAAACATTATGATGCCATTTCATAGAGCTTCTTGTTTTAGTAGACATGAACAATATTTGAAGTCTTGGAATGAAGGGAAAATGATAAAGAAATTTTACATGTATATTCTTTGTCCCTTCACCAACCCTTCCTCTATCTTTATATCATGAAGCATTACACTTTGGACATTTACTTAAATAAATAGATTTATAGGAATAACGTAGTCCTTTGGACATGCATGTATCTTTTTGCAATCTAACCCCAATTCAGACATCATCTTTCTATACTCATAAAATTTCTCTGAAGAATAATATCTTCGAGTAATGCATCTTTAAAAAGTGAAAGTAATGTAGAGAATTACTTGTTACTCCATTTATTTAAACACTTCAATTAGATCAAATACACTATAAAACATAACCTTAAGTACTTATTGCAATCTACATAATGTTGTCCCCTAGCTTCATCCATAATTTGTTCAGAATTTTTAGCTTCCTCATTTCATTCTCCCCTTCCAAACTATTAGTAGGTTGTAACATAAATGCATCACTCAACATTCCAACCATATTATCCATCAAGTCAATATGTGCATGTACTTCATGTTAAGATCTTTTTTGAGATTCATTGTAAAAATGGCAAGTAGTATATCTTTGTGTAAATCATTCCATAACAATATGAAAATGGACAACATCTTTTCCTTCATTAAACTTATTTTCACACTTTGAGCATGGGCATTTTATGGTTCCTTCCTACATAATAGTTCCCAGTAAAAGTCCATAAAATACTATACTCCAGCTAAAAAATCTGGGTTAACTCATTCATTCTTAGTCTTATACTTGTACATCGAACTCTTATCGCTCATGTAGGTATGATCCATGCATAAAAAATAAAAAATATATGCAGCAATAGTGTCAAAAAGATAAAGAAATATATAACCAAATTCATTTTTTAAAACTAAGTGTAAGCTTATAAACATACATATTCTCCATAACAGGGAGATTTCAAATCTCAATATTTATACATACATAAAAAGAAAGTCAAAATAAATTGCACGGAGAAGATGTTTTATTGGATTGTAATAAAATAATTTTATTGAAAGAAAATGATGGTGTGTTTCGCAATAAAAACAATTTTATAGGTTAGATAAGAGAGAGGGAGAGCGATAACTACTTTGGCCAATATAATTACTTTTTTTACGATCCACATTATTATTATTTTAAGATCAGCCTTACAATAAGTATTTCTCCCTGCTCATAACTCATTCATCCAAATAACGAAGAGCTTTCTTTGGAGTAAATAGACAATTGCTTCCACCTAAGTTGTTGATTAAAGGAAATTGTTAGGGTTGACTAAAATGTCATAAAATAGATATTTCAAAGCGGATGAAGAAATCCAGCATGAATTTTAGCCGGTTTCTCTCTCTAACCTAGAGAGAGAAGCTCTGGCGATTTTGCTTCTCGTCGGTGCTGCTTGGGCCTCCAGCCCTGGCTAGCGGCGCTTCCTCCATGGCGACTCCGACTTTGGTTCATCCTGCAGAAGGGACTCTTACAGGGAGGCGATCATTCGCACAAATTATCTCTACATCAAAACCTCCTACGCCTGTTCCCATCGGTGTCAAAGCACCAAGCTTCACAGATGCAGGAGAACCTGCAGTTTTCTTCTCCAAGGATGAGGTAAACCTGTCCATTAATACTCTAAAGCTAGTTGTTATTGTCCGATGTGCTTATGGCCGATCTTCTATCCTGGAGATCAAGTCTGCGCTTTCTCAAAGGCTCCAACTGAAGGGTGAGTTTATTATTAGTGCTTTGAATAACAGACATCTGCTAATCCGATTTGATGGTGAGGAAGACTACCTATCTGTTATCTTGAGACGTAGCCTATACATCAAAGGTTTGTTGTACAGGTTCTTCAAATGGGATGCCCACTTTGATTTCTCTGCAGACCCCACTGTGCTTCCTATATGGATCGGTTTCCCCATGCTCCCGGTTCACTACTACTATGAAGATTTTCTCAGATCATAGCTGGCAATGTGGGACATGTGATGATAATCTATGAACCAACCTTAGCTCTTACTCAAACTAGAGAGGCTTTTGTCTGCGTTGAGTTGGATATCCTCAAGGCTAGACCCGACAGGATCTGGATAGGGTGTGGCACCGATGGTTTCTGGCAAAAAATCAACTACTACCGCATTCCTGCAGTGTGTGGATTTTGTCACAAGATTGGCCATGCGGACTCTGAATGTGTTAAGAAAAACAAGAAGGATGATAACCCAGAGGTCAGGCCTCCACTGTAGGAAACCAGGAATCTTGATAAGCCTAAGAAAACCTGGCGCTATAAAGCGCACACTACGTCTGTTGTGCCAGATGGTCAAGGAAATCGCTTTGCTCCTCCTCAGGGTACCTTGGAAGAGACGGCCCTCACAGATGATGGTACTCCTCCTCAAGGAAGCCTTCAAGCCCCATCAGAACCATCAAAGGTCATCACTGTTCTATCAAACCAACTGGACCAACAACCTCAGACGGTTCAGACTGCTAATTAGATCCAGGATGAAGAGAATGGTGACAATTCTATAAATGAATGTCTGGTCCTGACGAGTATTCCGAATCAGTTGGAGAAACCTAAGCAGGTTCAGCCTGCTCTTGTCTATGATACTAGCACGTCACAAGGTTTGCATGGGGATTCCACGTTGCATGGCAGGAAGGATGTTGAAGATTTAGCCATTATTCTTAAAGATCAATCCATGGCGGATGATGACGGAGTAGCAAAGCCCCCAAGGACCGTTCCTGGTGAGGAAGAAGGTATGATCCCCTACCAAGCTGCGCCTTCCAAAAAACAAGATCCTGACATGCTGTTAAGAAAAATATCTGAACTGGCTGCGAAAGAGAATATTTTCATGCCTACTTTTAATTCCAAAGAAGGTTGGATAGACAAGAAAAGTGCTATACGTACCAGATCAAAGGCCAAGGCTGTGGGGTGTTCTAACGGCTACGTTTCCTCATGACTAGCCCAATCTTATACTGGAATATCAGAGGCGTATCTAACACCGCCTCCAAGAGTGCCTTACGTTGACATGTTAAGAAATACGAAGTTGACATTGTTGCTATAGCTGAGCCTAATGTTTCTTTCCTCCGGGCCAAGAGGGTGTGCACCTACCTTAAGATGGATTTGGTTGTTGGTAACATTGGGGATAGCTCCACTATATGGGTCTGTTTGCGTAACAATAACATTCAAGTTGTCAACTCCTCTGATCAACATATCACTCTGGATATTCAAAATAGTAATAACACTCATTATTTCATTACAGTGGTGTATGGTTCTTGAAGATTTGACAGAAGAAGACTCCTTTATGATGAGATCATCAACATGTCTAGCAGTATTTCTTATCCTTGGTTAGTGGGAGGGGATTTTAACTGTGTTTCGGCACCCTCTAAGAAGAAAGGTAGCAATCCTCCCAGTCTCCAGGCGATGGTTGACTTCAATGCTTGCATGTCTGCCTCCTCTTTGCTTGATGCTGGATATAGTGGTTTGCCTTTCACCTGGTCTAATAATCGTACTGGCCTTGCGGCTGATAAATGTAGATTAGACAGATTCTTCATTAACAACCAATGGGAAGCTGCTTTTCCTGGATTCTAGATTACACATTTGTTAAGAGGGCCCTCTGATCATGCGCCATTGTTAGCCTCCTGCTTCCCCAATTTAAGGGGTCTGGCTAGATTTATTTTTCAATCTATGTGGATTAATCATGATACCTTTGTAAACACTGTTGACAATGCTTGGAATTCGAATAATGTTGGCCAAAGTAATCCTTGGGTAAATCTTCATCTCAAACATAAGGCTGCTAAAAGTGCTCTTCGGCTCTGGAACAAAACTACTTTTGGCAACATTCATGACAACCTATCCATGCAGGAAAAATAGGTGACCATCAGGCAACAGGAGTTTGATAGGAATCCCACGCCTGAGAACAGATCTGAGTTGGGTGCGGCTAATGCTAATCTAAGGAAAGCTATGAAATGTGTTGAGGTCTTTTGGGCTCAAAAAGGTCATATAAACTGGCTGGATGATGGCGACAAAAACACATCATTTTATCACGCTGTCGTTAATGGCAATAGAAGAAGAAACCATATATCCAGACTTCAGGTGAATGGTCAGTGGTGTGACAACCAGGAGGTCCTTGCCAAGAAGGCTGCCGGTTTCTTTGAGAACCTTCTGCAAAATACGAACCATGTTATCAATGATAATATTCCCAGTGTTATCCCTTCTATTATATCTGATGATCATAACAATGTATTGTGTGCTATCCCTGACATGGAGGATGTTAGACTGGCGGTGAGGAACCTTAATGGGGTGAGCGCCCCTGGCCCTGATGGATTCACAGGGTCCTTTTTCATTACTTGTTGGGACATTGTGGGAGGAGATGTTTATGCGGCTGTTAAGGGTTTCTTCCACGGAAACTCTTTTGTTAAAGGTATTACCTCCACTCTGATTGCTCTCATTCAGAAGAAGGCTCATCCCACTTCTTTCAATGATTTCAGACCTGTCAGTCTTTGTAACTTTTGCAACAAAATTGTGTCTAAAATTCTGAGTGACAGACTCACTCCTATTCTACCGAGCATTATCTCAAAGATCTGGGGGCCTTTGTTAAAGGCAGATATATCATGGACAATGTTACAATGGCTAAATAGATGATTAAAGATATAGGCCGAAAGGTTAGAGGCAATGATGTCATCTTCAAGTTGGATATAAAAAAGGCATATGACAGTTTAGAAAGGGATTTTCTTTTTGAAGTCCTTAAGAAGCTTGGGTTCTCTTCCAGATTCATATCTCTCATTGGCATGGTTGTTTCTAATTGTTGGTTCTCAGTTCTTTTCAATGGCTCCCATGCTGGTTTGTTTAAATCTACCAGGGGCCTTCGTCAAGGTGATCCTTTAGCCGCGACTTTCTTTATTATTATGGAAGAAGTTCTCAGTAGAGGAATCAAGAACATGGTCACTACTGGCCTTCTTATGCCTTACGCTGGTCCTAGGGGCTGTCTTCCTCCTTCTCACCTTCTTTATGCTGATGACACTTTGGTCTTCTTAAATGGCAGCATTAGAAACATCAATCGGTTGATGGAGTTTCTCCAAGCCTACACCACTTCCTCGGGTCAACAAATCAACCCAGCAAAGAGTAGTTTTATGATATCTCAAAAGGCTCCTGCTTCCACCATTTATAGAATTCACCGAGTCACTGGTTTTTTACTAGGCAAAGTGGATGTCTCTCTTACATTGGTGTGCCCCTCAAATCTGGGAGATTTCTTACTGCTGATTTTAAGTTCCTTATTGATAAAGTTAATGGCAAACTGAATATATGGAAATCCAAACTTCTATCTCAAGCTGGCAGACTCACCTTGATAAACTCGGTCATCTCTTCCCTTCCTATTTATCTTGCAGCGGCTTCATACATCCCGAAATCTATCATCAATTATTTTGGTAAAATTTCTGCTGCATTATTCTGGAATGGTTCTAACGGTTCTCATCGCCGCCACTGGGTGCCTTGGTCTTCTATCCAACGGCCCATTATGGAGGGGGGCTTGGTTTTCGCAGCTTGCACCATGTTCAACTCTCGTTGGCTGTCAAGCAACTCTGGAATGTTAAACAGGGATCCTCTCTATAGGCCAATTATGCCAGAAGGAGATATCAGAACTTGAAGAAGGACATTATTCCCGAGATGCCCAAATCTTTGTTCATGGAAGCTGAGAAGATTCTAATTGACAACACTAGATGGGTGCATGGTAATGGCAATGATATTGATATTCTTCATGATATCTGGGTTGGAGATAGACCACTTAGTGAATTAATCACTGCCTCAGGTGACTATCGTCAAATCTCTGCCACTTTGAGTGAGGTTTGTTCTAATGAAAATCACAGCTTGCATTCCATTATTCCCCAGACTGTTTTGGATGGTGTTGTTCTCACTGAAGATGTTGATAAGTGGATGTGGGCGGCTTCCCCTAATGGTTCCTTTACCACCCATTCTGCTTACAACCTCACTCGCCCTACTGGTGTGTATAGAGCTACTCTATCCAAATTTTGGCACAGGTCTTTCAACCGCAGGGCATCCTTATTCTCCTGGAAAGTGCTGCATCGTGCAATTGCAGTGGATGGTCGTGTCGCTGATATTGGTGTTCCTATGGCATCCCGCTGCTCTTGTTGCTCTCACCCTCAACAAGAAACTTTAGATCACCTTTTCCTTCATAGTGACTATGCTGCCTTCCTTTGGCGTTGCCTCCAACCGTTGATCTCTCCCAGAATCAACATGCACCACCACCTCACGGTCCGCCTGTGGAACTTAGTCCATCATAGTAATATTCGCTCCCCCTATGGATTTGCTGCTCTTTATGGCGTTATGCTCATCATTTGGGAAATCTGGAAATGGCGATGTGCTAAAAGATTCGAGGATCCCACTATCCCCCTTGGGGCCATCATCAATAATGTCAAGAATAATATAGGCCACTCCTTGTCAAAAATCATCTTTAAAGTCGCCCCCTCTTTTGATGAATGGCAGACTCTTCTCAGCTTCGGCTTTGCTCCTCAGTGCTCTTCCAAAACTTTGAAGCTAATTAGATGGATTCCTCCCTTACATTATTTCAGTCAAAATGTTGATGGCGCCTGCAAAGGAAACCCTGGTGATTGTGGTGGTGGAGGATGTATCCGGGACTCTATGGGAAATGTTCACTTGGCCTTCTCTCATTTCTATGGAAAAGGAACCAGCATGCAAGCAGAGAAAAGAGCACTTACTGATGGCCTCCGTCTTGCGTCAGTTATTGGCTACAGGATCTCTATTGTTTATACTGACTCTCAAGTTGTTGCCCACTCCATAAAAGATGATCGGATGGTGTCTTGGCAATCATTTAGATGGTGGAGAGAAGCAAGAAGAATTCTCATAAATAATGGTGGTTCGCTTCTTCATGTGTATAGAGAAACAAACCAAGTGACATATGCTCTTGCAAACTTTGCGATTTATTCTCGGCAAAATAATGTTTATCGGAGGGCCAAAGACCTCCCTCATACTTGTAAAGGGCCAGTGGTAATTGATAGATCTTGTCTTACTCACAATAGGCTGGTTTAGCTATGGTGGCCTTTGTTTCTTTGTAATTTTCCTTATATAATATTTTCGGCCCAGGTTTACTCAATGGTGGAGTGGGAACATTCACCCCCTCTGGGGGAGGGTGCACTCTCCTGGTTGGGAGCCTGAGGACCACTTTTGAAAAAAATAAAAAATAAAAAGTTCGAGAAGATAAAGAGGAAAACAATCTTCTAGCTTTGAAATCATCAGTTTGGAAGATCATTGTTATTCTGATTGTCACTAATTCTGGGATGGAACTAAAGTGTTAGAGAAAGGAATCACTTATCAGTGCCTGTTTGCTATGGGATTAAAAAAATTGGGGGTAGGAGTAAATTAATTTGGGGATACATTATCCTCATTCCTAATCCACATCTTGCTTGGTATTTTTATGATTAGATTTTTAAAGATAATTCCATTCTTTATTTGGTAGGAAACGGTATTAGTGTTGGGATAGAACTTTTATTTTTACATTTGGTAGTCTCTTGGTCTCCCGTCGCACGATTGGTTTCTAGAGCCGATAATCAAGGAGTTTGGCGTGTTGCCGGTGGTCTTTGTCTCGCCTGTTGGGTGCCCCTAAAAGGTGTAGAAAACGGGGATAAATTATTTCACCGAAAAGTTGGGATAAGTTATCCCCATTTTACTCCCACTTTTTTAGGATATCGCCAAAATATTTAAACCATGTTTATCCCCACTTTTGTTGAGACACCAAGCCTATGATGAGGTCAACTTAACTCTTATCCCCTATTTAATCCCATATCAAACAGCAAACAAGCACCGGCTGATTAGCTAGGTAATATACTAGACACATGGGAGTGGGCTCCACCATGGTGAGGCGTAGGGGGCTTACCCCCATATGTCTAGGATATTACCAAGTCGCCTGGGTACCAACTCTTTCTCGATATATAGGAAAGTACCCCATGATCTCGCAGAAATTATAGAGTTTATCTCTCAAATATATAACTAGTACATTGTAGAAACATCTTAGAGCATCTCAAGCATATGGAAAACATCATGCAACATTTTATGACTGGTTCAAATATGCGGAAAAAATTAGAAAAAATAATATTTTATCATTTAAATTAAAGGATCAATCCACAGTTCGCTATTGTGGGGTGGGTTGTATCCTTGTTTGGCCGTAGTGGATGATATCGAGAGATATAGGAGGTGACATTAAAACAGTGAAGAGTGCTACTAGGTGACATACTGTCCACTTTATGCACAGTCATGTTGCTAATCATCTATTGTTAGGGGTGTGGCTTGCCTTGATAATCTAGGCTTGCCTAGTAGTCGCTTGTACTGATCTATGATCTTTTATTCATAAATAAATCATACCTCCCATCTAGGTAAGGTTTTACAACAACAAAAAATAAAATGTCAAAGAAATTTATTTAGCAAAAATACATTTTAATGGAAAAACTATGGTCGTATCATAAACCCACGATATATAAACTATGGAATATAGTTGAATAATGCAGTTCGCTGACTTTATATTTTAGGAACTTATATATATATATATATATATATATATATAAACTATGGAATATATCTATATATGTATATATATACAAAAGTTCCTGAGTCAAGTATGTATAAGTTCCTTCTATTATAAGTTCAATGCCAGGTATCACCGTGATTATTTTAAAATTCCTTCAGATGGAAGAGACTCTCTTGGAGGTCCAATCACTTAGGAAGAGCACTTGTACTTATCTTACATGTTAGAGAAAAATATTTGAATTTATAATATCTGTTTATAACAAAAATTCCCATATCCTAAAGTCATGTTTTGTTGGGCACAAAAGATGTCATATAAGAAAAAAATTTATAGGCTACAAAATTTCCTTATAGTATAAGGGAGGTCACCCTTATTAGATAGGAAAGGAACAACAAAGAATTGCTATGAGAACCATGATGACGGGAAGAGAGCAAACCTTTCAACTGATCAAGACGCTTAGATAGCTCTTGTGAACTTAGCTACCAACTCGTACATGTCGACCAATAATGTCAAAGTAGACACCAGCAAACGACAGTATGGAGGAAGCATGTGGAAGGGCGTGTAGATGGTGGTGATGTGTAGCCACTGCCAACCACCAGGCCTTGCTTACACGAACAAATAGGGCATTTAGATGGTAGAGAAGGGGGGCAAGGGAGGTTAAAGACACTAGCAAACGGAGGGCCACTGCAAACACGTTGAGTGGGGAGGGTAGCTCCAATATTGTGCGGGCCAAGGAGGTGGGGGTGGGTTAGACGGGGAGTAGGGGCCTTGCAAGACATCAGACGTGCTAATAAGGCATGGTGGGGGTGTCCTCTAGGGGGGTGTTGGGGGACTGTTACGTATTTCGATATAGCATACGGGCCTCTAGGGATGAGGGGAGGTGTCGGATGCAGGGGGGGGGGGCTCAGCCCTTCCTTGTTACTCTAAAATCTTGGGCCTTTTTCATCTTTGAGTCATTTCAAAGCAATTCACAACTCAAGGGGAGCAGCAAGATGATGTTCACCACAGAACAGTACCAAAAGTTCTAGAAAGTCAAGGTGAAGATGTGTGGCAACAAGACAGTAGAAATGATAGGAACTCATGGGGAGTAATAGCCACTTGATCAAGTGATGGAAAAGCAACCTCCATATACAGGACTTTATGTCTTAAGGGGAACTACAATTACCCATTCAAGAAGCAATGATTGTGAACGCTTTGTTGAGAAATATAGATAGCAGATGGTGCCATCCTATGAGATCAGAAACAACTTATTTTAGAATCTCTTTCAAATGGAAGACCTCAGGGCCGAGAGATCTGTCTCTAATTCTTACTCCAATTATTTTTAATTAATAACAAAAAGGGGGACAAAATACTCAAAAAATATACATAGGGAGAATGTATGCTGTAAAATATACTTTAACATATGCATCATTTATGTGTTTTAGAATTTCCAATTTCAGTTGGTTTTTGAGTTATGTCCTCACCAAAAAGGAAAAGATTGATGACTTCTTTGTCCCCTGCCTATATGAATTTTGGTGATAACAAAAATTCTGATTCTATTTGATTAACATATACTTTTCATTAAGTCTATCAATATAAAATTAAGATAAAATAATCACACTAACGATCATCAATGTAAGTACTACAAAACTTAATCACAAGTACTTTATAGTTTTTCTAAGTCTATCGAATACAAAACAAGATTCATACCAATTGATGTTAAAAGGTTCTATCAATTCCTGTACAACTACTATTCAAGTATTCTTCCGATTAGAGAAGAAATGTTTCTACTGATTAGAGAGTAAAACAAAGTGTCTATCAATTACTGAAGAAACCTTAGAAAAGTTTCATTCTAATTATAGAAAAAACACTTGTTCTGATTAGTGATATACTTGTTCCGATTACTAAACACTCGCATCGACTACTAAACAAAACATTCACTTGGATTGATTGGTGTTTTAATTGTTCTGAATCCAGAACAAAGGTTTAGTAGTGTTCCAATTGTTGAACACCATGTTCCAATTGGTGAACAATGTACCGATTAGCGTTATAGACGTTCCGATTACTGACTTTGACTGCTGAGTGGACTTCGACTGCTAAGAGTCCAATACAGTAGTCGATGTTATGCTTCGACTTCCCTATGAGAGTCGATCTCATACTTGGCCAATTATTCGATTAGCATTATTGTTCACTGACTCGATTGGACAATATATATTGCGTATACGTTTGACTGATGTATAGTTGACTTCTTTATAACAATTTATGACCAACTATTCCCATAAATAGAATATTTGTTAACCTAGTCATTATTTCTTTCCTAACAAATAGAAAGAGATCTACCCAATTTAAGGGACTATCAACCGGAATTGTGGATTTCAAAAAAAGAGGTATGGGTGTTGACTGGCATATGATGTCTCTTACCTAACACCCTCTTCTATGCATTAAATGAGAGAAGGTATCTGGTACTCTTTTGAAGCAGAAGTTAAATACAACCAACAACCTTGAAACTTGCATGAGCAAAAGATGAAGACTCAACGGACATCTCAACGACTATTTTTCAAAAGGCCAAGATAAAAGGAGTCAACTGACTCTATGAAGAGAGAGAGAGAGAGAGAGAGAGAGAGAGAGTTATGAGTGAAGAGATCCAACCATCTTGTAGAATGCAATAATGCTGAAAGAGAGAGAGCATTCCACTCCAATCTATGCAAAGTTTTCCTAATAGATCGTTTAAGCTTCCTCTCATGTACATCTTACTTCAGATCTTTTTGGAGAGGAAGAACTTGGAGTTTGAGTGTTCTTATTGTGTGTTGTGTTTCTTAGACTTGTCTCAGATCAAACCTCTTCAATTGTTTATATTGAGTTTGGTCTAGAGATTCTTAGATATCTCTTTGAGATCTAGGTTGTGACTCTTCGTTTGAAGAGAAGGCTTGTTGTGCAAGCATTTTTTTCCCTCTTGTTTAGAAGGGAAGACCAACTGAGCGAGGTGTTGTTCCCTGAATGTAGAAGGGATGATCAGCTGAGCTGGGTGTTGTACTTATCCTTGTGGGGGACTGTACCCTTCGTTAGTAAAATTCCAAGTGTTCTTAGGGATTGGACGTAGGGATGAGGGCAGACTTAGTGCTGAACTAGGATAAATCTTCGTGTTTTGTGTGCTTGATTGTTTGTGTGAATTTTTGCATTTATCTAACACTAAAAATCACATTTAAGAATTATTTTTATGCTACAAAAAATTTTAAAGCAACCCATTCAACCCCTTTTGGACTTGCTAATTTGGCAACAAGTGCTATCAAAGCAATGGTCTCTCAAAGCAACTGAAGATCTCATGGTCTTAAATAGTAATGGTCAATGTCAGCTCAAGGTTATGCCAAAGGTCGGTCTATCCACAAGCCACCTCCATTTGATGGCAAATATTACAACTACCAAAAGACAAGAATGGAGTTTTACCTTCAATGATACGACTATCAACTATGTAGCATCATTGAGGATGGACATATAATAGTGCTCTCCTCAAGGGAAAATTGGACTGATAATGATAAGATGATGTTATCATAGAACAACAAAGCAAAGAATAGTATATGTTATGCATTGACTAAGAAGGAGTTCAATCGGATCTCTGCATGTAAAACAATAAAAGAAATATTGTAACGTCGCATGTTTTTCGGATCCTTGTGGATCCCTTGTTCAGTGGATGTGGTGGCCAGTGTGTGGCCAATGTGGTGTGTTTGAGGTGTGTGTACAGGTTTTGGGGTGTTGTGGGCCGGCAGGCTGGGCCCAAAATGCCTACTCGTTCACTGTTTGTGAACGCGACAACGAGGGGCGTCGCATTCTGAAAGTGATGGTCCTGCATGTCGCATTCCTGTTGCAGCCGCTGAGCGGTCGACGTCTACATGCGCGCCACGTGTTGTGCATTGGGCGGCATGCAGACGTCAGCTTTGGGAAGGCGACGCCCTACCCCGTCGCATTCAGGTCACGATGGAGAGGTACGTCGCGTTCCCAACCGCTAGGCGTTTTTAAGGAACTTTGGCCAAGCAGAGTTGCAGTGCGCTCTGCTCGGCTAGGGGAAGGTGTTGTGGCAATTTTAGGGGCGATTCGTCGGTTTGGTGGCGTTTTTACGTGTTCTCGCCGCAAGGATCTTGCGTGGAGCGGGGGAAATTCCGAGAAAGTGTCGTTCTTCATGTTCTTCACAGAGGTAGGGTGATTGTGGGAGATCTGGATATGGAGCTTTATTGGGCATAAGTATGGAATGCCGTCACAGTTGGTATCAGAGCAATGGTCCAGTTAGGATATGAAAAGACATTAAGGTTACAATGTCCCAATATATGATTTAATGTCCACTGCTGGTAGTAAGTCTATGGTTTCTTGTGCTTTTTAGTACGGTTTTCACGTGATTTTTGGTATGTGAATTGTGTGTATTGCTGGTTAGATTAGCAGCTGTGGGTAATGGCAAGGAAATCGTATAGTTGGTGATGCAATGTGAGTGGTTATTGGGGTGTTAGTCATGGTTAAGGTATAGTTGATTAAAGGTTCTCTATTATAGAAATTCAAAGGATTAGTGAATTTAGTCATGAAATTAAGTAAAAAGTGTTTTAATGAGGACCAGAGTTAGTAGAGACAGGTATAAGGTAGTGATGTAATGGAATAGCAGTGAAAATAGTGTTATGATAAGGAATAGAGCTGAGTGATTAGGGTTGTTAAATGTGTGATTGTGGTTGAGAATTGTAGTAGAGGCAGTCATCATGTTTAAGATTTTCATTGATAAAGTATTAAAGAGCTTGGATAATAGCATGATTTAGTGGCATATCAGGCTTGAAATAAGTATGTAAAATAGTTTAGTTCGAGATGAGATGCTGATAAGCAAAGGAATAGTGATTAAGATGATTATTAAGTGTGATTTGTGATTAGAAATAGTTACAGTATAGAATTTAAGGGTAGTGCTATTATGAATAATGAGGATAACAGGAACTCTGATATAGAAACCCATGTAAGTGTGTGTAGAGGTGACCAGTTGGTTAAAGAGGGAGTAAAAGAGCAGTGGGAAGTCAGATTTTTTCGAGAATTTCATAAGAGAGAGATGTTTGTTTAGTCAAAGTAGTGGATAAAGATTTCACAGAGAGATTTGTATAAGGTTGATGTGTTAAAGATAAGAGTAGTGGTGCCAGCATTTATGTGTAGATTGTAGGAGCAGAGAAGGAAAATTGGTGTCAGAGGCCGATTTAAGTTAAACCTAAATAATTAAAATAAGTTGAAGCTATGCAAGTCATAATAGAAAAGATTAGGTTCATTGAGTAGCAATGGGGAATAGCAAAGTGGATTATGAATGGATATTTTTGAATGAGCAGTAGTAGTGAAAACGTTTATATTTAGCAGTAAATTAGCAATGTGGAATAAAGGAATCAAGTAGAATAAATCATTGTGTTTAAATGAAATAATTTTAGTTTATAGTTACGGTGGAGAGTAAGAAGGATTATAGCATAGATGGCACCTTGTGATTAATCAGTTAATAGAATAGTTAAGAGAAATATTTTACAGAAATGGTATTATACCATTGGTAGTAAATATAAAGTTTAGTATTAATGATCAGATGAGGAAAAAGAATGTGGCAGATTATAGAATAGTGATAATTAAATGATTCAGGAAGTGTGCAATAAAAATTGTGTAATGGTATGCAGTAAGGTGGTTCAGATGAATAAATGAATTTTGTTATAAGAATATTTTTGGAATTTGAAGTAAAGTTATAATAACTCAATTAAAGAATAGTGAGCAGATTAAGGTATAGCAAAAGGGAACAAGAAAAGTGAGGAGCAATATGATCAACTTAGTGGTAAAGAAAATTTGAAATTTGATATCATATAAATGTGCAAGGATTGGTGTAAATGTAAAGGCAAATCATTGGGTATGTGAATAGAAATTATTATAAGATATGAATTAGGTTTGTTAAATCAGTTAGAGAATATTGTTTGAAGCAAAGAAAATATATAAAGGGGAAAGTATATCAATAGAAATATATCAAGATTCAGAATTCAGTATGGCATAGATATAGTAGAAGATAGAACATGAGTTGAGTCAATCAAGTGGTGTTAATATATGATAAGAGAAAGGTAAAGTTAGCTGGACAATATGATTTAAAGCAAGATAAGTTTTTAATGGATTGAGGGAATCCAGAATTCATGAAATATTTGGTGAAATGTTCAGTATGATCAGAGTGGCGCAGCGGAAGCGTGGAAGAGTTTAAAATTCATAGGTTATGCGAAGTTTAAGTAATTAAAAGAAAGTATAAGCTTTATGCGCAGTTGAGCAAAAAAGCAAGGGTTCTTAGATGAATATGAGTTGAAACAGTTTGTGTAGAATGATTAGAAGAGGCATGAAACTTAAAGATGATAATGCAAATTTAGCAAGAAATAAACAATTGAGGATGTGAATATAAATAAAGCAAAGTAATGGCTAGCGGTAATAAACAGATAATGGAATGGCACCAAGGAATCTGAAAATTTAAGTAGGGTCTAGTGCGATAGAATATCTAAGGATAGTAGTGTAAAGTGAGAGAATTTGAGCAAGAAAGAAATGTTGCAACCACAACCAGGAAAATGTGGAAGTAGGTTGAGTCCAAAGAGATAAAGCGCTAATAGCAGGGTAGAATTGCCTATAGTTGAAAGGTAAGGTATGGCAGAATGGATCAAGAGAATAAAGTAGTTGTAGGATAAATTAAAAAAGAAAAGGAAGGCAGAGCAAGCATGGAAATGAGCAGATGGTTTGAAAGGAAGATGCAGAGGAAGCGTATCGTACTTGTTCTGTATATGGCTTTGTTTCCTTTTAGGTGATAGTTTGGTTTATGGTGGTTCGTTTTGAATGTCGAGGACGACATTTCTTTTTAGGTGATAGTAATGTAACGTAGCACGTTTTTCGGATCATCGTGGATCGTCGTTTAATGGTCGTTCTGATCTGCGTTTACTGGTTTTGGTATTGTGCCCATGACTAATGTTGGGTCATTGGGCCTTGGTCGTGGTTTCCGAGCATTGTGCGGGGATTAGTGGGCCGACAGGTTAGGCCCAGAGTACCCGTTGGTTCACTGGATGTGAACGCGACGATGTTTGGGTCACGTTCTGAACGCGACGGCCTTAGTGGTCACGTTTATAGGTTATGTTTTTCGCTCCTTTTCAAAGAGGGGTGGAAAATGAAAAGTGGTAGAAAAGGCGGAAAAGTAAAGAAACGTGATCTCCAAGCACACGAGGGTGCCAAATGGAGATGCACGGCGAAGGGTGCGGGTGGAAGAAGTGATCGCGTTGTGTACCATTTTGTAGCAGGGAGATTGTGCGGAGATAATGTGTGACCTCTCTTCCTCTACGAGCACGGCCTGCCGTGGCAGAGGGCATTTTCCATGTTGATTACCCTGACAAAGAAAAAAGACAAAAAATTGAAGAGGGGATTAGCCACAGTCGTGTAGTATACAATTCAAAAAAAAAAAAAGAATAAAATGACATAAATAAAGAATGGGAGAACTCACCGCACGGTGGCTTTTAAACCCCTAAAATGTAGGGGTGTGTGTGTATGTGTGAAAAGTAAAGAAGGGCCACGTGGGGCCCAGAGGAGACGAAAAGAGAGACGGAAGGGAGAAAGGGGAGGGAGTACTTCCCCGAAAGTGGATGGCACAGCGGCGTTGCCAGAATTGACGGAGGAAGTGGAGGAAGACCGTGCTCCTCTCGCCTCGCTCCGAGATGTGGAATGGTAGTCGGCTCTTCGAACTTCGAGGGCATGGAGTCGCCGGTCTGGCAGGGCTTCGCCGTGGGGAAGTCACGGGAAGAATCCGGCAGGGCTCCGCCAGGGTGGAGGGGATTACCGAATAGTTACCCTCGGGGGTCTATTTATAGGCATCAGATTCTAAAAATCGCATCCACACAGTAAGCCGTGATTATGAATTGAATCACGTCTGAGTGGCAGGCCACGATTAAGAAAGTCAAACTGATGTGATAAGCGCATCATGACCATAGCTGCAGCTATGCTTTGGAATCGCATCGAGCCAGCCCGCCGCGACTTGAATCCCGTCTGCCTTGTCCACCGCGATTATGACTTGCATGGTTTCGAGGTAATCGGCTTATGAATGCACTGTCTGCTGACGCGGGATTGCGAATTTGACCTTCTAAATCGCGTCGACTAACAGGGCTGCGATTCAGGGATTTTGTCATGATTACACGACGTGGAAACCTTAGGTGCGACGACTTTGGGGGCATAGCCTTTTTGACTTTAAATCTCATCCAACGAAGTGGACGCCATTTTATACACATGCTCATAAAATGCGTCTGCCATGCACGACGCCTTCATGCCAAAAGCATAGTCGCGTCCTGCATTGCCAACGTGACAAGGTTGCGCCCTTTGGAGCCGTCACAACAAGGTTCCTGAATTGCTTCCACCAATCTGGATGCCTTTCAATGAAGTTGTTTATATGCCTCTGTGAACCAAATTTAGCTTTCGGGGGCGTGCCCTCGAAGACCCCCGCCGGGTGCTACCTGCGGACCCCCGCGACATGACCACGCAGGTCGATCCGTGACCGAACCACATTTGAAATGAAGGGGAAGCACTGAGAAAGAATGGATGAGATCTAAAATTAATCGGAAACTACTCTTGTAAGGCAAAAGGAGGGCCATTTGTGGCATTATGGCACAATATGAAATTTGCCCACGGTGGAGCCAAATTCACGTGTCTACAGCTACCATGCCTTGACGTCTACTTTGCAGGGGAGCAAAGTGGAAGGACACGAAGTGGAGTGAAATTGAATGAAAATAAATGAAGTCTAGCATAATGGAGTGAAGCGGGATCAGACTGAAAAGTAGACACCAAGGTGAAAAATAGACACGCGTAATCATTGGGGACTGCCACCTTATGAGAGTCTTTCCCAACAACCTATGAAGTCACCACCAGAGAAGAATACCTAAAGAAAACAAATGCTTAGACAAAGGAAAGAAAGGAAAGGCGTCGCGGGCGTAAAAGGAACGAAAAGAACAACTTCCAGCATCGGGAAAGTACCTAAGGACACAATCCGTTAGGTTTCACTATTGGGGGCGTCTACCACTGCCTCATGTAGATCTTGGGGAGAGAAGAAGAGATCAACTTCCAGCATCGGGGAAGTACCTAAGGACACAATCCATTAGGTTGCACCATCGGGGGCGTCTGCCACTGCCTCAGGTGGATCTCTGGGAGTAAAGATGAAAAATGAAAGGGATAAGTCCAAATAAAAGGTTCTGAAGGAAATCAGCCCGGAGGCGACAACAAAGGGAGTTGGGTATTCGACCCAGATTGTTTAGTTGATTCTCCAGATTATTCAATTTTTATAGAAGAGCATTTTGGAGTGGAGTGGGTTGCTGCTAGGCAACTGAGGAAGCACATGGGGGTGGCCTTGAATTAATGGGCCTTCCCAATGGTTGGTCTGTACGGACTGGAGCACAGGAGTGCAAATGGCCAGGGGCCGAGGTGATGGAGAATCTGCAGGGGTATGTGGCGAAGTCGTCGGAATGTACAAAGGCGGGTGCCTGGGGGAAGGAGAGGGAGAAGGAGTCACACCCTCAACTTAGGATTGGATCAGATTGAGTTATTGAGGAGTGAGCTGATCCAGTGCATGGAGGACAGTTTGCACTGTGGAATCATGGTTGGGGGAAGGCTCTCGCCGGATTCTGATTGGAGGCATATATGAGGGGACATCAAATTGGTTACTGCGCGGTATGCGCACATAACTATAAGAAGTGGAAGGTTGTCCCTCACAGTTGTCAGATGGACTGACATAGGACTGGAAAGACAGGGATGCGACATTACCCTCATAGTCCTCATAATAAAAATCAACATGATAATATGGGTCCATTTTTAACAAAGCAATAAGCAAACAAGGTTGAACAAAGATTAATCAATCAATATGTGGTTCAAAAAGTTGTAATGCTTAACGCTTGTTTTTAAGGAGTTTCACAATTATTAAAATGGATTGAAGAATATTGTGTCACTCCAGGTGAGGCCTTAGTTGGTTAGAAGATGTATACTTCAGGCTACAACTAAGCTCACCCTCACCACGCAATGGGATAGCTAAACCTGAGTCAACGGAAGGGTACCACCAGCTCAGTCGGCCGTGAGGGAATCCCTAGGGTGCAGAGTCTTACGGGGTTCCAGGAGAAGATTCGTCGGTCCAACGGGATGGAATTCCCAATGGAGAGCTAGCCTTCACCAGAAGGGTGTGTGGAGCCTAGGATATGAGAGAAGGAGGTCCCCCGACCAATTTAATATGCCCTGTATGCACAAGATATAGCAAAGAAACGGCAGGACGTCGCGTTTTGTCAGTACTGTAAATCGTATCCGGCACAGCGGCCGCGACTCACAATTAGCGTACAGTCACCGGGATGCAGAACTGAGAGCCTCAGAAGGCTTTCAGCGCCGTGCCTGGCCCCTGTGGATGGTGTGCTGATAGAAACGCATCGGCTTCTGCTGCCGCGATAAAAAACAGTGACGAGTCGGCTATAGCCACAGCAACACAGAGAAAAGATGCATCTGGATAGTCGACTGCGTTCTCAACACTGAATCGCATCTTCTGTATTGGACACGATTCCGAAGGCAACCCGAGGTAAAATAAAAATGCAGAAAAGAAGGAAACAAAGCAGGAAATTTGCACAATGAAAAGGGAAAGAAAAAAACTAAACACACAACACGCTTTGTATATGTAAAAAAATAGATAAAAGGACGGAGGGCACGTGAGGGTGCCAAAGAAAGTGCCACGTGGGGCACGATGGAAGAAGGGTAATCAAAAAGAAAATTGCAATAAGAAGTCCCACCGTGATCGCCAATTTGTAGGTTATGTTTTTCGCTCCTTTTCAAGGGGATGAAGAACATTAGACCCCCAAAGAGGGGTGGAAAATAAAAAGTTGTGGAAAAGATGGAAAAGAAAAGAAACATGATTGCCAGGCACATGAGGGTGCCGAATGGAGACGCACGACGAAGGGCGCGGGTGGAAGAAGTGATCCTGTTGTGTTCCTTTTTATAGCTGGGAGATTGCGCGGAGATGATGTGGGTCCTCTCTTCCTCTACGAGCACGGCCGGCCGTGGCAGAGGGCATTTCCTATGTTGATTACCCTGACAAAGAAACAAGACAAAAAAATGAAGAGGGGATTAGCCACGGGCATGTAGTATACAATTCCAAAAAATTGAATAAAATGTCATAAATAGAGAATGGGAGAACTCACCGCGTGGTGGCTTTTAAACTCCTAAAATATAGGTGTGTGTGTGTATGCATGCATGTGTGTATGTGTGAAAAGTAAAGAAGGGCCACGTGGGGCCCGGAGGAGACAAGAAGAAAGACGGAAGGGAGAAAGGGGAGGGGGTGCTTCCCCAAAAGTGGATGGCGCAGCAGCGTTGCTGGAATTGACGAAGGAAGTGGAGGAAGACCGTGCTCATCCCGCCTCACTCCGATATGTGGAATGGTAGACGATGCTTCGAACTCTGAGGGCATCGAGTCGCCTGTCCGGTAGGGCTCCGTCATGGGGAAGTCGCGGGAAGAATCTGGTAGGGCTCCGCCAGGTTGGAGGGGATTGCTGAATAGTTACCCTCGGGGGTCTATTTATAGGCATCAGATTCTAAAAATCGCGTCCACACAGAAAGTCGCGATTATGAATTGAATCGCGTTTGGGCAGCAGGCCGCGATTAAGAAAGTCAAACCGATGTGACAGGTGCATCATGATCATAGCTGCAGCTACACTTTCGAATCGCTTCGGGCCAGGCCGCCGCGACTTGAATCGCGTCTGCCTTGTTCGCCGCGATTATGACTTGCACGGTTTCGAGACAATCGGCTCATGAATGCGCTGTCTGCTGACGCGGGATTGCGGATTTGACCTTCTAAATTGCATCAACTGACAAGGCTGCGATTCAGGGATTTTGTCATGATTACACGACGTGGAAACCTTAGGTGCGATGACTTTGGGGGCGTAGCCCTTTTGACTTTAAATCGCGTCCAACGAAGTGGACGCCATTTTATACACGTGCTCATAAAACGCGTCCGCCTTGCACGACGCCTTCATGCCAAAAGCATGGTCACGTTCTACATGGACGATGCAACAAGGTTGCGCCCTTTGGAACCGTCGCAATAGGGTTCCTTAACCACTTCCACCAGTCTGGACGCCTTTCAATGAAGTTGTTTATATGCCTTTGTGAACCAAATTTAGCTTCCGCGGGCGCTGCCCCTGGAGACCCCACCGGGGCGCTACCCCCAAACCCCCGCGACCTGACTACGCAGGTCGATCCTTGAGCGAACCACATTTGAAATGAAGGGGAAGCACTGAGAAAGAATGAGTGAGATCCAAAAATATTGGGAAACTACTCTTGCAAGGCAGAAGGAGGGCCATTTGTGGCATTATGGCGCATATGAAATTTGCCCGCAGTGGAGCCAAATTCTTGTGTCTACAGCGTTCTGGTTACCGCTGCGGGGGTCGACATCTGCATGCACGCTGCATGATGCGCACGGGGCGGGGCTTGTTGACGTCGGGACGGGGAAGGCGACGGTCACCTAGGTCGCAATCAGGTCGCGACACAGTCCTACGTCGCGTTCTTAACCGCTGGGCGTTTTTAAGTTGGTTTTGGCCGGACATAGAAGGGGAAGCTCTGCTCAGCCAGGGGAGGTTTCTGTGGTAGATTTTGGGGCGATTCTATGTACTGGCATGGTTTTCGACGCGCTCTCGACGTGAGGACATTGCATGGAGCGGGGGAGACGTTGTGTCGTAGCCGGTTTGCGTGTTCTTCACAAAGGTAGGGAGATTCCACCATGTTTGATTGTGTGGATTGCATGTAGTGCGTATTCGATTGGTTTAATGCTTTAAGAATAATAGATAGCTTGCTAGGTTATACATTAAAAGATGAAAAATGGAAATTAAAGGTGGTTTGCGTGGATTGTGGGGGAGATCCGGTGAAGGGTTCTCGGATTAGGGATTCGCCTGTGAAGGCGATAGACCCAGCTGTCGTGACCAGGTCAGGACAGGCCGATCCGTTGTGATAGGGTTTCCTATCGCGCCATGTCGGGGCGTCATGATCAGAAGGTGACATTGTCCTCTATCACGACCACAGCCGAGTGAGCTTGTGGTGGTTGTTTTATCCGGTTATTGTTTAAGTATTGTGCATGGCGATGCTAGTAAAACATTGGCACTTGTAGTACTTATGATGTGTGCTGTTTATGTGTTATTTACGTGATAAAGATGGTGCTCATGAAGTGAGCATGTTTTTACATGGTTGACGCATTGTGCACACTATGAGTGTGTTGTGCATGTGGTATTCACTGGGTTTGAGTGTTGTGCATGTGGTATTCACTGGGTTTGAGTGTTGTTGTGCACTATGTGTGCTATTCGACATTATGATTATTGTAATATGATTTGTATAGTTAGTTTTAGCTGATTAGGCAATGAAGGTCATGTGTGGACCTAGCCCTAGTCTATTGTTGTCTTTGAAAGAGAATTATAATGATTTAAGTCTTAAGTATTGTGTGTTGCCATAGAGGTCATGGATTGAGCAATGATAGGCAAGGTTGTGTTGTACTTTTGTGATATAAGTATGTACTAGTGTGAGATGGTTTGGAGGTCACATGGTGATCGATGACAAGCCAGCTATGTTTGGTATATTTTAATATACGTTACACCGAGGTATTAAGTGACTGACGTGGTTTGTATGTTAGCCGAGTGTGGTGGTCCGGCGCCTATTCCGGAATAACTCTTTAGTTGGGTGCCCCAGGTTCCTAGGAGAGCCAGGCACGTGTGTTGTGCTCGGGGCTTGTCCCGGTACAGTGGTACTGTCGAGGTCTTTTCGTCTTCCTGGACACCCTCGCTCTCGGGGAGAGTTGTCGTCCGGCTGAGAGAAAGACGGCAAAGGACAGCGACTTGTGAGAGTTTGTTGTTTGGTCGCTTGTAGTGGGCTCGTAGCTAGGGGGTTACAGACACTAGTAGACGTACTGAGCCCCGGCTAGTCCTAGTTTTCTGTGCCTGACTTTAGAGGGCTCAGGCTAGAGTCTCTATAGAGGCCAGGCATTGGCCTACAGGGTGTGTGACCTGTAGGTTGTGGTGGTTTGGTTGGTCTCCACAGTTCTTTGGCTTTACTTGTGGTTGTAGAGCTGCAGCTGGACCTTACGTCCGTGGTTGCGAGACTGAGTGGTAGTTTTTGTGTTGTGTTGTCCGGGTTAGATACTGGAGTCATGAACCAATAGTCTGTCCCATGTAGTGGCATCGTTCTTTTCAACTCGTGCTTTGCCACTGGTTGTGGCTCGTTTGTGTGTGACTCGCTGGTTGAGGTTTTACTCGTTGAGGTGTGCCCTAGTGTTGGCATAATTGAGGCTGTGGTTTATCTTGTCGTGGTGTGCCTGGTTGTGGCACATGCTTACTTGTGGTTTCTGTGGTGTTACCTCGTGGTAGTAGGTACCCAGTGTGGGTAGCGATTTGTGGTGGTACATTATGTACCAGCCTTTTCAGGTGGTGTAGTGGAGCTGTGCTCCGTGAAGGTCGTGCAGTGAGACCTTCCACTTGTTGTGTTTTACCCTTCCTTGGGTAAACTTCTGAATAAGGTTTTAATGTGTGATGGATTGGCATCATGGTAGTCAGTCCTGTTACCTAAGTGAGACATAAGATATATCGTGGTTTAGAAGTATAAAGGACTAGCTCTCGGTAAGCGGTTCTGTTACTCATGTGTTTGAGGTTTGCCAGCGATGCTTGTGTAGACGCGAGATTTGGACCAACTCCGCATGGTTCCATGGCCCAATAAGGCCCGTTTGACCATTTGTAGACTTGACTCGGATCCCATATTGATGGCAACATCGACTGCCGCTGACTTCCTATTGGCGGCAATCCCCCTGGACGCTGACTACTATTGGCGTACACCGATGTGGACGCTTGCATAGGGTTGGCGGCAAGATCGTTGGACGTCAATATGGTTTACCTAGTTTGCACAACTGCTCGAGATTCTAGCCCACTTGCATCATTCTCTCGGCCATGCAATCCATATAGTCGTTCCCAACGGGTATATGGGCCACCTTGGTAACCCATTGACCTAGTAAAAATCCTACTTGGCCTCCCCTCATTGGTCGGAGCTTAAACTCATAGATTGCCAAGTGTGCAAGTGTGTTTGTTCACACTTAGCATCCTAGGCACCCTAGCTACGACCCCCACTGTCTATATAACTCACCCTCTGGCCTTCTAACCCGAGGGGGGAGAGGCTGGACGTCCAGACTATGCCACTTTAAGAGAAGAGAGAGAAAGTGTCTCAAGAAGCTCCCATCCTTGTTCCTTCTCCTCTCTTCCACCTTGTGAGCGTCTGTGAGGCTTCATTCCGAGCTGGAGGAGCCCCACAAGTAGTCAACAATGCATCAATGAGGATCATCTCCCTCCTCTTTCTCTCTTCCCCCTCTTTCCTTCCTTTAATTTTGCATGTCACACACACACACCCACATGCCCTAGGCACATAGGTCACCTTCCTACATTCCTAGATAGGGGTTTCCCAACCAAAAACGGAGAGGAGAAGGTTGGTCATAACAATTGGCCACCCCTCTTCTCAAGTTCGCAATCGGTACGGGACTCTCCTTTTGGGATTGTTTCTTTCTGTCTAGGATGTTTTCTACACTTCATTTAAGTTTAATAGAGTTTTTTTTGTGGCAGGAACGCATCGTAGAAGACCGTGGAGCTCTCTTTCCTTGGCCGGCCGAAGAAGGAGAAGTTGAAGTCCCACCCTCATCCGCTATGCGAGGCAGCATCACCAACGTGATCACAACATCCCCTTGGGCACAGGTAAGGTCCTGGCGATCACAACATCTCCCTTTCCCTTGTGGTTTTCTTTGTTTTCTCCTCAGTCAACTAAGTCAGCCGGGGAGTCAACGAGGTCAACCAGCAACCTCGCATCGCCAACGAGGGAGCAGCAACGTTCGTGAGCCTCCGGAGGACACACCGTCGGTGGGTGACGGCGACCAAAGCGTCCACAAGCTCTCTTCTGGCGATCACGGTGGGAGCAGTTTTTCTACTGCAGTCTCTGTCTGCATTTATGTAAACGGCAAGATATTTGGCCGTTTACCATGGTATGTGTCTAACATTCCTGTCGTTTTTTTATTGTAGACGTCCATATAGGTTGTCGTTGATTGTTATTTAGCGTCAGTCGATCATGTCGTCAACTGACTTCCGATGAACTGCATGTCCCTTGCCTTGCCGTTTATTTCACAGAACTCTGTTTTTTGTTTGTTTTGATTTGTTTTCTTTTCAGTTTGCTTCCTGCTTGTTCTCTAACAGTCCTCAGTAATGAGGGGGTCTTTCTTCTTCCCTGTTCCAGCCTCCCCACACATTCTAGGATAGCCCCTCCTTAGTTTACAATCTTTTACTTGAGGATTCCCTCTCAGGTAAATCGGGTTGATTCTAAGGGGAACTCTATAAGTCCCTAAATTCCATAGATTCCCTCATGGTATGGGGCAGGAGAACCTTTACCCTTCCCATTTGGTCCACCCATTCACCCGGCATTGAGTGAGGAGTGAGAGAAATTGACCTTTTACAAACGTTATTTAAGACACAACTTCAATCTCTAAAATTTTGGGACGTTGTTTGATAACATTGTTTGGTAGGGATCCACTTTCTTCTTGATAACAATGTAATTAATCAACTAAACCATCTTTCAATCGGTAGGTTGTGTTGATTAAATGGACTGTTGGTTGAACTCTTGCGATATGACTAACAATCCGGCATTCGAATATGATGATGTTATCCACGATAATTTCAATGGTGAATTTTTCGGAATGGTCAACACTGATATCCAACCCAAAGAATCAGTTCAGTCCTCCTCCTCTCAAGCTGATAATGAGGGGAGTGTGAGTCTAAGGGTCAACCCCACATATGCTCAAGATGCTCAGGAAGACGCCGAATTCTCCAAGCTCCTCTCCCACTATTTTCCCGAGGACATCATATCAATGCTTTCTAAACATACTGTTCGGGCAGCGGCATCTCCTTCCCATCCATCCCCTTCTCCTTTCCACGCTTCTTCATCTAGGCTCGCTCCTAGGCCCGTCACTCCTTCACGCGTTCCCATCTCCCCCATCCCCATTTCCACTCTGAACCCTTCCATTCCTTCACCTACTTCTGTCCCAACTCCTCCTTTCTCCGATCCACCCAATGTTCAGCCCACACCCTCTGCTCAATCTGAATCCATCTCTCGGTTGGAGATGGAGGGTCTTATTAGGAGGCTCTTGGCTGAGTCCCTGTCCCTCTCTAAGCCTCACTCTCTCTTGAACTACTGCAAGCTCCCCAATGATTACATCCCTCAGGGTTTCAAGACTCCGAAATACCGCAAGTATGACAGGACCTCTGACCCTCAATTCCACCTTGCTGGCTTTACCATGGATTCCCATCGGTGGCTATACGATCAGGTTCTTTTACTCCACCTCTTCCATCAATCGTTAGAAGGGGAGGCCTTGAGGTGGTTCACATCTTTAGCCACGTCGGACCTTATCAATTTTGACATTGTCTCCGAGCGATTCATCTCGCATTTGTCATACATGTCCACTCAAGTCCCTACACTTCCCGACTTGGTGGAAGAAAAGATGAAGCCGGATGAAGACTTTGTTACCTTTGCAAACCGATGGAGATCCATGGCTTCAAGAGCCGACATACCCATTCCGGAGTCCCAAGCCATAACCATGCTAGTGAGCAACACCACCCCTTTGTTCCGCTCTATTTTGATGCTAAGTGAGTTCCCCTCCTTCGCACACCTTTATAATCGAGCTAGGGTGGTTCAGAATCAGATCAAGGACTCCTCTCTCCCACATTTCTTCGAAGTGAAGCCCAAGGGACGTAAGGCTCCCACGACACCTACCACCGAGGGGGTGACCGTCAACGAATCCGTCAGTGCTTGCAGTCAGTCGCTGAGGCCTCCTAACAAACCCTCCAACCCCCCTTCTAATCCTCACCAATTCTCGTCACACCCATCCAAGCCTTATTCCGCTGTTCCTCCTCCTTCTGGCTACACCCGGCCCGGTCCCAAAAGGTCTTACTACCCTCCTCTCCCTGAGACCCTATAGGGCGTATTCTTCTCCGTCATGACTTGTGACGCTATCCGACTCCCCCCCACAAAGGGAAAGCGTCAATCCAAGGGCGGATACCTCAAAATTCTATCCTTATCATAGGGACCATGGTCATGAACTCCATAACTGCTTCACTTTCCGTGACTGGGTGTATGAGATGAACGATCAAGGTAGGATAAACTGGGAGGATGTCTAGGTGGCCATATCCAAGTCTAGGTACACCAAAAGGGACCTTGGCATTGTCCAAAACCCTCTCCCCGACCACCAAAGCAACAATCCCTCCTCCTCTAAGTCCCAAGAAAATATCCATACCAAGACACATTCTAAACCACTGGTCATGAGGAGAGAACAAAAGTGGGGGGTAGAAGGTTTTGACGAATGTTACCTGTGTCCCCCTGTAGAGTCTGAAGAGCCCTCCACGGCAGTAGACATCTTTTTAGAAGAGCGGCCTTTAGTTCATATCCGACCCACATGTCAGGAAGCATACCCTTCCATTCTATTTCCCCTATCTATGAGCCGTCCACCCATGGAACTAGACCTCTCCAGCTTATCCTCCCTAAATCCTAGGAGGACGTTCATGTCACACTTCGGAATCAGATTGTTCCTCCCCCTCCACGGCCATCTCAAATGTGGAGGATAGTGGACCACCAGCACCTGCCGGTAGCGAATATGACATTCTGCAACACTTGAATAAGACTCCTGCAAGGGTGTCTATTTTGGAATTGATTTGGAGATCGCCGTCTCATCAGTCCACCCTCCTCCACTTCCTCCAGAAGATCATGGTTAACGATGACCTTCCTCCTAGTGGGGTTACTAATGCTATTCTCTCCCTCACCCAAGGACCATCAATCTCCTTCTCGGACAAAGATCTTGCCGCCCCTGATTGTCGATCTCTTCCTCTCTATTTTATTGTCACCCTCAACGGGGTTTTGGTATATTCCACTCTTATCGACACCGGGGCATCTATCAATGTGTGTCCGATGAAGACCTTAAAGCAATTAGGTCTCGGAGTGGATAATCTAGAGAAAGTCTGCTCCACAATTGCTACCTATGACAACTCCAAGAGGGTTGCCAAAGGTAAGATCGCTCTTCAGCTCGAGATAGGATCCGTCACCATGTCTTCTGAGTTTTCAGTCTTGGATGTTGATCCGGCCTACAAGGCCATCCTTGGGCATCCTTGGCTAGAACAAACTCTAGGGGTCCTTCTACTGCCCACCAATGTTTCAAATTTCCCTTCAATGGGCGGGTTATCAAGATCAAGAGCATTCCTATCTTGGAAACCCTCAATTCCATCACTTCAGAGCAGATGCCGCACCTTTTCATTCCGGACAAGGGGAAGAAACCAGTCATGTCCATCTTTGATATTCCCTCTCCCCTTGATTTGAACCAACCCCCCATAGTGGATGAAGAATTCGAGCGTATCCCATGTCCCCAAGGGAATGGTTGGGAAGTGATGGCTATGATCGACTACATACATGGCCGAGGGTTGTGTAGGATCGAGCAGGGTCCTATCCGTAGTGTGAAGAGAATAAGGCTGTTAGATATAGCTGGCTTAGGCTTTCATCCGCATCTGGTTCACCCAGACCCATTCAACCCCTATCAACCTCTGACTTGGACCCTGAAGGAGCATTTCGTTCAAGGGCCCCTCCAACCGGGAACTTAGGAACCTGTGGTAGAGGAGACGTCTGACTCCGAGAGGAAAGAAGAAGAAGAAGATGCCGAGTTTGAGGAGATATGTGAAGACTTCATCCTTCTTTCGCTCTTTGGTTCTGACTCTCCATCTCCCTCCTCATCACCTTCAACCCCTCCATCTCCTTCACAATCTCCCACCAGTGAGATGTGTCCGGCACCTCACTCTCCTCCTCTATCCACTTCTTCCTCTCTTCTTTCTCCTCTTGTCCTCCCTCCATTCCTCACCTGGCCAGTCGAGACTACCTTGAGTCAACAACTCATGGTTCTGGGCCTTGACTCCCAAAAAAAAATGCCAATTTTCAAAGGTGGGAATGTGAGGTCTTTGTCGAGTACCCTTCCTCTTTGGAGTCTCTTCCGCTCGGCCAGGGGCCGACGCTCTCCAGCCTGAATTCCCACTCCCGCCCATCTGAAGGCACACCCCCTGTACATTGTAGTCCTGTGCATAGGAGTTTAGAGACTAGTTTAGATTCAGGCTTAGAGTCAAGTCTAGGGTCGGGTTTAGGTGTAGAAGAGTCATGTTCCTCTCAGTCATGTGTTCGCAAGGAGAAGGGTAGGCAAGTTCCTGCCCGCTATGTCATGGCCTTGGCTTATAGGTGTGCTAAGTTGAGTCAAGTCCCAGAGTTTCTTGAGGAGCCTGCCCTTGTAGAGGCTAATTATGAAGAAAGTGATTCAGTATACGATGGTTTAGGAGTCTATCTGCTAGATTTCGATGTGAAGGGTGAGCCGGGGGATCTTGGGTCGGAAGAAGATGACCCAATGAGCTCCTATGTGGATGGCACAAAGAGGTTCGACGAGCCAACCATGGCTGCAGATGAGCCAACTAAAGAGGTCAATCTATGTGGACGATGTCTTGGTTAAATCAAAGACTCGACATGGCCATGCTGAGGTCCTCCGGGTAGTTCTCCAATGGTCTGGAGAACATAAGCTCAAAATGAACCCCAAGAAGTGTGTCTTTGGAGTATCAACTGGGATGTTGCTTGGGTTCATAGTTAGTAAGCGGGGAATTGAGATTGACCCCAACAAGGCCAAAGCAATAATCGACATGCCTCCTCCTAGGAATATGAATGAAGTTAGATGGCAAATTGGTAGACTTTAGTTTATTAGGAGATTTACCTCCCAACATTCCATCCGTTGCAAACCCTTCTATGAGATGCTTAAAGGAGAGGCTAAGTTTGATTGGAACGATAAATGTCAAAAGGCCTTTGAAGAATTGAAGAGTTATTTGTTCAATCCCCCTGTTCTCGCTCCTCCGATCCCGGGTCGGCCTTTATTGCTCTATGTATCGACCACTGAAGATTCATTTGGAGCAGTTTTGGCCCAATATGACGACAAGAAGAAGGAGAGAGCAGTGTACTACTTATCAAAGTTGTTCAATGAGGCTGAGAAAAAGTACACTACCATGGAAAGAACATGCGCGGTCATCGTCTGGGTTGCCCAGAAGCGGAAGCACTATTTCCTAGCTCATGAGGTGAAACGTCTGATGCGTATGGACCCAATTCGGTATTTGCTTGAAAATCCTGTCCTGACTGAGCGATTGATAAGGTGGAAAAGCTTCCTTAATCAATTTGATATCACCTATGCCAACCAAAAGTCAATCAAGGGGCATGCTATTGCCGAGCATTTGGCCCATCACCCTTTACCTTCATATTCTCCTGTCGATGAAAGTTTTCCAAATGATGAGTTAGGAGCCATTCTCGATGGTTAACCTTCATAGATACTTTACTTCGATGGGGCTCTTAATTCCAAAGGGTGTGGAATAGGGGTCGTCCTCCTCTCAGCGGAAGGGGTAGTCATTTTGCACGCCTACAAATTAACCTTCTATGCCATGAACAATGTGGCCGAGTATGAGGAACTCCTAGTTGGGATGAAAATGGCACTGTTGCTCGCAGTCAAGGAGTTAAGGATTATCGGAGATTCGCAATTGATACTCCGGCAGTCCCTCAACAAGTACCAGACCGGGGATCCCAAGTTGAAACCATACCAAGAATTGATAGGAAATATAGGCCGGCAATTTAGGAAGCTCACCCTAGTTTACACTCCTAGGGCTCAAAACACCTTAGCAGATTCACTCGCCTCCCTAGCTTCTTCCATCCCTATTCCGTTAAGAAGGTCTTCCGAAACTGTCTTGGTTCAAAGGTTAAGAGTCCCTTCTCATGTTGATCCTTTGTTTTCTCAACTCAAGTCTCCTTCCCTTCGAGTCCATGCCCTCTCAAAAGTGCCTGAAATTGACCTCGAAGATGGTCATCCGTGGTATTTTGACATCGAAAACATTCTCAAAGATGGATTCTTCCCTGATTATGCCACCTCTGCTGATAGACGGTCCATTCGCCGCGTCTCGGAGCGTTACAAGATCATTGGTGGCATTCTTTACAAGAAGTCCCTTAGTGGGGTTTATCTTCGTTGCCTCGATGAAATCGAATCTCAAATCATTGTTGAAGATGCTCACTCCAGTGAATGTGGTGGCCATGTCAATGGTAGAGCAATTGCCCAAAAGTTTCTAAGACACTATTACTGGCCTACCATGAAAGAAGATTATCGTCACTTTATCCGTCATTGTGCTAAATGCCAATTTCACGGTGACTAAATTCATACTCCTTCCTCTTCTCTTCACCCTCTCATTACTCCATGGCCTTTCGCCATGTGGGCATTCGATGTGGTCGGTCCTCTCGCAGACAGAACCGGAGAAATCTATAAGAAGTCCTTCATTCTAACCACCACCGAATACTTCACAAAGTGGGCTAAAGCGGAAGCATTCATAGAAGTCAAAGCTTCAACAGTCGTCAAATTCATCAAGTGCAACATTCTTGCAAGATTCGGCGTGCCTCGAGACATCGTCACCGACAATGGACCTCAATTCACTTCACAGGAGCTTCGCGACATGTGTGGTAAATATGGCATTAATTTGCATCATTCATCACCATATTATCCACAAGGTAATGGACAAGCGGAAGCCACTAATAAAACTCTCATCAAAATCATAAAGAAAACTTGCAAATCTCATAACAATGCTGACTGGCCAAACCGCTTAGTTGAGGCTCTTTGGGCTTATCGCACCTCAGTCAAAACTCCTACGAGGCAAACCCCCTATGCTTTGACATACGGATCAGATGCGATACTCCCATATGAGATCTTCGTCCCTTCGCTTCGAGTTCAATTAGATTCCGAGCTTGACCCTGATCAACGTCGAGAGGCCTTGTTAGCACAACTTGAACTCCTAGATGAAAGGCGAATGATAGCGGCTAACCATGCGCAAGTTTATCGCCAAAGAATTGCACGTGTTTATGCCAAAAGAGTGCTTGAGAGAAATTTTGAAGTGGGTGAAATGGTTTTAAAGTGAAAAATCATTAAAGCACCAGGTCCCAGGAGTAAATTGCAAGAAAATTGGGAAGGTCCGTTCGTTGTCAAAGAAGCATACTCAGGAAACGCTTATAGGTTAGTGGACTTCGGGGTAGTTGATTTGTTGCATCCTTGGAATGTAGTCTACCTCAAGAAGTTCTACTCTTAGTCTGTCGGTCGGTCAATTCTGTCATTCATCACTTGTTAATACCATTTGTTTAAGACTCTACTTTTCACTTGGCCATTAATAAGGTAGGGTCTTCTCACGCACCACACGATGTTGGAGAACTGCCCTTTAGCTGGAAAATCATAAGTACACTCGGGCGGTCTAATTTGGTCAATGTACTTCCCCTCTTCTCTTCTCTTCTCACTCGGTCAAGTCTGGAAGAGGGGCAAACTACGAGTAGGGGACCACCCACCCTCATCTAAAAGGCAAGGTCACCATAAACAGGGAAAATCAAGAAAATACAAGGGGCAAAATGCCAAATCAAGCCTAAAGGGGGAAAGAAAAGCCAAAAAGGTCAAAAAGGATAGCAAAAGGTACGTACCCAGAAAAAGGCTGACCAAATCAAGGAGGTAGCTAATAGTACGTAACTCCACCCCAGAAATGAAATGACATGAAAAATACCCCTGAAAATAATTGTTGACTGAGTCTTTTACTGTGAGATATTGGTTTGGAAAGAAAAAGTAGTTTGAACCAAATCCTTACATGACTTCCTACACATTTCTTCCAAATTTCTCCCTCTAAGGGCAAATTTGACCTTATAAGACCTTCCACGGTGGAAAATATCAAGAAGGCTGGGGGCAATCTCCAATGTCAAGGCTTTCATACACGATCCTCCTCATTCATGACCTCTGTGTGTAAGAAGATTCCTCGGACCCTATGCCTTGACAGGTGATGAATATGTGTTTTAGAGTCCAAAAAAATATATATAAAAATATGAAAATGAAAAACGAGGAAAAGAACAAAAGAGAACCTCTTGATGTGTATATCTCACCATGTACATATTTTTTTTTTTTTAATTCAAATAAAAATCAGAAAATCAAAATCCAAAAAAAATATTTGTATCATGTACATATACTAACATTTTACTTATTTTCCTATTCAAAATCAAAAATCAAAAAGAAAAAAATGCATGTGCATATTTTCTTTCTGTTATTTTATTTTTATTCGTGTTCATATCCTTGATTAGAAATTAGCCCCTTGACCAGATCTCAAGAAAGGTATATCTCTTAGGCAAGGGGCTAAAAATACTTTTTTCGTTTAAGTGTTGTGGATGCAGGAACCAAAGCACAAAGACAAAAATATTTAAATAAAAAAATACAAAATATAACCATTGTCTTAATCACCTTTTAAAGTACCAATGTTTGGATCCTTATAGACATGTTCTTGTGCTTGACTTTTCGCAAGTCCAACTTGCATCACAAATGACATTATCTTCATCATATTTTTTGGCAGCATTTTCTGCAAGAAATGACTCAATCATAAGTAATGCTAACCAAGTATTGCAAATAGATTTATATACATAGTAAACATAAAAAACCTTCAAATACTTATTTGGACAATTTTACTTATTTCGCACGTGCATCATGCATTTCTAATTCATTGATTTGTGTACCTACTCCAATTTCTCTCCTCACCCAAAACACATCACTACCAATTGTTATTATATGATGTTCCAAAAGTGTAGGTTCCATGTTCCTTATTATGACCTCATCATCATTTCCACCATTTTCAATTTGAGTAATTGACATCTCATGAAGTTTCTCTTAGCTTCCATAGACATACCATACTCTAATTAGGCTTTAAAGGGCCTTTGGAGTAAAAGACTTTAATTACTTGCAAAGAAAAGATAAACGGCTCATCTTCAAAACATGTTCGCAAGGTGTTCCTAGAGGTCAAATTGTACTTATCAAATACAACCCCATATCTATCAATCATATCATACCAAGTATAGTGGAAAGATATATAGCCTGTAAACCTCCAAGTGGACTCCTATAGTATTTTTGAAAAGACCGTAATCGATATTATCATGATCACCAATAGTTGCTGTAACGGCCCTGAATATCTATACCGAATAAGGGTCCATATCTAGATCCATCTTCCGCGAACGGACTGAAGTCTCGCAAGGGATAGCTCGTACACGTTTCCAGGAAGAATATAAAAGACAAACCACAACAGTAAGAGACACAAGAAAGTACATGTGCTCATATCTGCATATAACAATTTACAACTGTCCCATTACATTATTACATGTCCAAATTAAAAATATTACAACTACCTGGGGCATACCCCGAGGGAGCACAAGCTCACATAACTGTATTGACACTACTACTGGTGTACAAGTCTGTCACGACACCTTCGCAAGCCACACCAACGGTAACCCCTGAAAAGAACTGTAAGGGAGTGAGCCTCAATAAGTCACTGGCTCAGTAGGCGACCACACACAACAAGGGAGGACCTCAACCCCAACGGGTCTCACTGGCAACACCGGTAGCCAAGCCATATCATGCTCACAGAGCGCTACAAGTGCCAATGCATCACTAGCATTGCCACGACAATAATTAAATGATAATTGCATAAAATAAACATCAGAAGCACCCTCGGCTGTGGTCGCGATAGAGGACAAGGCCGCCTTCTGATCGCGACGCCATGACATGGTGCGATAGGAAATCTTGTCGCGACGGGTCGGCCTGTCGCGACCTGGTCGCGACCGTTGGGTCTGTCGCCTTCTCAGACGAAAACCCTAACTCGAGAACGCTCTCTAGATTTCCATGCAAACCACCTTTAATTTCCATTTTTCATGCTTTAATGTATAACCTAGTATGCTATCTATTGTTCTTAAAGCATTAAATCTATCGAATATGCATCACATGCAATCCATGCAATCAAACATTGTGGAATTTCCCTACCTTCACGATGAACGTGCAAACCGGCTACGGCACGACATCTCCCCCGCTACATGCGACGTCCTCGTGTTGAGAGCACGTCGAACACCAAGCCGGAACGCCGAATCGCCCAGAGAAGCCGCAGCAGCTCCCCTCCTGATCAAGTAGAGCTTGTGAAAGCTCTGTTCGGCCAAACCTTCTTCAAAACTGCACAGCGGTTGGGATCGCGACGTAACTCCCCGTCGCAACCTTGTCACGGTGGACTAGGGTGTAACCATCCCATTCCTGACGTCAGCAAGCTCCACCCCCATGCGTCGACTCCAGCAGTGGCAACCAGAACGCAACCACCAAGGCCGTCGTGTTCAGAACGCGACATACACCCCTATCACGTTCACATCCAGTGAACCAACGTGCACTATGGGCTTAACCTGCCGGCCCACTAAGCCCCACACAATGCGCAGAAACCACAACCAAGGCCAATGACCCCATATTGGTCATGGTCACCTTACTAAAACCAGTAAACGCGGATCCAAACTACCACTAAATGACGACCCACGAAGATCCGAAAAACGTGCTACGTTACATTACTGTCACCTAAAAAGGAATGTCATCCTCGACATTCAAAATGAACCACAATAAACCACACTATCACCTAAAAAGAAACAAAGCCATATACAGAGCTTCCCTTGCATCTTTCTTTCAAACCAATTATATTAACCGATCTATCTTTCCATTTCTATGCTTGTTCTGCCTTTTCTTTCTTTTTAATTTATTCCACACCTATTTTATTTATTTATTTATTAATCCATTCTGCCATTTCTTACCTTTCAACTATAGGCGATTCTACCCTGCTATTGGCGCTTTATCTCCTTAGACTGAACCTACTTCCACATTTTCTTGGTTGTGTTCGTAACATTTCTTTCTGGGCTGCTTTTCTTACTTAAATCCTTTCACTTTACATTGTTATTTTTGGATATTCTGCTATACTAACCCTGCTTAAATTTTCTAATTTCTTGGTGCCATTCCACTATTTACTTATCACCACTAATCATTACTTTGCTCAATTGCGTGCAAACCTTAATCTTTTTTTTTAATTACTTAAACTACGGATAACCTATGAATATTAAACTCTTCTACGCTTCTGTTGCGCTACTCTGATGATACTAAACCTTTCACCAAATATTTTCATGAATTCTGGATTTCCCTCAATCCATCAATAATTTATCTTGCTTTAAATCATACTTTCCAACTAACTTTACATTTCTCTTATCATATATCAACACCACTTAATTAACTTAACTCATATTGTATCTTTTGTTATATCTATGTCATACTGAATTATGAATCTTGACATATTTCTATTGATATACTTTCCCCTTTATACATTTTTCTTGCTTCATTATTACTCTCTAACTGATTTAAGAAACCTAATTCATATCTTTTCACATCTTCAATTCTTATTGCTAGACATACCCGAAGATTTACCTTCACCTTTACTCAGACCTTGCTCAATTATATGATATCAAATCTCAAAATTTCTTTACCATCAAATTGATTATACTGCTCCTCACCTTTTCCCATTTCCTTTTACTATACCTTAATCTGCTCACTATTCCTTAATTGAGTTTTATAATTTAACTTCAAATTCCAGAAATATTCTTATAACAAAATTTATTTATTCATCTGAATCACCTTACTGTATATCATTACATAAATTCTTATTACACATTTCCTGGATCATTTAATTATCACTATTCTATAATCTATCACATTCTTTTTCTTCACCTGATCATTAATACTAAACTTTATCTTTACTACCAATGGTATAATATCATTTCTACAAAATATTTCTCTTAACTATTATGTTAACTGATTAATCTTAAGGTGCCATTTATGCTACAATTCTTCTTACTCTCCACCAAAACTATAAACTAAAATTATTTCTTTTAAACACAATGATTTATTCTATTTGTTTCCTTTATTCCACATTACTAATTCACTGCCAATCATAAACAATTTCACTATTACAGCTCATTCACAAATATGCATTCATAATCCACTTTGCTATTTCTCATTGCTTCTCAATGGACTTAACTTTGTATATTCTAACTTACATAATTTCAACTTACTTTAATTATTTAGCTTTAACTTCAATCTGCCTCTAATACCAATTTCCCTTCTCTGCTCCCACAATCTACATATAAATGCTGGCACCACTATTCTTATCTCTAACACTGCAACCTTATACAAATCTTTCTATGAAATCATTATCCACTACCTCTTACTAAACAAGCATCTCTCTCTTATGAAATTCTCGGAAAAAATCCGATTTCCCACTACTCTTTTACTCTCTCTTTAACCAACTGATCACCTTTACACATACTTACATGGGTTTCTATATTAAATTTTCTATTATCCTCATTATTCACATCAGCACTGCCTTTAAATTCTTTACTACACAATGACTATCTCTGCTACAATTCTCAACCACAATTCACCCATTTAACAGTCCTAATCACATTGCCCTATTCCTCATCACTATACAATTCCCTCTGTTATTCCATCACATCACTACCTTATATCTTTCTCTACCAACTCTGATCCTCATTAAAACACTTTTTACTGAACTTCATAACTAAATTCACTAATTCTTTCGATTTTAATAAGAAAGAACTTTAACCACAAGTGACACCCCAATAACCATTCACACTGCACCACCAAACATATCATCTCTCTGCTATTACCCATAACTACTAATCTAACCAGCTATACACACAATTCACATACCAAGACTCATGTGAAAACCATACTAAAAAGCACAAGAAACCACAGACTTACTACCAACAGTGGACATTAAATCATGTATTGGGACATTGTAAACTTAACGCATTTTCATATTCCAACTGAACCATTGCTCTAATACCAACTGTAATGGCCCTGGATATCTATACCCAATAAGGGTCCATATCCAAAACCGTCTCCCGTGAACGAACCTATGTCTTGCAAGGGTTACCTCGTACACGTGTCCAAGAAGAATATAAAAGACAAACCATAACAGTAAGAGACACAAGAAAGTACATGTTCTCATATCTGCATATAACAATTCACAACTGTCCCATTATATTATTACATGTCCAAATTAAAAAGAGTACAACTACTTGGGGCATACCCCGAGGGAGCACAAGCTGACACAACTGTACTAACACTACTGCTGGTGGTACAAGTATGTCACGACACCTTCGCAAGCCACACCAACGGTAAACCCTAAAAAGAACTGTAAGAGAGTGAGCCTCAACTAGTCACTGGCTCAGTAGGGGACCACCCAAAACCACACACAACACGAGAGGACCTCAACCCCAACAGGTCTCACTGGCAACACCGGTAGCCAAGCCATATCATGCTCACAGAGCGCTACAAGTGCCAATGCATCACTAGCGTTGCCACACACAATAATTAAACAATAATTGGATAAAACAAACATCAGAAGCACCCTTGTCTGTGGTCGCGATAGATGACAAGGCCGCCTTCTGATCACGATGCCACGACATGGCGCGATAGGAAATCCTGTCGTTGACGGGTCGGCCTGTCGCGACCTGGTCGCAACCGCCGGATCTGTCGCCTTCTCAAGCGAAAACCCTAACCTAGGAACCCTCTCCAGATTTCCATGCAAACCACCTTTAATTTTCATTTTTCATGCTTTAATGTATAACCTAGCATGCTATCTATTGTTCTTAAAGCATTAAACCTATCGAATACGCATCACATGCAATCCACGCAATCAAACATGGTGCAATCTCTCTGCCTTCACGAAGAACGCGCAAACTGGCTACGACACGACGTCTGCCCCGCTCCATTCAACGTCCTCGTGTCGAGAGCACTTCGAACACTACGTCGGAACGCCGAATCCCCTAGAGAAGCCGCAGCAGCTCCCCTCCTGGTCGAGCAGAGCTTTTGAAAGCTCTGTTTGGCCAAACCTTCTTAAAAACCGCACAGCGGTTGGGATCGCGATGTACCTCCCCGTCGTGACCTTGTCGCGATGGACTAGGGCATCGGCTTCCCATTCCCGACATCAGCAAGCTCCGCCCCGTGCGTGACACGTGGCGCGCATGCAGATGTCGACCACAGCACTGGTAACCAGAATGCGACCACCAAGGCCGTCGCGTTTAGAACGCGACCTACACCCCTGTCGCATTCACATCTAGTGAACCAACGTGCACTATGGGCTTAACCTACGGGCCCACTAAGCCCCACACAATGCGCGGAAACCACAACCAAGGCCCAATGACCCCATATTGGTCATGAGCACCATACCAAAACTAGGAAACGCGCATCCAAACTATCGCTAAATGACGACCCACGAAGATCCGAAAAACACGCTACGTTACAGTTGCAATGCAACTATTTTGGGTAAATGTGATTTACTAACTAAATAAGTTGCAAATTTACATCCATTTATGAAAAAGTCTTGATATGACATAATGTTGTGCTTTGAGACTCATATAAGACACATGATTTCCTCTGATACATCCATTTACCTCCTTAAGTGATCAATCTAAAAGTATAAGATGCATATATAAAGGAAGTTAAAATTACTTCACATTATAAGGTCAACTCGTACACAAAAAAAGCCATATTGACATAATCCCTAAACCATCCAACAAATTTTTTATGTTGCTATAATCATCATTACCTCAATGACAATGTGGAGATTTCACAAGATCATTATGTTTCCCATACATAACCATCAATGGTTTTCCATTAAGGCCAAGTAAAACACATAATACAATGTGTAGTAGTTGGATTGATGGTGTATTAAAAAATAAAGATCGATGTGCTTGGAAAGTATCCTTAGAAGCCAAGGAATTTGTCACCCCTGTTGCAATTGGACCTTTTTCAAATCATACTAGTTTTTCCACTTATTCTCAACATCATTTAGATAACATGCACAAAATGTCATGACTTCTTACATAAGATACCATTCAACAATAGAGTCCTATTGTTTGCTTCTATTACATATGTAGTTCTTGAGTGTTAGCAGATACCTCTCTATTATTACATACATTGACATTGCATTGGTCTACCGAGTTTAGCCTTCGTTGTAAGATGAATTGTCTAGTGAACCATTACATCAAAAAATGCAAGAGGGAATATGTCACGCCCCGACGCGGAATATCGAAACCTGAGGTAGTTGCAAGTAAAGGGTGTAGTGCGAGTACTAGACATCAAACCATTTCGCAATGAATAATCCTAAAGCAAATTCATTCCATTAATACTTTCAAATGCCTAGTTACAACCACTAATATCAAAGCCAATCTATAGGGCCCAATTACAATGAAATTAAGCAAAAGACTAAACTTCAAACCTAACTACTACAACGCTAAACATAGCAATAGGACACAAGGGTACTCATGACATCACTCCAGGTCGTTCACGTCCTCTTGAGTGTATGGTTCTTCCTCGGTCTCACATGAGAACACAACGACAAATAACGCATGGTGAGCGAACATCGTCCAGTAGGACTTAAATCTCAGGCTCAAGCAGGCTTTATGTAATCAATGCATTAAAGGCAGAGTAACTAATGATAGAACGGGAGAGATAAGTCAAGTAAAAATATAGCAGGACAATATGTGAAGGAAATAGCAAGACTTCCCAATTATAGACATTCCAAAAATAGCACAAGTGTTGAGCATAGCACAATAATAGCAAGATAGCACAAAGTCAAGTATAGCAAGATGGCCATAGTACAAATAGCACAACGAGTATGGCATAGCACTTTGTTGTCATGGACAACGAGAGAACATAGCACTTTTGATTGTCATTTAAATAGTCAAGATAGATAGCACTTGAGTGTAATGCCAAACACTCTGATCATTTAACTCCCATGGGCACTAGCACTTTCAGGCGCACATCCCAGGACCAGATCGGGCCCTCTATATATTGCCAGGCATTGGTTATATTGTTTATCTTTAGACAATTAGTCAATGGCCAATATAGAGTACCAAGAAGTAGATGAGAGCACTAGATGAATAGACGAGATAGTAGAGTGAACGTGAATAGATGAGCGAGTAGAGTATAGATGAGAGTTAGTGGACCTTACACATGAAACGTCGAGTAACGAGCGATAGTAACAGTTGAACAACACGCGCACATGGTGTTAGCAGTCAGGTAACTCACGACCTTACCACTGGCCATGTTAAGCACAGGTCGAGAGGTCCGGCTTGATTCAAGATGAGAGTGAATTTCTAATAGCCGTTTGGACCATATTGATCCCCAAAGGGTGTAATAGGTGTTAGGGTACAACCGGCTCGTCGACTAAATGGGAATCCATGGACAGCGGAGACCTACGGAGGCCTTGAACAAAAGACTTACTAGTCCGGAAGAAGGAGTGTCCGACGGAGAGTTCATCCAAGTGAAGAAAGTGTGTATATAGAAACAAGTGCTCGACGTTCTAGATGAGTTCTCGAACA
The DNA here is from genome assembly GCA_014218235.1 of Colocasia esculenta. Lineage (NCBI taxonomy): Eukaryota > Viridiplantae > Streptophyta > Magnoliopsida > Alismatales > Araceae > Colocasia > Colocasia esculenta. Next base: position 122,915,277 of record CM024760.1, on the reverse strand, counting down.
GTGGAGCGTCGATATCGATATTCCCAAAACATCGCGAGAAATAATAGAGAAGTATATTTAAAATATGGTAATTTGATTGCATAATTTACCATATGTATTCTGAAATAATTTCATGCCAAATTACGCCATAATTGGATGGTTCAAAGTTTGTGTCATGAAATTGTAGATGGAAAGGATCATGTGCATATATTTTAATCATACATAAATGTTTAATTTATAACAAGTGTTATTTTCTGTATGTATGACTATTAAACAAGAGTACAAACACTGTAGATAATCAAGCATTGCTATGACAGGGGGTTTCTTGCAAAAACACAAATCACGAAATACCCTAATCAGGGTCGCGACGGGGTCAACTGATATCGCGACGGGGTCTTGTACCAGTCGCGACAGGCCTAGTCAGGTCGGGCAGCAGATCGCGACGACAGGCCATGTTGCGATCAGATCGTGATAGAGGGCACTATCGCGACGGCCCTTGTGAACGCGGCCTATCGGGCCGTCGCGTTCACAGGGTCTGCGCCCGAGTCCGACAGGGAAAGGACTTTACATTGGATTACGGGCCAGAACTTACCCTATTTGACATCGGGTGATTCATAAAATTACAACTAACTGTATAGTCAATGAAAAATCATGAAACTAGTTGAAAAACGATGTAGACATGCATGGGTACTTACAATAAATAGGAATTGGAAAATAAATAGGGTTTAGACATGTTTTTAACACGGGTATGCATGATGAACATGAAACAGTACATAGTTGAGATCAACGATTAAATTCTCAAGATAGGATGAATCAAATTTAGGGCTTTTAGGGGCAAAAGATACCTAACATGCATCAATTCCTACAGTAAAAATGTTGTGGCATGGGGTTGAGTATACAAGGAGATCAAGAATTAAGAAGAGGGTTCGGGGTCATGTAAGTTGCAGAACATGAAAATTCACGAATGAAAGATATGCCCGATGGAAAATTTTGAAACCAAAGGGCTTTTGTTCCTAATAGATGAGACATCCTATAGAAAAAGTGTCATGGTTTATGCTTGTGAGAATCCCTACCTTTGATCATTTTCCTCTTCCAGGGTTAAGACTTGAATAACTCGGGGAAGAACTTGAGAGATCCTTCCTCTCCACAAATTCTCCTCCTCTTGGCCTCTCCTCCTGGTCCAGGAACCTCTTGGCACGAGATAGGGCCGGCCATGAGGGTTTAAGAGAAGTATTTAAGCTTCTCCCTATTCCCTTTGCTAGTTTAAGTCCAATTCCTATTAAATTCTGAATTTCCTATTTTTCCCTCCCCTTTTTAAGCAAGAGATCTCCTATTTGGGTTGGGAGAGAGGGAATTTCGTGGCCAATCAATTGGGGTAGGTTTAGGAATCCAATTCTAATTCAAACTAGCTATTTAATGGATTAAATATCTCTTTTCTATTTTAGTAATATCTTAGTTACGAATTTTGGGTATTTTTCTATTTCTATTTTAGCCCACTAATTTCTAATGGGTCAATATAGCAAAGCCCATTAGTCCTTTTCTTTTAATGGGTTTTATTTAATTCTCTCTTATTTGATTTCCTAGTTGATTTAATACATCTTCCTTTTATTTGATTATCTAATTAAATAATATAAATATTTAATTATTTTCCCATGAATTTAGGGTTGCTACAGAATATCCTCTCCATTTTATAAAAAAACAATAATTTCTCCAGTTTTATAATGCTTGAAGATTAATCATTTTAGCATGCAGTTCTCTAAAAAAGGTACAGTACTCATTCAATACTAGATCGATAGATTTTAGAAGTGAAGTTGTCATGGCTAAGGGCAAAAGTTGTTGAACCACTCTTATATGTATCCTTATGTTTTGCTGATAACTAAAACTCCTAAATATCATAAAAGCATTTAATAATATTTTTTCACTCTTAAATATATTTAATATAATTAATAATATTTTTTAAGATATTTTATGTAAAAGAAACAATGATAATTTTTTTTGCTGTAAAAATAAATGTACTATAAGTCCACATCGATTACAGTTCAATGTGTATCGATTTGAGACTAAAGTGCTACATTGATTATTGTAGAAGGTTTCTACCGATTAGTGAAGAAAATGCTAACTTCATCATCATTTGTTCACTAATCGGTATGTGTACTCATCGATTACTGAAGATGCCTTCTATCGATTGGAGAACAAAGTTTATATCGATTGTTGTTTAAGTCTTCAATCAATTGAAGAAGAAATGCTTGTTCCGATTAGAGAATAGATAATTCTACTTATTGATGCTTAAGTGCTCTATCGATTAGTGAACAAAGTGTTCTATTGACTGGAGAACAAATTCGTCTATGGATTGTTCACCAGTTATATGTTCTGATTGACTAAGTCATAATTATTCTAATTACTCAAGCTATTTGTATAGTGATTGATGTTATAACTTAGCAATTGGTGAGTAACATTTTGATTAGTGAACTGTAGCTCAATTTTATATCTATTAGCTTGTATATCTTATCGATTGGTCTATATATATACATGTTTTGATTGATGTTTCAGTGAGACTCCGACTAGCGAACACTTTATTATGTTGATCATTCCGACATATGAACAAATATTCACTTCTTATTCTGATTGGTATATACACATTCCGATTGGTGAAGAAAAGTTCAGTTTTATTATGATTGATATTATTTAGATTTTGATTAGTGTTAATATGACTTCAAACAGATCGATTGGTGAACTAAGTCTCTAGTACTTATATTTTGCATCAATTACTATTGTTTTACAATATTGGTGAACAACCCTTATCTTTTCAATTCGTGTTATGATTGGAATGATTATCTTATACAGTATGTCGATTATTGAACATATCTTTCAACTACTTTTAAACATTTTGATTAGTGAACAGATTGGTTTAAAAAATTTTAGATGCATCGATTACTCAACATATCATTTAGCTACTTTGGCACATAATAAAAATTTAAATGTCCTTCTTTCCTAACAGACAGACAGCTCCCACCTAACATAGTAGGCTGTCAGCAAGAAATATGGATGAGGTATGGGTTGATTGACATGTTATACCTTCTTTTCTCACTATCTTCTTCCTGGCATTAAATGCACACAAGTCAAAGAAAATATGAGGCATTTATTAGACTCAAGAAGATAGCCATTAGATATAAGTGAGAGTAGAAGAAGAAGTAGAGGAAGAGAAGAAGCAATGAATATAAGGATTTCCTCAACTGTCTTCTTCAAAGGGTTGTGTAAGAAGGTGGAGGGCTTCATGCTGAATAAAAAGTACACACACGATAAGGCAACAACCGATTTGTTCAAGTGTTTCCTTCACTCTTTCCTTCTCTGTCTATGTAACATTATAAATCGAGAGAGAGTTTTTCTACCTGAGAGTTTTAGCTCCTTTCTTATCCTTTAGCTCTTAGGTTGTTGTCGAGATTAAGAGTGTCAAGTTCTTTTTCTTCTATACTTGGTCTTCATGGCTTGCTCTTTATTTTCTTAAGAAAGGTAGTTTGTTCCTCTTCCTGTGAGAAGAGAAGACTAGCTATGTGTTGGGAGGTCCAGCAGAGGGACTGTTATATGTGTTCCCCTTGTGTGGGAAGACCAGTTGGGGTCTGTACTAGTGGAAATCATGTTGGGATTTGTACCAGTAGGTTTGCTTTTGAGCTTGTAAAAGAAGTGGGCTTCCTTCTTGCCTAGGAAATACAAGACGAGCAGGTTCGAGTTGGATGTTGTAAGTTTATTGGGAGGACTATACCCCAGATCAGTGAATTCTCAAGTTTTTTGGGGACTGAATGTAGCCATTCCAGTTGGGAAGGGCCAAACCAGGATAAATTCTTTGTGGCCTTTGACAAAGATTACTATCACTCTCTTAATCTTTATTGTGCATGATTTTATTCACTAACCAAAGTTTAAAGTGTTTTATTTGCATCTAGTTTGTTGCATCAACCTATTCACCCACCCTCTCGGTGTCTACAACCTTGCTATCGTGGGCCAAAAAAAGTTATTGCATTCAAACATGACAATCATGGCTCATTAATCCTAAATTTTTCTTTCTAGTACTTATATTTATCGAGAGATATTGGAGGAAAACTCGTCTATAAATTTTAATTCATTGAACACTTTTAGGAACCTTGTTTTGTCGTCATTACTCAAATTGTAAGAGACATGAGGTAAAATAAATTTTCTTGCACGCTTCCTTGAAGGCTTTGGATGCAAAGGTCTTCTCATTTTCAATTCTACATATCAAGACGTGCTTTGATGTTGTCCATGGTTTTTCCGTATTTTTGTAAAATTATATTTAAGATGTTGTAACACAAGTTATTTTTATTTTCTATAACATCATGATTATGACACGCCAATAGTGTTTTACAATATGCCAGTTTTCAAAAGATACTATTATTTTTCCAAGCCTTTGGTAATTGTTTTTCTAGATTTTTTTCAGAATGACTTGTATTCTCATAAGGCTTATAAAATAAATATGAACTTCCCAACATTTCAAAACAACCTCACCAGATAAGGAAATAGGTGCATGCTCATACTCATCATTACCATGAAATGTCTTCTCATCATTTCTCTAAGGATGGTTAAGTGGGAAGAAACGTTGATGCCCTATATACACATATTTGTGATTGAAAGGAATATAAACAGACCCATGATGTATATGACGAATAGGACATGCCTTGTACTATTTTGTACTCTAAATTGATAGCATATCATATGTAGCAAAGGTCATTAATTTTCCATAAAGCAACAACATGCATTTCAAACATTTCTTTATTATTAACATCATATGTTTGTACTCCATACTCCCATGAAATCTTCAATTCATTAATAGGTGACTGGAGATAAACATCAATATCATTATCAAGTGATTTAGGCCCAATAATGATAAGAGACATCATAAAGAACCATTGCTTTATTGCCAACCAAGGTGGCAAGTTATAAACAACCAAGATCGTGGACCATGTGCTTCGACTACTACCTACCGCTATCTTGAATGGTCTAAAGCCATCACTTGTAAATTTGATCCTAACATTGTGTGGCTCTATACTAAATGATGGATGCCTATTATCAAAATCATTCTAGGCCATTGAATCTCTAGGATAACACAATTTCCTATCTTTATTTCTTGAAGCATTATGATGCCATTTCATAGAGCTTCTTGTTTTAGTAGACATGAACAATATTGGAAGGATTGGAATGAAGGGAAAATGATAAAGAAATTTACATGTATATTCTTTGTCCCTTCACCAACCCTTCCTCCATCTTTATATAATGAAGCATTACACTTTGGACATTTACTTAAATTCATAGATTCATAGAAATAACACATAGTCCTTTGGACATGCATGTATCTTTTTGCAATCTAACCCCAATTCAGACATCATCTTTCTATACTCATAAAATTGCTCTGAAGAATATTATCTTCGAGTAATGCATCTTTAAAAAGTGAAAGTAATGTAGAGAATGACTTGTTACTCCATTTATTTAAACACTTCAATTGGATCAAATACACTATAAAACATAACCTTAAGTACTTCTTGCAATCTACATAATGTTGTTCCCTAGCTTCATCCATAATTTGTTCAGAATTTTTAGCTTCCTCATTTCATTCTCCCCCTTCCAAACTATTAGTAGGTTGTAACATAAATGCATCACTCAACATTCCAACCAGATCATCCATCAAGTCAATATGTGCATGTACTTCATGTTAAGATCTTTTTTGAGATTCATTCTAAAAATGGCAAGTAGTATATCTTTGTGTAAATCCTTCCATAAGAATATGAAAATGGACAACATCTTTTCTTTGATTAAACTTATTTTCACACTTTGAGCATGGGCATTTTATGGTTCCTTCCTATGTAATAGTTCCCAGTAAAAGTCCATAAAATACTATACTCCAGCTAAAAAATATGGGTTAACTCGTTCATTCATAGTCTTATACTTGTACATCGAACTCTTATCGCTCATGTAGGTATGATCCATGCATCAAAAAATAAAAAATATATGCTGCAAAAGTGTCAAAAAGATAAAGAAATATATAACCAAATTCATTTTTTAAAACTAAGTGTAAGCTTATAAACATACATATTCTCCATAACAGGGAGATTTCAAATCTCAATATTTATACATACATAAAAAGAAAGTCAAATAAATAGCACGGTGGAACTTCTCTGTAGAAGATGTTTTATTGGATTGTAATGAAATAATTTTATTGAAAGAAAATGATGGGGTGTTTTCAAGAAAAATAATTTTACAGGTTAGATAAGAGAGAGGGAGAGCGATAACTACTTTGGCCAATATAATTACTTTTTTTATGATCCACATTGTTATTATTGTAAGATTAGCCTTACAATAAGTATTTCTCCCTGCTCATAACTCATTCATCCAAATAACGAAGAGCTTTCTTTGGAGTAAATAGACAATTGCTTCAACCTAAGTTGTTGATTAAAGGAAATTGTTAGGGTTGACTAAAATGTCATAAAATAGAGATTTCAAAGTTGATGAAGAAATCCAGCATGAATTTTAGCCGGTTTCTTTCTCTAACATAGAGAGAGAAGCTCTGGCGATTTTGCTTCTCGCCGGTGCTGCTTGGGACGCCAGCCCTGGCTGGCGGCGCTTCCTCCATGGCGACTCCGACTTGGTCCATCCTGCAGAAGGGACTCTTACAGGGAGGCGATCATACGCACAAATTATCTCTGCATCAAAACCTCCTCCGCCTGTTCCCATCGGTGTCAAAGCACCAAGATTCACAAATGCAGCAGAACCTGCAGTTTTCTTCTCCAAGGACGAGGTAAACCTGTCCATTAATACTCTAAAGCTATTTGTTATTGTCCGATGTGCTTATGGCCGATCCTCTATCCCGAAGATCAAGTCTGCGCTTTCTCAAATGCTCCAACTGAGGGGTGAGTGTATTATTAGTGCTTTGAATAACAGACATTTGCTAATCCGATTTGATGGTGAGGAAGACTACCTATCTGTTATCTTGAGACATAGCCTATACATCAAAGGTCTGCTGTACATGTTCTTCAAATGGGATGCCCACTTTGATTTCTCTGCAAACCCTACTGTGCTTCCTATATGGATCGGTTTCCCCATGCTCCCGGTTCACTACTACTATGAAGAATTTCTCAGATCGATCCCTGGCAATGTGGGACATGTGATGAGAATCTATGAACCAACCTTAGCTCTTACTCAAACTAGCGAGGCTTTTGTCTGCGTTGAGTTGGATATCCTCAAGCCTAGACCCGATAGGATCTGGATAGGGTTTGGCACCGATGGTTTCTGGCAAAAAATCAACTACTACAGCATTCCTGCAGTGTGTGGATTTTATCACAAGATTGGCCATGCGGACTCTGAATGTGTTAAGAAAAACAAGAAGGATGATAACCCAGAGGTCAGGCCTCCACTGCAGGAAACCAGGAATCTTGATAAGCCTAAGAAAACTTGGCACTATAAAGCGCACGCTACGTCTCTTGTGCCAGATGGTCAAGGAAATCGCTTTGCTCCTCTTCAGGGTACCTTGGAAGAGACGGCCCTCCCAGATGATGGTACTCCTCCTCAAGGAAGCCTTCAAGCCCCATCGGAACCATCAAAGGTCATCACTGTTCTATCAAACCAACTGGACCAACAACCTCAGACGGTTCAGACTGCTAATCAGATCCAGGATGAAGAGAATGGTGACAATTCTATAAACGAATGTCTGGTCCTGACGGGTATTCCGAATTAGTTGGAGAAACGTAAGCAGGTTCAGCCTGCTCTTGTCTATGATACTGGCACGTCACAAGGTTTGCATGGGGATTCCACGTTGCATGGCAGGAAGGACGTTGAATATTTAGCCATTATTCTTAAAGATCAATCGATGGCGGATGATGGCAAGTAGCAAAGCCCCCAAGGACCGTTCCTGGTGAGGAAGAAGGTATGATCCCCTACCAAGCTGAGCCTTCCAAAAAACAAGATCTTGACATACTGTTAAGAAAAATATCTGAATTGCCTGCGAAAGAGAATATTTTCATGCCTACTTTTAATTCTAAAGAAGGTAGGATAGACAAGGAAAGTGGTGTATGTACCAGATCAAAGGCCAAGGTTGTGGGGTGTTCTAACGACTACGTTTTGTAACGACCCAGAACCTGCATTACGAGTAACCAACCAGTAACTCGAATTCTGACCCGCTAACCCACGAGACAAGCTCGGAAGGGTAAAAAGTGAACGTCCGAGGAGACTATATATAAGAAGATACACACCACGTAAAGCTGTAAAATTTCACTATACATGAAACATAACATGTACAACTCAGAGTCCGAGCTAAGTACCGAGTACAGAAGTACAACAAAAAGTACTACACACTGCAGCTAGGGCGCACCAACACCGGAGTAGCTAGACTAGCCTTGAACGGGAGTCGACGACGACCCACCTGAAAGGGAGGGGAGTGAGTTTCAAGAAAAGTGACCTAGTAGGGAAAAGTAACCCCCACCGGCAATAGTACTAAAGTGCGGAAAGTAAAAACAAAAAGTAAAAACACGTCGCATCACAACCAAAACTAGTAACAACCACGTGTCTCCTTGATAGGAGTGCGTTACAAGACTGTAAACCTCGCGGCTCAGTAACACAGACTCACTCACACACAGTAAGTAGGACTCAGCTAGGGTCTGTGGCTCGGCGTCCCGTCACCACAGAGTCTTTCAACCCCAGCTACGTGTGCACACTATAGACGCTCTCTCTCGCGTCTGGTCCACGACCGATTTTCCCCCTACGCCTGACCCTAGCGGTAGAGAAGGGGCTCCACGGAGACCGGCTCAAAACCACCACAAGGAGTACGCACAGGACAGAGACACTCTCAACGTCCTGGCTCACCGACGGAGTACCCCCACACGTCGGTCATCTAGACAGAGCATTGCTTTATGTCCAGGTGACAAACAGAAACAGAAACACGGTAACTCAACGCGAGTACAGACGGTAACATTCTCAATGCCTGAAACACCGTACAATAGACGGACACCTCGTGTCACATCTCGACACAGTTAATTACGCATAAGCACAGGCGAAGCCACACTCTAAGCCTGGCAGAATGTGTTGACAGGCGGACATCGCACGTCAACACCTGGAAACACAAAATAGGACCAAAGCCTGCTGGGACACAAGATATTAACGGCAACATCGAATGTCGCCAATCAAGATGTAGACGACAATCACAATGCCGCTAACACTTATTTAACGACAATAGACCTTGTTGTTTATATCAACATTGAAGATCTCAACGTCAACATATGTGGACGTTAATATCCTCAGCCCCCTGAACCCAGAACAACGCCGGGTCAGTCCAATTAGGCAAAACCGCCTCACAGTACTCCTATTGATGGAGGGGAACACCTCCTCACATCCTCTAACACTACTAGAACTCCGGAATTCTACGATCCAACACTTGGATCGCCCAAAACACCCAAAATCCTGCATGGCATAACCCAACCCTAAAATGCGATTAGCATACTAATCTACACAAATAAGCATGCTGATCTGTTAAGGAAGGTTTAAGGGGTTAAGTCGCTACCTTAGAACGCCCCAAAAATTTCTAAACAGCCACCAATCGCGCCGGAACCCCTCGAAGTCTCCACGCGAATCACACCAAATCATCACGATTCCCGCCCGATCTAACACCGCCACACGTACCAGGGTCTTCCCACGAGCTCCCATCAACCATCGGAAGTGGTGGAAACGGACAAAGGTAAAAGTGGAGGGAATGAGAGGAAGGGAAAAGGAAAGGTTGCTGCTCTCGGGCTGCCCTATTTCTACAGAAGCTACAAATAGACGTCCACATACCTTGCCACCAATTTGAACCGCCAAAGGGTCGACGTCCGGGCCGCTTGTCGTCAAGTTCAACGACAAACGTCCACATCGCTGGACGCTAAAACCAAGTCAACGACTAGCCCCTGGCCATCAACCCCAAGTCAACGGCAATATCCATTGTCGTCAACCATATCCGAACCTCTACAAGATCCAATAAGGATCTGCTAAGACCCAAGACCTTACAGCCCTCCCCCCTTAAGGAATTTTTCCCCCGAAATTCAAACAACATAAAGAAAGAAGACTTAACAAAGAGGTACGAAAATTGCTCGTGCATTTCGTCTTCTCGCTCCCATGTCGACTCACCACCTGAATGCCGCTGCCACGCAAGATGAACTAAAGGGATTGCCTTATTCCTCAACCTCTTAACTTAGCGATCCTCAAGATGCAATGGAAACTCTGGTACTGTCAACACTGGAGTCACCTCAGACCACTCTGTGCTCGGGAGAACGTGAGACTCGTCAGAAAGGTACCTCCGAAGCATCGACACATGGAACACATCGTGGACTGCTGCCAACTCTGACAGAAGCTCAAGTCTATACGCTAAACCTCCGACACGCTCAATAATGGTGAAAGGTCCAATAAAGCGGGGACTCAACTTTCCACGCCTATCGAACCTCACCACTCCCTTCATAGGAGACACACAGACAAACACCTGGTCCCCTACCTGAAACTCGAGCGGTTGTCTGCGCTTATCTGCATAACTCTTCTGCCGACTCTAAGCTGACTGAAGCCTCTGCCACACAAACTGAACTACCTCAACTGCCTGCTGTACTAACTCTGGCCCCGTGACAATCCGTTCACCAACCTAGAACCAGTCTAGAGGAGTGCGACACAGTCGTCCATACAAAGCCTCATATGGTGCCATACCGATACTGGAGTGATAGCTATTATTATATGCGAACTCGACCAATGGAAAGTGAGCTGTCCACGATCCCTGCCACTCTAGACAACAAGCTCTAAGCATGTCCTCTAAAGTCTGGATAGTCCGCTTTGACTGACCATCTGACTGAGGGTGGTAGGCGGAACTAAAAGCCCACTCTGTCCCCAAAGCCCTCTGGAAACTGCGCCAGAACCTACAAGTGAAGCGAGGATCCCTATCTGACATAATAGAGATCGGCACTACGTGCAAAGGAACAATCCACTCTACGTACAACGTGGCCAACCTACTCACACCCCAACTAGTCCTAACAGGCAAAAATCTAGCAGTCTTCATCAATCTGTCCACAAGAACCCAAATGCTGTGAAAACCTCCAGCTATCCTCGGCAAACCACAAACAAAGTCAGTCGTCACATGGTCCCAATTCCACACCGGAATCTATAACGGCTGCACAAGTCCTCCTGGACGCTGATGTTCGGCCTTCACCTGCTGGCAGACCAAACACCTAGCAACAAAAGCCGCTATGTCTCTCTTCATCCCAGGCCACCAAAACTGACGTTTCAACCTGTGATACATTTTGGTCGACCCTGGATGAATCGAGTACCTGGAAACATGTGCCTCCTGCAACACAATTCTCCTGACAGACTCCTCAATAGGAACATAGAGTCTATCTCGGAACCTAACAGTCCCGTCCTCACGAAGCTCAACCTCTGGGAGAAGTAACACACTGTGTAACTCGGGATCTGCCTGCTGAGCCTCAACAACCTATCTCACAACGGCAGGAGCCGCCAACAAACTACCCAATACACACAGTCGACGACTGGACGAAACTCTGCCACAACTGCCACTCCCTTAGTATCAGATGACTCATTTGTGCTTTCCTACTCAAAGCATCTGCAACTACATTCGCTTTTCGAGGCTTATACTCAATGCTAAAATCATAGTCTTTCAGATATTCCATCCATCGACGTTGCCTCATATTCAGATCCCTCTGAGAAAACACATACCTCAAGCTCTGGTGGTCGGTACGGACTACAAAACTCACTCCGTACAGGTAAAGACGCCAAATCCTCAAAGCAAATACCACAATTGCAAGCTCTAGGTCATGGGACGGGTAATTCTCCTCGTGGGGCTTAAGCTGGCGAGACACATAAGCCACCACCCGGCCTTGCTGCATCAAAACCGCACCCAGACCAACACCTGAAGCGTCTATGCAAACCTCAAAACCCTCCTCACCTGAAGGTAACACAAGGACTGGCACTGACGTAAGTAGTCGCTTCAACTCTATGAAGCTCTGCTCACACTGCTCCGACCATAAAAATGGAACCCCCTTTCTCGTCAGCCGAGTCAAGGGTGCAGCAACCTGAGAAAAGTCCCGAACAAACCTGCGGTAGTAACCTGCCAAGCCCAAAAATCTACGAATCTCAGACACAGTCTTGGGACTCTCCCACTGTAAAACTGCCTCGACCTTCGCTGGATCTACAGAAACTCCCTCACTTGAGATCACGTGCCCTAAAAAGTGAACCTGTTGTAGCCAAAACTCACACTTACTAAGTTTGGCGTACAACTGGTGCTCTCGCAAAGTCTGTAACACGATCCTCAGGTGCTCGGCGTGCTCCTCCTCCGAAGCGGAGTACACCAGAATGTTGTCAATAAACACTTCGACAAATCGGTCCAAGAACTGGTGGAACACCCGGTGCATCAGATCCATGAAGGCTGCTGGTGCATTGGTGAGCCTAAACGGCATCACCAAAAACTCAAAATGACCATACCTGGTCCGAGAAGCAATCCTCTCAATGTCAGAGTCTCTAATCCGCAACTGATAGTAGCCCGACCTCAGGTCGATCTTCGAAAAGACATGAGCAGACTGAAGCAGATCAAAGAGATCGTCAATCCTAGGCAATGGATACCTATTCTTGATGGTCACTTGGTTCAGCTTCCTATAATCAATACACAATCTTAGGCTACCATCATTCTTCTGGACAAATAAAATAGGTGACCCCCAAGGAGAAAAGCTAGGACGAATATAGCCCTTCTCCAAAAGCTCCTCAAGCTGCCTCATCAGCTCCCTCAACTCTGCTGGTGCCATACGGTACGGTGCCTGTGCAAATGGTACAGTGCCAGGAACCAACTCAACAGTAAACTCAATCTCTCTCTCTGGCGGTAGACCAGGTAACTCCTCCGGAAAAACATCCGGAAACTCACACACTACGCGAATGTCCCCCACTCCCGAGGTAACCTGGTCAAGGGTCTTTGTCGAAACTAGAAAACCCTGACAACCAGAGGCAAGCAACCTCAAAGCAGCAACTAAAAGCGAGGAGTATGAGGTACGATACCCTGGAAGTAGAACGCCGCTTCCCTAGGTATCCGCAAGTGCACCCTCTTCTTCTTACAATCCATCACTGCACTATACCGCTCTAACCAGTCCAGACGCAAAATCACATCATAATCCTGCAACTGCAAAGCAAACAAGCGAGCTGACAACCACTGATCCTGCAACTGCATAGGTACCTCCTCGAGACAGTAGTACGTAAGGACAAAGTCCCCTGTCGGCAACTCTACTGCTAGCTCAATAGACTCTCCCGTACTCAACTCTCCAAGGGAGTCTAAAAACTCCTCAGACACAAAAGAGTGAGAGGCACCAGAATCAAATAAAACTCTAGCTGTATAACCAAAAACTGTAACAGTACCTTCCACTAGCTAAGCTGCCTCCGCGTATGCACGGGTCAAGTGAGTAACACGACCTCTACCTCTCGACCCACCAGAACCTCCGGCCTGCTGACGATGCTGCACGGGTGCCTGCTGCTGCTGTTGCACTCGGGGTTGTGACTGGGTCTGCTGTTGTGGCACACGAGGTAACAAGGGGCAATTTCGCGCCATCTGACCTATCTGGTCACACCGGTGACACTGACCAGCAAAAGAACGATGTACCTGCTGCGAAGGCTGCCCTACCGGTTGCTGAACACTCCCAACAGACTACTGTCTCTGCTCTGCCTGCCTCCTATCACGTCGAAACTTACTCTGAGATCCTGACTTCACCGTCGTCCCAGTAGAAGTGGACGCGTAGGAAGTCATGGCCTTCTGAGTCGCCTGCACACTACTCTGCTGCTGTCGTGGCTGAGTCGGAACTACCTATGTCTGAACCTCTGCGCTCCGAGCACAGGTCTGTAAAGTAATAGCCTCCAACGCTGCCGCTGTCTGATAGGCCACGTCCAAATCTGTGACACGCGCAACGATCAGTGCTTGCCTGAGCTGTGGCCTCAGGCCCCTCACAAACTGCTGAGTCCTTAGACTCTCATCTGCCATAATCTGCGGAGCATAACGCCCTAGCTCTACAAATCTAGCCGTGTACTGCACTAAAGTAGAATCCTTCTGCTGCAAGTCCAGAAACTGATACAATCTCTCCGTCCGGACGTACGTAGGACAGAAGGCCCTGTCAAAAGAAACAACAAACTCCTGCCACAGAATCTGTCTATGTGGGCGAGACTGAAAAGTAGTCTCCCACTCAGAAGACCACCAAGTCAACGCCTGCACCTGCAACTGGTAACTAGCTATCAACACTCGCTCCTTGGGAACACACTCCATGCAACGGAAAGTGCGCTCCACTGCATCCAACCACGCCCACGCAATGTCTGGATCAGCTGGCCCAAAAACTGGGGAGGCTGAAACTGTAAAAACTCCCTCAATACCTTCCCAGTACCGCCCTGGGGTACCGGCGCATCATGGTGCTGAGCTACAAACTGATCCATCACCTCAAGAAACTGGGTCAAATCTAATCCTTGAGCTGCCTGAGGAGGAGGTGGCGGCGGTGGCAGAACAATGCCACTGTGTGCGTCCTGTGGCAAAGGCTGCGTCTGCTGAGGTGGCGGGGCATCTCCAGCCTCCTGACGAGTCGCCTGCTCAGCCACACCCTCTCTAGGACGTCGCCTAGTTGCCATAGTACTATACACAGAGCAAAAATACACACACACATGAATACACTGGCTAACTCCGGGCTAAATAGTTGCAACTGTACTCTTTGTACTCTGAGTTAACATGATGGGTATTTCCTTATATATAACTCATCAGACCAGGCTCTGATACCAAACTGTAACGACCCAGAACCCGCATTACCAGTAACCAACCAATAACCCGAATTCTGACCCGCTAACCCACGAGACAAGCTCGAAAGGGGAAAAAGTGAACGTCCGAGGAGACTATATATAAGAAGATACACACCACCTAAAGCTGTAAAATTTCACTATACATGAAACATAACATGTACAACTCAGAGTTCGAGCTAAGTACAGAGTACATAAGTACAATAAAAAGTACTACTCAATGCAGCTAGGCCACACCAACACCGGAGTGGCTAGACTAGCTTGGAACGGGAGTCGACGACGACCCACCTGAAAGGGAGGGGAGTGAGTCTCAAGAAAAGAGACCCAGTAGGGAAAAGTAACCCCCACCGGCAACAGTACTAAAGTGCGGAAAGTAAAAACAAAAAGTAAATACACGTCGCATCACAACCAAAACTAGTAACAACCACGCGTCTCCTTGATAGTAGTGCGTTACAAGACTGTAAACCTCGCGGCCCAGTAACACACACTCACACGCACACAGTAAGTAGGACTCAGCTATGGTCTGTGGCTGGGCGTCCCGTCATCACACAGTCTGTCAACCCCAGCTACGTGTGCACACTACAGACACTCTCTGTCGCGTCTGGTCCACGACCGGTTTTCCCCCTACGCCTGACCCTAGCGGTAGATAAGGGGCTCCACGGAGACCGGCTCAAAACAAACACAAGGAGTACGCACAGGACAGAGACACTCTCAACGTCCTGGCTCACCGACAGAGGACCCCCACACGCCGGTCATCTAGACAGAGCGTCGCTTTATGTCCAGGTGACAAACAGAAACAGAAACACGGTAACTCAACGCGAGTACAGACGGCTACATTCTCAATGCCTGAAACACTGTACAATAGACGAACACCTTGTGTCACGTCTCGACACAGTTAATTACGCATAAGCACAGGCGGAGCCACACTCTAAGCCTGGCAGAATGTGTTAACAGGCGGACATCGCACGTCAACACCTTTAAACACAAAACTGGACCAAAGCCTACTGGGACACAAGATATTAACGGCAACATCGAATGTCGCCAATCAAGATGTAGACGGCACTCACAATGCCGCTAACGCTTATTTAACGACAATAGACCTTGTCATTTATATCAACATTGAAGATCTCAACGTCAACATATGTGGACGTTAATATCCTCAGCCTCCTGAACCCAGAACAGCGCCGGGTCACTCCAATTAGGCAAAACCGCCTAACAGTATACCTATTGATGGAGGGGAACACCTCCTCACATCCTCTAACACTACCAGAACTCCGGATTTCTACGATCCAACACTTGGATCGCCCAAAACACCCAAAATCTCGGCATGGCATAACCCAACCCTAAAATACGATTAGCATACTAATCTACACAAATAAGCATGCTGATATGTTAAGGAAGGTTTAAGGGGTTAAGTCCCTACCTTAGAATGCCCCAAAAATTCCTAAACAGCCACTAATCGTGCCAGAACCCCTCGAAGTCTCCACACGAATCACACCAAATCTTCATGATTCCCGCCCAATCTAACACGGCCACACGTACCAGGGTCTTCCCACGAGCTCCCATCAACCATCGGAAGTGGTGGAAACGGACAAAGGTAAAAGTAGAGGGAAAGAGAGGAAGGGAAAAGGAATGGTTGCTGCTCTCGGGCTGCCCTATTTCTACAGAAGCTACAAATAGACGTCCACATACCTCGACGCTAATTTGAACCGCCAATGGGTTGACGTCCGGACCGCTTGTCGTCAAGTTCAACGACAAACGTCCACATCGCTGGACGCTAAAACCAAGTCAACGGCTAGCCCCTGGCCGTCAACCCCAAGTTAACGGCAATATCCATTGTCGTCAACCACATCCGAACCTCTACAAGATCCAATAAGGATCCGCTAAACCCGAGACCTTACACGTTTCCTCATGACTAGCCCAATCTTATACTAGAAGATCAGAGGCATATCTATCACCGCCTCCAAGAGTGCCTTACGTAGACATGTTAAGAAATATCAAGTTGACATTGTTGCTATAGCTGAGCCTAATGTTTCCTTCCTCCGGCCAAGAGGGTGTGCACCTACCTTAAGATGGATTTGGTTGTTGGTAACAATGGGGATAGCACCACTATATGGGTCTGCTGGCGTAACAATAACA
Source organism: Colocasia esculenta (assembly GCA_014218235.1). NCBI lineage: Eukaryota > Viridiplantae > Streptophyta > Magnoliopsida > Alismatales > Araceae > Colocasia > Colocasia esculenta. Next base: position 122,898,333 of record CM024760.1, on the reverse strand, counting down.
TTCAAGTTGTCAACTCCTCTGATCAACATATCACTCTGGATATTCAAAACAATAATAACACTCATTATTTCATTATAGTGGTGTATGGTTCCTACAGATTTGGCAGAAGAAGACTCCTTTATGATGAGATCATCAACATGTCTAGCAATATTTCTTATCCTTGGTTAGTGGGAGGGGATTTTAACTGTGTTTCGGCACCCTCTGAGAAGAAAGGTGGCAATCCTCCCAGGCTCTAGGCGATGGTTGACTTCAATGCTTGCATGTCTGCCTCCTCTTTGCTTGATGCTGGATATAGTGGTTCGCCTTTCACCTGGTCTAATAATCGTACTGGCCTTGCAGCTGTTAAATCAAGATTAGACAGATTCTTCATTAACAATCAAAGGGAAGCTGCTTTTCCTGGATTCCAGATTACACATTTGTTAAGAGGGCCCTCTGATCATGCGCCGTTGTTAGCCTCCTGCATCCCCAATTTCAGGGGTCCGGCTAGATTTATTTTTCAATCTATGTGGATTAATCATGATACCTTTGTAAACACTATTGACAATGCTTGGAATTCGATTAATGTTGGCCATAGTAATCCTTGGGTAAATCTTCATCTCAAACTTAAGGCTGCTAAAGGTGCTCTTAAGCTTTGGAACAAAACTACTTTTGGCAACATTCATGACAACCTGTCCATGCAGGAAAAATAGGTGACCATCAGGCAACAAGAGTTTGATAGGAATCGCACGCCTGAGAACAGATCTGAGTTGGGGGCGGCTAATGCTAATCTAAGGAAAGCTATGAAATGTGTTGTGGTCTTTTAGGCTCAAAAAGCTCGTATAAACTGCATGGATGTTGGCGACAAAAACACATCATTTTATCACGCTGTCGTTAATGGCAATAGAAGAAGAAACCATATCGCCAGACTTCAGGTGAATGGTCAGTGGTGTGACAACTAGGAGGTCCTTGCCAAGGAGGCTGCCGGTTTCTTTGAGAACCTTCTGCAAAATACGAACCATGTTATCAATGATAATATTCTCAGTGTTATCCCTTCTATTATATCTGATGATCATAACAATGTATTGTGTGCTATCCATGACATGGAGGATGTTAGGCTGGCGGTGAGGAACCTTAATGGGGCGAGCGCCCCTGGCCCTGATGGATTCACAGGGTCCTTTTTCACTACTTGTTGGGACATTGTGGGAGGAGATGTTTATGCGGCTGTTAAGGGTTTCTTCCAGGGATACTCTTTGTTAAAGGTAATACCTCCACTTTGATTGCTCTCATTCCGAAGAAGGCTCATCCCACTTCATTCAATGATTTCAAACCTGTCAGTTTTTGTAACTTTTGCAACAAGATTGTCTCTAAAATTCTGAGTGACAGACTCACTCCTATTCTGCCGAGCATTATCTCAGAAGAGCAGGGGGCCATTGTTAAAGGCAGATATATCCTAGACAATGTTACAATGGCTAAACAGATGGTTAAAGATATTGGCCAAAAGGTTTGAGGCAATAATGTCATCTTCAAGTTGGATATAAAAAAGGCTTATGACAGTTTAGAATGGGATTTTCTTTTTGAAGTCCTTAAGAAGTTTGGGTTCTCTTCCAGATTCATATCTCTCATTGGCATGGTTGTTTCTAATTGTTGGTTCTCAGTTCTTTTCAATGGCTCCCATGCTGGCTTCTTTAAATCTACCAGGGGCCTTCGTCAGGGTGATCCTTTAGCCCCGACTTTGTTTATTATTATGGAAGAAGTTCTTAGTAGAGGAATCAAGATCATGGTCACTATTGGCCTTCTTATGCCTTACGCCGGTCCCAGGGGCTGTCTTCCTCCTTCTCACCTTCTTTATACTGATGACACTTTGGTCTTCTTAAATGGCAGCATTATAAACATCAATCGATTGATGGATTTTCTCCAAGCCTACGGCACTTCCTCGGGTCAACAAATCAACCCAGCAAAGAGTAGTTTTGTGATATCTCAAAAGGCTCTTGCTTCCACCATTTATAGAATTCACCGAGTCACTAGTTTTACTAGGCAAAGTGGATGTCTCTCTTACCTTGGTGTGCCCCTCAAATCTGGGAGATTTCTTACTGCTGATTTTAAGTTCCTTATTGATAAAGTTAATGGCAAACTCAATATATGGAAATCCAAACTTCTATCTCAAGCTGGAAGACTCACCTTGATAAACTCGGTCATCTCTTCCCTGCCTGTTTATCTTGCAGCGGCTTCATACATCCCAAAATCTATCATCAATTATTTTGGTAAAATTTTTGCTGCATTCTTCTGGAATGGTCCTAACGGTTCTCATCGCTGCCATTGGGTGCCTCGGTCTTCTATCCAACGGCCCATTATGGAGGGGGGGGGGGCTTGGAGTTCGCAGCTTGCACCATGTTCAACTCTTGTTAACTGTCAAGCAGCTCTGGAGTGTTAAACAGGTATCCTCTCTATGGGCCAATTATGCCAGAATGAGATATCAGAACTTGAAGAAGGACATTATTCCCGGGATGCCCAAATCTTTGTTCATGGAAGCTGAGAAGATTCTAATTGACAACACCAGATGGGTGCATGGTAATGGCAATGATATTGATATTCTTCATGATATCTGGGTTGGAGATAGACCACTTAGTGAATTAATCACTGCCTCAGGTGACCATCGTCAAATCTCTGCCACTTTGAGTGAGGTTTATTCTAATGAAAATCACAGCTTGTGTTCCATTATTCCCCAGACTGTTTTCGATGGCGTTGTTCTTACTGAAGATGTTGATAAGTGGATGTGGGCGGCTTCCCCTAATGGTTCCTTCACCACCTATTCTGCTTACAACCTCACTCGCCCTACTGGTGTGTATAGAGCTACTCTCTCCAAATTTTGGCATAGGTCGTTCAACCACAAGGAATCCTTATTCTCATGGAAAGTGCCGCATCGTGCTATTCCGGTGGATGGTCGTGTCTCTGATATTGGTGTTCCTATGGCCTCCCGCTGCTCATGTTGCTCGCACCCTCAACAAGAAACTTTAGATCACCTTTTCCTTCATAGTGACTGTGCTCCTTCCTTTGGCGTTGGCTCCAACCGTTGATCTCTCCCAGAATCAACATGCACCCCCACCTCACGGTCCACCTGTGGAACTTAGTCCATCATAGTAATATTCGCTCGCCCTATGGATTTGCTGCTCTTTATGGCATTATGCTCATCATTTGGGAAATCTGGAAATGGCGATGTGCTAAAAGATTCGAGGATCCCACTATCCCCCTTGGGGCCATCATCAACAATGTCAAGAATAATATAGGCCACTCCTATCAAAAATCATCTTTAAAGTCGCCCCCTCTTTCGATTAATGGCAGACTCTTCTCAGCTTCGGCTTTGCTCCTCAGTGCTCTTCCAAAACTTTGAAGCTAATTAGATGGATTCCTCCCTTACATGATTTCAGTCAAAATATTGATGGCTCCTGCAAAGGAAACCCTAGTGATTGTGGTGGTGGAGGATGTATCCAGGACTCTTTGGGAAATGTTCACTTGGCCTTCTCTCATTTCTATGGAAAAGGAACCAGCATGCAAGCAGAGATAAGAGCGCTTACTGATGGCCTCCATCTTGCGTCAGTTATTGGCTACAGGATCTCTATTGTTTATACTGACTCTCAAGTTGTTGCCCACTCCATAAAAGATGATCGGATGGTGTCTTGGCAATCATTTAGATGGTGGAGAGAAGCAAGAAGAATTCTCATGCATAATTGTGGTTCGCTTCTTCATGTGTATAGAGAAACAAACCAAGTGACAGATGCTCTTGCAAACTTTGTGATTTATTCTAGGCAGAATAATGTTTATCTTAGGGCCAAAGACCTCCCTGATACTTGTAAAGGGCCAGTGGTAATTGATAGATCTGGTCTTACTCACATTTGGCTAGTTTAGCTATGGTGGCTTTTGTTTCTTTGTAATTTTCCTTATATAATTTTTTCTGCCCAGGTTTACTCACCGATGGAGTGGGATCATTCTCCCCCTCTGGGGGAGGGTGCACTCTCCTAGTTGAGAGCCTGAGGACCGCTTTTGATAAAAAATATTAATAAAAAAAGATGGTGAAGATAAAGAGGAAAACAATCTTCTGGCTTTGAAATCATCAGTTTGGAAGATCATTGTTATTCTGATTGTCACTAATTCTGGGATGGAACCAAAGTGTTAGAGAAAGGAATCACTTATCAGCGCATGTTTACTATGGGATTAAAAAAATTGGGGATAGGAGTAAATTAATTTGGGGATACATTATCCTCATTCCTAATCCACATGTTGCTTGGTATTTTTAAGATTAGATTTTTGAAGATAATCCCATTCTTTATTCGGTAGGAAATGGTATTAGTGTTGGGATAGAACTTTTTTTTTACATTTGGTGGTCTCTTGGTCTCCCGTCGCATGATTGGTGTCTAGAGCCAATAATCAAGGAGTTTGGCATGTTGTCGGTGGTCTTTGTCTCCCATGATGGGTGCCCCTAAAAGGTGTAGAAAACGGGGATAAATTATTTCACCGAAAAGTTGGGATAAGTTATTCCCAATTTACCCCCACTTTTTTGGGATATCGGCAAAATATTTAAACCATGTTTATCCCCACATTTTTTGAGATAGCAAATCTGTGATGAGGTCAACTTAACTCTTATCCCCTATTTAATCCCATATCAAACAGCAAATAGGCACCGACTGATTGGCTAGGTACTATACTAGATACATGGGAGTGAGCTCCGCCATGGTGAGGCGTAGGGGACTTACCCCCATATGTCTAGGATATTACCAAGTCGGCTGGGTACCAACTCCTTCTCGATATAGGAAAGTACCCCATGATCTCGCAGAAATTATACAGTTTATCTCTCAAATATATAACTAGTACATTGTAGAAACATCTTAGAGCATCTCAAGCGTATGGAAAACATCATGCAACATTTTATGACTGCTTCAAATATACGGCAAAAATTTGAAAAATAATATTTTATCATTTAAATTAAAGGATCAATCCATAGTTGGCTATTGTGGGGTGGGTTGTATCATTGTTTGGCCGTAGTGGGTGATATCGAGAGATATAGGAGGTGACATTAAAACAGTGAAGAGTGCTACTAGGTGACATATTGTCCAGTTTATGAACAGTCATGTTGGTAATCATCTATTGTTAGGGGTGTGGCTTGCCTTGATAATCTAGGCTTGCCTAGCAGTCGCTTGTACTCGTCTATGATCTTTTATTCATAAATAAATCATACCTCCCATCTAGGTAAGGTTTTACAACAACAAAAAAAAAAATGTCAAAGAAATTTATTTAGCAAAAATACATTTTAATGGAAAAACTATGGTCGTATAATAAACCCCGATATATAAACTATGGAATATAGTTGAATAATGCAGTTCGCTGACTTTATATTTTAGGAACTTATATATATATATATATATAAACTGTGGAATATATGTATATATATATACAAAAGTTCCTGAGTCAAGTATGTATAAGTTCCTTCCATTATAAGTTCAATGCCAGGTATCACCGTGATTATTTTTAAATTCCTTCAGATGGAAGAGACTCTCTTAAAGGCCCTATCACTTAGGAAGAGCACTTGTACATATCTTACATGTTAGAGAAAAATATTTTAATTTATGATATCTGTTTATAACAAAAATTCCCATATCCTAAAGTCATATGTTTTGTTGGGCACAAAAGATGTCATATAAGACAAAATTTTATAGGCTACAAAATTTCCTTATAGTATAAGGGAGGTCACCCTTATTAGATAGGAAAGGAACAACAAAGAATTGCTATGAGAACCATGATGACGGGAAGAGAGCAAACCTTTCAACTGATCAGGATGCTTAGATAGCTCTTGTGAACTTAGCTACCAACTCGTACATGTCGACCAACAATGTCGAAGTAGACACCAGCAAACGACAGTATGGAGGAAGCATGTGGAAGGGCGTGTAGATGGTGGTGATGTGTAGCCACTGCCAACCTCCAGGCCTTGCTTACATGAACAAATAGGGCATTTAGATGGTAGAGAAGGGGGGGCAAGGGAGGTTAAAGACACTAGCAAACGGAGCGCCACTGCAAACACGTTGAGTGGGGAGGGTAGCTCCAAGATTGTGCAGGCCAAGGAGGTGGGGGTGGATTAGACGGGGAGTAGGGGCCTTGCAAGACATCAGACGTGCTAATAAGGCATGGTGGGGGTGTCCTCTAGGGGGGTGTTGGGGGACTGTTATGGAATCTGATATAGCATACGGGCCGCTAGGGATGAGGGGAGGTGTCAGATGCAAGGGGGGGGGGGGGGCTCAGCACTTCCTTCTTGTTACTCTAAAATATTCGGCCTTTTCATCTTTGAGTCATTTCAAAGCAATTCACAACTCAAGGGGAGCAGCAAGATGATGTTCACTACAGAACAGTACCAAAAGTTCTAGAAAGTCAAGGTGAAGATGTGTGGCAACAAGACAGTAAGAATGACAGGAACTCATGGGGAGCAATAGCCACTTGATCAAGTGATGGAAAAGCAACCTCCATATACAGGACTTTATGTCTTAAGGGGAACTACAATTACCCATTCAAGACGCAATGATTGCTGAACGCTTTGTTGAGAAATATAGATAGCAGATGGTGCCATCCTATGAGATCAGCAACAACTTATTTTAGACTCTCTTTCAAATGGAAGAGCTCAGGGCCGGGAGATCTGTCTCTAATTCTTACTCCAATTGTTTTTAATTAATAACAAAAAGGGGGACAAAATACTCAAAAAATATACATAGGGAGAATGTATGCTGTAAAATATACTTTAACATATGCATCATTTATGTGTTTTACAATTTCCAATTTCAGTTGGTTTTTGAGTTATGTCATCACCAAAAATGGGAAGATTTATGACTTCTTTGTCCCCTGCCTATATGAATTTTGGTGATAACAAAAATTCTGATTCTATTTGATTAACATATACTTTTCATTAAGTCTATCAATATAAAATTAAGATAAAATAATCACACTAAGGATCATCAATGTAAGTACTACAAACTTAATCTCAAGTACTTTATAGTTTTTCTAAGTCTATCGAATACAAAACAAGATTCATACCAATTGACGTTAAAAGGTTCTATCAATTCCTAAACAACTACTATTCAAGTATTCTTCCGATTAGAGAAGAAATGTTTTTACTGATTAGAGAGAAAACAAGTGTCTATCAATTACTGAAGAAACCTTAGAAAAGTTTCATTCGAATTATAGAGAAAACACTTGCTTCCGATTAGTGATATACTTGTTCCGATTACTAAACACTCGTATCGATTACTAAACAAAACTTTCACTTGGATTGATTGGTGTTTTAATTGTTCTGAATCCAGAACAAAGGTTCAGTAGTGTTCCAATTGGTGACATCATGTTCCAATTGGTGAACAATGTACCGATTAGCGTTATAGAGATTCCGATTACTGACTTTGACTGTTGAGTGGACTTCGACTGCTAAGAGTCCTATACAGTAGTCGATGTTATGCTTTGACTTCCCTATGAGAGTCGATCGCATACTTGGCCAATTATTCGTTTAGCATTATTGTTCACTGACTCGATTGGAGATTATATATTGCGTATACGTTTGATTGATGTATAGTTGACTTCTTTATAACAATTTATGACCAACTATTCCCATAAATAGAATATTTGTTAACCTAGTCATTATTTCTCTTATATTTGAATCCATGGCTACCGCTAATAGCTTTATCTATTGGATTAAATTTCCATTTATGTAGTAGAGTTTTTCAAAAGAAATGTGTTATTCAAATGTTAGTTTTGGTGCGCCTTGAAAATTTGAGTTTTACTCAAAACTACAATTCAAATGGAAAACCTTTGCATATCTGAGAACCTTGAAAATTGTATATATTAGCCCACACTTCATTGGATATAGGATATATTCTATAAGATATATTATCATGTTTTGCATGTTGAAGAAAGATGTTTCTTTCCTGACAATAGAAAGAGATCTACCCAATTTAAGGGACTATCAACCGGAATTGTGGATTTCAAAAAAAGAGGTATGGGTGTTGACTGGCATATGATGACTCTTACCTAACACCCTCTTCTATGCATTAAATGAGAGAAGGTATCTGGTACTCTTTTGAAGTAGAAGTTAAATACAACCAACAACCTTGAAACTTGCATGAGCAAAAGATGAAGACTCAACGGACATCTCAACGGCTATTTTTCAAAAGGCCAAGATAAAAGGAGTGAACTGACTCTATGGAGAGTGAGAGAGAGAGAGAGAGAGAGAGAGAGAGAGAGAGAGATTTTGAATGAAGAGATCCAACCATTTTGTAGAATGCAACAAAGCTGAAAGAGAGAGAGCATTCCACTCCAATCTGTGCAAAGTTTTCCTAATAGATCGTTTAAGCTTCCTCATGTACATCTTACTTCCGATCCTTTTTGGAGAGGAAGAACTTGGAGTTTGAGTGTTCTTATTGTGTATTGTGTTTCTTAGACTTGTCTCAGATCAAGCCTCTTCAATTGTTTATATTGAGTTTCGTCTAGAGATTCTTAGATATCTCTTTGAGATCTAGGTTGTGACTCTTCATTTGAAGAGAAGGCTTGTTGTGCAAGCATTTTTTTCCCCCTTGAATAGAAGGGAAGATGAGCTGTATGCTGGGTGGTTTGTCTAGCTGAGCACTCAGTGTTCCTCTTGTTTAGAAGGGAAGACCAATTGAGCGAGGTGTTGTTCCCTGAATGTAGAAGGGAAGATCAGCTGAGCTGGGTGTTGTACTTATCCTTGAGGGGGACTGTACCCTTCGTTAGTAAAATTCCAAGTGTTCTTAGGGATTGGATGTAGGGATGATGGGAGACTTAGTGATGAACTAGGATAAATCTTCGTGTTTTGTCTGCTTGATTATTTGTGTAAATTTTTGCATTTATCTAACACTAACAATCACATTTAAGATTTATTTTTATCATACAAAAAATTTGAAAGCAACCCATTCAACCCCTTCTGGCTTGCTAATTTGGCAACAAGTGCTATCAAAGCAATGGTCTCTCAAAGCAACTGAAGATCTCATGGTCTTAAATAGTAATGGTCAATGTCAGCTCAAGGTTATGCCAAAGGTCGGTCTATCCACAAGCCACCTCCATTTGATGGCAAATATTACAACTACCGAAAGACAAGAATGGAGTTTTACCTTCAATGATACGACTATCAACTATGTAGCATCATTGAGGATGGACATATAATAGTGCTCTCCTCAAGGGAAAATTGGACTGATAATGATAAGATGATGTTATCATAGAACAACAAAGCAAAGAATAGTATATGTTATGCATTGACTAAGAAGGAGTTCAATCGGATCTCTATTTGTAAAACAATAAAAGAAATATTGTAACGTCGCATGTTTTTCGGATCCTTGTCGATCCCTTGTTCAGTGGATGTGGTGGCCAGTGTGTGGCCAATGTGGTGTCTTTCAGGTGTGTGTACAGGTTTTAGGGTGTTGTGGGCCGGCAGGCTGGGCCCAAAATGCCTACCCATTCACTGTTTGTGAACACGACAATGAGGGGCGTCGCATTCTGAAAGTGACGGTCCTGCATGTCGCATTCCTGTTGCAGCCACTGAGCGGTCGACGTCTACATGTGCACCACGTGTTGCGCACTGGGCGGCATGCAGACGTCAACTTTGGGAAGGCAACGCCGTACCCCGTCGCATTCAGGTCGCAATGGAGAGGTATGTCGCGTTCCCAACTGCTAGGCGTTTTTAAGGAACCTTGGCCAAGCAGAGTTGCAGTGCGCTCTGCTCGGCCAGGGGAAGGTGTTGTGGCAATTTTAGGGGCGATTCGTCGGTTTGGTGCCATTTTTATGTGTTCTCGCCGCAAGGATCTTGCGTGGAGCGGGGGAAATGCCGAGAAAGTGACGTTCTTCATGTTCTTCACAGAGGTAGGGTGATTCTTCCTATGTTTGGGGTTGTGGATCTCATGTGATGATGATAGAAGGTGTTCTTAGCTTTAAGAACAGTAGATATCATGATATCGCACACATTAAAACATGGAAAATGAGAATTAAACATGGTTTGTGTGGTATGGGGTGGTGATCAGGAGTGAGCAACCCGGATTAGGGTTCCTGCCTGTGAAGGAGACGGAGCCCCCTCTCGCATTTAGAATGCGACAGGCCGACCCGTCGCGTTCAGGTTATGAACGCGACATATCGGTGTGTCGCGTTCTGATGGTGACACTGCCCTATGTCGTGACCTCAGCCGAGATGTCCTGTTGTGCAAAGTTTAAGTGGTAAAATTATTCAATTATCGTTATTTTTTGTCCACAGCAAGCATAAGCAGTGCATTGGCATCTTTTGTGCTCAATGAGCATGTTGTTTACAAAGCTAGCAAGCAGTTTACGTGGTTGGCGTGTTGTTCACGTGGCTAGTGTGTTGTGCTCACGTGGTTGATGTGTTGTGCACATGGTTGGCATGAGGTTTCACGTGGTTTGTGTGTGCGTGCGAGTAGCACGACGCCTACCATGGTTACCTCTTCAGTTGGGTGCCCCAGGTTCTGTGTGAGCTAGGCTTTATGCTCGAGGCTTGTCCTGGTACTTGTGTTGTGCCGTCGAGGTCTATGTTGTCTATCCTTGACACCCTCATTCCTGTGTTTGAGTTGTACGTCTGGCTGAGGGAAAGACGACAGTGGGACAGCGACTTGTGAGAGTTTGCGTTTGTCGCTTGTAGCGGGCTCATAGTTGGGGATACGGACACCAGTAGACACATTGGGCCCCAGCTAGTCCTATTTTCCAGTGCCTCACTCTAGGGACCTCAGGCCGGAGTCCCTAAAGGTGCTAGGCATAGGCCTGCAGTGGTGTGGTCCGCAGGTGTGGTGTTGGTTGGTCTCTACAGTTGTTTGACCTATTCTAGTGGAGCGGTAGCTGGGCCTTTCGTCTGTGGCTGCGAGGCTAAGAGGTAGACCTGTGTGGTTTGTCCAAGTCAGTTGCTAGTGTCGTGAACTAGTCTATGTGGCTCGAGTGTGGCATTCTCTATGTTAGCACGTACACCGAGTTGTGGTTTTACCATTTATTTATTAAGTCGGTGCAAGTTGACGGTAAGTGGTAAGTGGAATTTATGGCTTTAATATCCTGCTTAATTGTGCTATAAATTGCTAGCGTAGCTTCCTGCTTTCGTACTTATGTTTTGTTTGCTCGGTTCTTGGGGGAGTTTCCCTACTGATCTAGTGACTTGCGAGGCTCACCCCTACTCCCTACAGGTGAAGGAGAGCAAGAGGTTTCTCTACCGTCTTCCAGTTCAGATCTGCATCGCAGCGAAATTGGGCTGACGCCTCCAGCAGTGTAGTTCTTTTTCTGGTTATACCTCGGGGTATGCCCTAGGCTCTTGTATCTTACTTGACTTTTGTTGAAATTTGGCTATGTAAATATAATGTAAATATGTGTGAATCTGCGAATTACATATATATCTCAGTGTGTTCCTTTGTGTTTTCACGGACATGTGTGTGATATCCCTTGCGAGGCTATGGCTTGTTCGTGGGAGACGGAGTCGGGTCAAGCTCGTTACTGGGTTAACAGATTTGAACGACGTGCTCCGTCACAAATGTGGGACAAGTTGAAGCTCTCATATGAAGGAACTGACAAAGTGAAGAAAATTATCATTGATATTCTGGTTGCACAATTTGAAAATTTTCAAATGGTGTCAAGTGAGACCATTACTTAAATGTGTAGTAGAATTACTGATATCACAAATAGTCATGTAGGACTTGGAAAAGCATAAAACATTGGGGACATGGTAAGGAAAATCCTCAGATCTCTACCAAACTAATGGACTCCCAAAGTCACTATTAGACAAGAAGAAAATGACCTCTTCGCTATGTCATTGGAAAAACTCATTGGGTCACTTATAGCTCATGAGATAAATATGAAAAGATCAAGAGAAAGCTCATCGAAGAAAAGGGTTATCAATGCACTGAAGATAGAAGAAACAATAACATATGAAGCTACTACCTGTGAGAGCAAGAACATAGGCAATGATGAGGAAGCTCTTCTATGAAGATGTCCACAAAGGATTTTGGCTAAAGAGAAATATCAGTTAGGCAGAAAATTCTTAAAAAAAATAAATCAGTCAAGATGTCAGAACCAACTTGTTATGAATGCAACCAGTCGGACCATCTGAAGACATAATGTCACAGACTTTAGAAAAAGGAACACAATAAAAAGGAGCCTTCAAGGAAATTTATGAAATACAAGAAGAAGGTCATGACAATGGCTTGGAGCAATGAAGATAGCTCATCTGAAAACTCCAACATAGATGGACAAGGAGAAGCAGCCAACATTGTCATTATGGCAAACATTAATGATTAGATAACTTTTGAAACTTCATTTGATTCTTCTTCAGTCTCAGATGATGACAACTTGGAATAAGCTTTCAATGAACTATATGAAAAATATAGAATTGTGTCAAAGCTATTGAAAATATTAAAGAACAATTTTGGTTGCTTAGAGAACACCAACCTAGATCTAAAATCTAGAATTGAGCAATTTGAAAATCAAATTAAAGAACAAAAGCATAAAAACAACTTATCATATGAAGACATAAAAGAAAAGAACGATAAAATTGAAAGCATTGAAAAGAATAACTTTGATGATCTAAAGGATGAGATAAAAACCCTAACAATAGAAAATGATTATTTAAGAAGTATTGAAGAGAAACTAACCAATGGAAAATCATCCCTAATATTAAAAGGAGCAAGAAGAAATGGTAAAAGGAAATATGGTGTAGGCTACACTGCCAGAAAATAATGAAAATATAATATATCTTGAAACATAAACTCTACCAAAATTTTTACTTGGAGAAAATTGTGTTAATAAGAACATAAGAAAACAATCAGACAAAAATAGAAATATAAATGGCATATCTTGCTGCACATAGTGTAACAAGTTAGGACACACTATGAGAAACTGCACCATAAAACATTCAAAATGGATTCACAAGAAAAATTATCACGGAAGTACCCTCCAAGGACCTAAAAGGATCCTAGTAATTTTTCTTGTAGGCAAGTCTTAGAGCATCCAGTGGTACTTGGATAGTGGGTGCTCAAGGCACATGATAGGGGATCAAAGCTTATTCACTTCAATCAAATTAGAAGAAAGCACAGTCACATATGGAGATATTGAAAAAGGGACTGTCATTGGATGTGTCACAATAGATAGTAAGAAAAAAAATCTAATTGAAGAAGTATTATGTGTTGAAGGGATAAAACACAATCTAATTTGTATTAGCCAACTGCGTGACAAGAGACTTCAAGTCCAATTTAAAGAATCCTAGTGTGGCATAATGAAACCTGAAGAAATAATATTTTAAGAACATAAAGAGAAGAACCTATATGTCCTACACCTTGAAGATCTAAAAGATCAAGATGTGTGCCTTGTTGCAAGAAAGAGCACTGGTTTAGAACTATGGCACCGAAGAATGGGACATGCAAGCCTAGATGTAATAAAGAAATGGATCAAACATGACCACGTAGAAGGACCTCCTAAGATTGTCACAAAGAGAAGCATCATTTTTAGACCATCTGCAAAAGGTAAACAAGTAAAGACATCCTTCCAAAGTAAAACTCAAGTTACAACTTCAAAACATCTGGAGTTATCGCACATGGATCTCTTTAGACCAATGAGAACAATAAGTCTGGGAGATGAAAATTTTGGATTTATTATAGTGGATGATTATTCCAGATATACTTGGGATCATTTTTGGAATCAAAAGAAGACACCTTTGAAGCCTTCCTAAAATTCAGTAAGTTAGTCCATAGGGACCAAAAGTTCAACATCATTTCCCCTGGATCAGATCATAGAAGGGAATTTCAAAATAGCAAATTCATAAGATTTTCTGAATAGCAAAAAATAGAACACAACTTCCCAACACCAAGCACATCACAACAAAATGGAGTTACTGAGAGAAAGAATATAATATTATTTGATATGGCAAGAACTATGATGTCAGATTATAATCTTCCTAGATATTTTTGGAGAGAAGCCATCAACACATCATGGCACATTATCAACCGAGCAATGATCATGCCCATTCCAAAGAAGACAACATATGAATTGTACAAGAATAAGAAGCCAATTGTTAGTCATCTCAAGCCATTTGGATGCAAATGTTACATTCTCAACAATGGCATATCAAATATTGGTAAGTTAGATGCAAAATCAAAAGAATATTTCTTATATATATTTTAAAACCTAGAGATTATAGAGTTTTTAATAGAAAAATCTTACTAATTGAGCAAACCATTCGTGTTATATTTGATGAAGCCAACCCTTCTTTAAGGAAAGAAATTGATAGTGGTGATGAAGGAACAGAAGAACTATAAAAAAACCTAAAGGATGTCACCCTCATGGATGATGTAGTAGAACCACCCTTGGAAGAACTGCTTCAAATAATGGTTTTACTTCTAAAGAACTACTTTAAATAATGATTCAAAGGATGTCACCCTCAAGGATGAGTCGTAGAACCATCTCATGAAGTTCTTCCAAAGGAGTGGAGATGTTAGGAGGATCATCCCAGAGAAAACGTCATAGCTGATCCGAGTTAAGGGGTAGGAACAAGAGGTAATGTGATTTCCTGTGATTATTTAGCAATTGTTTTCCAAATTGAGCCCAGGACAATCAATGAAGCACTGATTGATGAATCTTAGTTCATAGCCATGTAAGATGAACTAAATCAGTTCAAAAGAAGCAAAGTTTGGACCCTTGTACCTAGATCATCAGACCATCATGTGATATGCACCAAATAGGTGTTTAGAAACAAAATGGATGACACTGGTGCCCTCGCTAAAAATAAGGCCAGTTTGGTAGCTCAAGGTTATTGCCAAAAGGAAGGCATAAATCATGATGAAACATGTACACTAGTAGTTAAACTTGAGGCAAGTAGAATTTTACTGACATATGCATTTGATTTGGGCATAAAGCCCTTTCAAATGATGCAAAATCTGAATTTATTGAAGAAGAAGTTTATGTAGAACAACCTCCCGATTTTGATGATAATGACTCTTCAAATCATATTTTTAAATTGCATAAGGTACTATATGGTCTGAAACAAATGCCTAGAGCTTGGTATGAAAGAATAAGTACATTGTTCTGAATAATGGTTTTGCTATAGGTAAAGCACATTGTTCATTAAATCATGTTCACAAAATACATTAATTATACAAATTTATGTTGATGATATCATTTTTCGAGCTACTGATGATGAATCTTTTTGTAAGTACTTTGAAGAGTTGTTGTGGGGAGAATTCGAAATGATCATGACGAGGGAATTGAATTACATCATTAGGCTTCAACTCAAACAAAGTAAGGAATGAACCCACATCAACAAAACTAAATATATAAAGGACCTTCTAGACAAATTTGGATTTGAGCATGTTAGACCACTATTAACAACAATGAGCACATCAACCAGGTTGGATAGTGATCCTCAAGATAAGAAAGTGGGTCAGAAATAATATAGAGGTATGATTGACTCACTGCTTTATCTATCAAATAGTAGACTTGATATACTTTTCAGTGTATGCATGTGTGCTTGATACCAAGCTGATCCTACGGAATCTTATTTAATTTCAGTTAAAAAGATCTTTAGATACCTAGCTCATACTAGTGAAATAAATTTATGGTACCCTAACACACGTAAGCTTAACTTGATTCGATATTCTAATGTTGATTATGTGGGTGAAAAGTGCCTAGAAAGAGCACCAATGGTTGTTATCAATTTCCTGCAAGAAATTTAATCTCATGGTCTTTAAGGAAGCAAAATTTAGTGGTATTGTCAACGACAAAAGCTGAATATGTAGCCACTAGAAGCTGTTGCACCCAATTGTTGTGGATCAAGCAGCAACTTGAAGACTATGGACTAAAAATCAAATCAATACCTCTGCTAGGCATCAACATCAGTGCTATAAACGTCACCAATAATCTAGTACAGTACTCAAGAACTAAGCACATTAAAGTGAGGTACAATTTCATTAGAGATTATGTAGCATTAGGAAATATAGATATTTCATTTACAAACACTTCAAACCAGTTGGCAAACATCAAATGCTTTAACTGAAGAGGGATTCACCTCTGTTAAAAAGGAACTGAGAAATGTGTAGAAGATTTATCCTCAATACTAGACAATATTAATAACGTCATTGTAACATGGAAAAATCAATGACTCTTCTTCTATAATCGATACATTAAATTATTGATGAATTTTGTTCTCCCCTCTACAATCTGAATCTCTCTTAAGTGTCTTCAGTAATCTGAATACCTTTCTTGTTACTCTACAATCTTGGGGCGTTTTCATCTTTGGGTCCTTACGATCACAAAGATTCCTTCCTTTTTCTTGGCTCCCATGACCTATGGAAGCAGTTCACAACTCAAGGGGTGCAGTAATATGATCTTCACCACAAAATAGTACTAGAAGTTCCGGAAACCCAATGTGAAGAAGTGTGGTAACAAAACAGTAGAAATGGTAGGAACTCAAGGGGAGCAACAACCAACTAATCAAGTTATGGTAGAACAACTTCCACAAGACTCCATGGCTCAGGGGGAGTCACAACTACCCACTCTAGAATCAATGATGGATGAACGCTTCATTGAGAAATATGGACAGTAGATGGGGCCATCTTATGAGATCAGCATCAGCTTATTTCCGAATCTCTTTCAGAAGGAAGAGCTTAGGGCCTGGGAGATCTGTCTCTAATTCATATTTCAAAATCATTTCTCCATTTATTTTTGGTTAATGACAAAAAGGGGGAGAAAATACTCTGGAAAACAAACATAGGGAGAAAGTATACTAAAAAACATACTTTAACATGTATCATTTATATGTGTTTTAGAAGTTCAAATTTTAGTTGGTTTTTGAGTTTTGTCATCACCAAGAAAGGGGAGATTCTTGACTTCTTTGTCTTCTTTCTATAGGAATTTTGGTGAGAACAAAAACTCTGATTCTATGTGATTAACATATACTTTTTATTAAGTTTGTCAACAAAAATTTAAGGTAAAATAAATGCTCTAAGGATCATAAGTGTAAATACTTCAACATTCAATCTCAAGTACTTTATAATTTTTCTATGTTCATATCCATTACAGAACAAGATTCATACTGATTGATGTTAAAAGGTTCTACCAATTCCTGAACAATTATTGTTTAACTATTCTTCCGATTAGAGAAGAAAGGTTTCTACCGATTAGAGAGCAAAAAAAAGTTTCTATTGATTACTAAGGAAACCTTAGAAAAGTTCATTCTGATTATAGAAGAATCGCTTGTTCCAATTAGTGATATATTTCTTTCGATTACTAAACACTCACATCAAATACTGAACAAAGCATTCACTTGCATCAATTGGTGTTATAAATGTTTCGATTATTGAACAAAGGTTCCGTAGTCTTCCAATTGGTGAACACCATGTTTCGATTGGTGAACAACCTGCTGATTAGTGTTATAGACGTTCTGATTACTAACTTCGACTGCTAAGTATTAAGAGCCTTATACATTAATTGATGTTACATTTCGACTTCCCCGTAAGAGTCGATCTCATACTTGGCCAGTTATTCAATTAGCATTATTGTTGTGTCAATTGGTGAATATATATTACGTATACCTTTGACTTATGTATAGTTAACTTATTTATAATGATTTATCAACAATTATTCCTATAAATAGAATATCTGTTAACCTTGTCATTGTTTCTCTTATATTTGAATCCATGAATATCGTTAATAGCTTTATCTATTGGATTAAATTTCCATTGATGTACTAGAGCTTTTCAAAAAGAAATGTGTTATTTAAATGTCCATTTTGGCGCACTTTGATAAATTTGAGTTTTCCTTAAAGCTACTTTTCAAATAGAAAACCGTTGGGTATTGGAGAACCTTTGAAGATTTCTAAAGAAGAGATATGGGTGTTAACTGACGTATGATGTCTCTTACCTAACATCCTCTTCCATGCATTAAATGAGAGCAGGTTTTTGGTACTCTCTTGAAGCATATGTTAGGCATAGCCAACAACTTGGAAACATGCATGAACTGAAGATGAAGAGTCAACGGACGTCTCAATGGTTATTTCATAAAAGGCCAAGTTAAAAGGAGTCAACTGACTCTGTGAAGAGAGAGAGAGAGGGAGAAAGAGAGAGAGTTTTGACTGAAGAGATCCAAGCACTCTATAGAACGCAATAAAGCTGAAAAAGAGATATCATTCCACTCCAATCTGTGCAATGCCGTCCTAATAGCGCATTCAGGCTTCCTCTCATGTACATCCTACTTCAGATCCTTTTTTGAGAATAAAAATGTACAGTTTGAGTGTTCTTATTGTGTGTTGTGTTTCATAGACTTGACTCAGATCAACCCTCTTTGATTTTATATATTGAACTTGGTCTAGGGACTCTTAGATATCTCTTTGAGATCCAAGTTGTGCCTCTTCGGTTGGAGAGAGGACTTCTTCTGTAGGCATTGTTTCCCTTTGTGTAGAAGGGAAGACCAGCGGTGTGCTGGGTGGTTTGTCTAGTTGAGGGATTGTGCTCAAGTGAATTCAGCCTAAGTGAATTGACCATTAGCTCTGGTTGCTTCCACTGACTCCCACCAAGGGCGGGCATCCTTGTTCAGTTGGAAAGTAGCTAGTAGAAGCTTATCTCCTACTACACATTGCATGACACGGAAAATACTTTCTATCTCCTGTAGCCAGTGCTCGTCCTCATCCGGATCAGTAGAACCACTGAACTTAGGCGGGTTCAAGCTTCTAAAGTTACGATGCAGCTCACCTGCACTGCGGTTTGCTCCTCCTCCTTGTGCCGCTTGTAGAAGCGCACGAGTGAGTTCATGGATTGTTTGTTGTATGCCTCTCATCTGAGCACGTTCAACAGTCATCTTAGTAGCTTAAGTTCCTTCAAAAATAACTTATTGTTATGATATTGATGTGGAATTTAATTTGTGCGTGTGTGGGTTCATTTTAGCTAGTTACCCCTGGTTCTAACCACATCTCACATAGGTAGGGTAATTGACTCTAGTCGAGGCTAGTCAACCTAGATCATCCTATACTTATAAACAACCTAGGCTCTGATACCACAAAACTATCACGCCCCAACGTGAAATATCAGAACATGAGGTAGTTGCAAGTAAATGGGTATAGAGCGAGCACTAGACATCAAACCATTGGACAAGGATAAATATTAAAGCAAATACATGTCATTAGTAATTCTTCAATGTCTAGTTACAACCACTAATATTAGAGCCATTCTATAGGGCCTAATTACATCGAATAAAGCAAAAGACTACACTAACACTCCAACTTAGTATTAAGATGCTAGGGTACTCTTGACTTCACTCTTGGTCATTCCCGTCCTCTTGAGTGTAGGTATCTTCCTTGGTCTTACCTGAGAACACATAACCAATAACGCAGGGTGAGCGATAACGCCCAATAGGACATCAATCTAAGGATCAAGCATGTTTTAAATAATTAATATATTAAAAAGGTAGAGTAACTAAGGATACAGTGAAAGAGTCAAATAACGTAAGATATAGCACAATAGCACGTGATTGAAATAGCACAAGTTTCCAAATATAGCACAAGTGTCGAGTATAGATCAAATAGCAGGATGGCCATAGCACAAATAGCACAATGTATATCAACAGCACATCGAGTATAGTATAGCACTTTGATTGTCATTTAGATAGTTGCGATAGATAGCACTTGAGTGTAATGCCAAACACTCTGATCATTTAAATCCCGAGGGCAAATAGCACTGTTGGGCGCATCTCCCAGAACCAGATTGGGACCTTCATATATTGCTAGGCATTGGTTATATTGTTTATCTTTAGACAATCAGTCAATGGCCAATAGAGAGTACCAAGAAATGGATGAGAGTACTAGATGAATAGATGAGGTAGTCGAGAGAGTGTGAATAGATGAGCGAGTAGAGTATAGATGAGAACTAAGGGACATTGCACATAAAACGTCGAGTAACGGCAATAGTAACAGTTGCACAACACGCGCGATTAGTGTCGGCAGTCAAGTGGATTTCACTACCCATCCACTGGCCATGTTATACACAGGTCCAGAGGTCCGGCGTGATTCAAGATATGAACGAGAGCAGACTAAGGCCGTTTGGATCTTACTGATCCTGAAAGGGTATCATGGGTGTTAAGGTACAACCAGCTCATCGACCACGTGGGAATCCATGGACAGAGGAGTCATATGGAGGCCTTGAACAAGGATTCACTAGTCCGGCAGAAGGAATAGCCGACGGAGAGTTCATCCAAGTCAAGAGAAAGTGTATATATAGAAACAAGTGCTCGACATTCCAGAGGAATTCTAGAACAGTGGATCATCACCAACGGTATTGCCAAAACATCGCGAGAATGAAGACATGTCCAATTAAAATAAATGGGACCATTTAAATACATCATTAAAGTAAATTACCAGATATTTTATGGAATACTTTCATGCAAAATTGAGTCATGGTCGGATGGTTACAAGTGTGTGCATGTGTCATGGAAAATCATGGATATGAAAGATCATGTAAATGACTTTAATTAATTAAAACATATCCAAGTTTAACAACTTTGTTTACTGTGTTTAAGACAGATAATAGAGCATGCAGTCATTGTAGAAAATCAAGATTTCCAGAAATAGGGGATTTCCATGCAAAACTCCAGAAAGCGATGTACCCTTGCAAGGGTCGCGAC